>JAFCIW010000003.1:8400000-9000000 GCA_019977855.1 Penicillium aurantiogriseum | reverse complement strand
GAGGCGGGGCCAGGTCGGTTCGAGAGTTGAACTGCCAATCTGCCGCGGCGAGCGGCAACAGCGCTGCGGTGCAGGCGATGGTTTCAAGGAACTTCATGATAAGTACTGGTCCAGCGATCAGTTTCCATGATGCTGGTCATTATGTTCATGATAGGGTACATTAACCTTAGATGGGTACTCTGCACTGAGTCTCTTTGACTTCTTTTTTTGGATTGAATTGTGTGAAATGAAATGAAAACGAAGGAAATGGTACATATCATATCTCGTTAAATAGTTGCCCTTGGATATAATGTCATAGTGGAAGATGATGTCGTGCTTGGCACTTGGCGGGGGAAGATAATCCGCTGGCATTTCCTCATCGAGTGCCCGCAGTGCCCGCAGTGCCCGCTCCGCTCGGCACTTTGAAATTTCAGAAATTTCCGATCTTCAGCCTGTTCTTTCATCATCTGAATCGCAAATTTGGGATCTGAACATTCGATACGTTCGAAATCGACAATGGGTCTAGATCCGAATGAAAGTGTTGCAGGCGTAATGCCAACAAACGAGAATGAAGCCGAAATATCGGCACAACAAAGCGAAGAGCAACCTTTATTGCGATCGGATCCAGTTCCTACGACTTGGAGCCCACCACCAGGATTTCTGTTGATCCAAATCGGTAAGTGAAATCAAATTGCATAGAAGTTAGAGCAAGTTTTGACAATTTGACAGCAATCATGGCCAATGTATTTCTTGGCGGGTTTGACGGCACTATCACTGCGTCAACCTATGCTGTGATCAGCTCCGAGTTCAACGCCGCGAATACTGCTTCGTGGTTGACCACCTCGTACTTGATCACAAGCACGGCATTCCAGCCTCTCTATGGCCGATTCTCCGATATACTCGGTCGCCGGTCTTGTTTCTTCACTGCAACCATTACCTTCATGATTGGTTGTCTGGGATGTGCCGTGGCCCGCGATGTAGTCTTTTTGAACATCATGCGCGCCTTAACGGGAATTGGCGGCGGAGGATTGATGACTATGGGTAAGTCAACAATCTTTCAATTGACATATCAATCACTAACAAGTATCCTAGCAACAATCATCAACTCGGATCTCATTCCCTTCCGCCAGCGCGGTATGTACCAGGCAATCCAGAACGTTTCGTACGGCTTCGGAGCCATCTGTGGTGCTTCTTTCGGAGGTGCCATCGTTGACTCGATCGGATGGCGCTGGTGCTTCCTACTGCAGGTTCCAGTCTCTTTGTTTGCTTTGGTCATGGGCTATATCGTGCTGAAGTTCCCAGCACGAAGCACTAATTCTTCCCCAGATGGGCAGAAAGGAGGAATTTGGCATCAAATCGATGTCATGGGTGCTTGTCTGCTCATTCTAGCTCTCTCGGCGCAACTGGTCGGACTCAGTCTGGGTGGCAACATTCTCCCTTGGACTCACTTGTGGGTGATTCTGCCATTGGTCTCTAGTGTGGTATTGCTGGTCGCATTTGTCGCTGTTGAAGCGAAAACCACCGCTGCACCTTTGATTCCATTGAAGATGTTACGAGGACAGCTCGCTGTATCCACACAAATTGCCAATGTTTGTGTCGGGATGGCAGCATACGCAGTAAGCTCACCTCTTCCACGGGTTGTATAATCATGACGACAACTAACACGACGCATTTAGTACCTCTTTACCCTGCCTCTCATGTTCCAGGTGATTCTCCTTGACTCGCCTAGCAAGGCTGGTACCCGACTAGTGATTCCCTGTCTATTTACCCCACTTGGTGGTCTTGTCGCGGGAATCATCATGTCACGCTGGGGCAAGCTGGCCTCCATTGTGCGAGTCGGTGCAGCCCTAATGTTCGTCGGAAATCTGCTCGTCATGCTCCTTCGATTCAACGACTCGGCATGGAAGTATTTCGTCTATGTCATTCCCGCCAACCTAGGTCAGGGGATGGTATACCCAGGAATTCTATTCACATTCCTAGCAGCCTTCGACCACACCGGTAAGCCAGCTTTTCTCTCTTTCCGTGTCAATTGTCGCCAGCGCCATCACCCAAATCCGCGAGCGACCGAGCCGTTTTGCCAAGCCAGCCTGCTAACAATGTCGTGCAGATCACGCCGTTTCCGCCTCAACCGTCTACCTCATCCGCTCTCTCGGAACCGTTTGGGGCGTCGCAGTGACCTCCACCATCATGCAGAATACACTTAACTCAGGCCTCGGGGAGGCCTTGAGTGGAATACCAGATAAATGGAAAGTACAATTCCTTCGCCGTTTGATGATAACGAGCACTTGAACAAGCCTTGCTGACCTAAACACTCGTTTCCTCTCAGGTGATTGATGAGATCCGCCACTCAGTCTCGGCGATTTATGATCTCCCTCCGGATGTGCAAATGGCCGCTCGGCTGGTGTACTACCGTGGGATTAGACTCTCCTTCATGGCCTCCGCGATCTTTGCATTTATCGCGACCATCGCTGCTATCTTCACCCGTGGAAAGGGGCTAGAGCGCGCGGGCGGCAAATAAGGAACCTCGACTTCGCGCCGCGGAGGAACTCCATATCGGAGTATAGGGGATAGACGTGGTGTTTATGGTGATGTCAACCCACGTCTCGCGCAGACCCGATGGAGTGATGCGCGGCCCCCAAATCCGCATGGGTCGAAAAAAAGAAACCCCTCACCGAAATAAATTGAGGTGACGCGTGGAAGTAGATAAGGCAATCGCATAGTCCAGAGCGCCGATGCTCAATGCGACAGGTGGTATATATTGGAAGGATATAGCTTAGAATATAGAAGTTGGCGAGTTGGGAATAGAAATAGTAAGGCTGATTCGTTCAGTCTCATAAATATCTACTTCATCTAGGAACACACTCCTGTCAAGCCCAGGAACACACTTGACTATATCAGTGCTAGTGCTGATCCCACTCAAGGTAACCTCGAATTGCTGATACCAACCTCCCACCTCCTCCATTCTACTCAATTCAGTTCACAGACAAAGGAGTTCAAACAAAATGCCTACAGATACCTTCCACCTCTACTCATACTTCTGCTCCTCATGCTGCCAACGAATTATAATCGCCGCTCACCTGAAGGGTATCCTTCTTGAATACACCTACATCGACCTCGGCACGAAAGTGCACACAACAGACGAATACAAAGAATCAAACCCCAGCGCCAGCGTGCCCACCTTGGTAGTCACCAGCGCCAAGGGTGAAAAGACCATAATCCGCCAATCCATGACCATCTTAGATTATTTCGAGGAAAGGTTCCCAGATACATCTCCGCTCCTCCCTCGTGGATTACAGGATCGTGTGCAAGTGCGTGATCTGGTGAATATCATCGCAATCGATACGCAACCGACCACCAACTCCCGCATCGTACAGCGGGTGAAGGGTATTCGTGAAAGTAACGAGGATAGGGACAAATTTGTCAAACAGGCCTTTACCGACGGATTCCAAGCCTACGAGAGCCTGTTAGTGAAACAAGGCGGGGAGGGGATGTATTCCTTTGGTGAGACTGTCTCTATGGCGGATGTGGTGCTAGTCCCCACGGTTGACCAGGCTTTGTTATACCGAATGGATTTGGATTTCGTGCCTAACCTCAAGCGCATCCATTCTGCTCTCAAGGAATTGGAGGCATTCAAGGCTGCGGATTGGCGGAATCAAGGGGATACACCGGAGAAATTTCGGGTCCAGGATGTTTGAGCCTTGTCTGGTTTAGGTATGGTAGGAGTGAATGGCGGACAGGGATCAGAGCGACAGGGGTCGAAGGAAGTATTTATGAAACTGGCAATGTATTTGATTTGAGTCATGCAATGCATGTGCAAGGCTTCCTAACACTAATGCATACTATTCACGATACATTAATTGGTAGTGAGCACTGCAATACTCAGATTCGGCAGCTTGAAAGAGAACTCGCCCTTCTTGCCAGCCTTAATCTGGGTAGTCTTGCTGTTAACAAGGTTCGCTCCGCCCACCTCGTTCATCGAAAATGGATCCGGTGCAGTCAGAATCGTCAAGTCTGCCTTGGCGCCACGGCCGACACCCTCGAATGTCAGTGATACAGGCACATCGGATGTGCTGTTGTAGACTGCTGCCTTGAAAATGTGGGAGTCCGTTTTGCTGTTTAGACCTGTCGCATAGTACAAAGGACCGAAGGCGTCAGAGGAAGTGGCGGGGAGGGTGTTTGTCATGATGTTGTGATTGAACAACTATATTCAGTTTGTATGTCAGTAGAGTTTACTTTCGGGGTCCGATGGCAGTATAACATACGCTCCACACGTGCCAGCTCGTAGAGCGAGCGGTCTGGTCAGGATCAGAGTTGAAGGACAAGATAGTTGGGGACCATTGGTAGCTGTCCAGGTTCATCAAGAAGGGGGCCTATTACTTTGTCAGTTCCAGCCAAGGAGAGTGTAAGTTGATACAACTAACGTAGGTAGTTCCAATGATCTTGTCTGCGTTGCGCTCGGCACCAATAAGGAACACAGCCTCGGCAACGGAGCCGATCCACCAAGGATACAGAGAGAAGTGGGTATCGGACCAGTCAATATCCTGTCCGTTTAATGGCGAAGTAACGGCAATCTCACCTAGGCGTGTGTTAGTTATGGTCTCGCAATTGTATCGGGTTACTTACCGAGCAGGATAGGATGCTCGCGCGTGAAATTGTCAAACATGTCGAACTTGCTGACGAAGTTGTCTGGGGTATCATACAAATGGTAATCACCACCTGCAGTTCCAGGAATTGTCATATCGATAGTAGACGCAAGGACCTGGATATCGGGGTATTTGGCCGTGATAGCGTTGTAGAATGCCGAGAACCGGTAGGACTTGTACGTGGGCAGACCGTTGCTCAGCATATCCTCGTTTCCAACCTCAACATACCGAATTGTCCATGGTTCCGGGTGTCCAACCTTGGCACGTAGAGCACCGTATTCGGTGTCCACAGAGCCGGTCAAGAACTCGATCTCGTTGAGGGCATCCTGCACATAGAAATCGAGGTCGGCCTCCGGGACAACATCCCCGTTCAGAGCAAGTCCAGCATAGACCGCCAGGACTAAACAGGGATTGTCAGCTTGGTAAAATAAAATGTCGCAGAATGGTCTACTCACTGGGTTCCATGCCAAGATCGTCGCACCACTCCATGTACTCAATCAAACCCAATCCAAGAGTCTCTTGGTATTTCCAGGTGGTTGCACGCCCAGGTCGGTCGGTGAGTGGTCCAATGGTCTCGTTCCACTTCCAGCGGCCCTCGATGCTGTCGCCCTCGAGGTTATTCCCTCCAGGGAAGCGAAGGAATGTCTACCAAGCTTGTTAGCATCATTCATCTTCGATGATATTCAGAGCGATAGGTAAACTTCAACTTACAGGACCCATATCAGCCATGGCTTGCATCAAGTCTTTCCGCATGCCATTGGGGCGATCATTCCACGTGGGTGGGAACAGGCTGATCAGATTGAAATCAAGCGAGCCACTCGATGCTTTCTAGAAACAATTAGCCGAGGCGTGTGGCAAGTTCCATATCAAATCTTACCGAGCCGTCAAAGGTCAGCGAGAACTTGTTCTTGGTATCGGAAGCCTTTTCTTTGGGAGTAAGGACAAACTCATGTTGCACCCAGTCGTCCGCAACACTCTTTGAGGCAACCTTGGTAGTGGCCAAAACTTTGCCGCTGGAAGAAAGGAGAGATGCGGTGAAGGAGCCTTTGTAAGCTCCTTTCACATAGAATGATCCGGTATACTTCTGAGGACGGACATCAATTCCCCAGAAACCCGCATTAGTCAACCCAGCTGTGCCAGTGCCCTTGACATTGACCGAAGTTGGAAGGGCAGTTGACAATGGATCAGTGAGGTTCTTCAGGGACAGCGATGAGCCCTCAACACCAGACCAGGCCTCCAGTGACGAGGGGAACTTCGTGCTCCCCTGGAACGCTCTGTTGCGGATCAATTCGGCATAGAGACCACCTTCAGCACAGTGGTTGATTTCCTGCACCTTAAATTAGGTTCCATTACAGCAATACACAAGAAGCTCAACATACCTCTTCCATGGCTCCATATTGCAGACCTGATGTGGCATTACCTCCAGACTTTGCTACCGAGATGGTGACAGCGGCACTATACGACGCCAAAAGCGGCAAAAGAAGGTATTTGTGCAGCATTCTGGTGTGATCAGTCCCAAACTGGCTGTTTCAACTCGCCAATGCTGTTTAGAATGCAGGGAATACGACTGAAAGGCGCGCGGTAGTGGATATTTATATGCAAGCAACTCCGTGGCCCAACGAGTGCCATGCCGGATAATTAGTTGTGCTCCTCATTGTGCTCCAATTGACCCGGATGGATCGAGGTGACGTCTGAGGGGTTCGAAGATCATAACACGACCCCTTCCTTTTTGCAGCACAATCTGCCGACAGTGGCCGTAATACCGCCATTTATCCTCAATTGGGTAAATCTCCATGAGGGGTTCGAGGACAATACCTCCCTCCCGCCCTTTAGGCGCCTGGGCTGAACAATCTGGTGACAGCGACCGCAATAGCAACACTTCAATCCTAATTAGGTAAATCCCCATGAGGGGTGCATGTACCAAGGGGAAATCCCTGCAAGTCATCGCCGTGTGGGGAAACCTCGGCACAAGCAAGGCCGGCCTATATTGCAAATGGTCTGCTCCTTGCGCTAGGTCATGCAACACTGCAGCAGCATCTTGGCGGGAAAAGTGCCAAGCCTTATATCAGCGAGCAATTTCAGGTTCATCACGCTGATTTGAGAATTGGCGCCATATTTCAAGTGGTACCTTTCCCTTGGCTGGGCGTTGAGGGGTAGTTGGTCAACGCGATGACAGGGGATGTGAGTTGTGATTGACGGGTAAATCCACGCTTCTCCGCTGCAGATCCTCCACTTGGCGACCGTCCCTGACTCTTATGTGACCAAGACATCCCCGGAAATTGGAGAAAATATGAAGAAAAATTAGTCAAACTCAAAGATGTCTCATATCTGAGGTTGTGAAACATTAAAATCATAATTGGCTATATGGAGAAATTATTACTATTCGTGCGTTCCCATAATATATATGTCAGGAGTAGATATCAACAGATGAAAGAGACAACAAATGGACAACAAGATACAGCAGAGAACACACCACAATAAGTGACTTTGTACCATGAGTGGATCCTCCCAGTTGGCTTGGGAGAACATGAGCAGCACAATGCACGTAGTCAGATATCCGACCAGACACCATAGCTATGTTGCCCGATGATTCTTAGAAGACAGTACCCTTGACCTGGGCGGTCTTGTTGAGATCAATATCTCGGATCATGATGGTCCAGGCAATGGCCAAAGCCATGACACCCAAACCAGCTGAAAGCATACGGACTTCAGCATAGCCGTAGGCCGCCTGAATAGCCAGTCTTACCTCACTTCCCATGGGATAGCCAGTCTGCACTGTGATCTCCTCGTAAATGTTATCAAAGTTTGACATAGCCGACTGTTGGAGATACTTTGCAAGAGCCTTGGGAAAGGTATTGGTCCAAATAGCTGTGCAGATAGTATAACCAGCGGAATCGCCGATAGTACCAACCACATTCAATAAGCCCAACGCAGCCGCAACGTGTTGGTGATCGACAGCGGCTAAAATGGCAATCTGCTCGACGAGAATGAAAATCGAACCGCCGATCGAAATGAAAATCTGGCACATGATCTGGTATCCGACCCCCATACCAGGCTTGCGGAAATAGATCATCAATCCCTGGGCGAAGACGTAAAGCGGAACAGAGATGTATAACAGCCACTTGAAACGGCCGGTCCTTCGGATAATCCAGCCCACGATGAGAAGTAACACACCGGACACAACATCGAATGTGTTGCTCACATATCCAGCCTCGGCGATCGTCAAGCCATTCACTACCTGTAGGAAGGACGTATAGTAATTGTTCCAGCAGTAGTAAGATAGCTGGTATGTGGCATCCAAAAGACAGGCACCGACAACCGTTCGGTCGGTGAGGATGACGATATTGAGCAAAGGCATAGGGGCCACCCATTTTTCGTAGATAGCAAAGAAAAAGAGCATCGAGAATCCGACCACAAGCATAGCGATGATATAATCTGAGGCCCAACCGTTGGGCGCTTCAGTCGCGATATCGAAAGGAAGTTCGAAGAGGACCAGGCCAACGGTAAACATGACAACGCCAGGCACTATTCCAGATTAGTCGTTGTTTGAAGAACTAAACGGTTGAAATTGGCAAGTCATGTCGATAGTGTCCGACCGACGCGATATGTGCAGCGCCGAGATGATAGGGAAACATGTCACTCACAATCAAACTGGATGATCCAATACCAGACACTTTGCAAAAATGTGCGTTTACTCTGTTCCTGGATCCGATGACCTTCCCTTTCGGCTTTGCGAAGATTGGTCTTGAGCATGATGTACAAAGGCGCCGCCACGATAGGGAAGATAATGGCCCAACAGCCCAGGCCCCATCGCCAGCTGACCCGGTAGTAGAACTCATCTGCGACCTTGGGTCCGGCAAAAGCGGTGATGATGTAAGGCGAAGAGGTCAAGGCAAATGCCAGGCCTCGGTTCTTCAATTTGGAGGCATCCGCCGTCATTACATCAATGGCATATTCCATGCCACTGAAACCAATCGAATAAGAGACCTAATGGAAATGTAAGCATTTACAAAGAAAACTTTCCAGGGCGTCATGATGAGCGTCGATCGTAGTCTTACATATGCAGTGCAGTAAATGGCAAAGCTGTTGCACGCGGCCAAGAGAATCAATCCCAGGGTAGCGAAGCATGTCATTAGCAAGAATCCCTCCGCACGGCCCCAAGTGCCCATCATCTTTCCGACGGGAATGTAAATTGCCGCCGAGAAAGCATCGGCAAGCGCAGTAGGCACACCGGACAGCGAGTGGGCCGTGAAAGAACTGGAGACATAGGGGCTCAAGCTGGAGAAAACCGTGGATTGGAAGGCATTGACGAAGTATAGGAATCAGATACTATAATTAAGGGTATTAGCAACTGCCTAAATTAATTGCATAAGAAAAGGGCTCACTTGAGAAAAACCATAATCAAAGTTCGCTTGGACCAGGTCATGGTGATGGCCTCGATATCCCTGATATCATGCTGGAGGTCTTCCGCCGGCGTTTCCGGCTGCTGTACCTCAGTATCGGTAGTAGGATCTCTCTTGCTTTCCTCGGCGGTGATTCCATCTACTGCAGGTGTGTCAACTGAGCTTGCAGCGTCAGAAGCCGCTACGCGGCTAAAGACCGTTCGGGCCCTTCGGACCAAAAGACGGACACCCATGGTCAAAACAAGGTAGAGTTAAACAAGGACTCTACACAAGCTTGGAAATAATGGGACACCGGTGGCACTTATATCACAAAAACCCCCGAGACCGGCCGAGTTCGGATGGGAGATCGAAAAGGTCGTAAAGGCCTACGCGGTGTTATGACCCACATAGCAAAATCGGGTGCTTTTCGCGGCCACTGGTGCTTTGGTGCAATTGTTTTATCCACTCGGCAAATGCCAGGGCTGCTAGCCTGGTGCTTGATCCACCAAGAAACAACAGCGACAAGAGCAGATCTAATCAGATGTCGCCCTCATCTTATCAAGCGAGCGCTAGGCCATAACGGGTAAGCGTCGTCCACAATAAGCTTTGTATCGTTACTGTGAAACCTGGTTATAACGAACTCGGATATAACGAATACCCGGATATAACGAACGGAATCCGGTGCTTGATTTAATCCGCCATACAAAATTCGTTAAAACCTCTTTACTAAGAACTTCGCACATTTACCTCTCCTCCCCATACAAAATTCGTTATATCCAGGTATAATAAATCAATTTCAACCAATCAAAATGCCTCGTCGATCAATTTCAACCTCCCAAAAAATCGCTCTCCGAGAGTACCGTCGAAACAACCCCTTACTTCCCTATAAGCAGCTTGAAAATTGGTTTTACGAAGCCTATCATCATCATCTCTCGCTTTCTACGATATCCGATATCCTCTCCTCCCGATACCTTCATCTTGACAATGCTATTGATCTCTCGAAAAACCAGATTAATGCAAAACGTACTCGTCTTAGATGGTGGCCAGAGCTTGAAAAAGCACTTATCCATTGGATAAAACTTGCTGAGAGTCATATTCCTATAACTCAAGATGTTATACGTGAGAAAGCACGTTTTTTCTAGAGCCAATTATCTATTTACGAAGGTATTGAAATGCCTGTATTTAGTAATGGCTGGCTTGCTAGATTTCAACATCGTGAATCAATACGCAATCGTATATACCATGGTGAAGATAGTAGTACTCCTGAGTCTGCATCTAAAGCTATGATTCCAATTCGTCAAACTCTTCAATTATATAGCCCCCGGGATATATTTAATTGTGATGAAACTGGCCTTTATTGGAAGCGTATTCCAGATCGAGGCCTGTCAACCCGGCCTTTGCCTGGAAGAAAGAGAGAAAAGGCTAGAATTACAGCGTTATTTTGCGCTAATTCAGATGGCTCTGAAAAGCTAAAACCCTGGTTTATTGGTATGTATGCTTCTTATACTATTACTTCTTATATGCATGGCCTGCCTGGCTTGCAATCTAGCTTGCAATGTATGGCCTGCCTGGCTTGCAATGCATGGCCTGCCTAGCTTGCAATCTAGCTTGCAATGCATGGCCTGCCTGCCTGGCTTGCAATGCATGGCCTGCCTAGCTTGCAATCTAGCTTGCAATGCATGGCCTGCCTGGCTTGCAATCTAGCTTGCAATGCATGGCCTGCCTGGCTTGCAATCTAGCTTGCAATGCATGGCCTGCCTGGCTTGCAATGCATGGCCTGCCTAGCTTGCAATCTAGCTTGCAATGCATGGCCTGCCTGGCTTGCAATGCATGGCCTGCCTAGCTTGCAATCTAGCTTGCAATGCATGGCCTGCCTAGCTTGCAATGCATGGCCTGCCTAGCTTGCAATCTAGCTTGCAATGTATGGCCTGCCTGGCTTACTATATTATTACTTCTTATACTAATATATACTATATAGGCACTACTAAGAAGCCCCGGGCATTTACTTCTGCCGGTATTAATATTAACAATCTTAATATACGGTGGAAGTCAAATAGCAAGGCCTGGATGACTGGCAATATTTTTGAAGAGTGGCTTCGTTGGTTTGATACATTAATAATCCATAGGAAGGTAGTACTTCTTATGGATAATTTCTTAGCATATAAATCAGCAGTAAAAGCCATTAATAATAGTTTTTACCCACTTCAAAATACGTTAGTTATTTGGCTTCCGCCGAATTCAACCTCACGTTTTCAGCCACTTGATCAAGATATTATTAATACCTAGAAAGTGTATTGGAAGCGTCAATAGGTTAAATTTATACTTCTTAAGTTTGATCAGGGTCGAGATCCTATACTTTCAATGAATATACTAAAAGCTATTCAATAGGGTATTCAAGCTTGGGAGTTTGATCTTTCAGCTCTTACTATTAAGAACTGTTTTAAAAAAGGACTCTCTCTTACTTCTGCAGATATTAATACTAGTACTAGTACTAGTATTAGTATTCAATCACTTATTAATAAGATATCTTCTGATATACTTATTATACAGAACTGGGTGGCAAATCCAATAAATATTGAGAACTTCTTGAACCCAGCTGATGAGCTTATATATGATAGTCTTGATACTATTAATGATATTGTACTTAGTGAGTTTTGTGAGGAGATTGATGAGGATGAGATAGAGATTGTACAGCCCCAGGTTTTATACCATAAGGCTATTCAGGCTTTAAAAACCCTTTAGTTATATAAAGAGCAGTAAGAATAGGGTAAAACCCAGTTAATTACTGCTCTATCTAAATATGAGAGGTTAATTGAAGCAAGGCGAATTAGAGGACGGAAGCAGAGAGACATAAGGAGCTTTTTTAGGGCCTGAATTTGTATATAAACCAGAAATATATATTTAATGTATGGCACCTGCATTTAACAAATACCTGGATATAACGAAATTTTTCCCGTGTCTCAATTGATTCGTTATAACCAGGTTTCACAGTAGTCTCAAGCTTCGCTTGGCCTCTTGGCTTCTAGAGTTCCATATTAACTATGGATACTTGGTCGTTTTTCCGGTCATCAATCATGGAATTCCCTCAATTATCTCTCTTGTCGGGCAAAAAATCCAGAAACCCGGATGGATTCCGGGAAAATTCTCTTCTTATCTGATTTGGACCGGACCCAGGTATAACCAACCGAGATATCCGTCTCATCAGCCCGTCTCTTAAGCTTGCTCTAATTTCAGAAGTCATAGTGGAGATATAACTATTGTTAAGACCTAATCTATGATGTAGGGCTCGGAAGGAGAGGAGGGAGAGAGTTGATTCCTATAGAGAGCGATCTGCCAGCCTATCTATCTACTAAGGGGTTGATATCTAAGGCACTAACGGTGTGGCCTAAGGCTACTATCACAACACACCCCCCTAGGCATAAGCCCGAAACTCCATTACTATCAATCTTGTAATTTTGATTTGCATAGTAAAATATATATATTTTTGTTGTTTTTCTTTATTGTTTTTCTGTCTATTTCTTTTAATTTATAATAATTCGTTAATTTGTATATTATATAATATCTAATCTTGCTTAATTGGCATTAATTGTTATCTGTTAACTTTAACCTTTGCCTATCAATATTAATTTGTCTCTTATCTTGTTGAATAGGTCTTTCCCTAGCAGCTTTGTGAGTATATCTACTATATTATCCTCGCTTATAATAATCTTAAGATATATAATTTCTTTATAAATAGCGTATCGAATAAAATAATATCTTACTTTAAGCTACTTTGTATTCTTTATATAAGTATCTATAGTTATAATTGTATATATATTATTGCTATCTATAAATAGTGTTATAGGAAGTGTTTATAGTATATCAAATTGCTTTAATATCTTAAGAAGCTATATTGTCTCCTATATAACTGTATTGAATATAATATACTCTACTAAGATACTGCTTTTCGCAATAATACTTTCTTTCCGGGAGAGCTAGCTAATAGGGTAACCTATATAATAAAGGATAAATACTTTAGTGCTCTTACTATCTTTACAATTATTGTATAATATATTAATATAGCTAGTAAGGCTAGTTATTAGATCTTTGCTAAGTAAGATTCTAAGATATATTGTTCTCTTTATATAGTAATTGAGCTGTTTTAGTATATTAATATTATTAGGTCTTAGTATAGCTACTCTATATTATAATTTGTTAACTATAAAGGTAATATCTAGCTATAATTTATCTGCTAGCTAGCCTAATTTGCTAATATCCTTAATATAAGCCTTAGCTTCGGATATAGATATAGTTAGATAATTAATTTATAAGTTAATATTGTTATTATTATAATAAATATCCTTATCCTTCTTATTATTTGTAATACTAGGAGATTTATATATTGTTCTTATTAGTAAGTAAATTACTATTATAGTTTGTAAACTAGCTTTAATAATAACTTCTTCTATATATACTTTTTAATTTAAGAAAATCCTATATATATTATAGGATAAGCTATTTTCTAGGAATCTATTTAGCTTACTAAGGTCCTAATACTTAAATAGAATTACTTCTTTAAACTAATTGATTCTTACTTTATTAGATACTGTGATTAATATATTATTAATATATAATAGGATCTAGATATTCTTTATATAGTTAATTATAATATATAGCTTATTAATAAGTACTTTAAAATCTATCTTCTTTAATACTTAAGTAATTATTCTATACTATAAATAACTAGCTTAATAAAGACTATATATTACTTAGAGAATAAGATATATAAGTCCCTCTCTATTTAGCCTAGTCTTCTTAAAGCTAGTTAGTTAATATATAAAAATAGTCTTTCTATTAATAATAGTATTAAGATATATAGTAGTATAGTCAACTTATTTAAATAGTATATTCTTAATAATAATAATACTTAAGAAAAGACATATTATTTTACTATAAGTAACTAGAGTGAAGTTCTTATTAAAATTAAGGCCTAGTCTTTGTCTGTTACTATATATAATCTATTATACTCTAAATTGAAGTATATTATTATCTTTATCAATCTTAAGATTAAATATCTATTTACTAGGTAAGATAGTTAATCTAGATAGTAGTTAAGAGACTATTTTAAATACTTTAGCTATAATAAGCTTATCAATTTGTATTTCTATTATTTAGAGCTATTAATCTTTATATTCTGATAATATTGCTTTTATATATATTCTTAGTATTTTAATATTCTAAGACTTAAGTAGCTACTTTATTAATAATATAGTTACTATAATAGTATCTTCTTCTAGTCCTCTCTCTATTAATAATATAATAAAGTCTATACTAAATAGTAAGTTTATTAAGTAATTACTTAGTATTAATCTGATATTATCTTTCTAGAAGTTATTCTAATTATATTCTTTATATATTACTACTTCTTTAATAATATATTATAATCCTTTATATACTACTAATCTTACTATAGTATATTATAATCCTCTATTCTTTTGTTCTTTATATTTTTTCTACTATAAATCTTAGTATCTTTTAGGAGATTTCCTCTTTATTAATTATAATAAGTATTATACTATAAGAGAGATAGTTAGATTAGATCTTTTAGTTAGATAAGATTATTTAACTAGAGTAAAGTATTCTAGGAGATCTAACTATATAGGATTTAGGATACTTACCTATCTCTAAGAAGATAATTTATATTCTATAGTATATCTTACTAGATTAATCTAGCTCTACTAATATAATTATTATATAGTACTAGGTGATAGGATAGGTGATAAAGTAATAATATCTTCTGTAATCTTTATAATTTATAGATATTATATATTTTCTAGGTAATATACTTATTATTAATAATATTGACTTTATAGAGAAGATATTAGTTATACTAAATATATTAGTATTGTAGGTTAATATTGATATAAAGCCTATATTTTATCTTCTAGTAATTTATACTCTTCTTCTTCTTTAATTTTATAAAACTAGTTAGTATTATCTATTATAAATAAGTACTTATCTAATATTATTGTTTTATCTAAGTAGTACTCTTCTTTAGGGCTATTATACTTTAGGATCTCTATTACTTTTAGTATTATAGATAAAGAAAAGTATAATAGTTTCTCTTTTACTTATCTTATTATTTTAAATAAAGTATTGCTAATTAAGAATTCTATTCTCTTTATAGGTAGACTATTAATAATCTCTTTACTAATCTTAATATTGTTTAATTTATTATATAATTGAGATACTTTTAGCTCTTAAAAAACAATATCTCTATATTTTGTGATCTTCTTTATTATTAGATTGTAGATATAGTAGTAATATCTGTTATTATCTTTATAATCTATAAGATAACCGATCTATACTCTAGGATCTATCTTTATTAACTAAATATATATTTCTTTTAGTTTATAAATATATACTTTAGAATACTAGATATAAAGGAATAATAGATTAGTTATTAATTTATTATTATAGAGATTTATTGCTTTCTACTATATAAGAATAGGTACTTTATTCTCTAATTGTATAAGACAATTAATAATATATATAGCTATTAAGATAGCTTTTATCTAGAGCTTCTTTAGTGCCTTTTTATTAATATATATAGTCTTTATAATTTATATAATATAATAACTACTATATTTAGAGATACTATTTTGCTTATATATATAGGTAGTAGATAGACTAATTATTATTACTTTACTTTTAGTCTATTTAGTAAATCTGTTAAACTTAGTATTATTATTAAATTGTTACTCTATTAGGTAATAGCTAGTATATTATCGAAATTGCTCTGTCTATAATTAAAGATATAATAATATATCACTTTTTTTTGTAGCAAAAATGACTATTTAAAAGCGAGATATATTATTAGTAATGATTATTATATACTCTATATTTACTTTATTTATCTTATTATTAATATCCTTTAGTTTAATAGGATATAGATTGATATAAAGTAGTTAACTAATCTTTATTACTCTTACTTATTAATCCTATAATATAATCCTCTTTGATTTTCCTTTACTATATAGCTTATAGTTATAATACTTTGTTCTAATATTATATCCTAGCTTATCTTTATTAATCCTCTCTTTATAGCTTCTTATATATCTCAATTGTTAGTATATAAGTTTAGTAGAGATTATACTATATATAATATTGGATGTTTTGCTTAGTAGTAATAATATTAGCTTTAGTAGTTTAGGGTAGTTAATAGGGAATAGCTTATTAGTAAGCTTAATAAATAGGATATTCTTTGCAATAAAGGTATATATAATTAGCTCTCTTTTATTATCTCTGATTAGTATATTATAAAGGCTCTATTTAATATCTTATTCTTTATATATCTTGATATATCTAAGAAGATTAAGTATATTATCTAGTTTGTATTTATAATATAGCTTTATCTTATATCTTAATCTATCTAGCTTTCTAACTAGTAAGATAATATCTCTATAGCCTTTAGCTCTATCTTCTTTGCTAGTACTAGAGTCCTATATAGGTACTTCTCTAGACTTATAATCTTTATATATAATAAATAAGTCCTTGTTTATATAAATATACTAGGACAATCCTAAATCTAGGATCTAGTTAATCTCTTTATAAACTTAGTAAGATTTAGTTAATACTATTATTATAGTAGATCCGGCGAAGCCCTTATTGTTACTATTGTCTTTTATTATATATATGTTAATATTGCTAATAGTGACTACTACTCTATTAAAATTGTAAGAGTACTTGTTTAAGCTAGTAGTTACTAATAATACTATAGTGTTAAAATTAGCTTGTTTTATATATTCTAATAGCTTATCTAAGACTTACTAATCTTTATTAATTTAAAACTATTTATATATCTTCTAGTACTAAAGACCTAGCTTTAGCTTCTAGTTTATAGGATAATATTTAGTAATAAGATACTAGTAATCTTTGGCTCTATAGTTTAGTCCTTTATAATAGGAATAATTTCTATTTACTAATCTTTAGGTTAAATGATTATATTACTTCTTAATATATTTCCTAGCACTTTTGCTAGATAGAGGAGTATTAGTAAGCTTTAGCTTCTTATCCTATTAGTATAATTATTATTATTGTTAAGACTTCTTTATAAGTCCTAATATACTAATATCACTATTTTATTCTCTTATTTTAATATTTTTAACAATCTCTTAATAGTATCTAAAGATATTAACTATTATTATAGTTATATCTAGGTTAGATAGCTTATAGATACTCTTATTCTTTATATTAATAAGACTACTTAGCTTTAGGATATTAGAGAGCTATTTAGTAATAATAATTAATATATAATATAGGATAAGATATCCTTTAAGATCCCGAGTAGTAATATAGCAATCTTTAACTATAGTAATAAACTCCTTAGTATTATTAAATTTACTTTATTTAGTCCTAAAAAACTTAGTAACTATAATAATAATTAAATTATATCCTTTGTCCTTAAAATATTGCTTATATTTATATATAAATTTATTAGCCTATTAGATATTCTTACTTTGTAAGTTAATCTTACAATTAAGTACTAGATCTAGTCTATATAATAGCTAACTATATACTCTCTCCGAGAGTATAATCTATTATATAGTATTCGGATTATTACAATCTAGATAGTCAATCTTATTATTAACAAGGTTATATAGTTATAATCTATATAGTTATTTTACTACTATCGCCTCCTAAGTGTTAAAGTTAGTACTGGTAGTAAGCTATAGAGTGATTTTATATAGTATAATATTAGCTAGATTAGGTAAGTTATATACCTAGTCTTTTACTATACTCTTTACTTACTCTACTTCGTCCTAATTCTTGTTCTTTAGGACTCTAGTACTATAAAGCGGAGTAGGAGAAGTAGTAGATAAGATAGCTACTACTACTAAAGAGGCATTATTAACTGATATTTCTTATTACTAGCAATATAGTTATTGTTAATGCGATTCGAGAGTATTTATCCGATCTTTTGTCAAATATTGATTCGCTGATCTAGCCTTTATAGGCCTAGATTATAGTAGAGATTGATGATTTAATAATCTAACTCGGTTTTCGGAAGGTTATTAGCTTACCGATCTAGCCTCTTTAGACCTAAATCATAATAAGAATTAATGATTAGTCAGATAAACTAACCTCTATAATCCAGATTCCGATGTTTTTGTCCCTAAAGTAGGGTGAAATCTCTATTATGCGGCCCTACAAATAGGTAGCCTACTAATAAAAGTCCTATACTGTAACTCTCTCTATATAGTATAGATGAAAATAAAATAAATAGATAAGATGCCTTCTTAGTAAAGATAAAAGAAAAAGTGCTCGAAGAGCGAGAGCGTCATAACCTATTGAGACCTAATCTACGATATAGGGCTCGGAAGGAGAGGAGGGAGAGAGTTGATTCCTATGGAGAGCGATCTGCCAGTCTATCTATCTACTGAGGGGTTGATGCCTGAGGCACCAACGGTGTGGCCTAAGGCCACCGTCACAACAACTATCACTACTACTTATTAGTTCATCAGCTCATCTTATGAATTAGGAATATCCCCGTGAATCGCAATTGGGATTCGCGCAAAGGAAGATTTCTTCGGGTGTCCTGCATGACAAGCTAATATAGCAAAGCGCACGGGGCAGCCCCGTTTGGACAATAATTTTGGACGACGGGCTAACCACTTATTATCGTTTCGTCCGAGGGCTCGCGGGTGGAGACGCGGTCATTGCGAACTCCTCTGCAAACGGGTCGAGATTACTCCGTCGGTTCTAGTGTTATTGCTAACGGCCAAGGATTTCGTTTGCCGTCAATATTTGGGGGTAATAAGTATGGTTTTGGTATGCGGCAGGCAGAATTCAAGATCACGGGGTCACTAGACGCACACGTAACTCCTTGCGGGCCCTATCACAGATTACTCGAAGGGCACTTCAATGACTAAATATGCAGCGCGCTTCATATTCACATTTTTATCTTCAACTATATACAAGATGAGGTTCAAATTGGATCAAGGTGGGAATATATCAAAGTCGTATGGAGAAAGCCCCTAAGCTTGAAATAATTTGGGACCTCACACAGATGATTGGGATGGTTGTTGAAATCACCCTCTCAAAGGAGCCTTTTCGGCTGTCTGGCCATCAACTAATGTGACTGCGCCACTCGTAACCTGCCTGGGTATGGTCAGACCTTTCACTGCTTCCTGGATTTCGCGAAGCAAAGGGTCGGTTTTTGCCCGTCGCGAAACCCAGCGACCCAATACTTGGACTTTTGGATAACGGGTCCTCCGTTCTAGAATTATATATCCACGCTGAGCATAACAGAGATTGTTGAGCAGGTAGGAGTGGAATGTTCTTGTACGATAATGTCAGCGCATGCATCATCAATTCCAGTGCAGTAATGAAAAACTTACTTGGGATTAGTCCATGCCTCCAAATGTGAGTATTGAAGTTTGGTCCACGAATGATCTAAACCATTGACTCGACCACTCAAGGAGACACACTCCGTCTTCAAGGCTATTGCGATCTTGGTTCGTCCCTGATGTTTCCATGTAGTAGCTAGCCACCCCATTACTGCGATTGTGTTGGGATGTTCCGGCCCACAGATGCGTTTATCAATCTCCAGTGCTGCTGTAAACAACGCTTCGGCTTTTTTCAGTTGCCATCGCTCCAAGTATATTATGCCCATCCTAGTCATAACCCTAGATGTTCGAGGATGATCCGGTCCGAATATCCTTTTGGTGAGTTGCAACAACTGCTCAGATAATTCGGTCGCATCTGAGAGCTGTCCATTGTAGAGGTAGGCCATGGTCAAGCGAGATATCAAATCCATTGTCTCCCAGTGAGCGGGGCCAAGTGTCTTGAGAAGGTATGGAATGACCTCCTTGTAAAGAGCTTGAGCCTTCTCGAAGTCACGGGCTATAAAGCAGCAAGTCGATAAGTGAGCAAGAACTCGGTTCACTTCAAGGCTATCCGAACCATGAAGTCGTTTTTGGGTCTCTATTATCTCCCCCAGCAATCTGAGCGCTTTCTCTGTCTTGCCTTGGTCCATGTAGATATCTACCAGTCCCCTAAGAGCCAAAATTGTCCATCCACCGTCAAGATCAGGCATTGTCTCCGAGATTTCGACGGCTTCACCATAAATGGCTTCAGCTTCTTTGCCCCTCGCATCATTCATTTGACACATGGCTACCTTAAGTAACAAATAGACTCTTTCGGGGGCGGGATCTTCTTTTTGTGTCAGAGTGAGGACCCGGAGGGCATGAGGTACTGTAGCTCGCCATTGGCTCCGATACATGACATCAATATCGGGAAAGCGCGCATTTAACCAAAGCAACACATACGATTGCCATTGCCGGAGGGAACCTATTGACTGTAGCCAATTTCTTGTTGCCAGATGAACTAAACGATGCATGTCGAGGCGAGAGTCTTCATGCCTTAGGCGTACAAATGAATAGGAGCTGAGCAAACCGATCGCTTTCTGCTGTTCGACATTCGGATGTGGGGGAAGGAGCGAAACCAATATATCCTTTTCTTGCATACAAGCCATAAAACAGAGATGGTCGGCAGCAAGGGGACTCTGTCGTCGAATTTGCTCAAAGGATGTAAGCCATGTAGTTGCGACAGGGTTTCGAATGCTTTTGTATCGGCCTTTGTCTTCAAAATCCTCACTCAACAAATCGATGGCGCTCTGCTCTTGTCCATCCAAAAGCTCAACATAACCTGCCAAGGTGGTTCCATTTTCGTTGATAAACGACGCAGCTTGCACAATGGCTAAAGGGAGAAAGGTCAACCGGCTGAGAAGCTTGAGAGTGCTCTCAGTGTCGTGGAGGACTTCCTTGTCAACCAACGAGTTTCGCAAGACATGAGTAGCCTTGTTCTCGTCCAGTTCTGGAATTTTTATAATGTCTGTTGTGGCAAGGTATTGGGCCACTTTGTTGCTTCGAGTGGTAAAGAGAATGGCGCCTTGGTCACTTGTGGGAAGGTAGCCTCTCAGTCCTCCATATGTGAAATCTTCGCTCTCAGTCCACATATCAATCTCGTCAGCGTTGTCAAAAATCAGCAACCAACGTCCGCTGCTTGGTTTGCTCAGGTGATCTTTGACACGGGTCTTCAGGTCCTCCTTCGTATCGTCGAGGCCGATTCCAAGCTGATCGGCCACTGTTTGGTATGCCTGTTGGAGACTTTCCATATCAACAGCAGGGAGCCAGAAAATGGCACAATCCGGATATATTTCTCGTGTTTGATAAGCAAGCTCCAGGGCAATTTGTGTCTTGCCTATTCCCCCAAGGCCAAAAATAGCAATTCTTTCGGCTCGGTTGTTGAGAAATAATCTGCGTTTTACCTTGCCCACGACTTCACGATCGACATATCTAGGATTCCTCTCGAGTGGAACAAACCAGCCTGCGGCCTTTCTGTGGCCAAAATTATTCTCTGATGCATTGATGGTTTGGAGAATTCGATGGCGGTCGATTCGAGCTCCATGCTCCTAACGGAGCGTTAGTATTCGACACGCCAAGGAGGTGAGCCTCTTGAGTAATTAATATTCATAACTTACACGTATAATTGTTTCAAAATCAATGCTTGTCTTCCCTGCAAGCTGTCAGCATCTCATGACAACAAAGTAGGAGTTTCTCGGGCTCAAATCCTACCTTCCTTTCCTGAGAGATTCATAATGCAGTCACGAACTCGAACCTTTTGCGATGAATGACGCAGATAGGCGTATGTCGCAGACTCGATCACATTTTGCTTCTCAAACTCGGTCATGTGGACTTGCTGCAGTCCTTGCTCGACGTTGAAGCGAAAGTAACGTTTTCCTTTTACTTCATTGCTCCATCGAGCCATGAAGCGACGCTCAGTACTCTCAGGTTTAGTTGCCATTCTGACCAATGTCTTTGAAAGAAATTTCAGTACATTGTCATCCATGGGGACTTGTGCGGGATTGCCAGTTCCAACAGACACCAAACATTTAACTAATGGTTTCAGGTCCCGGCTCGTGGTGCACCATATATCGGCAGCTTCTTCTTCTACTTCCTCGATGGGGTTGTTGGCACCGAATGCACCGTCCACGAATTTGTGATTGCCAATCGAAACCGAATCAAAAAATCTGGTCGCAGCGGATGTTGCCAATGCTGCCTCACAAATCGTTGCTTGTAGCGCAATCTCATTTGACACAGAATAGCTTCGAAGTCGTGTGACTTGAAATGTATCCTTGGAGGTTGTGCAGACAAACGTTTTAGAGTGACGAGGCTTCCCATCGTTCATCAGGTCGGTTGGCAACAACCCAGCACGAAGGATCACGTTTTCAATAGCCTTTTTGAGCTTCTTGCTGTCGTACTGCGATACAATATTCCCGGACCAATCGACAGGTACATTGTTGATTTTCTCGCTGAAGACCGATTCCATCAATTCGGTGTATGCAAGGATGCACTGCTCGACGCCCATTTCCAGCCGTCCGAGCATTATAGCGATCAGTCTAAATATGTGTCATATGTCAGCCCAGCTTTTGCTAAATCTTTTACTAATACACACCCTCCCGTACTTGTACCTCCGATCAGGTCGAAGACATCACAAGGTTTGAGCCGTTGGTTATCCTCACGCTCTGAATTGAGTTGTGTCATAACATCCTTTAATATCAGAAGGCTTGACAGCCCTCTCACACCACCACCATCAAGGGATAAAAGGCATAATCCATTAGTGTCAAGTGGACTCGGTCCAATCTCTGTAGCCATAATGCAGTGAATATATATGTTGAGGTTCCCTGAGCTAACAAATGATCAGACACAAGATGAGACAGCACAATAACAGGTTCAAGAATATCAATATTGCCGGGGCTACTGTGGTTTAATATTTCGAGCAATTTTTCCTTAGACTAGACAGCAATGCATAGAAGGCGCTTAGGGACAGGGCGGAGACTAGCTCTCTGCCAATCACTCCCGAGACTGGCTAGCTTAGACCAAGCGATGCGCCTCCATATTATTAATTTTCCATAAATAAACCCAGGATGGATGTTTTGCGTCTCGAAATAATAGAAGTCCAGAGTGAAATGATTACATACGTAGTAGTTTGTCAAGTTTAATGCGTGGCAAAATATCAAGGAGTTGAGGTCTGCGGTTTTGGTATTAATAGAGATTCGAGTTAAAGCTCGCCGAGATGCGGTGTAACATTATTTCTAGATAATGTCATAATGGAGTGCCTTGATCGAGCCGTATTTTCATACATTTAATACATATATGCACATGTGTCCGAGCAATGGACGCAGAATTTCAAAAGTCAATCAAACAAACCTTGAATGGGATCACTGGATATTGGAGCTAAATTGACTGAGCCTGAAGTATTCTGTCCAGAAAAAGCAAAAGCGCAATGTAACAGAGACGAAAATAAATTATTGCAATTGAAAGAGTGCAGTAGTCTGTCCCAGAACGCTGTGGGGCGTATCGAGAAATTCCAACGCCAGCAAGAAGAAAGGTATCGTCGATGTCATTGATCGTAGAACTTAGCAGCACATTTCGCAGCAATCTACGCAGCATTCACAACTCTCCTCGCACAAGAAGCAACAGCACATCGCGGCCAGACTAAAGGAAAGAGCTCACATTAGCATTGTTTCCAACTTTCGATGACAATATGGATACTTACCAACCCATGAGACATCCCTTGTCGCTCTTCTGCTCTGGCGCTGGTGCTGGAGGTGGCTGCTGAGGGTAGCCCATCTATAAATCGATAAGTATGGCGTGTAGAATGCGTGGGTTGATATCAAGACTAACCTGCTGCTGGGGAGGGTAGCCCTGGGGAGGATATCCCTGCTGAGGGTAGCCCTGCTGAGGATAGCCTTCTTGCGGGTAGCCGTATCTGTATTTATAATTTGATCAGAATCATGTTGAACGTCTAAGATACAAGCTCGCTGTAGACCAGGCTAGAGCTTCCACGGTCGCAAAGCGCACGGAAGTTGACCAATCTCAGCTTTCGCATCTTCAATGATTGGTGCGAGCAGGACGGGTAAAATCGAATATTGTGCTGATGGATATGACTTACCCCGGCTGGGCATATCCTTGGGGAGGCGGCTGCTGCTGATAGGACATGGCGACGGGAGATGATCGTCTGAAGTCGAAGGAGAACGAATTAGCAACTTGATAACAACCAAAACTATAGGGCGTTGTGGCGCCTTGATGTGATGGTCACAAAGGAGGGATGGCCGCCACAGCGGTTAAATCCACGTACCTGGGACAAGGCAAAGACGGAGATTGGTCGAAAGGGGGAGGCTGTGATGAGCGACCGGGATAAGTGAGTGAAGCGACGGAAAGAAGATGAAAGGTGAGGTTGATGAAGATGGGAGGTTAAGAGTGTAAGAGTGAGAGAAAGAAGGAGAGAAAAGTTAGGTAACCTGGAGATTGTATTGCAGAGGAAATTGTTGGGGTACCTGAGAGGTACTTTGCCGGTGCGCCCGATAGGAGATTCTGTCTGCCAAGACCTCAGGGCTGAGGTACCTCCGAAGTACCTTTCATATTTCCCCCTTTCCCCTTCTTCTCCACATTGGCCCAATTCGTTAGTAAATATTGATCCTAGCTTAATTTTTTTTACTTTTCTTTTCGTTCATAAGTCATTTACAAGCCAATACATTTATTTTCATACTAACAGACCATAGGAAGAGTTACATCTCACAGCAGTACCCTAAACTGGATCCCATGAAGAAACCCCTAGTACCCGCTGTGTACTTCCAAAGTTAGGCCACAGTATTACCTCCAAAGTTCTGTCAGCCACAGTTTTCCAGCCCTATCGTCGACTAACGTCAACTCACGCAGTCAGCCACGAATTACATCCCTTGGGTGGCATTCCATTGGTTGGGGAGCAGCCACCGGGTCACACGGGGCCCCACTACTGGAGGTGTTCAGCCACTCACAGCATTGGTTCACTGCCCAGGTCTCTTGGCACTTGACCGCCGAGATTGTTGCTGCCTGGGCAGTACCTGGTACTTGGGCCCTCATACCATGGAAGACTCGGGTGCTTGTACCAGCTACCATGTACAAGGAATACCGAGCTTGAATAACTTCTCATTGCAACCTTGTGACACCTTCAGCTTCCATTATCAAAGATTAGTTCGAGCTTCTCACTGTCAGTACACCCTAGTTCACAACTAGTCTCCACCGTTATCTCATGTCCAAAAATATAATATATCGCCAAAGAAAATATATCCGAGTCAAAAAGATCCAATCCCCCACTAACCCGGAGACTGACCATTAACCACATCCCAAAGTACAGTACACGAACCCGATGAAACGGAGCTCTGGCCAAACAGTCGCAAAAGAACACACAACGGACAAAAGACGAAACAGACTACGATCGCTCACTTGACATACGAATCAATATCAGGCTGACAGGATGACTGCGAACCCGAGAACTGGGAACTCATCGAGTCCTCAATGTCGAGCTCATTTCCAAGGTCCAGCTCAAAATCAAACTCAAACGGCGCATCAGGAAACTCGGGGAATTGGTCAGACTCCTTCAGCAGAGCTGACTGCACAATATAGGGAGGCTGACCCTCCACCAGACGACAAGCAGCAACAGCAAGCTGATACCCAGGGTCCCTAGTCGAAACACGGCTAGGATTCCGAATCAGAAGCCTCGAAGTTGAGCCACCGCCAGCCGCCTCATCGGTGACTTCCTCAGCGGCAATCATCCAATGTTTCAACACATCCATGCCAGGCTGGTTACCTCCCCCCTTCCCACCGCGCTTTTCACTATCTTTACCACGCCCGCCACGGCCGCGCTCACAGGGATTGAAATGCGTGCGACGCAGATGCGCAGCAGCATTATAATTGGCGCCGTAGCGCTTCCCATTGCGACAAGCTTTGCAGTTCGCAAGGAAGTACTTGCCAGGGGAGATATCCTTGCAAACCCAGACCGTGCGGACGGAAGCGTGCACACGCTCGATATGGCGACGCAGCTCGTGCTCGCCGTGGAAACCATCTGGATGGTCTGTGCAGATGCGACAGTATGTCTTTGGTCGCGGGGGTCGCCGTATTGAGGCCTTGGGGATAGCGGCGACTTCCTTTGTTGTGCCGTTTGCTGAGGAGATGCGGAGCATCCTGTGGGGGTCGATTTGGGACATGCTGCTTTCGACGGACTCGACTTTTGGAGCAATGGGCCGCGCAGCCTGGGCGATTTGCTCTTTAGTACGGCGCGCCGCGCGGGAGCGCTGTGTTGCCAAGTTATTGCCGTCAATGGAGTCGATGGGGAGGCGATTATGGGGCATTGGGTAGTGGAAGGAGGTGGTTGGGGGAGCGGATGCCGAGAATGACGAGTTGGAGAAGAGAGAACGGTGGGAGAATGGGGAAGAGGATGTGGGATCTAGGTCAGGGTACACGGGGGAGAGAAAGGGGTCTTGATACGGCAGGCCGGAGGTGGATGTTGGCACCCACTCTGGCGGGACGGAGCTGGTCGGTTCTTGATAGTTGGGTGGTCCAGTTGAATCGAAGCGGAACATGTTGATTCCACCGATCAGGGAGTCGGTCGTCGTGCTGCGGGACATCTCCGGCGCAACTGCTGGGGCCTGGTCGATCCAGGGGGATGTCCGGTCAGGGTATTGAGGGAACGATGGTCCGGTTTGTCCATGATTTGCAAGTCCCAAAGTCAAGGCGGAGTCAAAGGGTTGACTGGGAGAAGCGTCCAAATACTTCGCATACTCGGATGGCGAGAATTCGTCGACATGGTCGAGGCGATGATGGGTCCGTACCGGGCCGACGGATTGGCGTTTACCTATGACGGGACCCGCTAGCTGGTGCTGGTGGGAGACCGGAATTTGCTGGCTCTGGGAGCGCACCATGGCCGTGTGTCGATAGGAGCCTTGTCCCGAGAAGGCAGCGCCGCACCGAGGTATGTCGGGGGAGGAGGCGTAGGAGATATCGCGTATTGGGTCGAGTGATAGATCCGGGGTCTGCCAATTGTCAATCCAAGGACGAATGGCGGTTGGGATTAGGAGACGAGAGCTCAGGAGGGGCGGAGCAGATAAGATTGGAGCAAGTAACCAAGGTCACACGTACGGTGGCTCTCCGTTTTGCCTGAGGAAGACCGGAACCAGAATATGGCAACGTCCGTGGTGTCGCATCCCGTCGAGTCCGTTTCCCCAGGCTTCCAGCGTGCTGCCAGTTGGAATCCCCGTCATTGGAGGCCGGGATGAACTGACTTAGCCTTTCAATCCATAGCTGATTTCGTTCAGATTCCGGGAGGTGGGAGTGTTCAACCAAAAAAGCTTCGTAGTATCCGGAGATGGCACTGGTGAACAGTTCGTCATCCAAATTGACAGTCATGGTGATTGGTTCCTCGTCACAATGGCCGGGGAAGTAACTGTCTATCAGTAGTCAAATGGATGGAGGGAGGTGTGGGTTGTATTTCTGTGAATAGTTAGCGCATGGTTTGTGAGAACCGGTGAGAAAGACATACGTAGATTTGGAGCGCAATAGAAAAATGAAAATTAAATCGAAGGTGATGGCAGGTGGAATAGCAGATCTTATCAATGCAATCAAGATAGAGAAGATCTGCGTTGAGATAAATGTACTTTGTATAGTAAAGGATCGGGGAAGATAGTATCGCGAGTTGGGAGAAGAAATAGATGCAGATTGGGCAGACGAGTAGATAAAAGAAAGGAACAAAAGTTCAGATCGACGATGAAGGACACACTCCCCCACAATGAGATACGAGAATTAGTAGAGACAACTACAACAATATTCCAAGAAACATGGAAGTCGATCATCGGTCTGGACCCTAAGATGCTTGGGTAGTGATGTATTTCCTTTTTTTCGCTATTTTCTCTCCTATTTCCTTCATTCTATAGCCTGAAACTTTATCCGTGTCGAGGTCAGCCATCAGCAAGCCATCTTCCTCCCCCAAAGGCATACCCCGGGTGACAGAGCCGACTACTCCTAGAAGCGGAATCCTGCTGTGTGAGAAACTGCAGACGGCCGAGAAAAAAAGAATTAAAAGTGAGGCAGCGAACCGGATCACCCCGAGAGGGACCCGAGCCAGCAAATGTGTCCTTGCTTACGAAAAGGTGACCCGATACATGTCGACCCTGGGGTACATGGCACAATACATAAACAAGTCACTTTTCCCTCGAGGAGCAAGCGCCTACAGCGGAAGCCCGAAAGAAACCGCAAAATCAACCCATTTTTTTTCCGTCTAGCACAGCCATACCCCGAGACCCTCCCTAGGGGATCCATTTACTACGGTCGGACCAAGATCGCACGGGCGACAGACTGCCACGTCGTCTGGTGTGGCAGCCGGGGGCATCCTGCAGACGCTGTTTGGCTCCCCAGTTCAGCGCCCAATGCCCAACCAGAGATGTCAAACAATAATAGCACACTTATTAATGAAGTAATATCGAAATCCCCGAGGAAATAGAGTGAGTCGTACAAGAACGGGTCAATTCACGTGTTACCGTGGGTCACTCCCGCCGCAGTCCCACGGTTCCCCCCTTTTATGCTTTTATGCTTGTGGCTGTTCAGGGATGGCCTATAAAACCAGTTTGCTCTTGTTTGTTAAAGGTCCTCGGGGGGGTTATTTTCGGCTTGCGGAGTACTCAACGTGCCCAATAACGGTCTCTTTCAACCCCTGAGGGTCTGCGACACACTAGTGATAGATCACCCACTCCACGTGATGGGCTGTACGGAGACTATTTGGGAGAACGAGGGTTTACTGGTGCGATACTAGTACAGAGGCTCCACGGTCTTGAGTGGATCAGTCTCCTGATCGGATAATGGTTGGACATTTATGGCTCCATTATGATGATGATCCTGGGCGTTGACAACTACTGACATTAGATCCCTTGGACTGAGCGGCAATCTCGGGATCATAAGAAAGAGACAAAGTACGGACTACCGCAACCACGTTGGAAGTAGGGTGATCCATCACGTCAATCTTTGTTTCGGGATAAGATTCCATGAGGGTGAACACAAAGTACGGGGTAGTCAGGATCGCCGGGCTGGGCATACTCACACCTAACGGGGGAATCCTTCACTGTAGTTGACAAGTTCGATGTACGATGTATCATCATTTCCGTCCCGAGACAAGCAGGATAATGTCTCCCGTCGAATGGGCGAATTTCAGTTTGGTGATCTATCGCCCACCGGGTCCTCCCAACATTCAACCCGAATTTGGCTCTGACCGTTCACTCACACCCTCGTCCCCTGACCTGTTTTAACAGATTTAATTATTTTACGGGGAAATGAAGAAACAGAATACGGAGTCCCTGTGTCGATCCAGCGCATCATCCATGTCAAAAGCTCGTCGGGGACTGCGGGCGTTACATAGCCCAGACGCTGATAAGTCTGCCCCTGCATTAATGCTCAGAGCTTCTGAGCTGATACCTGCAGTTAGACGTTGTCTGGAATAGGTCACATGTGAGACTTGCAAACCTCCAAGACGAAGCCACTTTTGAGCCACCTTGGGTGATAGGCTGTAAATTCCTAGGGTGTGTGCACAGGCAGAAGTCATCCCGATGCATGGCACTGAAACGGGAAACCTATAGTGATTGAATATGAGTATGCTCCTCATGCCCAAACCTCAGCTGATGGTATTGACTCCCCGAGCTCGCAGGCATATTGGCATATTGGGCTGGGGATAGAGCCGTTTGAGAATCTATATCTTCCATGCCGGTGTTTTGCTAGTTCGTATACTTCTGCAATACCTCACAACTGCCAGCCCTCCCCGGTATTTAAACGCATGCAAATGCAGCCTACTTCCCTATGCTGATCGCGTGACATGGGACAACTTAGCCAATTTGCCGACAAGCGATAGAAGAAGTGAGCTGGTTCCAATGGTAATAGATCCCAAACGCCGAATTCAGTCGAGCTGCAGTGTTTCATGACTCGTGGAAAGCGCATGTCAGCACAGATCAAGACGCCATGCAAGCTGTATGGCCCAGTTTCCAAGTAGGCTGGATGTTTGAGTCAGTAGGTTAATTTTTTTTGGTCTGCTTGTATGATTGGTTTACTTGGCTATGTATGTAACTGCGCCTCCGGTCTAGGGCGCGTCCTTTGAGGCTCTTCGGACCTTCCTCTAGAAGGTAATATATTCCTGCTATAAGACAGGGACACCTGGTGTTGATTTGATCTGATACCTGTTTGTTTCCTGCCGACACGAGGATCCATTATAGGGGCATACTATATATATCTTATGTGTGCATGTGATATCATTATACTAACAAGACACAAAGTACATCCAGTTGTTGGGTACTCTCGGGCAGTGAATATGTTCTTCTGCTATACGATTCGAGGTAGGATCGTTGTATGTCGGTAATTATTTTGTCAACATGATGTTCCAGTCCAAAACGGTATCAATAGCACTCCCATGATTGGATTACTAGATCTATAAGGACTTCGTGAACCTCCTTATATATAATAGCCAATAGTGAAAGTGACTGAAGTACTACAAGTGCCCAAGGACTATTTCTAGTTGCCGTTCAAAAATCTACTTATTACCCAATGCTTCGTAAGTGCTTATACATAGTAAGTATACATGCTTATCATGCACTAAGAGCTTAGTCCAGATAATGATGCTTCATAGTGAACATGTGACAGTTAGAGCTATCCGTAGCGTATGTTCTTTGGGGATGTCGGGTCATATGTTCAGTATATAGTACATAGTACCTATATCAATAGGCACAGTTTCAGACTGAAACTGAAGATGAAATTCACCAGAATATTCCAGGTTATGTGCAACTCTGGATCTGACGTCAAGTTGCCACAAGGGCCCATTTTCCAGGGCAGATAGCCGTTGGACACATGGAACGGCTCGTATTGTGGGGAGATGGCAATGATAGGAATTAGTATACATCATCGACCAAGTATGGGACATAATGATGCGATATAAAAGGGGAGAATCTTGCCGTGAAATAAAGCATTCAACTGCACGTGATACCCAAGCCACGTCATAATAAATCCTCCAGGGGGAAATAATTTATTTTTCTCCTATAGATGTTTTAATCAAACAAGACAAGATTAACCCCTGAATGAATTGAAACTTCCTCCAAAGACCCTTTCCCTCATCCTTAACCCCCCATTAATTCCATCTTCAACACACCATGTCAGACTCAACCCTCTACCTCTACACTTCCCTGACCGCGGGGTCATCGCACATCATCACCGCGACCTCCCGAATTGAGACAATCCTCAAAGCAAACAAACTGCCCTTCCGCGCCATTGATGTTGCCACCGATGAAGCTGCCCGGAAGCTCTGGGGCCGACGCTCCAAGGGCAAGAAGCTTCCAGGACTGGTGAAATATGGCGATATTGTGGGAGTATGTGACAGCCCCCTTGCATAAATGCCAGAATCCAACGCAGCTATACCTGGATTCACAGTGCTAACCCCACCGACTTGTAGGACCTAGAAGAAGTCGAAGAATGGAACGAGTTTGGCGAACTACGTATGGTAGTAAACAGCGTGCAGGATCTAGGGGGAATGCCTGCCACCAGTTATCCTGCCCCAGCCGCGACCGAGACCAAAACCGAGCCGACACCCACCACCCCGAAACCCTCCACGATCAAGATCCAATCCCCTCCCGTTACCAAGCCCGAAGACAAGAAGGACGATACAGCTGTGCTGGCGTTGCGCCAAGCTAGCTCGGAGGCTGCCACCAAGGCGAAGGCCAAAACAGATGATAAGAAAGAGCTGAAAGAACAGGCTGCAGAGGTACCTGTTGCCAGCCGTGCGCACCGTGGCTCAGTGGCCCCCGAATTGCCCGACACCGCTCCCGATTCACCAAAGGCCATGAAACGCCCGACCCTAGTTCCCGAACAAGCGGCCGTATCGTCGGCAAATTTCCACGCGGACAATGCAGAGGTGCTCGGATTGGTTGGACATCATCGCTCGTCCAGGGTGTCTACGCTCGAGAACGCGGATCAAGACAAGGCGGTGCATGAGATCAGACAGTCTATCTCTGCAGAGCCCACGGGCAACCTTGATGCTTTGCGCAAAGAGGCCGCAGAGAAGGCGAAGTCCGAGCCGATTGAGGAGGCGCCGAGTCCGATCGTTGATGTGGCCGTGGAGAATAAGGAAGAGCTTATGGAACCCAATGAGCCCAAGGGCAATGCTATCGCTGAAATGATTGCGACGGCTGTTGCGCCTCAAGCATTAAAGCCGGAACCTAAGAAGGAGGAGGCCAAGAAGACGGAAGATGTGAAGGATGATACCAAGGCAGAGCCCACAACCAAGTCCGCGGAGTAGGCGACGAGGATTTGGGGAATTTGCTGTTCACGAATTCGATGATTATGACATCTGTACATCAAGAATGCCTGACAAGGTTGCAATCGATTTTTTTCGTACATTCAGTATGAAAATGTAAATAACTTCGAAAGCGTGGACAGTTGACTTCCACATGTAGATGCCATTCATAACTCGTGATTAAGAATGTATAATATAATAAAAAAATAAAAAAATTCAAGCGAACACCTCTAAAATGAGGCCAAAGATAAAAAAACACCCAAAACCCCTTTTGGCTATGTACCCATTTCGTCTCTACAGCTCCGCGCCGCGACGCTTCTGGACAGCCTGGCGCAGCTTCGCGATGACGTCGGCGGGGTCTTGTGCGCCGAAGACCGCTGAGCCCGCAACGATCACATTGGCGCCTGCATCGGCAGCCTGTTCAATTGTACCGAGACCGAGACCACCGTCAACTTCAATGTTCAGATCGGGGTAGCGTTCGCGCAGGGCGGCGACCTTGGGGAGCTCCGAGGCCATGAATTTCTGACCGCCGAAACCGGGGTGCACGGTCATGACCAGAACCATCTGTGAAGGGCAGTTAGTACGATTGCAATTGGGAAAAAACCGGTACACAAGAAAAGAAAATCCGGCGACAAAGGCCCTAAAACCAAAAAAAGGAAGACTCACGTCTGGTCGTTCGGCGGGGTCTTCGCTCTCAATAATATCCCACAACACATCGACGGGGGTATCGGGCTTAATGGCAATACCGGCCTGCATACCCTCCTCGTGGATATAACGAATCAATTGCTTGGGGCTAGTCCGAGCGGTAGTTTCTTTATCGGTAGGATCGGTTGCGGCGACGGAGGAAACAGCGGCCTCATAGTGGAAGCAGTAGAGATCGCAACCGGCCTTCTTAAACTCTCCGACCCATTTATGGGGCTATAATGCAGCGAAGTAATGGTCAGCTGGGGAGAGCTCTCATGACGTCTCGGAATGACGCGGGTTATTGGGGGAGAAAGTCTATTAACTCACCTCCATAATCATCATGTGGCAATCGAAAGTGCCACGACCGCAGGGTTCGGAGGGACGGTCAACGCAGCCTCGGATTTGAGATACGACGGGGCAGCCGATGGTCATGTTTGGCACGAAGTGACCGTCCATAATGTCGACGTGTAGCCAGTCGGCACCTTGCTCCATCTTCTTGGAGCAGTCATGGCCTAGATTGGCGAAGTTCGCGCTGAGAATGGAGGGGGCGATGATAGCTGGAGGGGCCATGATGTATAGGGGGAAGAGAGTGGGGGAGTAATTGGGGAGAACCTGGAGGGGTGGAGGGGGGTTTATAAAAAAAAAATAGGTTATCTGAAGCTCTCCGGTGTTTACATCAGTGGCGAAGAGTGGATATATTCTTCACCGTAAATCCAGAAATATACTTGGACTACGGACTACTCCGTATGGAGTACCCAGATCTCTTTTTATCTTTTTATGTTTTTATCCTTTTCTTCTTTTCTTGTTTTCTTCTTTACCTCTTTACAGTCAACCTCTCCTTTTGAAATGTCATGATGCAACTGATAAGGGTTCTGACTCTCACGTGTCTCTTGATCTCCGATCTTGACTTCTTAGTATCCTCTCTCCAAGATGTTCAATCTCATTCTCAGTGACGATCGGCATGTTCAAGACCTTGCATTGGCCTGGATAACCTATTTAGGTCATGCCGGGGGAAAAAATATCGTCAGTCTGCTGACCTTGATAGACAGGGGTGTACTAGGATTATCCGATCTAAGATCAAATAGGCATCGCCTGGAATCTGCGTCGAAGCTGCGGAAGTCAGGGCTGCAGCCAATCAATGTATGCTTCGTATAGGTTTACCTTTCAACATTCCAGATTGGAATCCCGGTCTTAGCTATTCCTGTGCAGTCTTTCATAAGAGGTATATGTCTTGAATTTTGACTTGGGGGGACTGCTGGTTGTACCATGTTATAGTTATGTCTTACTAGTGGCTTGATGATCAGTCGTCTGACTGTACAACGCATTCTAGCTAATCTCCCCTTCGCCGATCTTACAGCACATCCCTCTTAACTCGAAGATCGGGTACAAATATTCCAATCCGGTTGCCGGTATCTCAATAGCCGTTAGGATAGTCTCGATGCCCAAAAAGATATGTCGTGCTTAGAAAGTGGGCCATTGTCTGTGCTGGTAGCGGGGCACACTGCTCCGGAGTATCGACACTTTTGTTTAGCCCAAATTTGTTACGCTAATATTCTTAGCAATACGCTTGGATTATTATGCCGATGTAATTCTTTTAAGGCTAGTTCTCAAATTCGATTTTTGATTGAAGATATATAGAACAGCTGGAGTAGACCGGAGACATAGTGGGGTCGCTGCGACATGACTCGCCATATTCAATCTGCGAATGCTATCGACACGGATTAGAAATCCGCAAAATAGACCAAAGTACTTTGCATCTATCGATGTAGAGGTCATGCCTTTTGAAACGATCACTGTCTCATCATTGACTTGACCTGTATTCTACGTCTTCATTCCTAATTCAGATACGGGAGAGTCGCCGCTATTTTCAGGCTTTACCGGAAACGGCCCGTCTCGAGTCTTATTGTATGCTTGGCGGTGATCTACTTCGAATCATCCTCTCACTGCATGATAGCCTTGAAGAGGAGCCACCCTAGGAGGTTGGGATAGAGTGGTTGAAGGAAGGAACTGTTTTGTTTATATTGGAATTTAGTGAAGCAAATCATCTCAGACATAAACCATTGATTACATTAATTGCGAGCCACCAGGGCCAAGGCTAAATATATAAATAATAGACCAGTGTCTCTAGATAGACCCAACCTTAGCGAAAGAGACAGAACTCTTCCGCTTTGGCTTCATAGCCCATCCAGAGAGGCAGGTCCAGCCCGCGCCACTCTTCCTCCCTTCATCAAACAACGCACCAAGACCCTCAAGCAACATAGATCGCTCGCAACCCATCTCCACTCGCAATTTCAGTAACCACTGCTCCCACATCCACCCTCCAATCAATCCAGTCATACTAGCAATATCCGCAGTGCTACCAATCGGCCCCTGCACCGCCTCGTAATCTTCAATATGGCTCTGCACACGTGGTGCAGGAGTCTCGCGCATCGGCTCCTGCTCGACGGGCTCGGTGCCCATCGGGAGGAACATCCACGCGCGCTGCGTGTCGACGAATCCAGTATTACGGAGACGGCCGACAAAGCTCTTGGATGCTAGTGGGTCGTACCCGCGGTTACGCAGATTGAAGGCAAACTCCACTGATGCTGCGCTGGCGTACGGCCCGGCCTGCGAGATCTCGGCGTCAAGAACTTGGAACTCGAGGTAGCCGCCTGGCTTGAGACATCGCATGCATTCCTTCAGAACGAGGTCATACTCGTCGCGATCCTTGCCTACGGGACATTCGGTCTTCAGCAGTGCATGCAAGGAGCGCGCGGAGATGACGTCGAACTGGTTGTTGCCAAAGGGCAGCTCCCAGAGGTTGGCCACGGTCACCTGGCGGTGATTGGGAGGACCCTTGATGGCGTTGTTTACTGTCTGGTTCTTGGAGGCGACAGTGTAGACCTTGACGTTTGGGAACTCATGCGCGGCTTGCCACGCCCAGTCGCAGGAGGAGTGGCCACCAAGGTCCAGGATGCGGAAGCTGCGCTTGCGTGGTCCCTGCGTGGTCTTGGGCTTTGAGGAGGCTCGTGCAAGAATGCGCCGGGCAGGACTTGTGAGCAGATTGCCGCCGTTGAGAGACCGGAGAGCATCCATGGCCCACATGGGTTGGGACAGCTGGGCAAGAACCAGCTGTTCCTTCTCCACCTTGTCAAATTGGGCCTTCTCAGCCAGCTCGGCGGTAATCACCGAGTTGCGGGGTGCCTTGGCGAAAGGACCCCTATATGCAGGGCGCTCAGGGCGAACAAGCTCATACTTGCCCAGCAAGCAGTTGATGTGAAGGTCGTTCATGGCGAGGCGCATGGATTGCACGGCATCGTAGCGCATGTTGCGGTGCATGAATCCGTCGGTCTTGGTCGACCGTTCCCGAATAGACTGGAAGCCTTGCCAGTAAATTGAGTCCTTGCTAGCAAGGACAGGGGGCTGAGGACAGGGGGACTCGGGAACGCCTTCGACGAATCGCACCATCTTCTTGGAAGAATCTTCTGTGGTGTCTTTGACTTCAGCCTCGACCTCATCACACTCCTCGAATGATTCGACAGGCTCAATGTCATTCACGGGATTTGTCTCATTAAGAGCAGAGAGGTAAGATGCTTGGGCAGACAGCCAGATATTGGTCCGATCGTGGCTTGCAACTGCACGCTCCTGCAACTCCTGGTCATAGCACTCATCGTATTCATATCCGTTCCCAGAACGGGGGATCTCCTGAACCTGAACTGCGTCAAACGCAGCACTCATAGGGCTATCCTGGTAGATAGACCGACGAGTAGGTGTGTCACAGGGAACTCGAACGGCAGTAAGCGGGGCCTCTTCATCGCGAACCGCTGTGACTGGATCTTCATCAACAGGGCGCTCAGGCCACTCCACTACCTGCTCCACAATCTCTCCTTCATCTCGACGCCAAGGGAGGTTGTAAAACCCCTCTGCAGCCGCCGATGACGGCTGGTAATTGGTGTTGGGGATTGACCACGTGTGGCGCGCCCGGGGTGCCAAAGAGGCAAAGAAGCCACCCGGAGATGGAATGCTCAGGTCACTGAAACTGTATCCAGACAGCTCAGATGCGGGGGTGACCCCGTCGGCACTCCTCGGGCGGGTGGGAGGCGCCTGGAGTTGCCACATCTCACCCTTATCCTCCGAGGTCTCAGAACACGAGTCGGGTGTCTCATCCAAGTGAATGTGGTGTAGCATTGCCAGTGCCGAGTTAGGCAGAAAGTCACGTTGATCAATAGGCTGTGGAGCATCGTATAAGTCATCATATTCGTGAATTGGCTCATTATTCAGATGAAAGGATGGCGACGGCGACGGCGAGAGCGGGGGTGAATATGCCTGGGCAGCGGTGGGAATCCGGGGGAAATTTCCCAGCACATGACGCCAGTCCTCATGTGGGTTCTCAATAGTAATGGGCACAGTCTGGATATCTGAATTGGCATCCACATTGTCTAGGTCGCTTTCACTTCCATCCAGATCTCGGCGAACATGTATATCATGTGCATCCCAGTTGGTGTCTGGCAGAGATTGGGAGTCTGGTGTAGCCAGTGCACTGTTGATTGATTCTTGGTCCGAAGTCATACTACCATCCAGCGAAGGCGGGGCATATGATGCAGGTACAGAACGACTGAGCATCGACAGCGCTGCTGGCGAGACTGGGATCTTGGATGGAGGCGTCGGCGGCACTGGAGATCCCTTGAGGGACCCGTTAATTGACGGCCACAATGTAGAAGCGGGAATCTCAAGTGTCAGAGAGCTTAGAGGGCGCTTCCGACTGCCAGTTGAGGTCACCGAGTTTCGGGTGATTGGTGTAATTAAGCTCGATGGTCGCGTATCGGGGGAAAAGCATGAATCGCTAATTTCGGTCCCATTGTCGTCACTATCATCATCTGTGGCATCATACAAGTCGTCGTATCCTCGGAAGTCTTGCATCTGAGACTGCCATTCTGTATCTGAGCATGATGAGGTAGTCCCGGCTGAGAGGGGCGACATTAGGCGGGCGAGCCGGGCGTGTGTTGGTACCGCGAACCCGCTGGTCTGCAACTTCAACTTGGGACTGATAGCTGCCGGTGTAGGTCTGGAAGGAGCTGAGGCTTTGGGACTTGTTTGAGCGAAATGAGATTCGCGCGTATCCTCCATTATAGTATTAAGCACCGTCCCCCGGGCCTGCCGAAGGGGCGGAAATCGTACAGTCGAGATGCGGAGTGTGTCGGTCATCTTGAAGAACTGTTCAAACTGTTGGATGTTGGTTTTGCGTGACTCTCTCACGGAAATATCTATGGGTATCTCGACTCGTAGGAAATGGCGACACCGATCAACGGGTCTGTGAAGTGAACGATAGAAAGCAAGATAACAAGATAACAATAAGAAATAAACACAGATGCAAAAGCTACCAGAGCTATAGGCACCGAGCATAAGAGAATGAAGTCAACGAAACGAAGAACGCTAGCCTTCACAGAAGTTGTGGCAGTTGGGAAGGGTTTATAGTCAATTGGGTGCTTTCCACCAGCCACGGGGTACGTGCAGTGACCAGCCGATCCCTCTTCAGAAAGAGTCACTCCGTTACAGAGACTACTGCAGCATTGGGCACAATCTATCCAATAACCCTGGTCTGGAGGGTAGCGGACATTGATATCATTGGCCGTGAGGCAATGGGCGCGTCGCGCTGGACAGGGGGTTCACCCGTGAGCACCGAGCCAAGACCATTTTTTGAGCCAGAATCGAGTAAACGAGGACCAAAAATGGGAAAGTGGGCGAATGAGGTTCATAGATAGTGTGATGAACCGCCCGGGGGGTGGGATGAGAGTGAGATGCAGTGTGAAGAGGCTGATGATTGGTCGAGTGTAGGCGCCGGGCTACTATCTTTAGCCAAATTAGTGACCTTTGGAGGTGGATGGAACGGCAATTATGCACTTTTCCGGCACCTAAACAGGCAGGAAGTCAACATAATTAGTGTCGTATTATAGAAAAGGGTAAAATGAAGTGGCGATCATCGGGCAGTGAAGGGGGAAAAATGAGGGCAAAGAGGGGAAATGGATGCCAAGTCCAACCCAGTACATATGTTGTATGGAGTACACTCTATACTACTGCACGCTAGAGAAGTACAAAGTCTCTTAGCAAGGAATAATAATAGAAATTATGTGCTAATTGACCTCATTGTCACACTTTCCCCTCTCTTCTTAGTATCGGTGACCATGTACTACTGAAATCTACACTCCTTGCTTACACCGATGTGACCCTGAAGGCGCGTAGAGTCCCGGAGTCCAGTTCAACACATACAAATCATACAATCTTGCTCATGTTGGTTTGAACCATTGTCATACACTTTCCCCTCTTACCAGGGTATACCTTTCAGAAATTGGCGCTACTGTAGGAGTTAAGAAGTCATCACTCAACGCCATGGGAACCCAATATCATGATGTGTGCAGATGGCAATAACTCTATGAATGTCTTCATTGGATTATAATTTGGATAAAAAGTATCTTTTTTATGAAGCAAAAGACTCCACACACAACTAGTCTACAGTTACGCCGGTCTCGGCAATATATATCTGGCACTCTATCAGAATCATGCACATGTAGCTAATGCAGGATGGATGGTTTAGGCTACCCTCCGAGATTAGGAGTGACTTTACATACATTGTGTATGTAGGTTCGACAATTATGTTTCAGACTAACGGCACAATATGCATTGTGCTGGAGGATAAATCATCTATATAAACCAACCTAACTTCCGACTACTAGTAAACAGGGGTTCCCTACCGACGGATGTTGTAGAACGATGATTATTTCAAGGTTGTGTCAGCGTGTATAACGAATCTATAACGTCTAGAGGTGCCTCGAAGCAAAACCTGCAAATCCCTCACACTAGTTATATTTTCTTCCAGTCCAATAACGAGGAATTCATTGCGTGGATGTAGAACATTTTTGGTCCGCGTCGTATTAATTCACTTCCACTTCTTCCAGGGACTCCTGTGAACATCATGGTATTGCCGTAAGAAACCAAATCGACCTTACAGAGTTGCCTGTGCTGGCGACACCATAATCCATTTTGTACCCTCATGTACGTTGGATATTTAGACCCAAGTAGGTGGTCTCAAGCTTAAAGACGACCGAAAGGGACTGGATAAAATATTATATCTAAAGTACCTGAAATTCATTCATCACTATATATTTTGATGGACACGGCAATGGAATTAGTTCAACTGACGAGTGATGGTAAACATAGTGTGGCTCCAACAAAACCATTCCAAGTATCGCAAACCTCGGTATTACAACCCATCACCAACCAAGATAACATCCTTAGGGGCCCTAAGACCGATTTCCTCGTTGAAATCGATCACGCGCGCATCTGGGATAAGAATTTTGGTAGCGCACAAGAGCCCTAGGCTGATGCCCGAGATCTTGACATTGGGCGCCGAGGTCTAGATACCCGCCATGCCCTTTTTGCATTTCTTGTAATCGACCGCATTTGGTTCACTCTGATACATCCGGAAGTTCCCGGTGTCTAGGATCAAAGTTGATGCCAAATGCCTTGTCATCAAGCGTGATGTTGATATCCATCTGGAAGGCCCTTCGACATGGAACTCCGATTTTTCAGCTGTGCTGCTATTTTGGATGTTGCCAAATATCACTGCTCTGTGCCTGAATCTTGTTGCAAATCTCGTTAGGTTTAGTGTCATGTGAGGTTTTTTTTATTCCGATTGTCGATATAAAGCGATAGGCACTCCAGAGATGGACCCATGGTGCTATTCGTGCGTTCAGACACGGTCAGCCAACCTGCTTTACGCAAAACATCCAATCAGGGAACATAGTTGCCGAAGTGTGAACACTCAAGTTCATTGTAGGACTAGGACTAGATGGGCGTGATAGGGCTTGAGGCTTGTTCAACGGGAAAATGGGCTAAAGCATGTTTGACGGCTGTGTATAGTTTGTGTGAGAAATAGGAAATGATCAGAAGATGGAGCATTTATTCCATAATGATGTGTGCTAGTTGATCTAGAACAAGCCTCCAACAGTTTCTGACCTATGGTCATCCACACTCGAGCAAATATGGCCAAGCGTTGAGTTCTTGGAAGTCATCGGCTGCTTATATGGGGATGTGCACGTGACCACCTCCGACGGCTTCTCTTTTGCACCTTGCCTTACCAACTCTCAAGCGCTGTCGACATTCCTGTCTCTAAATCTTGTTTCATTAATTCAAACCCTTCATATCCAACCTGCAGTATCGTCGGGCATTTGCAGAATAAAAACCACCGCTCTGGTCCAGCGCACGTCTTCTCACCCAAGCACCCCTCCAAGCTTTCTTACCCACCGCAACCATGCTTTTCTTCAGGTACGCTATGGCGCAAAGCGCACACTCATTCCGCGAAGGTGAATACTAATAGATGCCTCATTACAGCTTCTTCAAGACTCTGACCAACCAGACGGTCACCATTGAGCTCAAGAATGACATCCGCATTCGTGGAATCCTGAAATCCGTCGACCAGTACCTAAACATCAAGCTCGACGATATCGAAGTATTGGATCTGGTCAAGTACCCTCACCTGTCTTCGGTAAAGAACATGTTCATCCGAGGCAGTGTGGTGCGTTACGTGATGTTGCCTCGGTCGGAGGTTGACGTGGGGTTGTTGGAGGATGCCACACGGCGAGGTGAGTTGCGCTTCGCTCCCCGAGCTGAGTTCTTGATCTCAGTCTATGTTCTCGCCTCTCTTAAAGCATCTACGAAGATTGCGACCGGAATTGCCATTTGAATCAATACTAATACACTCATACAGAGGCTGCTAACCAGGCTGGCAAAGCTCGCTAAACGATTATGGCCTCAATTTTACGACAAATCACGCATCGCGCTCTTCAATACCGTTGTTCCCACCAGGTGGTCTCCAGCAAAGAAAATAACTATATGGCCAAAAGTATGGGGTTTCAGGTGGCTTCCCAATATTGAGATGACCCAATTGATGGCCGGGGAGACGGGTTCATGCGACGAAGGATGTTCCAAACTCCCATACCAGTCGAGTGCACCCAATATACCAAATGGACCTTGGATCGCCACTCATGAATCCTGCTGATACGCCGCAAAAGCAATTTCATCGGAGATTACCCGCCTCTAGCTCACGCTGGCACCTGGACTGCGTTGTTCATGATACCTCGTTAGACATTTTTTTTGCAATAATGAACAGCAACTTTTTTTTTTGGTCATTTGACTATATCACAATGCTCTAAATATACCAAAATCAAATGTAGCCCCAGCTGGAGCCGAGTAATACCGACCACGTGACCGCGTGTCGCGATCCTGTTTCTTCGCGCCTCTCGACCCAACTAATCCTGGACATTTTCACTGGCGACCGTGCACATATTATGGACATATTGTACATCTAATCAGACTCTTTGCGTTTCATCTGACCTAAAACTACCTTGGAACAGCTGCGAACTCTCTTATACCATCGTCACGACTCGATTCTCGCACTCGGTGCAACGGACTTCCACCCCTCTGTGACCGAGCCACAATGGCCGGATCCTACGCGAAGAAGGGGGTTACACCTTCCAAGGGATCGTCCGGGACCAGACAATCCTCAATAAAGCGCAATTCGAGCATCCTGAGTTTCTTTCAGAAGACCGACACTCCACCGGGTGCCACTTCTCGCCAGGCTCGAATCACCCAATTTGCAACGGCGACCTCACGTTCGCCGAGCAGCGGCCGGGGGACCCAGGCTTTCCAACGGGGCAACAGTTCAAGAAATGATGCTGCCGGTGGACTTTTCTTGGAAGATAGAAAGGGTCTCGCAAAGATTGAACGAGCGACGGTGACGAGCGAAAGAGCGCGATCGCTGACGCCTGATTTTTGGGGCGACGATGATGAGTTCTTGAAACCGGATGCCAAACGATACAACGAGAGCGATACAGCGGTCAAGCGCCGGAAGGTCGACTCGGCGGGCAGTCCGGCCAACGAAACACAACAAGCAGACACCGAATCGAAGACTGAAAAAGCACCCAATCCGGCACCCGCAAAGACCCAGAAAAGGAGCGGACCATTTATTGACGAGTCCGACAGCGAGGATGATATGGAAGCATATCGGGAGCTTCATGAAATCACACCCGCCACGAGCGATATGACGAACGAGACATTGCATATGGATAAAATAGTGGCTACAGAACGCACTTCCGAATCTACACCTCCGCCACTGGTAAGAGCCGCCACGAATAATGCCGATAATGATGAATACGCGAATTTTGACGATATAGAAGATGAAGACGAGCTTATAGGGGAAGAGTTTCGAAATCGGCCTTGGGAAGGCGAGGAACAAGAGCATCAGATCGACCTTGAGGTAGATCGTGACAAGGATTTAAACGACTGTTCAGGTGTAGAAGATATTGAGGGGGAAGTGAGCACATGTCCTATCTGCCAAATGGTGCTGAAGGATCTTAATGAAACGGTAAGTGCCCATTACTGCCTTTCAATCCATTGAAATGCTGATTCCCAGCATAGGCAATTGCAGTGCATGTCAACGACTGCCTCGATGGAAAATCCAATCCTACCCCGGCCACACCCGCTCTTAAGCCCATAGTGAAGCCGACTCCCAAGCCAGCCAACATCGAGAAAGGGTTGACGCGCGCGGAGCGTGCTGCTATTGCCCGGCCTGCGCAAGGTGATCCTTACTCACAGAGCAAACCCATTGGAGGCTCCGCATTCTCCAAGATGATGGCCGGAAATGCAGAAGATACTGCTTGGGCTACTGCAGCCGCAAACGAGATGTCTTCTCGCGGCAAACAAGCCTACCAACGGACTTGTCCATTTTACAAAATTCTTCCGGGTTTTTCCATATGCGTCGATGCCTTCCGATACGGGGCCGTGGAAGGGTGTAACGCCTACTTTCTCAGTCACTTTCACAGTGATCACTATATAGGGCTCAGCAAGTCCTGGTGCCATGGGCCCATTTACTGCAGTCGACCAACTGCCAATCTTGTCCGCCAGCAGCTTCGCGTTGATCCCAAGTGGGTAGTTGATCTCGAGTTTGAATCTACCACTGAAGTACCAGAGACGGGAGGGGTGCGGGTCACCATGATACACGCAAATCATTGCCCCGGTAGCTCACTTTTTCTTTTTGAAAAGAGTTCTGGGAATGGGCCCAATGCCCATAATCAACGGGTGTTGCATTGTGGTGACTTTCGTGCGTCTCCCGCTCAGGTGCAACATCCGCTTCTACGCCCTAATGTGACCAACCCGGTCACCGGTAAGCCGAGACAGCAACATATCGACAAATGTTATCTCGACACCACATACCTGAGCCCAAAATATGGATTTCCCGCTCAGGAGGATGTGATCACAGCGTGTTCAGAGCTATGTGTACGCTTGAACGAAGAAGCTGGCGTCGGACCTGATGCGGGAAAGAACGGTGCCGGTGGTTTGATGGGCAAATTTATCTCCGCCGCCACGGGGAGCAACAAAGTACAAGACAAAACCTCAAATACCGAAGGCCGACTGCTGGTAGTGATTGGTACTTACAGTATTGGAAAAGAACGGATATGTATGGGGATCGCCCGAGCACTTGGGTCAAAAATCTTCGCGACTCCACCGAAACAACGAATTTGTGCCTGCTTGGAAGACCCCGAGCTCTCCGCGATGCTAACGAGCAATCCCCACGAAGCCCAAGTACATATGCAAACCCTCTTCGAGATCCGCGCAGACACACTGGCAGACTACCTCGATGGCCTCAAGCCGCACTTCTCCCGCGTCGTCGGCTTTCGCCCGACCGGCTGGACGTATCGCCCACCAGCCGGGCGACTGGTACAAAATCCACCAGTCTCCACTGTGCTACACGGCGAACACTGGAAGTCACCATTCACCAGCCGAGACCTCACCCCGCAGCGCGGCAGCACACGGGAAAGTGCCTGCTTTGGTGTGCCCTACAGTGAACACAGTTCCTTCCGCGAGTTGACCATGTTTTGTTGCGCTTTGCGTATCGGGCGGGTCATCCCGACGGTGAATGTTGGGAGCCAGAAGAGTCGAGACCAGATGAAGGTTTGGATGGAGCGGTGGGATGCGGAAAAGAAGAAGAATGGGTTGTTTCCTGTCACTGGTGATCGGTGGTGATCAACAGGTTGCATATACAACATACTCCGTACAATGTATGGATATTATGATTCTACCGAGTATACAACATATTTATCGCATTGCAATTCCATAGCGCATTGATTGTTTAATTTTTGGGTTCGCACGGCTGGTGTTCTTCTCGCTCTCGTTCTGGCCCTCTTTCTTGCGTTCTTAGTGGTTTCAAGACCCCGTGGAGTACTCCACCTGGGCACTACACGAAAGCCGAACGCTTGTAGATCGTTTCCTTGGATTTTCGATATTGCAACAGTTGGATCTCTATTCTCGCTAATGCACCTGTCAGGGGACTGCTTTTTGCCATGAACCCCTCCAATTGCCCCTAATAAGGTCAAAATTAGCATGTGGCTTTGCAAGGTACTCCGTACTATATCCCGAATATTCATCCCTGCAGTCCCAATTTTGAATATCAGCCTTAGTTCCGCTGCATCCGAGTTATTATCTAGTTACAATATACATACAACTAACCTGTGTTGATCCAACTCGGCAGTGATCCGTTTATTTGTGTTGAATGTGTTCTCATTTTTAGGGCTCTCGGACCAAGTGGATCGGCAGAGTCAGAGATCGTGAACGCTAATTCGTTCCTATTTAGATTCGGATCGACAGTATGCAGGAACAACTGCAAATTTTGTACCTGTTTTTGTTCTTCAGACGGAGGTATCTGATCAAATGTAAATGATGATTGGTGCCGTTAGGGCTAGACCATGTCCATTGTCAACAAGATCCTCCAACGGCCAAGTCGCTTTCAGGCCCAGGGCTGAGCACCGGGGAACAACCTTTGATGGGCGTGCACTATCGATATATGCGTTAGTCGGGTTCCACTCCAATCGCAGGGCTCTTGACAAATCATTTTGGGGTCGAGATTTTCGAAATAGACTTGCGGGATTTTGGAATATGTTGGTTATTTTGCCGCGGGCGAAGCTTTCTGGTGGAAATTCTATGAAATTCTATATAAGGGAAGGTAACCCCCTTAACGCTTGTTCGAACTGAGTGCGGAAATATCACACATAAAATCCATTCATCATGCGTACTTCAACAATTGGACTTTGGGCTTTAACGGCTGGTTCTGCCGCTGCAAAGACCTGTTATAATGTCACAGTTGAGGTCCCTGTCACAGCTCGCAACGGCGTGTTCGACAACATCAACACACCCCAGACGAACTTTGATGCTACTTCTTTCGTCCTTTCCGCGACCAGACAGGGTAGAAATCTGTCAGAAACAGCCTTGTCGGGCTATGCCACTGTGTCGGGCCACTACAATATCTCGACCCAATACTGTATGCCGAAGAACCCTGGGAACTCGGCCTACACCCTTCAGATCCTCACACATGGAATGGGCTTTGACAAGTCGTGAGTCATGAGACTTGATTGATCTCTCCATTCAGCGGACTAACATAAGAATATAGATACTGGGATCTACCATACAACAACTATACCTACTCCTACGTGGATTACGTCTTGTCTCGGGGATATCACACACTTTCCTACGACCGATTGGGCATCGGCAAATCCTCACATGGCGACGCCAAGAACGAGATCCAGGCATTCCTAGAGATCGAAGCTCTTGCTCAGTTGACCCGCATGGTGCGCAGCGGCAAGTTGGCTAATATCAAGACTCCCGCCAAGGTCATCCACGTCGGACATTCATTTGGGTCTGCCCAGACAGTTGCTTTGTCCGCGATGTACCCAAATCTCTCCGATGCGCTCGTGCTGACCGGGTATACGACAAGCGCGGACTACATGCCGATGTTCCTCAGCGGAGCCAACTTCCAACAAGCCCGACTCAACGGCAAGAACTCCGACTACACAGCTGGGTACTTGAAGAGTGCGGACCTGGGCAGCAATGTATATCTCTTCTTCTATCCGCCCCATTTCGACACCGATCTTCTGGAATTTGCTGAAGAGAACAAGCAACCGATGACTATTGGTGAACTCCTGACTATCACCGGTCTCCCGGCGCAGAGCAACTTCACCGGACCTGTCTATGTCATTGATGGCGCGAACGACGTACCATTTTGTGGAGGTGACTGTTTGCACACGGGTGGGAAATCGGCTTCTATTCCTGCTGCGGTTAAGGTCATCTTCCCAAAGACCAGGGCTTTCTCTGCTTATGTCCACCCCAACACTGGCCATGCTATCAATCTGCACTATAATGCCACCGCGGCTTATAAGCAGATTAATGACTTCTTGGGGGCTCAAGGCCTGTTGAGCAAGAGTCATCATCATGATCATGCCCGTCATCACCAGTGAAGGATGGGGGACGTAAGGTGACCTAAGATTTGATTCGTGTACATTTATTATACATCTATATTTTGAACAATTCATAACTATTGAAGAGGGGAACGCTCAAGGCTGTATGCTCTACAGTATACGGGTCGATTCAGTACTCGCTCAATCTTGCATCCAAAAGGACCCAGGAACACTATCTAAGAAGTGGATAGTCACGAACAGTTTCAGTAGGTGGCGTTCACTCGGTACCGCAACCCCTATTATTCCTAGGTTACTCTCCTGTTTCCACAATCTCCGTCCTCACTCTTGGTGATGAGGTCGTATAGTCAATCACTTTCACGTAGTGTGTACTAAGTCTGTAGATGATATGATGCTTTTTGTGGGGAGCCAAAACAGGAGACAAAACATGCCATCAGATCGTGGGAGTTTCGACTATCAATTTTATTGAGGCATTCATATTCGCACTCAACTCCGTTTTCCATTTCAGAATTACTTCAAAATTTGATGAGGGACTCAAGTTGTTCGGCCGCCAGTGCTTTTTTGCTCTGTTTGTTCAATCAGTGTCGTAGTACATGTCGATTGATACCTTCGGCCTCTAAACTAACAATTACTATAAGGAAGCGGGATTAACCATACTCCGCAGCCTTCACCACCTCGTCGGTGATAGTGAACCGGTCTCCGCGGCAGTCGAGAATGTTTATTCACCAATTATAAATCCCTTACTGGCACTAGAGAAATTCGGCCACGATTGCAAACGAAGAGATGAACAGGCGCGAGATGAGTCCGTTCCAAACTCGTGAATCCTGGTCATGGCGTGTAACACGAGTACTGACCACGTTATGACCGCATGAATTGTGCCTAAATTACAGTGAACCGAAATGTTGAACGTTTATTGAAAATATGGGGTCAATACCACTCCTTGCCCTGCGCAGAAGGCAAGACATTTTGTCTGTACAATATAGTTACGGATTCCACGGGCTCGGACCTGAAGGCGCACCGGAGAACTTTGAATGCCTTGACCAATGATGCTAGCAGAAGAACCGCAGAAATGTGGATACGTGTTTAGGCTCAAGCGGAACCAATCTTGGAATTGGAGGTTCATTGGTTGAAGGAATATCAACAGGTAGAAATTACCAATGACTAAGTGGTGTTACGCCAACCGTAATGCTGTATTATATTGACTTTACAGGATGCCAAGGGAATTAAGTCACACAGAATACTTACTTTGTGTATAACTATGCATTTGTGGGGTGTATTTTTGGGAAATGCAGGGGCTAGCTGAAGAATAAGGGGAGCTGAAGAATAAGGGGAGCCTGTGATCGATCAGCAAATCATCGCAAGGTGGAAATGCTCTATGAAGTCACAACAATAGTGAATCAGCTGACGTCGGTAAGTGGTGTAGTTCGCATAAACAGTACCATATTACCCACGAAACATCTTTACTGTGTATCTATATACACACTGAGTAATACCATCGAACATTTATAAATTGGGCTATACGTTTATCCATCTCGATTCTCTGACCTTTGGCCTCACACGTTCACATATCCAGACATTCGTATATTTAACATGTAACATTTTTTGGCTATACGATCACAGACGGGAGACTATACGATACCGCATAAATGGTGGGTCGTCTCAGTCTGTGTAACGCGAACGCCACTCAAGCTTAGGCTATTTGAAACCTGCATGGACCAGGGATCGAATATATCATTAGTAAATAACCTAGTGGATGCATAAGATCTTTCATCCGTTCCTCGCATACAGAGGCCTTTCTCAATCACGGTAAGGTTGTGGTCATACATAGGAATTTTCATTGAAATAGATTTCATCATCACTTTGAGATCGTGATAGTATTTCGAAAGAGGATACTATTGTTTCTCTTAATGAGACTTTTAAGGTATTGCAGCTGGAGAGCACACGCCGCTGCAAAAGTCGGCGAAACTGCACTACTGTGTGATGTACTGAACCATAACTTTCTTTCTCAAAGTTTTTGGCTTTCTCTACACATCTATCTGCAAATAGATAGATATCACGCACTTCTTACTAGGACATGCCGCTGTAGATTATAGATCATCTCTTTGAGACTATCACCCGTAATGGAAAATTCACCGCTTCTGGTAATCTCGCATTATTGACTAACCGGTCCAAGATTCCCGAGATATCCATCAAAGAATTCAAAAAGGAATACTGTACCTAACCATAGTAAGACAGGATGTTATTGATTGTTAAGTGTAAGCAGCGTTACGCGAGTAAGGGCTAGCACTGGCAGATAGGTGTTAAATCCTGCATAGTTCAAGACTTATGTCTAGCTCTTCGCTATAGTCTATGTAAGGTCTACACAGCCGGAAAACAAGCAGCGTTACACAGAGAAACTCAAACCCACGGGTATGTAATGAACCAATCTCACGATTGTTAATGTATCGGTATTGTCTCGTTTCTAAAAAAGATCCTGCTTTGTGTGGCAACTGAGACATCCACTACCACCAGTAATATATTCAATGAATCGGAGAACATATACCTTTCTCTTGCAGGATCCTCACAGTAAGGGGTGATCTTATTATTACTTACAGGCCTTTCAGTAATACGGCTGGTCAGTCGAGTACTCGTCAGTTCAGACTATAAAGCATTACCAAAATCCCCTCCAAGAGCTCCCACAGAGCAAAACACAGATTGCCTCACGTTCTTTTCATCACAACTCTTGTCGTTTCAGAATTAGGAACCATGAAGTCTTATTTTCTATTCTCTCTTTCATTCGCCATAGGCATTCAAGCTCAATCGACTGCGACCCAGCAGTACAACAGCGTCTGTCCAGCTCTCCATGGCCAGGAACACGAGATAAGCCCTGGATACACAGTCAAGTACATGTGCAATACCCGTGGTTCAAATGGCGCTGTACACAGCAACATTGACAGTCCAGGAGCCTGTGCTGCGCTCTGTGAGAGCTCTCCAGACTGTGCTGCAACCACTTGGGCCTACGCCAGCCGCAAATGCCAGCTCCACTTGCAAGCTGAGCCCTCCGGGACATACACTGGACGCCTGCATATGCAACATGTTGAGGAAGACCCACTTGGTCCTGACCCCGAGGAGGAGGATCCCCTGGCTCTAGACGATTGTGCGGAACAGAACGAGGAGATCGAGGCTCTGGAATCCGAGCTCGCGGAATGTTTCGGCGGCAATGGAGTCAGTGGCTGTCAAGTTCCGTCCTACACCGACTGCTCAGCTGGAGGTCATGGCCAAGTTTTCAATATTGGCAATAGGCCTTTCAAGCAGTTTTGTGCTGGCGCACTTTGGGTTACTACAGTTGCACCCTACAAGACAGTGCACGGTCTCACTAGACATGAATGTGCTCTGATATGTGCCCTTGATGCTCAATGCCGTGGTGCATATTATCCGTTGGGAAGCACAACACAGGGCCAATGCCAGATGACATCTATTGATATGGAGCCCCTATTGCACCACAATAACGGTGGTCATTTGGCCTATCTTTCTGCATAAGAGACCAATCTTTGGCTGCGGCTCGACGTTCAACGTCCGTCATACCAGACCCATTGGGATATTCAACATATCTAATTCTCCTTCATTCAAGGAATCACTCGGTCGTTCCTCTCCTTTTTCTAAATTTGTCAATTACATCACATCATTGAATTTAAATGAAAATTTATTTTCACCTCATCACTAGACTAAGCCCAAATCTAAGATACATGATATCCATTTCATATACCCCAGTTGTGCATCTCCACCACGACCACAATAGACCTGTACCCATTGCTCAGAAGATATTGTATATAATCAATGTGCCGCCCTTGAGAGTGTTAAGGCTGTTATTTCGTCAATGCTTGATCTTGTAGTGAAGAGCTCGGTTATCAGATGGCTACATTGGTCGCGACAATATATTAACAGGGAGGGATATCGCCTTCTGCTTTTTCAGATCTACTATTCATCAAAAGATATTCAAGGCCGACGCTTTAGAACCGTATAGGGTCGGTGTTCAACGTCCAAAACAGCTACGTCCCCACTCGTAATGTGCAAACCTGGTGAATCTCGCTTTATGACTAACGAATCTCTCTTTGGTAGATTCAACTTAATTTGGCCTAGTTAAAGAATGAAGTATGCAGCGTAGCATTAAAGCTTGCCTTCTGGTTCTATTACCTATCCGGATACATCGAATGTCTTGATCGATGCCGTAAAGCCGACTGTCAAAGCTATACCGTGTACACAGCTGGATTATGGGGTGTAGGTTGAGTTGATGAAGACTTTTTTCGTCTAGCACAAGATAAAACAAATTTGTTGAACAAAAACCCCGAAATAGTTGTCGAGCTCATATTAAACGAATGAATAGCGGGCACCATATACGTCTCCCTGTGACGTCCAATTCATCTTACTGGATGAACTGGACTGTTTTGGTCTAGCACAAGATGAAACAAATTTGTTGAACAAAAACCCCGAAATAGTTGTCGAGCTCATATCAAACGAATGAATAGCGGGCACCATGTACGTCTCCCTGTGAGGTTCAATTCATCTTACTGGATGAACTGAACTGTGTGGAACCTGGCATCAGTCCCGATATTGCAGCTATTCCACTGTTTGTCTGCACTAGCAACCCAGCAGGACTTGTTGACAACGCCGAATGAAACAAACTTGCAAGAAGGACGATCGCCACATGCTTCGACGCATTGTCGTAAATTGTCGCGTGTCCCAATGTTGTGCGTTGATCCCAAGCATTCCGCTTCTGTGCAGGAACTTGTTAGTAAAGTTGGAAAGGAAGGTCGGTTGGACTACGAACCTTTGCCGCAGTGAATCTTCCAGTTCTTGCCACGGATGCGAGTAGTCTGGCCATTGTCTTGATTGCCTATGATCAATGTTAGGCTCAACGTTCAATTCAATACAGGATGCGGTTACTCACATTGAATCTGAGCAGTGTCCACTGTTTGTTGGGACGTGCAAGTGCCGAGCTGAGAATCAAGGTCCTGTAAGGTCTCTTGGCACTCAGTTAACTCCGTCTCGCATTGTTCTGGACCGTCAAAAGGGTTGTCCTCTAGAGGGTCGGGCTCTTCAATCCTCTCCATGAAAACAACGTTCGATTGCTCCTGCAGAGTACCAACGCCTCCGAGAACGCAAATCCTACTTGCTGACCATGAGCTTCCAGTGCAGCCTTCCTCGTCTTGACACAGACGCGCGCAGTCTCTCAGTGATGCAACGTTGCGGCGGGTGGTACCGCCTTTCCTGGCGCCACAGGCGTACTTCACTGTATACCCAGGCAGGATCTCTTCAATCTGGTCATTCTTGCTAGGGCAAGTGGCGCCATACTGTTGCCTGGCAGTCTGTGCCTGGACTCCGGCAAGTACGAGAGGTAGAAGAAGCGCGGAAATTTTCATTTTGGGTGAACAAATTGATAGATGAAGAGGGTGCAGTGCTGTTTTGGTGTGATGATAGACAACTAGGGAGGGGAAGTCTAATTTATAACCCAGATTCCTACGTTGCTTTCTATGGTAGGGTAAACACTGGATTGAAACTTTCTCCTTACTTTATTCAGCTCTCTCCTCAGCTCTCTCAAGTCAAGGAATAACATACCCACCTTAAGAATTTTGTCAGTATGGCATCGCCAAGAACACGCTAACTTTTGCTAGCGCGGTGTATTGCATATACTTACTACCTATCCAATACCAATTTATAAGCAGTCTAGTAATCTATGGATTGAGAGGTATCAATTTGATCCTATTCTATAGGATCAGTGTTTCCTACTTAGGACTATACTATTGATCTTGTTGATCTAACAGATATATAAATATAAAGCAATTTACGAATCAATTTTGCATTGTCAATAATTGCATTGTTTGCTGATTAAAATACAGTATGGATGAAATAAAACATAAAAATTACTAGTTAAAAAAGCTTACCAGGGTCTGACAGAATTCTTACGGAGGAGGTATGTTTCAAATAAATCTAAACGCTGCAATATTATGGTACTGAAAATTACGCTCCCGACTATCAGAAATATATATAACGTAAGTCATAACGTCGTATATATTTCCCAGACTTATAAGACAGGCTAGATATCATCTCAAAAACATTAAGCTATAAGGAATTCTCTATATAGACTACCGTTGTTAAGATAGCAAGTGGTAATTTATCCCATTTACTATGTGTTTTGGGCTGATCCAGTCGTATGTGAAATACGTTAAGTAGACTTATATACTACGTATAAATAGGGATAGGGATATTAGTAGACGGGTTGAATAGGGGGTAGCCTCAAGCGGAAGAAAATAATCTTTGGATTATATTTTAATTATACCAGGATTTCGTATAATTAGTACAGATATAGCTGCAGGATCTGGAAAAAACAAATGTATTCGGTTATTTGGGTATGTTTTATGCTGTGTTATCTATTGGTGTATTAGGTTTTATAGTTTGAAACCACATGTATACAGTTGGTTTAAATCCTGCATAGTTCAAGGAATAAATCTAGCTCTTCGTTGTACAACATAGTCTATGCAAGGTCTACACAGCCGGAAAACAAGCATCGTTACACAGAGAAACTCAAATCCACGGGTATGCAATGAACCAATCTCACGATTATATGTTGTAAGGCTAATTGATCGAAGAGAGAATGGGTGTCTGGGCAATTTGACGTAGCCCATGGACGGCTCAGGTACGCTCTGTGGTGAGAGTCTTATTGCAAGGATCTGCAATTCTTGTGCACAGAATCAAATTAAGTCGCCCAGTCGTTATAACACTTGCCTGTATATACTTTTGTCGGTCATTACTTTGGGAGAGACAGAAGCGCCAATTAAAAGATAAGAGAAGCTAGTGATCGCCCGACAGATCATCGTAATGTTTGAATGTCGCAAAATCAGTTAATGCTGGTGAGAGGTGTAGATCACAGGTAACGATAAGTTTTCCGTAATTCTCTATCACATCTACACGACTAGCTTGACAATGCGCCGACATAAGCACGGTGTGATGCTTACATGCTCTCACCCCTGCGTCGGAATCCCTCTGTATTTCGGCAAGGGCCTCGACATATCATTTTACCCTGATTCAGGTGTCGCCTTAGAACGCCACCCCGTAGTCCAAGACCTTCAACCAGATTTATAAATTACCGCAGCAACCTCGAGACAGCAGGAGCTACATGACCTTTTGGACTTCCCTCCCGGTTCCATCTGTTTTACAATGAAGTCCGCATTGATCTTGCTTCCTATCGTCCTCGCGGGCGTGCAAGCTCAGTCGACGCCACGTGAGCACTATGACAGCATTTGCCCAAGTCAAGACACCCAGGTCGTAGAGATTAGGCCGGGGTATCATGTGAGATACCGGTGCGACTACCTTGGGAGTCACGGTAACCCTTCTTTGGGTAATGTACAAAGCCCGGAGGACTGCGCCGACCGTTGCCGTACTACCTCCACTTGCACTGGTAGCACCTGGAACTATGCCACCAAGAAGTGTGCCCTCAGTGGTAGGGGACGCGCTAGACTATATAGCGGAGCTCTGTACATGGAAGCGGTTGATGAGAACTCGATTCCTTCCCAGCCGACCGACTCTCATATGGGTCAGCCTTTGAACCCGCAGCTGCCTGTATGTTCGTCAGGCTTAACAACAGGTATGGAGCTCCCCGGCATGTGTATTACATAGACGCTGATTAGGGCTAGGCAATTGCTATACTCTCAAGAGCGACACCGGCTCCCGATGGACCTTTGACGGCATTCAGTATACGGAAGCTCTAGCTGGCAGCATCTCCACTAGTGGCAAGTTTCAGCTCTGCCGCGACGAGCAGTGCCAACCGGGTCTTCCTGTTGACCCAAACCACGGAGTATACATCAGAGACATCTACGGCGCGGCGAGCCATGACCCAAATACTGTCTACTGGCTAAACAACGGAGATGGTGCTCAATCCGTAGGCCAAACCGCCAATTTTGCAGAGGCCGGAATGTTTTCGATCACTAAATGGCCTTGTTCTAAATACTGTCTTACGGGGTATGTCGATGGGCTTCGGCTCGCTGGCCCCCATACAAATCGGGGTCTGGTCTTGGATGCTTCAAAATCCGAGTCGTGCGTGGAGCTGAATGTCCTGGAAGTTCCATGTTCTATTCGAGATGCCTCCAACAACTGCGCGTGGAAGAGCAGTTCCAATCAGTGTTGTGGCACGGTTGATTGTGGCGGAGACGCGATTCATGAGGAAGCCTCCCCCATTGTGGCCGAGCCAGAGGAGCCACTGCCCTACTGCCCGACTCAACATGGCACTACGCGAACTTTCAACGGCGTCACCTTTGAAGTAATTTGCTCCGCTGCTTACTCGACAACGAATCGTCAAGCACAGGATGGAATATCTGATCCAGATGCGTGCGTACAGGCATGTGCCGCAGATCCCGAGTGCCAAGGTGCCAACTGGAAGATCTCCACCAGCAAATGCATCAAGCATTACATATATACTGGACAACCATCAAGGGTCAACGATATGGAGGATTGGGTATGTTTCCGTCCAAACTCGGAACGTTGATGTGCCAGAAAACTTTGAACTCGCCTGGAGGGATAAGGCACATTGGTACCGCGTCTGCGCATGTCTGAAATTAGTGATTGGTGTATCCCGCTGTAGCAAAATCTATCCCATCGAATCATTAATAGCCCAACGATCGAATAAAATTGCAAATTCAATTAACTGAAACTTGATAGACCCTCAAGGAGAGGATTTGATGTCGGAATATATCATCTGCGACCATACTTATACAAGGCCGAGAATGCGAGAAAAATTACAATAGATTTCGAAATCAGTTTGACCTATTCGATTTGATTCCGGGAAAATGAATATGCATTGACTCCATGATCGGAGTGTTCTCAACGGCATTCTCGCTGGAGCCGGCCGTCTCAGAGTACATAGCAAGTGGTGATGATTTTGGTTTCTGGAATTCACGGGATCGACGTGGGTGTCCTCGCTGCCGTCCCACAACTCGTGCTCGTGCACCCATGGAACCTTTATTTCTCCTACAGCTTTGAGCCTAGGGTGGGCGGACGGACCTTTTGCCAGGAGGGCGACATCCGGGACTTTATCATAAGCAACGCCCGAAGCCTTAAAATCCCCGAAACTTATATCAATGGACTGGGCAACAATCTGCCCCACCGATTGTTGGAAACGGCCTTGGAGGCCATGTTCGTCGCCGAGTCACACCTTCTCACGGTGGAGGTCCTGTGAGACTAACTCATGGTCAATCACAACTCTCGACCACGCTTGACTCGCGTCAAAGTTCTGCACGTCGTGTACGAAGTCACCCCATGTTCCTAAAGGCCCGACGAAGTAAATTGGACGTAAAGCTGATGATGTGGTATGGTCCTCGCTAATATGGAGTGGGGACGACTTTGAACGAGATAAACTTACTGCGGCCAGGGAGGCCTTTTGCTGGCCTGGGTCGTAGAAGTTTCGAATGGACAGTCCCTTAGCGGGTGGTCGGATCACCCGCAAGCTTGACATGGACGTTTTGCTTCCTATAGACGTACACATATGAGGTCAGTCGGGAGATCAACCATGACTGAATGTCTGTATTAAGTCTGTATGGCAGTTTCTCTCGATGCATATGGGCTGCCCTTTGATGGTTAAGGCGTGCACATCCAGAATCGAGGATCACAAACCGAAGCCCACAATACTATAAGCATGGCATAACGGATAAACTGAAACAGCTTACCATGATTGTGGGTGTTATTGTTGCCCAGGTGAATATAGAATGAAGATGTAGCAGAGCAGAGGTCAATGAGTATGGTCTTTGACGAGGTTGGCTGGGGACCTGGTTGTGAATAGGATGTCAGTTTCCACTCAACCTCAAACCAAACTTCATTGCCTACTCCAGGGTACTGATCTCACAGCAGGTGTTGACGATCATGATGTTTCCTTAAAGAAAAGTGAAGATCCAAGTGGTAAGGTTCTTGGTCGAATCATTCACTTCCTTGAAGTCCTCGCTCTCACCAATATCAACACTTGCTCGTTATTAGCGTTTTTCTACTAGATCACGAGTAATAAATCTTACCAATTGTGCTTAGTGCTCATCGGAGGAAGTCACAACAACTGATGTCGGCACCGGCATAGGCCATTCCGTACACACACCGGAAGCAGGGGAGGCGGAAACATGGGTGCTGATCATATTCAGGGGCACATTACGGGGCTGGAATGAGCGGCGAAACATGACCTGGACTGTTGGTAGCCGTCGAATGAAGGCAGTTCACAAGGGGCGGTCGGCACGTTCGCGAACGAAGGATGAGGAGCGTTGGGCTCTGGTAAGGACTTTTATCCTACCCGGAAAGTCATTGGGCCGTTTCTGAGGCAGTTCGAAGTAGTATGATTACTACTTGTGCAGATATCGCAATTCGCTAGCGCTTCCTATAGAGATCCATATATCATGTTAGTCATTGGTTTCATCTCATAGAGATAATGTATAGGTAAGATGGTGCTGTGTATGGTAATAGACATGGGTAGCTCTAAGGCCAAGATGTGAAACAGATACAACAAACCGTCACTGTATAGACTTACGTCTCTAGTGTCGCGTCCATTGGCGCCACTCTGTTGACACTGATAACTCCCGTTACTGGGAGGAACTGGGGGTGTCATGATGAAAAGTTGAGAAAAAGGATATTGATGGTGTTTGAGGGAGAGAGAGAGAGAGAAAGAGAAGTGAGGAAAGAGAAAGTGAGAGAGACAGAGACAGAGAGAGAGAGAGAGAGAGAGGAGCAAATATCCATCCATCAGTCGTTGTACATCTGAGCCTTAAAGCCTTAACCTTGGAAGGTGCTGAGATTCAAAATATTCAGCCATTTACATCCTACTCGCCTTTTGCTCATATCGTATGCCCCAGTGCTTTCCCATTGATGAAGATAGGCTCTCAGCTTCCGCATCAAATCAATATCTTTCATTTAAGCCTAAGACTGCTGAATTGCTAAGAATTCACTTGGGCTTGAATGCTGAGTGGATGTGGTTCTGTCGACGGTGCGAAAGTGTGTAGCGGCCTCTGTTCAATTTCAATTAAAAGGTTATATATAGAAAAGTCTCGCGGAGTATGTATATACCCAAAAAGAGTATCTGAAAAGAGCATCCGAAAGAACATCCAAAAGCCACAAATCGTCGTTTTCGTCAAATCTCACGAGTTAAATTTCCAACAACTCAAATCATTAAATTGAAGCTATTCGTACCATACAAACTTCAGTACGAATGACATCATTTATCTACTAGCTGATGAGGGTACGCCTTCAGAGCGTACTGTTCGGGCTCTGTATTGGTATTTCAGGCATCTTAATTTTCGGCTGGAGTTAGATAAGGCAAGGCATCTTAAGGTGGCAATGCATATTTTCACTGAAACTGAACAGAGACCGCTATACACCTTCGCAGACGGGGTATCATCGCAGAAATACCCGTATGTATAGATATGACTCATCGGGTTATGCAATTTATACGAGTCGGATTATGAATATTATGTAATGTATGGATTCTTTGCCTAATTTCCAAGGCTGCTAGTTAGCTAATGATGACGCATGTTTTGGCCTTATAGACCAGGCGTCAACACCGCCTCGTGCCCTCTTTCCCTCCCCCACACTCCTCTCCAACAAATCAAGAATCAATGATTTTACGAGAGAATGGAGGCAAACCATCAATATGCGACCGGTGATTTGCCTAAACCCCTCCCCAATAACCGAAACCGGTGTGCCGGACGCTCGGAGGCTTGAGACGGCACTCTCCACGGATCTCCGCCGCCAATGTCTGAACTCCACACTACCGAAATTGCTTCCCGTTGCCTTGCATTACCCTCGGGGACGACTTGATGACCACGCATCGATCTTTTCATAAATAATTTGGATTCTCGCATTTGGTCATGGATCTAAACTGATTCCTCTCATTTAAACGTACATTCTATATTTATTGATTGGCATTCCCCTTGCTGCATCGGGCTGGTACCTTTTTCCCCGGGTTGTTTTGTCCAACACTCCTATACAACACTTCACCATGTTTGTGACACTCCAGAACGCTCCGTTGATTCTTCTCGGCCTGGCCGTAGCTTATTACCTGGTGCCGTACGTGCAGAAATCCCACCTGCGCGACATTCCCTCGGCTGGGTACTCCGCCTTCACCAATGTTTGGCTACTGCTGCAGGCGCGTGGCGGTCAAAAGTACCGCACGATCGACGAGGCCCACAAGAAATATGGGAAGCTTGTTCGCATTTCACCTACCCAGGTCTCTATTGCCGACGATGAGGCTATCCAGAGCGTCTACGGACACGGCAATGGTTTCTTGAAAGCGTACGTCACTCCTGCAGCCCAGAAAAACTACACCGAAACTGACAATATCCTAGGGACTTCTACGATGCCTTTGTTTCTATCCGCCGTGGCTTGTTCAACACCCGTGACCGTGCCGAGCACTCCCGCAAGCGCAAGACCGTCTCCCACACATTCAGTGCCAAGTCCATTGGCCAATTCGAGCAGTATATCCACGGCAACGTTGAGGAGTTCGTCAAGCAATGGAACCGTCTCTCCGATCTCCAGGGTAACCCCAAGACCGGCTATGTCAGCCTGGATGCCCTCAACTGGTTCAACTACCTCGCCTTCGATATCATCGGTGACTTGGCTTTCGGTGCTCCCTTCGGCATGCTGGAGAAGGGCCAGGATATTGCCGAGATGCGTCTGGACCCCAAGGACCCTCCCAAGTATGTCGCCGCCGTCGAAGTTCTGAACCGTCGTGGCGAGGTCTCTGCCACCCTGGGGTGCATGCCATCTCTCAAACCCTTCGCCAAGTACATTCCGGACCGCTTCTTCTCCGAAGGTTTGGAAGCCGTTGAGAACCTTGCTGGTATCGCCATCGCCCGTGTCAGCGAGCGTCTCAAGCCGGAAGTCATGGCCAACAACACCCGTGTGGATCTTCTCGCCCGTCTCATGGAAGGCAAGGACGGAAACGGTAACCAACTTGAACGCGCCGAATTGACCGCCGAGGCCCTCACCCAACTTATCGCCGGATCCGACACCACCTCCAACACTACCTGTGCTATCCTCTACTGGTGTATGACCACCCCGCACGTTCTCCCCAAGCTGCACAAGACTCTGGATGAAGCCCTTCCCAAGGACATCGAAGTTCCCACCCACGCTATGGTCAAGGAAATCCCCTAGTAAGTCCTATCTCACCACCCCACGCAAAAAAGTACCCCGGACTAACGACTCCATAGCCTCCAATGGGTAATCTGGGAAACAATGCGCATCCACAGCACCTCCTCAATGGGTCTTCCCCGCGAGATCCCGGCCGGTTCTCCTCCCGTCGTAATCAGCGGCCACACCTTCAAAGCCGGCGACGTTCTCTCCGTCCCCAGCTACACGATCCACCGCTCAAAGGAGATATGGGGTGCCGACGCTGAAAAGTTCGTCCCCGAGCGCTGGAGTCCTGATCGTCTGACTGCCCGCCAAAAGGCCGCCTTCATCCCATTCAGCCACGGACCTCGTGCCTGTGTCGGTCGCAACGTCGCCGAGATGGAACTGCTTGTTATCTGCGCTACTGTGTTCCGTCTCTTCGAGTTCGAGATGCACCAGGACGGACCTATGGAGACTCGTGAGGGATTCCTGCGCAAGCCGCTTGCTTTGCAGGTTGGTATGCGTCGTCGTCGGGTTTGAGGGTCTGTGTTTGAAATTCCATTTGCAACATAGAAAAGCATATAACTTTGTAAAAAGGGGTTCAGGATTGAAATTGTTTGGACCTAGGGTGGAATTGAATGGGATCTTGGATTGCCATCTTTTGTCATGATTCGATGAGAATTGCTGGGTTGGTTCTGTGCTTGCCTTGGGGTAAGTATGTTACCGCGCAGTCGCTGATGACTTTCCTTTATTTTTGGCTTGCCGATTTCGGATTTGGTTTTTGGTCTTTGTGGCTGTCAGTCGCATATCGAGAATCTGATGAGCGTGTATATATGTCATATTTTTATATATTTTTGCAATGAAAATATCTTCCGGTTCTAAAAGGAACTTCTACATGCCGGTATGAAGAATAGGGGTAAGACAAGGAGTGAAGGTGGTCAGAAGTGAGAAAGGATATACAACATATTGCTCAGGACTCGGTCCCTTTCCTGTATCATACGTGCTCGTTGGGCGTTAGATGGATGAACTGGGTATCTTGCATACAGAAAGGTTGAAAAATGAAAAATGAAAGGTATTACTATGGTATCGTGACTATTCGTGGCTGACATGAAATCCGTAGAATTGTAGCATGACCCGGCCCCGACTGCAGTTGGCTCCCAAGTAGCAAATGAAGCCAAAGTAACAGGTAACAGGTCCGATGTTCTACCACGTGGCAGGACCAAAGGTCTTGCCCTCAGGAACAGGGTCCCGAATGGCGGAATGAGACATGTCCAGGGTGTTGGTCGTGATCCTGGTGCCCCACCATTCGGGGAAGTCAGTCTTGGTCAAGTTGAGAGTCAAGAAGATGAGAATGGTGCACAGAGCGAGACCGATATCCAGGCCAGCGGACAGGACGTAGTTGTATTGCATCCACCACCCACGCCAGCGGTCACGAATATACTTGTTGAAGACGAACCCGACAATACCCCAGGAGAGATAGTTCAGAGGGGTAGCGGGAGGAATCATACCGGCACCGCCGAAAATGATGGCGGCACTGAGATACTTGGTGGGGCTCTTGGGGAAGAAACGGGCGCCGAGGTAGATCAGGACGGGGAGAATACCGCCGGCGAGGAAGAAGAACATGAGGGGCGAGTACAGCTGGCCAACAGAGAACATCCGGGTGGGTCCGATGACGCCCCAGATAATGGAGGCGTTGAAGAAAACACGACCGTTAGGGCAGACAAAGTTGTTAGGCTGGGATTGCTTGCACACATCCTTGATTGCGCCTAGAGCCCAGTTCATGGTGGCGATTTGTACTAGGGATGACCACAGGCAAGCGACCATCTGGGCCATAAAAGTAACACGGGGAGGAATTTTCATGTAGTGACCTAATCGAATAGGTTAGTATAACAAATCGACACTAGAAGACAACGTCGGGACTTACCAATTTTCAAATCCATTGTGAAGTATATTCCCTGGTACATGCTGATATAACCGTAAGTCTTGAATAGCATCATGGCCATGGGTCTACCAGGCTGCATATAACCGATGATGAACTCGGTGATAGTGTTGAGGCCGATGTCGACGTTGGTGGCAGCCTTGACAATGCCAATAGGAACAAACCAAACAGCGGAAATGAGAAGGGCAATTATGAAGGACCACCAGCTCATATGCGTAGGGTAGCCCAAGATAACACCAAAGCCCATTGCGGTCATGGCCAAAAGCACACCCAAGTACCACCAGATGGGAACCGTAGCATAGCGACTCATAAGACGGCCATGGATATCTTCCTCCTCCTTTCCTACGTGGCGGAATCGATCCCAGATATCCGGACCGTGAAAAAGACCGGTCTCAACGAGCACAGCAATGATGCTGGCAAATGACAAGCCATAGGCCAGCATAAAGGTCGTTGACAGGAAAAGCGGGGAGTAGTTCGAGTATTTCGCGTTGTCAAAGGTAAACTCCGGAGTAAGAATTTTGGCGACCTGGTATACTTTACCGGTGTTGTCGTAACTGTTAGAGTCGCTTATGGGTAGGTGCTGACCGTAGAACAGATTGGAGTACTGAATGGCAGGGGTGACAATCCAGAACCAGATGAACATGCCGATCATCGTATTAGAGATCGCATACCAAGGAGCAATAAGGGGGCTCCAGTTGAATCCAGAGATCTGAGTCCAGTCGAATGTCATAGGGATGAGCGAAAGGCCGGTCACTCCACCAAAGAGCTGATTGATGACCACGTTCTGGGGCTTGATCCAGGTGACCCAGGCAAAGACACTCAGGAATGGCGCAATATATCCGGGGAACCAGTACCAACAGAAAGAGCCAATCATGGCGTACAGGAACATCTGATATTTGCCGATCCTCCAGCCAGCGACACTTTTGGGATCAGGCTTGGTGCGATCGTGCAGCGCAGTAAAGAGTGAGGTATTGATCAACGTGGAGGGCCAGATCATGGCGGAGGGCTGTACCAGGAAGCGGGTGAAGAATCCAGCCATACCGAAGCCCAGCATCTGAGTGGAGATACACATGAGGATTTCGAAACCCCAACCGAAGCTTTGTCCATAGAACGCACGTTGAGCTAAGAGGATATCTGTCGCGTAGGCGGCGCCACCACCGAATGTGGCGTTTGCCATAATAACGGTTATTGTATGTTCCTTCTTGGTGAATGCGCCTGGGTTCAGTTCAGCTTTGTAGCCAAAGAAGTTGAAGGTGTATTTGGGCATCCATGCTTCCCATGCCTTTCCTACTGGGTAGGCGGCAACCTGTGCAATGTATGAGGGGATGATAATGTAGGGCTGGCGCATGGAGAACAGCATGTTGAGGGAGGAACCGATGGTCGCAAATAGAAGACCAATAACCCAGGCGCGAATAGTGTTGACAGATCCACCCTCATCGATGTTGGACACGGCGGAGCGAACCTCGGGGTAAGGAGAGTTTTCCAGGAGCTCCTGGGCGATGACCTCCTGGGTATGCTTGTCGGATGTGTGCAAGGCTTCATCGAGTTCCTTGATAACATCCTCTGGCATGTTAGGATCCCAGTGGTGGTGGTTCTTGAGGTCGCGCAGCTGCTTGAGCTTCTCATCAGGGGCAGTCTCGTCGACCATCGCACCTGTGGTGACGGCAAAAGACTCGTCCTTCGCCATGGAGAAGAGTATGGAGCTCAGATGTCAAATCCACAGGGAGATTTGAAACGAGGAAGAGAAAGCATGAACAGGGGGAAATTGGATATGATTCGAAGCTCGTGCTTGAGGACGAGGTCGTTGGAAGTCCGCTTGATCGCCTAAAGAGGATAGATATCTCAGACTTATGCCGAAGTGGATATCGGGTGGAGGTGAAACTGATTGGGAAGGTAAACAATTGATTGGATGGGAAAGGAGAAAGTGGAGGAAGGGAGAGTGCATGAAGTGAACAGTGAGATTGGAGGGGAGAGGAAGGAGGTGCTGCAAGGCGGAATCACTGCCAATGTCATCTCTCATATTGCGATTTGGCCTTGCTTTGGTCTGATACCTCACACACCGCTTATGCATACATTTTATGAACAAGCATCTAGATACTTCTTGACTCGTGTTTCAGGCATAGGACGGAGAATTATAGCAATGTATGACAGGGTAGACAGTTAGACAGTTAGGACAAAGTATAGCATAGTGTATTGAATAGTATCTCTTGTCTCGAGATAACATTTGTAGAGTGTTTCCTGTTGTATGGATGGTCTATACGCGGATTCCAAAATTCCAAGAAACAAAAGCTTGTTCAGAGCTTATTAGTGAGGGAAAAGGATAAGCCTGCTGTCACTGACTTAACTTGCAGCTATAATGGTGACCAACCAACCAATATGGCGCATTCAAGCCTGGTTGATCTCTAAAGTTAATTATCATCTTGGGGAAATGGCGTATTCCCAATTGATATGTGCCAAGGATTCCGTCCCTGCTAGTGATAAGAATAGCTGTAGCCTCTCATCTATTGGCAACAGTCAACCTTGGCACTATAGGCGATGGCCGTGCTGGGGCAATGGTGGAATTCAAGTCAAATGTCGAAGCCCATCTTAAGGAAGTCTGAGACTCTGGAAATCCCTCGGAGTCCCCGATTGGATTGTTGGCAGCTGACAAAAATTGACAGCTCATGTAGGGCAAAACAAGCGCTGTGTAACGTTGAGCCATCCATTTGGCTCAGGAGACTTTTCTATCGGGCTTCTGTAGCGCGCATGATTGAACTGGATACCACCCGAAAGTACCAATGTCGGTGCTGCATGAGTGGATTCGAATCTCGCAAGTCTCAAACCGCAGGCCAGGGATTTGCAGGGATGGGGCGTTCAGAAGCAACAGTCCATATTGGCTCATCCAAAGCCGAGAGACATGTTGAGTCATGGGCGGTACATAGCGTGATATGAGTAATCAATGGTTGCCACCTGGAGATTGCATTAACATTATGTTATGTGAAGATGAATGAAACAATCCAGGGTTGCGCCGCTGTACTCCGTCCTAACGTAGGTCTTGCTCAGAACTGCAATCAAATTAGCTCCTGAACACAGGTTAAATTGCATAAACACGAGCATTTTGACCCATGGAATAATTTCTGTGACCAAGAGGAATGAGGCAAAAGCTGGGTAACGCTTGAAGGAGACCAGAGTCGGATGTACCCAGGTACTGTTGACCGCCTCCAATATAAACTGTTCCGTAGGCAATAGTTCAATAACTAGGTAGTTAACAATGTTATGCTTGGTAAGTTGCATTAGGAATCACATAGGTATTCTGTATTCCGTATGGAGCAATGCTTGTCAATTAGAATAGTGGACTCCCTAGCTACCCCATATCTAATTTACCGGAGATCCTCCGATCCAGGATTCCGAGACATGTTGCAATCTCTCGATCAGGCAAGGAGATAGTGGATAGCGCCAAGTGGAGTGCTAGAAAGGGATGTGCAAGCCCCGGGCTGCAAGGCTACGCGTACAGCGCAATCTGTAGGGCATTGCTCCCACAGTTACTTAGCCTTAGTGGGTTTTGCTGGTGAGATCATTGTTTTGACATCTCGAGGCGGGACCTGCGGTTCGTGGGCATATCGGAATGTCGCTGAAAAGGTTCAGCCACACGGCAGCGAAATTGCCGATTGGCAGAGGTCGGCAATGCTGGGCCCTGAGAGTGGCTTTTCCATAGCTATGTAGTTGAAATCACGAAGGGCGTAGTCCCTGACCCGGATACGCGCTTCGCTTGAGATTCGACCGAGGAACGGAAATGCATCGGGAAAGTCGACCTTTTAGTATGAGTCAACTTGTGCGCTCACGGTAGATTGTTTGCTAACGATGAATCCGGGGGAAATGAGAAAATTTCATCACTCAGCCACTCAAAGTTGGTAAAGTAATCCTCGTTGATCTGGAATTCTCCTTGCAGAGGACCCGCATTCTGAAGAATTCCACCTGCGGGCTCCCGAGCAGGATCTGTTCCCATGATAGCGCGCCCGGCCTCGATGCCCGAAAGCATATTGGGTTGGGAAGACGGCCTGTCAATGTACTCGGTCCCTTGAATTCTAGTGCGCGCGTTAGGGTCATATTCATCACGCCACCACCAGACAGCATCCAAGACCTGACTGAGTATCAAGCGACTGCGAATTCGAAGCGCCGTGTATTCGGAGCCATCGGTTTTGCGGAATGCCTTGCTGCTATTCCAGAGTTGATTCAAGACCGTGATCATTTTAGCAGCTGTATCGCTTCTATCGGTTGACATTTGCTTGGCCAAATTAATGGTGGCGAAGAAAGAGGCCTGGGCACGGCTTGTATCGAGTCCGCTGGTGGCATAATCGCTTTTGAGAATCCGCAGCAGCGATATCGAAGCCAGGAGTAGACCGAAGCTTATTTGAACAGGTGCCATGAAGAGAGATCCCATACGATCCGCTAACCCTTGAACAAAGTCTATCAAGTTGCAAGCGGTGACAATAAGACGTGGAAGACATCCACTGGAGACAAGTGTTTGGTTTTTATAGAAGTGGAAGCTTTGAATTGCCATTCGGCAAAGGATGAGGTGATACCTCTCTTCGTCTGCAACAAAGAAACAAGTATTAGTGGATGGACAATTTCCGAGGGGATCCATGGTGGAAACAAACCGATTACTGCCTGCAATGCAATATCGTCTACCTCTCCTTCAAACTTCCGCAGCAAAACGTCTAAAGCCAGCTCCTGATCCAGAGACATGGCACGAACTCCATTCTCCAGAACTGCCTCGCTGCATTTCCCAACGACCTCCTGGCATCTGAGTTTCTGAACCAGGTGTGGAGCAATCTTATCAAATAGCACCTGGCGTTGGATGGTATCGTGTGCTAAACTGACTAGATTTCGGGGGGACTGCCCTTTGATCACGCAAGACCTACGATAAATCAGCATGGTAATCCCACATGGCCACACTTCGAAAGACAGAAACCCACCGTTGGTAGACTAAGACACAATGAGCCCAGAGTTCAGAACGTCGGACCATATCTAAGTCCGACGAGACTGGGATCTTCACTCGGGAAAATTCATGGCTCGACATTGGGATATGAAAACCATGTTGCATCGCTACATGCAAAAGCATTCCACTTAGAGGGAATGTCACATCTGGGCGATTCTCCTTTGGAAACGGCCACGTTAGCAGGAGCAACAGCCCCTGTATGGTGTACCACGGCGCGCACGTCGATAAGACCGATAGAAGTGCCATTTCCGTGACCTCCTTGGCCAGTGCCGTCTGCAAAGTTGGGTTTCGGGAGTATGACCGACTGGAGACGCCGATGACGGCCCAGAACAGGAATGGAGACTGTGCGTAGTACGCATTGGGCTTGGTCTGCGCATCGAGGATTGGGAGGAACGAGGCATAGTGGCCGAAGAACCTGGAAGATGTTAGAACCATGCTGACAAGAAGCTTTGAGGAACATATACAATTGGTACAGGTCGTCGATCTCTGGACCTGTAACGGTAAGACTTTTCAGTGAACGGGGCTTTGTGGTATCATTTCCTCCCATCATCGAACCCGGTGTGGAGCTAGCTGGTGCAAGATGATATGGATAGGCCAGCGACAAACCCTGCGAATCGTCCAACTGAGCATCCGACTTCAGCACAGCCGGCATCCCTAGTTCCGTTGCCGCTGTGGATAACGCAATCGGCACGGAATCGGGGTTCAACTGCTGGGAAGTCTGCAGTTGTTGGCGCCACTGCTCATTCTCGTGTTCTAGTGCGATGTATCGGCTTTAGAGAAATATAAGTAAGAAGTCGATTCCTTCCCTCTTCCTCGGCTTCGTGCTCTTACCGACGCTTGTGCTCTCTTGTGAAGCTATCATCTATGGTGCACTCGAGGTTGCGCTTGCGGCATCGGGAACATGGTACACTCTCATCCCGCCAGACATCGCATCTGGCCTACTAGAGTCAATATGGTTTTTGTAAAGGGAAATTCATTGGTACATACCTTTTGCTGGCGGCACATAGTACATGCCTTCTTTCCCTTTTTCGGTAATCTGTTCATGGTTACGTTAGCATGCTTCTGTAGATGGAGAATAATGGATGCTCATACACCTCCATTTTCTGAGCTTTGGACGAACCAGATCTGGTATCGTAACTCGTAGGTAACAAGTAAAGCGGAATATGTGATCGAACTCCCTGTTTATCGTCTTCACTTGATATTTTTTTGTTTTGATCATAGAACAGGGGAAAGGCAGAGTGGTAGGGCTCAATCCCGGTAACGGGATGATGGCGGGTTTGTGATTGGTCCAACGAGAAGGGTTGGGGAATAGGGGTCATGCCCATGATGTTCACCTCTTGTGAACTCACACCGCTTTCCACATTGCATTACTGCCACGTTGCCTCAGGTATCAGGTGTCGGTTATGATATAACACGTGACCAGATATGAAACATGGATTTTCCCGACCCAAGGTCCTGCCGAGGCTGGAAGTTTAGCAACTCAAATATCCAGGCCCTACGCTTGCCGTTACAAAAGCGAACTGCCATGAACTAAAGCGCATTAGAAACACAAACTAAACATACTATGCGCGAGTAAAATAGATTTTGGAAATGACCAAGCTAGGTGTGTGGCGCCACAACAGAAGACGACGCCCACCGAGTCAACGCCTTGGAGCCTCGATTTTAACGGACATTGTAGCTTCATACGGCTTGCCTTTTTGTGCTTTGTCTTCCTCGGCCTCGTCTTGGTGTATTTCTTCCAAGTCTCTTGTTGATGGGCCTGCTGCGACTTATCATGTAGCTTGGAACACATGGGGCCGGCGTGGACGCTTCTATATATTTTCAATTTCCCCTGTACACAACACTTTGCAAAACTGACCTGATCTACTTTCCCTTAGTGGGGCTCGTCCAACTGCCTGCAAATATTCCGTGATCATCGCATCCTACTTTCGCTATGAAAGGGATTCCGTCTTGGCCCGGCCCCATAGCGTTTAATCGCTAGTCTGGCTATGCATAGAAAGGTCCTGCGTATTGTGCATGTTAAAGTAATATGCCCGACATGTCTCCTCGGTACTAACCAACAGCATCGAAGCTAACTATACTGCATGAGGACGATGGAAGATTCGGTTTTCAACCACTTTGTAAGTCCAGGGGTTAAACTTCCTGATCCTGTGAGTTTAGGACAGCTGGTATAGGTTCATATAGGTTCACGCAGTACAAGTACAAGTATTATATATCTAAAAAATCACAAATAGCTGATATGTATAAAGTCAGTCTAAATATTTCTCTACGGTATTTTGTTCAGCATTGCCATCTTCGGCGAGATTGTCCCGAGGTCACGATGTTGGCTTATGAAACCTTTTCGGACCCGGATTTAACACACTCCAATAGTGGCATATGCTCGAAAGGGCCATTTCGTCAAAAGGAACTCTTAGGGTGAGACAAAAAAACGTATATCATGAATTGAAACCTAGGAAATTACAAAATGTTTTGATTGACAATACGCTACCGTCTCATACGACAGATGGTCTTGTATCAGTGACTGTGGTATGATTTCAGGGCTCCTGGGTATAAACCTTCCTAAGTGGAAATCTAAAAGACCCTGAAAGAGGGTGTGAACCTTCGGCGAGGGTACATGGCCGTGACCTGGGCTCATAGCCAGGCATCTTGCACCACCCATAAGCATGAAACTCAATAGACTCGAGGAGGCGTTCTTACTCGTGACAGAAATCCAGTGCATTGTCATACTATGTCACGCAACGTGGAGCTCACCAGATCTCGTTGGATATTCGGTTGCCGTCGTTCGGCCGGAGCGGTCGATGACGACGCGAGATGGAAGGTGGTTCGTTCTGAGGGTTTTCATTCGACACCTGGTCTTTCCTTTTTCCTTTTTGGGTTTGGTTGCGGTGGCACTGACAGGGGCAATCTGCAGTAGGATATCCATGGAACGGTGCTGGGAAGCTGCCATACCTAGGTACCCCGTTGCCAATGGGTCAACCACTAAAACTTGACCAGTCAACGAGACTGGAGCAATCTGTTCAGCCTTGGAGATCTCCAGATAATCTCAACTGCGTTGTACGAAGTGTCTATGGTTGTTAACTTTACTCCTGATATCGTTTCACTGGGTGATGATGATTTGGAATGATGTGGTAGGGGGGTCTTCCTCCAGACAACATGGCAAATTCAGGGTATCGCGCATCCCCCCAAATTTTGGTTTGATCGAAGCGTCGAATATTCTATTCAAGTCTGGATATACCCAACGCCCCCACCACTGACGAGGGAAGGCAAAGTTCGGTCGATTTGATATGCCCTCACCGTGACATCACCGACCCTGAAGCCGAAGTATATAGCAGAACAACAAGATGTGATCAAGCGAAATTCAACAAAGCATGTCATGAATCAGCGCCAAGTCATGAGTTTTGATCTTCCTACCGTCGCCGAGATCCAGCTCGCTGCTGAGCGGGGGCAGCGCATCACACAGGATGATGTTTCGGCCATCTCGCAGGCCGAAAGCGCGCTGACTGGACGCGGACCTTCTCGGGGTGGACCAGCTGGTGAGTACGATTTATATTCTATCTGCAAGCGACAGATCACTGATCGGATATAGCAACGGCCCAGAGTCTTTCCATGCGGCAGATGAATTTCGAAAATAAGGTCGCAGAGGTATCGCGGAAACCATCGAGCGCGATCTCGTTGGAAGATGCAGAGGAAATCCAAGCCACAGAGGTCAGGGAAATCCCCTGCAAAGTTCAGCGATAGTGTCAAATCACTAACGCGAGGTTCCTATAGGGACGTGCATTTAACCAACCACCCGGAGTCGGCTACATATCCGCGCAGGTTCGGTCGATCGCTGACAGTAATGATGCGTTGGGACTTACAGCTACAGCTAATGTACCGGCATATATCACCAAGGATGATGCCCGAGATGCACAACATGCCGAAGCCACTGTTTATGGCGGTCAGAACCCTCGGGGAGGAATGGCAGCTCAGATGCAGGTAAGTGGGTATAGTGAGCTTTGTCACGACGGTAGCTGACAGTCGCGTGTCTAGAGTGCAGCGGACAAGATCGACAATGCCCGACGAGGCAGTTATGGCAGCTATTAACAGCTTTGTGTAAAATAGGCATACCGAACATACCAAGATATATATTGTACCAACAGGGAACATATGCTGGCACCGCCCACTTTGAACATACCTATCTTGAACTAATGCCATCAGATATAGAAAAATATCATGGGCAGGGTCGAAAGCTCCATTGGAATTGGCTAAAGAATATCTCTCGAGCTATCATCTCTACGTTTTGAGGGGTGGAAGACCAAAAATGCCCTGACCCGCCGTTCCGCCGTGCATTGAATTGACACGTAGAGCCTGCAGCCAAGATATCCAACGAAGTCTGTCTGAATACTCGGGATTTCAGCTTCGTGGACAGCCTGCATAACGTGACAAATACGTACCGAGTCACCGGGTTATCATCCCAGCTTGTTACTGATGTCCTGCACCGCTGTGCGGGTGAGGGACGGATCACAACGCAGGTCGCAGAATAGACTTTTTTGAAGCCTCAGCTTACTCCATGCTTCAACCCACTCACTATGTTGTAGGTTCAAAACTCACGAGAATGGAGTCCATGATTGAATTGAAACTTGAGGCGACCCACTTTGGGCCGTGCCCATTGCTAGCGGACGTGTGGGCCGATTCTCCCCTCCAGAGTTGTGGATGATGTGGCCGATCGCATTGTGGTCCCCAAGGGATTTTTTTGGTCTGACAGCTTGAATAGTAAGACACCTCGTGGCTTCCAGACCCATCTTATGCGCGGACGTTCACACGTTCACATCTGGAATCATTGGGCGGTCCAATCGGAGAGGGGTTGGAGAATGCGTTGACAGATAAGGCGGGAAGCGGAGCTCCAAGGTTAATTGCACGGAGTCCGATCAACCAGTCGATATGACTGGGCACGTCTCAAAAGATTTGGAGGGGTAAATGGCTCTAATCCCTGCATGGAGCTCTGGCGGGGCACAATAATTTGGAATTGTCTTGCAGTTTTTGGTGGACTGAGTGGACGAATAATCAGCACTAACTGATTTGAAATTCTCCAGCAACCTCTATTTGGAATTCCAATTACCCGAACAGGGCTAAACTGGGCTAAACCGGGTTAAACTGGAATTGAAAGAGAGGTTGGTCGAATTTGGTGGAGAAGTTGTGTCAAAAAGCTCAACAAAAACACGAACCGATGACGTACGGGAGGTACTGGGTACCCGTGTCACCAGCATTGGCGAAGAAGAAAAGGAAGTAGTCGAGACTTTTGGACACATCCCATGGACAATCATCAATAATGACCAGCCATGACCAGCAATGACTAGCTCAACCGTTCAGTGTTGGGGTCCATTATCTCTTAAATACCCTTCCGTCCCCCTCTCCAAAGGTACTCATTCTCAAGTACCTTGAAAGAATCAATTCCATCAATTCCATCCAATTATATCCACAATGCCTCTCTCCGGACACTGCCTTTGCAAAGCCGTCACGTACACCGTGGACGTTGACGCACCTCTGATCACTGCCTACGATCACTGCGATGACTGCCAACGCCAGAGTGGCTCGACCTACTGTTAGTTGCGGTAATACCTGAGGGAAAATACAAATATTGATTTGATTATAGCACTCGTCGCTGTCGTCCCCAAGGACAAGCTGACCATCAACGGTCCTACCAAGAGCTGGGCTGGCAAGGGTTCCTCTGGCCTCGCCGTCCACCGCGTCTTCTGCTCTGAGTGTGGCTCCCCGATCGCCCACGACCCCGATGCCGCCCCCGAGATCATTGCTATCAAGGCCGGCACCCTGGATGCTGAGATTAAGAAGACCCTGAAGCCTGTAAGTGTCAAAAATTAGGGCTTGATTTCACCTTCATTGGAGTGTAACTGACCCCTCGTTCTATGTAGGACACCGAGATCTGGACCGTTAGCAAGCTTCCTTTCTGCCAGGAATCCCTTGCCCACCCTTTCAAGCACATGCCGGAGTAAATCCTGCGTTCTCCAGATTTTAAAAAAAGGGAGGAGATCTTTTTACGGAGCCTATAATGAGTGAGAATGACGAATCGAACGATATAGTCTAATATGACTTGCATGCATCACCAATCAGGATGTCCATAGTAGATCCATATTGTAGGCCAATCACAGAGGAGATTAGACAATAGTACGAGGTATCTTTGTGGGCGAGTTGAGGTGAGACAATATACTCGGTGTCTTTGGGCATATTATTTTCACGGTGACAGTGAATAGCGATGGATATTTGCAACCGACCGAAAGAGAACCCTTGAATGAAAAATTGCGACGCGCAATTTTTCTTGTAGTCTTCTACTCCAAAATGTCGACTGGCACTCTATTCATCCTCGATTCGCGCACTAATGCTAACTATGAAATCCCCGTTAACCGAAATGCAGTACGCGCGACCGACCTTCAAAGTATCCGGGCGCCTTCGTTCAACACTAATCGCGCAGATCAAGTTGCCCATGGATTGCGAGTCTATGATCCCGGCTTGCAGAACACGGCCGTGACAGCATCGGCTATCAGTTTCTCGTGAGAACCCCATAAAGGTGCTGGTGCAGTCTGGCTAATTGTTATCTAGGGACCATGAGCGCAGTCTACTGCTATATCGAGGGTATACCCTGGAGCAACTCTGGGGATCCGACTTTGAAGAAATGTTCCATCTGCTACTATGGGGGACATATCCTACAGCAAGTCAACGCGAAGGGCTACGCCAGCAACTGGCGCAGTATATGCAAGAAGTCCCTGATATTGTGCACCAGACCATCTTTAATCTCCCGTATGACGCTTCGCTTTGTGATGTGTCTGCCATCTTGTCTTTCTAACTAACATTGAAATACACAGAAAGGAAACCAGCCCACTGCCATTGATTTTAGCAGGGCTTTCAGCCTACCTAGGATGTATACCCGATGTGATCCCAGCAACCACAAATGCGACGATCTACCAAACAGACATCAAACGGGCCGATCAAACCATCCTACAAACTGTCGCGGCCTACGCAGTTGTCTTCGGAGCAGTGCGATCCCACCGACAAGGCATTACCTGGCAGTCTCCATGTCTCCACCAGACCTACTACGAGAATCTATTCACGATGGCCGGTCTCGTAGACCCAGAGACAAAACGCCCAGATCCTACACGCATATCCTGCTTCCGCCGCTTTGGCAACCTCAACGCCGAGCACGGCATGGCCTTAACAGTATTCTCAACCTTAGTGACCGCCTCATCCCTGACTGACCCAGTGTCTTGTCTGATATCTGCTGTGGCAGCCGCCCACGGACCCTTACACTTCGGCGCAACAGAGTCCGCACAACGCGCTCTCCACGATATCGAAGACCCAAACAATGTCCCCGCCTTCATTGAAGAAATCAAATCCGGAAAGCGAAAATTATTTGGTTACGGCCATCGCACTTACAAAGGAATGGACCCACGCGTGCGTCCTATCCAAAGTATCTTGAAGGATTTGGCAGATGTTCATCAACCGCTATTGAAAGTCGCCGAAGCGATCGAGGAGGCTGCTGCGAAAGATGAGTACTTCACTGCACGGGGGTTGTATCCCAATGCGGACTTTTATGGTAATTTCGTGTTTACTGGAATGTAAGTGCCACCGTTATATTTTTATTGTAACCGCGGGTTCCAATACACTGATTTAGTGGCTTTGAGCCTGAGATGATCCCCCCGGCTATGCTTGCTCATCGCATTATGGGTATCATGGCGCATTGGAGAGAGTACACGAGTAAGGAAAAATTTACTGCGGGCTTGGTAACCTGGCTGACGGTTTATAGTAAATCGTGGCAAGCTGTTTCGACCAATCCATCTGTATACGGGTCGTGCGGAACCGAGTTCGGATCCAAGGCCAAAGATCTAGAGGTTGAGATTGTAGCGACTGAGTGTTTATTCCTCCGAAGTTGTTAGCTGTTCCTTCCTGCGAAAACCAATGAAAGCTCTGTGTAGTATGGAATCTATCGATAAATAAGGTCCTTGGCCTCTATACAGCACATTGCAGACATATCCATTCAAAGAGTGATTGGCTCTTCGCCGACATGCAGTAATATTGGGTTCACGGTTGATTTAATGAGCAAAAAGGCCCGGGTATTTATTCGCCATCAAGCCCACAAGGAATCCTGTCAGTCTTTCGTTTGGTCTTCTACCAAAACCAACATGAACAACCAAGACATCCATCAAGAGGTGCAGTGGCAGGATGGCGAGGTCAATGAAGAAACGCCTTTGCTACACCCTCCTACCACCGAGCCGTATTCTGTGTTCACATCCACACAGAAACGCCTCATTATTCTGACAGCAGCATTGGCTTCGAGCTTCTCGCCTCTATCTGCCAATATCTACTACCCGGCATTGAATTCCATTGCAAAGGACTTGCGAGTCAGTCCATCCCAAATTAATCTGACGATCACGACATACATGGTATGTGATAAATCAACTTCCCTAACCTGTTTGAAGATACTGATATCTCTGGTTTTGAAGATATGTCAAGGCCTCGCTCCAATGTTGACAGGTTCATTGGCAGACCAGGCTGGCCGCAGACCCGCTTATATCCTTTGCTTCGCGATATACATAGTTGGGAACATTGCTTTGGGATTACAACACAGTTTTCCAGCACTCCTAGCTCTTCGTGCCGTCCAAAGCTGTGGTAGTAGCGGTACTGTGGCTCTCGCATCCGCCGTGGCAGCCGACATTATCACATCTGCCGAGCGAGGTATGTACATGGGCTTCACATCTCTGGGAAACATTCTTGCTCCATCCATCGGGCCTATCCTTGGTGGTGTCCTGAGTAAGTATCTTGGCTGGGAAGCAATATTCTGGTTCCTGGCTATTGCAGCTGGTGCTTTCTTCGTCCCGCTGCTACTCTTTTTCCCCGAAACATGCCGTGGGATTGTGGGAAATGGCTCCACTCCTGCAGTTGGATGGAATCTAGCCATTTGGAGCTATTTCCAGACCACCACCGCAGCGACCCCGCCTGCATCAACTGTACCGAGGAGGCGCGTGAATGTTCCCAACCCCTTGTCAACTCTGCGTCTGCTTTTCCACCGACCTGTGGGACTAGTCCTTTTGGCAAACGGAGTTGTATTCAGCAGCTACTATGCCGTCACAGCTGGAATTCCCGCACTCTTCCACAGAATCTATGATCTGGACGACTTGGAGATTGGACTCTGCTTCATTCCTGCAGGACTGGGGTCATTACTCAGTGCAACTGCCAACGGAGTATTAGTTGACTGGAATTACCGACGGACTCGACGCAACGCTGGCCAGATGGTACACAAAAACCAAAAGCAGGATATTATTGGATTTCCCATCGAACAAGCGAGGTTGCAGATTGGTCTACCAATGGCAGTACGTTTCCCTAACATATCCTTGTACCTGCCATTGCCCCGTTCAATCCGTTGACTTTCATTTTCCTTTTTAGGTACTTGCAGCTGTCTCGATAGTCGTCTACGGTGTACTGATACCCCTACAGCCCCCACTCTTGATTGCGCTTATTGTGGTGTTTGTAATTTGCTTTTGTATTACGGCGGCATACAACGTGATGAACATTCTCATCGTCGACCTGTACTACGAGACTCCTGCTACTGCTATGGCCGCTAACAATCTTGTCCGATGTTTCTTAGGCGCTGGTGCTGCAGCAGTAGTCAACCCTCTGATCAAGCTAATTGGTGTGCAATGGACATATTGTTTAGTATCGGGAGCAACTGCTTTAGTTACCCCGATTCTAAGCATTGTTTACCTTCAGGGCTGGGAATGGCGCAAGAAACAAGCCGAAACTGATGCACAACTGCGAACTGTACACGAGAGACCATAGTACCAAATAGGCCAAGTGCAGGGCAAACAGGTCTATAAATTTAATCGCCAAGGCATTGATCTAGCTGTCGAATTTTGAATTGAAATGCTTAGTGGAATCCTCCTCTCTTCGCTTGATTCCACGATAACACAATATGATCTCACTACTTACACTCTTCTTTGGTGTTCTGACTCCGATAGTCCAGGTCTTCCCTTGGATCCCTGGCCAGCAACTGCAAATACGGTATGCGGGTGGCCAATGGATGACTCCTGGTATGGAATTGAACATACGAGGTATGTGAATGGATAAGGGATTAAAACAAACAGTTTAACATCAGCCCAGAGACCGGCATGATTCCGGAGATTAGTAGCATGAACCTCCAATGCAACAAAAAATACCTCATCCTCTTCATCGACCTCGACGCCATCCTACCAGGAACTCGTATCCAATCAGTCATTCTACATTGGTACCAACCCAATCTGATGATAGATTGCACAAAGCCATCACCACCGTCTACAATCGTTCCTGGCCTGGACAACGGGAACAAACATGGTCCAGCAGCCTCGTACATAGCTCCCCGTGCACCACCAAATACTCACCACCGTTACGTGTATCTTCTTTTTTCGCAGCCTCCAGCCTATCAATTTCCTGAGTGCTTCTCACATGTGTTCCCGGAGACTGTTAGCGCCCGCGCCGGATTCGATATTAGGGAATTTGTGCAGGCAGCAGGGTTGGACCCTCCGATTAGCATGAACTATTTCATTGGTAGACATGAACCTGCCGAAGGCGAGACAACTACCATGCCTCAGAGTGCGACGACGACCTCGTTCCGTTCCATATATTGTCCCACGAGAACGGCGGGCTTGGTGTCATGAGCTAGGGACCGCGTGGGGGAAATGGAGGCTTTGGTTGGATTATATTTTTAGGTAGTTGGGTTTAGGGAGACCGGGAAATATGACGTTTATGTAGTACACTATTGTTGAAACCCTCCGTTATTTGGAATCATGGATTTAAGTAAGCAAGCTGGCTTGCCCAGGTGGTATAGTTCTGAAATCTCCAAACATGCGAAAGGCTACGTACACGTGTTGATAGATGGTTGTATTGCGTCGTCAAACACCAGTTCTCTATGATATTTGGGGTTCCATTGTGGTATGTAATATTTAGCATGTTATTTCTTCAATTCGATCCTGGCCGTGAAGAAGATGAAGTCTGGTATGGCACGACTTTCCCTGGAGTATGGAATCCGTGTCGCAGGGATCATCTGCGCTGCCATGAGATGCATCGGTTTCTGTCTGTAACTGGTGCAATGGGCCTTGTGATTAGTTCCAGTAGTGACCGGGCAAGGGACTGCTGGAACCAGTCAAGGCTGGTCTGGAAGAGTGGTGGGGAGGGGGGTGGATATATCTATAAGGCAAATATCAGTGTTACATAGTCCTAGGAGACTACTGAAGGTATTTCAATTAATTCGTAAAGTGCTTCTATTAGAATCCTGCAATGGGAAGTGGGTGTAATGGCCATGGCTTTCGCATAGCCTTTCTGGCGCTTGGATTTTAGATTGCCTTTAAGGTGATATCATAAATCCGGGTGCTATACTATGTGGAGTTTAAGGGAATAAAGCCAATAGTAGTAGATATTGAAACGAAGATCTCTTGGCTATAGAGAAGCGCCAAACATTGGGATTGTCGAATTGCTTCCGTATTGAAGGCGTAGCAAGTGGCACATACATACGGATCACGATGCCAACAAAGATGCTCGCAACAAAAACTAATACATCCATCCATTCATCCAAGGTTTCAGTCCAAAAGTCAAATCGTAGTCGCCGTCCAGGGAAACCACGCTGCCACCACATGTGTGCTAGTAACATTGGATGAGACTTAATCATGAGGAAATGAGATGATGTCGGACAGTCCTAATCTCAGGGCAGAGATTGCAACGCAATTTGAATAGTACATTGAAAAATGATTGCTAGTTCGACATTCGATCTAGTGAAACGATCATATTAGAAATAATAAGTGTGTTTTCAGGGGGTGATAAGCCACCAATTGTTGTCGCTGGATAAGCATAATCAGGCAACTGTCCTACCGGCTGAAAAGATACTCCGGCTAGGAGCAGCATAGAGCGAGAGGTCGACAGATTGGTCGATGGATGCCATTGGTATGGGGAAGCCCCTCGGTCAACGGACAGACATTGAAGTTCAGATTCACGTGCTGTTGTCGAATGACAGCCTTGCATTTCCATCTGATTTTGTTCGTGGGGTCATCAGCTAGAATAGGATGTTGCTCGAGGGAAGAAATAGCGATTTTCATGTGCAACAATGGATCAGATAGTCTGGCGTAATGAAGTATACAGGGTCCATGAAATGTGAATACCATACGACGGCGTTACTGAAATTAATTAGCATTGAAAAAGACCAGCATCAAGTATACTTGACCCCGTAAATTGTGATTGATGGATGGTGAGATAAGGTTGCTGATCCTTGAACAGGCAGGACCCCCACAAACTACAAGTGAGGTACTCGCACGCAGGTCCCAAGGGGGTAGGACAAAACTATTTGTCAGTAGTAAAGTTCACGATCCATGTAACTTTTCGTGCTTTCGGCAAATGCTGTCATGGACGCTCCTCATGGTGTGGGTAAACAGTGTCGCCTTTTGTGATGAATGCAGGAGTGCAATCAAACGTGGTCCTGTGTTATTGTTGTTGGACAGTAGAGATTATCAACTAGAAGGCGGGGGAAGCGATCAGGAGATGAAATATAAATACCTCAAATCAACCCAAGACCAGGGAAGACCAGAGTCGTTGATCGTGAAGTTCAACACAAACATTTCCACTTCCTTTCAACGATTGACACATGGCTGAGACCTCTGCCAGGAGGTCCCCCCAGTCTAACGGTCAGCTCCTTCCCAACCAAAAGATGCGCACAACCTGTAACGCCTGCCAACAAGCGAAGATTCGATGTAGCCACACCTACCCATGTGACCGATGCGAGAGTCACGGGTATGAGTGTGTCTATTCGATCTCGCAACCGCTCGGCCGGCCGGCCAAGAGAAAGACGACCCGGCCGGCAGCAGCGGGGGCAGTCGTGAAGGCGCGCAGGGGGGGAGGCGGAGGTAGTTGACCGTCCGACTCGGCGGAGTGCGGGGAGGGCACCGAGGCCAACCCCAGCAGCGAGGGCGCAGAGGGCGCGCAGGGTGCCGAGTCGGGTCCCGAGTCCAACAACAGCATCGGGCTCGGGTCCTGGTTCGAGGGAGGAGTCGCACAAGAGCGACTCCAGGGCCGGCACTGAGGTCACACCACCGGAGGAAGACTTTCAGTGGCCGAGTTTCACAGCGTTGTTCTCGGAGGTTCCAGGTGAGCACAGACCTAGTTCATGGAGTATATAGGTGTCGATAAATGACCATTAGAATGCCCAGAAAACAACACAAATGGAGAAGGGATCCAGGACCAGGATGTCGTCAGCGCAAACGAGGCCTATACCAACATCGATCCAGGATTCGATACTATCCTGGCCAGGTCGTTTGGAGGAACTGACGGATTCGGAGGTTTTAGGGGTCCCCGTTTTCCTGAACCGCGTGTTGACTATGCCACACAGTGTTATGCTCCCCAGATCGGTTTGATGGTCGATGAACCCCCCCATTGGAGGATTTATCCACACCGCTGCGCCGGGCACCCAGTCCGGGTCACTCTTTCAGGGTGGTGCAATCTACCCCTTTAGCCTCGCACCGAACGCAATTCAGGTGTCCGGAACAGTCCAGGATCCGGCCAGAATCATGGAATTGCCCTCCAATGATATCTGGGACGAACCGACGGACACTGATTCCAGTCAATCTCTCGAGCCAGGAGAGATTGATTTCGAGACACTGCCGGAAGATGCTTCTTCCCTTCGCTGCAATTGCTATGCCCAAGCGTTCAGTGAAGTCGTTCGACCCGACGAGGGGCAAGGGTCAAACAGTCCATTGCTCCACCTGGAAAGGGTGCAGCAACAGGGAGTGGTCATCCTTCAATGTCCAGTGTGCTGTGCTTCAAACGCCAGGGCTAACATTCTCACTTTATTAGTCATGGCGATTGAGAAGGCGGCACGGGCGTTGAAGGTGAGGGCCAAATTGGCCACTACCTCGGTGCAAGGGGGGGTTCATTCCGTGTGGGGAGAGGAGGACATCAGCCAGATGCGCCGTTGCCTATCTCATTTGTCAATAATCGTCCGTTTTATCCACCAAGACCTCCAGTGTGCCTCGCCTTCAAAATGGCACCTCGTGATGGCGGACGAGACAGATCGTCGGCTGCAGTCGATTATTCGAATCTTCGAGTGATCGCTGGTTGAAATGTGTGTATATAGTACAGGCGGAATGGAACCCGAGAGCTCATGGGGTTTTCTAAATTGTTCAGTACTTTCATCGGTTGTAATTAGTTGGGGACGGGGGTGATAATTTAGATAGTTCAACCGAAGCTGTAAGGCTCGTTCTTGTAAGGAAGCAAGAAACATTAATAAATCACCGAGCTGAGCATATACCGTGCACGTCAAACTATCCGGCAACGTATTGGATTACCATAAAGGCATCTGACCAGTAATCTGAGTGAGAATAGACAAATCCAACTCCCCGGGATGAGTTGTGTTGCACTCGCAATGATCGTTGTGTCAGCTGGCTCGCACGGAAAACTTTAAGTCAAGCAGGAAATTTCTCGACTGACCATTTTAGGTGTTTTTCCAGCGCAACATTCTTGAAAGAGATGACGCCAACAGGTATCATGGGTGTAAATACCACGCGGAAACACTAGTCTCCAGCGGCAGCAGGGTTTCATCTTGGTCCTTGTCTATAGCCAGGTCATGGACTACCATCGAACTTTTGTATCGACGAGGATTTTTCATCTCTGGAATATGCCGAAAAGAAGGACTTTACCGGAAGGGACTGGCTTTCGGTGGATTTCTGGACCGAAACCTGGAAACATTGCTTTGATTACAACATCGGAGGAGAATATCTTGAGTATCATGGCAGATCGGCTCTTTTACTCCACGTTATCGACCAAACGAAGTCATGTAGACGTTCATTGGGGGAAAAGCCTTTTCCACGCCAGATGAGAACAAAATGTGCAACTCCGCTCTGACGTGAGATATCATCCACGGTATTTTGAACTAGCCTGGGGGCCTTGGGCTACTACTAGTGATGATTGCACAAATTAGTTATAAAATACAAAATAGAATTGAGTACGAGGATGTCAAGAGATGTGTTGTTATTAGGACTTTAGTTCCATAATGATACTTACATGGAGGACCCTGGTGAATGTAGGGGAACGAAGCACACACCCGCCGCTGAACCACCTTGGGCCCATTTGTAAAACCCACTCTCATGTATGTCCCACTCTGGTTGTGCTCGTGTAAGGTAAATTGAGTTGATGATGATATGACCTAGTTGGGCCAGGGTTTTTCAAACGTTCCAGTCCACTGCGCCCATCCGATAACCTTGCCCGTAATAGCGCGCTTGATATCCTTCTTGGTCGCCTTCTCAGGAACCTTGAACTTGAGCGACTCATTGAGGGCGATAATGGTGAAGACGTATCGATGTTTTCCATGACCGAGGGGTGCACCAGCACCGACATACGGCAGTCCCAGGATGTTGGGCACAAAGCGCCAACCAGCAATAGTCAGGCGGGAAATCTTGGCGTGTTCATCGGGGTGGACATTGGCCGCTTCGGCCTTGGTAGTCGAAGCTGGAATTGCCCAGAGGAGGCCATGGTGGAAGACGAAGAATGGGATCGGTGGATCGAGGTCTTCACAGAGGAGTACATACTCCTTGACTTCCTCATGACAGTTTGGAGCAGTCCAGACTAGCTCAGGAAGACAACCCTTGCCATCGGTGGCCTTGCAGGTGCAGTGGAGAGGTAGCTTAGATCCCGATGGGCCGGCTTCAGGTGAGTCAAGGTTCATATTGGGCTCGGGAAGGTCTTTGAAGGCCGGGTAGTGAATGATCTGGCGCGAATCATGGCCACGGATTGAGTATAGCAGTCGGCCGATGATGTATTCGAGATAAGGTAGAATCGCCATGGTACATGGTACTGACAGAACTGTGAGTGGGAATTCTTTTTGAAGATGAAGGAAGAACAAAAGTCGAGATGTTGACTTTCGGGGAAGGGTAGGTGCGGTCCGATTGGGAAGCTGCCCTTTACCGGCCCGGAATCGGCAAGGGCGACTCTCGACTCTCTTCTTCTTTGCTGTGAAGTTGTGATCTTCGCATTCGATTCAACATAACTGACCTAGGGGTCAACGTTCCGAGTTCATGTTGGAAGTAGTGCAAAGGAGTTCCACGTCGTCTCCTGGTTGAGCTTATTACGGTACAATCCATTTTTTTTCAAGAACATAAAAGCCATAGCCTCCTTTTATTTAGTAGTAGCTATCCTTGTTAAAAGAAATGGCCAAGGAGATCACCAAAGGAGCAGACAATATAGTAACTCTTCTATCTACTGCCTCCTGCAGCGTAATCCATCCTCCTACCATTTCCAACCCTTGTCGTCATACTCCAAATCCACGCTGCGGATAGGAAAGAACTGGTCCATTGCTGTAGGTGGCCGAACAAGACCATAGTTCACGTAGATACTATCCGACCACTTAGTGCCCTCGGCGGCAGGAGTCCAGTCGGATAATCCCGATAGGTGCCTAAGAAGTATTAGCTCGTTCAATATTTAATAGTAGTATAGGACATACATCGTTTTGGTGGGCCAGTCGTATATGATCTTGCGCATACCGGTACCTGGGTTGTATCCGCACGCTTTAACCTTCCTGATTCTCGTTTGTTAGCTCTGGGTCCGTTGTTATAATCAAGGTACCCAGAGAACATACTCGTAGATCTCATCGAACTGGAGTCGAATCTCCTGTCTCTGAGAGAGAAGAACTCCAGAACGCTTCCCAATCGAGGGAGTCGCCTGCTACCTTCGCCCATATCACATACGTGATAAACCCCCCCGGGGACGATATCGTCTCGGTCTTGTTGGTCATGGTGATATCCCAGCAGGCGAGGGATAACATCGCAGCCCTTCTGTTCGAGGAATTTGAAAGCGGTTAACTCTGTAGGCTCATCCACGTTGGCAGCCTGCGCGGCCCGGATTGGAGCCTTCGTAAACTCGGTACCAGCAATAGGTATCTGTTTATATATTCGCATGAACGAGAGTGAATTTGGGTTGTCATTGTCAGGGATAGCAGGGCGACAAAGAAACTTCCCAGCCGCGTATGCTGGGCCAAGGCCATTGGTGGCGTCTCGCTGGGTCACAATATGGGCGCGCTCCTCTACCTTGCTAACAATTTCCCATCTCGTAGGGCCAACATGTAACCGGGAATCTGGCGATGAGTTGATGGTAACCTTGGTGCCCTCGAGGCAGGCGAGGAATTCGGGTGATGACATAATGGAGAATGGATGAAATGTGAAGATGGCAATTAGAATGGGAAGTCAGAGTTCAAATTATAGCTTATAATTAGTTGAGCGGTATGGCAGGTTTTAACCACCATCGCGCCAACCGGGGTTTTTGCCAGGCAGAAAATTACAAGGTTATATATAGAAAAGTCTCTGCCTTCGCATATACCTAAGAACATCTAAAAAGAGCATCTAAAAGAGCATCCAAAAGAGCATCCAAAAGAGATCTGAAAGAGCATCCAAAAGACATGACAAGACCGCATAAGCGGCCGACTATTCCTGTTAATAATGAATTAATAATATATACCTAAGCCGAGGAATCATATAAATATAAGTGACAGCAAGACGGTAAAATCGGTAAACAAATTATATGGGTGCGATGCCGTCTAAAACCTGCCGTAGAGCGGGGCCCGGGGCCGCACTGTTGATCCTTATGTAAAGGATCAATACTTCAGAGTTTCGTGCCAACTAACTATTCCATATCCACGTAGTTCTATTTTTCCGAATCTGGGAACAACTCTGCTACTGTTCGGCGTATTATAGTGTATGCATATCCAAAGAACGACCGAGGTTCTAATAGTCAGAGAGTATGGCAGGTTACGAGTTGAAGAGTTCGACTCATCCATAACAAATATATTGAAGCGACGTCTGCTCTAAAAAATGACTATTCAAAAGACAAACTTCCAATCTTCCTAAAGTCCCGCGCTAGTGATGCCAGCATATAAAGATTCCTTCAAACTAGTCCAACCAGCCTGGCCAAAGAACGAGTTAAGCAACTCCTTGGACCTGGTTGGCGCCACAATGTTGACATAGCCCTCACGCGCACCTGGGGGGTTCTTGACAAGTTTGTCGCTGGATGCTGGGCGAAGCTCGCGGAGGTCGTCGATAACCTCCTTCCAGATAAGCGGTGCAGCTAGTCCGAAGATACGCTCAGACTTGACACTGGGGTCGAGGAGGGCGATTGCATGGAGGCGAGCGAGATCTTTGACGTCGACATAGTACTCTTTTAAGAGGATTAGCATCTTCAGCCGATAGATAGTATAGAACAAATGAATGCTGCCTCGTTGCTAACAGGAAAATAACAAGGTGAAGAGAGGCGGTACTTACGGGAAACCACTGCGTTAATGACCATGTCATTTCCTTCCAATAGCTGGAGAGTCAGAGCTCCAGTCGAACCAATATTCTTGTGCAGAATCTCTCCCATCTATATAGACGTTAGATGAGTATGTGTCATAGTAGAAAATAAATAAGCTTACTGTGAAATCTGGGAGCACGGAGTTGAAAGTAAAAGAAGGGTTATTCTTCTTAACCCAGTTGTAAGCAGCGCGTTCGCCTTCAGCCTTGGATGCGACGTAAACAAGGAAGCCCCTGGCCTCTTCAGGAGTGTTCTTGTCCCACGCTGCCTTAATAGCGGTCTCGTTCCATGTATCTGTGTAATTTAGCCATACCGCAACATCCATTCAAGAACAAACAGGGCTTACCTTGAGTCAGTTCAATGCTGCCCTCACCTGGGTAGCGAGCCACGGCTGCAACAGAGGATGAGGTAAGAACAACCCTCTTGATTGATGGTACTTGAGCAGCAGCTTCGAGAACAGCCTCTGTGGCGGCCACGACGTAATTGATAATGTTAGGGTCGGGGCCGAAAGATGTATCCGAAGCCTGTATTTCTAAAGTTAGGACCTCACAACCAGAGAGATGATCAATTTTACATACCACATGGACAATACCACTGACACCATCCAAGGTTGCAGCGAGAGCGTCCTTGTCATCCAAGGTTGGAAGATTGACTGTTTCAAATTTCCCAGCTCCATGCTTAGACTCAAACAGCTCATTAAGCCATGGCTTCTCAGAGCGAACAGTACCACGGACAATATATCCTAGAGATAATAGGACATCAACAACATGGGAGCCGATGAACCCATTTGCGCCAGTGACAAGGATACGCTCGCCAACCTTGAGGGCGTAGGAGGTGGGGGAGGTCATGGCTGCTGGAAGGAGTTGCTTGTGTGAATGCTGTGTCAACAAAGATTGTCCTGATGTGTGCTTATAAGAGTGATGAGAGTGATGGTGCTCAAAATAATACACTATTTTCCTGCGAGATGTGCCTATTTATATTATTTTCTAGGTAGATACAAATGTATTCAGCTGAGCTTGATAAGCATGGAGAGAGACGACTATCCTAGAGTGATCAAACAACCTAAACACTTCAAACGTTTACATCCACCCGAGCTTGATAAGCCTGGAGAGATTCATTCTCGAGGAGATCAAACATACCAAGCACTTGATAGTGGAGACACCCAATAGGTAGGTCCCTCGTATCTGATTTCTTAGTGGTTGTCAGGTCTGTGAACCGGAGGTCCGGGGTGGCCTAGTGCAGCTTGTAGATTCCCCGGAGTTCCGGGTTGACCTAGTGCAGCTTGTTAATTCTCCGGAGTCTGGGGTTTATATTCTGTATTAACTACGATTACAAACTGTGTTTGATTCCTAATACTCAAATTTGGAAAGACCAACGCCTCCAATAGTTGCGCCCGTGAGAGTGAGTTTGATCTATGCCCCTCGTATATATTGATGACATCCTCGTGGAAGGAATAAATCTTGTTCATCAGGAGACACTCCCATTGCATCCCACAACATAATACAATTTTATTTCCTCTATCTGAAATCCAAAATGGCTATCGGCACTTGCTTCTGCGGAAAGATTCGCATTGAGGCTACCGGAGAGCCGATTGCAACGGTCGGTCCTTATAAACCCAACCACTTGTTCTTTCTCTTCATTGGAACTCACCTTGTTTTCTGTTCAGGGACTCTGCCACTGCACCGACTGCCGCAAACTCACAGGATCGCTCTACACATACAGCCTCATCTTTAAAAGCGCTGAAATCAAAATCAGTGGGAATCCGAAAAAGACCACAAAACCAGCGGAGAGTGGCAATATTATTGATAATTATTTCTGTTCAGATTGTGGTGCGTGGCTGACTTGAAGAGAGAAAGAAAAGAAAGAAAGATGAGACGCGAAGAACTGAACTAAACTGAACTGATGGTCTTAGGAACACCCCTTTACGCGTACAAGTTCCCATCTGGCGAGTGGGATAATCTAGTGATTACCCGAGCAGGGATATTTGATGATCTGGAGCTTTTGGAGAGGAAGCCGGCCGTGGAGTTGTACGTCAGAAGCCGCGCGAGCTGGGTATGTCCTCTTGATGGAGTGCCGCAGTTTCAAGCGATGCCACCTGTTTAAAAGCAGAGCTGCACCAATGGAACTTCCTGAAATATATGGCCAGAGCAAGCTATGTCGGGGGTTGAGAGGCTACGCTACGATACGATGAGAAAAAGGATAATAATACAATCAACCCGGTGTACATACCTAGAGGTATACAGAACCATTACCTGGCTAAATTCAACACCCATAATGAGGCAGTGGTTTATGAATTAGTGCTGTTGTGTTTTATTTTTGCAATTCAGTCATCTTTACTCAAATGGAGTTTCTTGCCTTTCACTGATTATATATATTTCTAGTCCAGCGGGAAGATGAAGCTATTCCCAAAAAGGTGCAGACCCTGCCGATCGGATGACGTCACCAGAAATGTTGTTGCTTCCGCCCGCATCCGTGTCGGTGTGTACGTGTGTTACCTTTGGTTCCCCGAATTTCTGGATCCCTTGGTAGAACTTTAACACCTCCCCGATGCTATCCTACATATCTGCTGCCTTTCAGTCCCCGGACGAAGGCGTACAGCAGCGACCTCCACGGTATGCCGGTGAAGATACCACGCCAACAAGCCGCCGGGAGATCTTAGGATGGTATTCGTATGGGATTGCGGCTGAAGTGTTCGCGGTCTGTGGTGTAGGTTCGTAAAAACATATTGCCCAAATCAAAAAAAATCAAAAATCAAAATACTTACTATACCAGGCTCATTTCTACCCCTCACCTTGGAACAATTAGCCCGAGAGCGCGGCACCCTACAAACGAGCCGCCTTCCCTGTGTCGGATCATCCGCAGGGAACAACACGAATAATGCTGAAAATGGCCCATGTGTGGTCCCAGTCTTCGGCCTGGAGGTCAACACAGCCAGCTTCGCCATGTACACCTTCTCACTGGCAGTACTTATCCAGGCGCTGACACTGGTATCGTTCAGCGCGCTGGCGGATTACGGTATGATTGCGACACGCAGGACTAAGAATTTATCGTGCGAGAAAAATAAAAGGATAGGAGTTAACGTCGATTGGATGTTTAGAGAACAATCGCAAGACATTGCTTATGGTATTCGGATTCGCCGGTGCGCTTGCCAGCATGCTGTTCGTATTCATTGCACCGCCCGTCTTCGTTCTCGGATCTATACTGGTAGTCGTCGGTGTGACCTGTCTCGGGTCTTCCTTTGTTGTGCTCAACTCTTACCTGCCTGTGCTTGTCGCCAACGACCCATCACTGCAAGAGGGGAAGGCCGATGACGGCGCCGAAATGTCGAGCTTTGACCGAGACGGAGGTAACTCGGGATGGAATGCCTGGGGTAACGATGATGCCGACGACGATAGTTTAGATGGACTCCAGCCATCAGGGCAGCCGCAGAGCTCACTAGAAGGCGGAATGGGATCCAAGGCCCCGCCCTCGTCTTCACCGGAGCTGCAGCTATCGACCAAAATCTCCTCCAGGGGGATCGGTCTTGGATATTGTGCAGCAGTTTTTGTCCAAATCATCAGTATTATCATGCTCATCACATTATCCAAGACCTCCCTTGCAAAAGTGTCTGCCACTCTCCCCATGCGCTTTGTTTTGCTCCTGGTCGGCATCTGGTGGGGCGCATTCACCTTGGTCACTCGTAATTTGCTCAAGACACGGCCGGGGCCACCCCTGGACACTGTCTCCACCAAGGGCACCGGAAGATGGCGGGCCTGGCTACGACTAGTCGGCTTTGCGTGGAAATCACTGTGGGAGACTGTCAAAGTCGCCAGCAAACTGCGTGAAGTCCTCATCTTCCTCGTAGCATGGTTCTTACTCTCCGATGCCATGGCCACTGTTTCCGGAACCGCGATCCTGTTTGCGCGCACGGAGCTCAAACTGAGCACGCCACTGATTGGACTCCTCTCCATCACCGCCACGGTATCCGGCATGACCGGCGCATTCCTCTGGCCACACGTGTCTCGGTATTTTGGCCTACAACCCAACCACACCATCATCCTATGTATTGTCCTTTTTGAGTTAATCCCACTCTACGGGTTGCTTGCTTACATCCCGTTCATCAAAAACTGGGGGTGTTTGGGTTACAACGGCCGTGGGAGATATTCCCGCTAGCCGTTGTGCACGGGGTAGTATCTGGGGGACTGGCATCATACTGCCGATCGTTCTTTGGACTTTTAATTCCGCCTGGCAGTGAGGCTGCGTTTTACGCTCTTTATGCGGCTACTGACAAGGGGAGTTCGTTCATTGGACCGGCTATTGTGGGGGCCCTTGTTGATGCGACCGGTCAAGTGCGGAGTGGGTTTTTCTTCATCGCGGTGATAATCATTCTGCCTATTCCGCTTGTGTGGATGGTTAATGCGGACAAGGGGCGTCGTGAAGGTTTGGCTATGGCTGAGTCTTTGGAGAAGTCACATGGTGGGCCTGCTGAGTATGCCGAAGAAGCCGAAGGGCTTCTTGCGAGTAGATGACTAGATGACTAAACTACAATAAATATAAGTCTATATTAGATGCTAGAGGGTGAGATATTTATGGGATAGATTATGAATATATATGAATTGAGTTGGGAGGCAAAAAGTGAGACATGAAACAAGGTTATCAACTAAGTGTGGTCGCGTGGACAGAGAGACAGACCTCATTGGCACGCAATCCACGCTTATTTTAACTAATTTTCACTTCTCCTTCTAAATTTTCTCAATTTCAGGGTCTAAAATAGATCAAAGACACGGCAGGGTCTTTTTTAACAAGTTTGGCTCTAAGTCAAGCCTTTTAGTCGGTAGTGCGGGATACACTATGTGGGGTGATGATATACATGTCCAATGAAACATCCCCTGGAGAAACAGGAAGCCCTGCTAGCTTGTCTCTCCACCAATAACAAACGACAAAATCCTCTAGCTTGCCCGACTAAGTGGATTCATAGCAGCGGTCGTTTGTTGTAGCCTAGAAAGAGAGGACCCCCAATTTACAAAGGACCCTTGACTGAATGGGGCGGCCCCGAGAGAGAGAAAAAAAAAGAGGTTTTTAAAGGCAAAGTTCGGATTGTATGAAACATGGCCACCGGTCCAAAGGCAGAAATATAAAGTTTCACGCGTTCTCTGGTCGACACGATGGCAAAAACTGAGCGTTCTTTCGTCTTCTCCTCCACCACCATCTTCATCATGCTCACCAGTGCTGTCTTCGCATCTCTGTTCCTACTCGCTAATGCGAAGTCATGGAATCAAGGTCATTTTATCGAGCCCGTCACAGACTGCTCCCAGCTCCCATTGTACAACAATGACACAAAGATCGCCGGGCCGTGGACCATCAAGGTTGACAACTGCTACGATGCAACTGGGCCTCAAGGGTTATGCAGCATCGAGGGCTTCGAGTCTAGCAGCGATATCACACGGCAGCGAGACGATGAACCTGATACGATCGAGCATGGATTTGTAGGTTCTTACCCTTAGTATCGGGTGTATTCATGGATGGGCGTTGCCGATCGATGAATACATACCAACACCAATACAGCAGGCCAAGATGACTAACAGAGATGCAGATCACGATCGTCAGCGACAACAACAACATCAAAACCCCGCTCCGCTGCAACGGCATCCTAAACATAATCGAAGCATACGTTTTATCTGGTCCCGGCGCGGGCGCCCTGGCCTGGCACTCCGTCGGAATCGACCACCACCCCAGCACGGGGCGACTGGTTTGGGGCAAACCCGATGCTCAACCGGTACAGGCGTACAAACACTACCGTCACGGTGTACCCATCGACGGTCTCTTCCTCGGATCGAACAATGAGTCGAATTGGTCAATCCATTCGGCGGGGAGGGATGTGAGCATTATGGATATGAAGACGTATTGGGTGCCACGATTGATGATTCCCGAGACGAGTATTCGGGAGAATGAGTTTAGGACGTTGATGCGGATTGATGGGAGCTGACTTTGTTGTTCCATTGTTTTGTTGCATAGCCGTTGTTTTGTTTCCTGTTATTATACCCCCATTTATGCATACTGGTGGTGCTACGTCCATCCTTTACACTACATAGCAAATGTTTCTAACACTGTTTCATTTTCATGGCATACATTGAGAGATGTAAATGAGGAGGGATTCGTAAGACAACTAGAATTGATCTCTGGATACAGTAGTCTCTCATATTTATATATACTGTACACCAGTAGGGAAGGTAAAAGCCTTGAGAAACATCAATAGTGTGTTACTTTGTCCTAATATATGCGAGCAATCTAAACCAAATCTTCCCAGGTAGCACTTCTTCTTAGTGTCATTTTTAGTGCCTTTCTGAATCGCTAGTCATACATACCCAACCAAACTTGTTATACTAGTCTCTTGGGAGGGTCCTAGTGGAACACGTGGTTCAGGGTCTTTTTACTTTTCCAAGGGAAGATCAACATTCGGAACATCTTCGGGGTTTTCCACTTCGACTACACCATTTCTGGATTTTCCCCGTGTACCGGTTTTTGTTCCAGAAAAAAACAATTATCAATAAATAAGTATTCCTAAAAAAGGAAATATACTGGCGCCTGAAGTAAAAAAGATGAACATAGCCGTAGCACCCTTTCCGCACCAAAAGCTATATGCTACATACCTAGGCATATTTTATCAGCCGCATAATACTTTCATGCGGCCAACAAGCCGCACAAATAGAGCCGGAAAGGACATGATGCTACAGTTCGCATTTGCAGCTTTAGTATCCACTGTGTCCACCGTTGCTGTCTAGAACATCGCTTGAATAAACAATATACACACGAATGCTTTGATTAACCAGCAAAGGAGCAAGACTACGGAATCTATAGTTCTTACTACGCGCCCTTGCGATAGGTCGTTAGAAGTGCTGGTAGCGGTATGGGCGGTATTCGAAAGTAAGAATGGGATAGAAGTAAATATTAGATAAAGCTAAGGAGTCAATACGTATGATTAAAGTGAAGGAAAACCTGAGATCACGATTGAAATTTACTGTATAAAAGTTTCGTAAATCCGGATTGTGTTGCTTGGGTCTCTGTCGAGCCACCATTGTCCAACCCACTGAAGCAATATAGCGGCCAGCAGACATTGCTTGGTTTTCCCAAATCCGTTACCATCTGCAACCATGGCACCGTGAAGGGAGAGATTGTGCAGCCTTTCCGCTGCAGATGATATTCGCTTTGCTCGCGGATCGTCGGGATTGATCGAACCCGGTGTAGGGATTCCCTTGCCCACGCGCAAAGGATCTCAAATGTGAGAGGAACTTCGCCACGAGTCGAGGTGCCGATAGGCATGCGGACGACAAAATCAAATCGACCTGCCCCTTAGATTACCAAATCATAGGCAGGGTTAGGATGCTCCTCAAAATTGGTTGGCATAACTGAGCTCGGGCTGCTGTTCTCTGAAGGTATTTCTTCCCCGTCCGCGTCTCCAAGGGGGAATCTTTTGCGACCATGCCGCAATGAAGGTTTCATCTGGCTCAACTTTGCCATGTATGATCTTGGCATGTGCTCTCGGAGCGCCTAAGTCAAAGAACAATTCCTCGCATGACGTTTGGCATTGCTTTGATCTGTGAATTCCATTTTGCACCCTGTTTCTTTGGCCAAGGGGCACGACCATTTGATTTTGCACAAGAGCACATGCCAATATGATACATGGCAAAGTTGAGTTAGATGAGACTTTCATTGTGGCATGGTCGCAAAGAAATCCCCTTAGCGACGCGGACGGGGACAAAATACCTGCGGAGAACAGGAGAACAGCAGCCCAAGCTCAGTTGTGCCAACCAATTTGAGGAGTATCCTGACCCTGCCTGTGATTTGGTAATCCCTGTGATTTGGTAATACAAGAATTCACAGACGGAGAATTATTGCAACGGCACGGAGTGATCTATCGCCGCATTTCTCGACTTAGCCATTGAACTTGACCTTCTCGCATAGAAGAGACTCGCGTGTAAGGTACCGCCGAGTTACGGTGCGAGTCATATTGATGACCGAAGCGGAGGCGCCCATTGGCCACATGCTGAACATGCTCGCGGTGCTCTTGACCGCTCTGTTGGTGTTTAGGGTGAGATTTCCTAGCGTTCTGCGTGAGCGCGGGGGACGTAGATCGTTGGTAGTCCGTGTGCCCAAGGATTGTTATTAAAGATCTTAATTCGCTTTGGGAGCCTTTTCAGATTCCATTAATTCGTGGTGCTATCCCCAACGAGTATTAGGGTTGATCGAGAGGGTGCTCAAAATAGTTCCGCCATCGTTGTACAGTCTCGCTCCTTTGAACCTTCGTTTGGGCTCTTAACCTTGTGGTTGAGGAATATATGCCGGATGCCTCCTGGATTTGACCCATTGTTCGATCAGAGAAACCCCAAGAATATTCGCAACCACAATTCTTTGCCTATATCACGGCATGACCGCATCCGATGCTCTGCGTAAGGGCTGTTCTGTCTGTTGGACTCCATCAAGATTTCAAGAATCCCGTGGACACAAGAGCCGGTCATTGTGAAACGCGTGACTGGCACTGGTAAAGATGCTAAAATGTCAATAAGCATCAAAAAAGGGAAGATTAACGACTGACTTAATTATCAATCACCAAATGTGTTAACTTCATATGGAGGCCCATGTACATCAGGTAACCCGCTACAAAACACACAAAGCTTTTAATCACTTGTTCGTGTTGCGGACTGAGCACGACCTTATATCGAGCCTGCGCGTTATGATGGAAACCCTTTTCCATCACCCGTAGAAGATACCGAGGGGGTCATGAAAGTTCCCGAAGAGGCATGGCCAATGCATCGGGCTTGCAGATATCGGGGGCGAGTGAGCGGATGTTGGAGGCCTTTGTTCGAGGATGCCAAGGGCTATGTGGGAGGGCTGTGAGGATAGTCACCGTTGGAGGACTACTGCTACCACTATGAAGGGGAGAAAGCAGAAGAAGAATCATTATCAATTAGAAGCTAGAAATGCAGGGTTTATATACCCTGTAAAAGCATCTGAAGAAAGGCTCAACCTGGCAAACAAGCAAACATGCACTGAGCAAACGTACAGTGCATGCATGGGAGGCACTCCAACAGTTACATCAAGCGGCAGACCGAAATGGCCAACATGATGCCAAGAGTTTAGGGAGTTTGAGGAGTCAGGCAGGCCAGTTGTCGTGGTAGTGGCCGAAAGAGCCGACCCGAAGATCGGTTGGAGAACGTAGTGTAGGTGACTCGTGATCTGTAGAAGAAAGTGATTGACAGCACTAGTTGGCCATATCATGGCCTGGCCTTTAAGCCCGAGGTTGCCCATGAGGTGTGATGGTGACCAGTAAGGGGAACCACACCGGGTGCGACACAGATCGGTGGAATCCGGTACCTAGGTGTGTATTCGAATGGGAGATGGGAAGGAGTCCTGCTGCGAAACCTTGGAAGGTCACGAGAGAGTGTAGAGGGCGGAGGGAAGGATGTTATTGCCCATCGTGCTTTCCCTGTCCCATGTTGGAAGCCTAAGGCAACTGAGCATCCATCACCTAAGCCAATTGCCATTCCAAGGTTTACCGTTCATCAAACGTCAAGTCTCCGCTTGGTTTGGAGCACCAAAGTGGTGTGATTGGTTGTAAAGCCCAATATATTATTCCTTGTGAGACAGATCAAGAGAACCGAAGATTCATTTCAAGAGTGACGGCCGTTATAAGTCACATGCATGGATTGCCCCTTATCGCATGGGACGCAGCGAGTTTTAAGTTGAGAGCACCGATCCCTGTGCAAAGTAAGACACGCATCCCAGCAAGTGCGAAAAACCCCAGATTCTGGCCCCAGATTCTACCCCAGATCCCATTGAAGAGGAAAAATCCGTTCCAACATGGCATGTCGGGAATCCGGGGAGGTTGCCACATTACCCAGGTCCGAAACGCCGTGATAGATATATTCGAGGACACCTGACGTGGGTCTTGTTCCAATAGGCGAAAAAAACTCCTGACTGGATCCACAATTCTGATCTGGGCACCTATTCCCAATTAAATGTCCGGTCTGCTTCCCGTTACACAAAAGGGATAGCTTTATTTCAGACATTCCGGGGGCGTTCACGCTACGCGGCTAGGTCCAATCACATGGCCTCCCCGTATTTCCCCAACCTCGCTTCCCCAGACCCTAACGTCGACTGGCGGTTGGGTTGATTCTAACATTTCCCTCTTGTCGATATTCTTCCTGCCGATAGGTGTAAAATTTCAGACCATCATGTCGGACATTCCAGAGTTGGTCTAGACTCGACCAAGCATATTGTACGACTCAAACATGTCTTCTTCCCACACTCTACCCAGCACGACAATTAGCCTGAATACCGAGATGGTCTGATTGCAGTCTGGGGATCCGGTGCCAACTCGCCTTTTTCTTTCTCCACAAATCACGAATACACGCTAATGCAGAGAGGATCATAGCAGTTTGGATGTCGCGATAATTAACGTATATAGACGGCGATCTCCCCCTCGAGTTTGAGATCTAGCGGGATCTTGTATCACAACAGTCAATACCAGCCCCTTTATTCACTATGGCGACCACTGTTGATACTGTACTTGCGGTGGAAAAGTCTGCCGCCAACCATGTCGAAGATACCCTGGGCCACGGCGCAATCACTGAGGCCAAGCAAGCCACCGACGACGAGCACTCGCAGACGCTGATGCAAGCCTTGCGTGAGAACCGCAAGGCTGTTATGTGGTCTGTTTTGATCTCTATGTCCATTATTATGGAGGGATACGATACTATCCTGATGGGCAACTTCTTCGCCTACCCCACGTTCAATCAGAAGTATGGACAGGATTATGGTGGTGATATCGGATGGCAGGTGTCTGCACCTTGGCAAACGGGTCTGAACATGGCCAGTACGGTTGGATGTATCTTCGGTGAGTCTTCCTACCGATCGCCACAGCAGGGCAAAGACTGACATGGTTTCAGGCGGTATCTTGAACGGGTACTGTGCGTCCAAGTACGGCTACCGACTTGTGATGTTTGTCGCCCTTGGGCTTCTCACTGCTTTGATTTTCATCACATTCTTCGCCAACTCCGCAGCAGTCCTTCTGACCGGCCAAGTCCTTTGCGGACTCTCGTGGGGAGTGTTTGCCACCATCGGACCGGCGTACGCATCTGAAGTATGCCCCACCGTGCTGCGCGGTTACCTCACTATCTACGTCAACTTGTGCTGGGCTATCGGCCAACTGATCGCCTCCGGTGTTCTCTACGGACTCGTCGACCGAAAGGACCAATGGGGCTACCGTATTCCCTTCGGCCTACAGTGGATCTGGCCTGTTCCTCTGATGGTGATTTGCTGGCTCGCACCCGAGAGTCCCTGGTGGCTCGTCCGCCACGATCGCCTGGAAGATGCCAAGCGCAGCATTCGCCGACTGGGCGGCAGCAAGACCGAAGACCAGATCAACGGACAACTCGCGATGATGGTGCACACGATCAAGCTCGAATGCGAGATCGAAGCCGGCACCACCTACTACGACTGCTTCAAGGGAGTTGACCTTCGCCGCACCGAGATCTGCTGTATGGCCTTCGCTGGCCAGATTCTATCCGGCAGTACATTCGCCTACTCACCTACCTATTTCTTCACCCAAGCCGGCCTTCCTGTCACTCGCTCCTTCCAGCTTGGTGTCGGATGCACTGCGATTGCCTTCGTTGGAACCTGTTTCTCCTGGTGGTTGATCACAGGATTCGGCCGGCGCACGCTATACGTAGTCGGCCAGGGAATGCTTTGCGCAACACTCTTCCTAATCGGTATCCTGGACGTATCCTCCTCTGCAAATGGAATCATGTGGGCCCAAGCCGGATTGTGCTTCTTCTGGCTCTTGACCTATTCCCTAACCGTCGGTCCCATTGCCTACGCCATCGTCTCAGAGACATCATCCGTGCGTCTACGTCCTCTGACAGTCTGTGTCGCGCGCACAGCATATCAGATCACCAACGTGGTATCGCAGGTTCTGGAGCCGTACTTCATGAACCCGACCGCGTGGAACGCGTCTGGCAAGACCGGATTCTTCTGGGGTGCCACAGCACTTGTTGCCTTTGTCTGGGCATTCTTCCGTCTTCCCGAGGCCAAGGACCGCACCTACGCCGAGCTGGATATCCTGTTTGCTAGCAAGATCAAGGCGAACAAGTTCTCGTCGACTGTCGTTGATCCCTATGCGGTTCGGCCTTCTGATTCGCAGGAGGGTCTTGTGCGTGAGAAGACGCAGGATACCAACCAGTGAGATAATTAATAAGCATTGGGGCCACTACCGGGGCGGTTGTATATGATGCCATGTGTGAATTGAATTTATATGTTGCAACAATTAGCGAATTTAATGAACAGTTGACTTCCAAGGTTACCACTCAGTAGAACAATAATCGGCGGCTTTGCATCATCAACTCGTTCGCCTCTGCTGATAATCCTACCTTTTCTTGTATTTAAGTAAGGAGGGAAAAGCTGATCATGATCTTCTTTGCTTTGTCTGTTCTTTGTCCCATCTGCAACACAAACACAAGTTGGGTCTCTGCTTCCCGAAACCGCCCCAGGTTATCCAAGGCAGCCCCCAAGTTTGATGAACTTTGTATCGTCCGTAGATCACCTGGAGGCAGGACCACCAGTGGGGTAAATATGGGTTCGGCCTCTTGAAAGCGTCCGTGCTTCCATATCATGACCCCCGATTGATCCATTGCTAACAGGGTTTCCGGGTGCTCTATCCCGGGACCTTGGCAGCCCCACTTAACTCCGCTTCGGGAAAGTGGTCGGGTAATATCACGTGTCATTGGGTGTCATTGGATCCCCGCAGAAGACGAACCTCGATCTTCGATCTTGTTTCCTTTTTCTTGCACCCCCATCTCTTGTTTGATTTTCTCCTGCAGCAACCCCCCATGGCCTTGACAGTTGCAGTGGCCGGCGCGACTGGTGCCGTAGGAAAAACAATCGTTGAACAGATCCTAAATGAGAACAAATTTTCGGTGGTGGCTCTGACACGAAGGGTATGTTACAGTAAAGCAAACCCCCTAATTCCCCAGAGCATACCGGTTGACAACTGAACTAGGAACACGTCGAATCACCAGTCAGTAATGTACAATATGTACAAACAGACTATGATGATCACACAGCACTTGTGCAACAACTAGAGCGCCATGAAATACAGACGGTGATCTGTGCGATTGGCATGTTAGGAAATGACTGTTCACGAGCCCAAATCAATTTGATCCAAGCTGCCGACGAGGCAAGCACGGTACAAAGGTTCATGACGAGCGAGTTTAGCTATTTTACACGTGAAGAGTATCACCTCCCTGGCCCTCCCTCCGGTTATACTGCTGTTTTTGAACCTGAAGCTTACACACACCTGCAGATCACGGCATATTGATCCAGGGGTGGACTGGTTCTTGGAGGCTGCAAAAGTTCTTAAACACAGCAAGTTGACGTATACTCGCCCTGTTTGTGGCGCATTCATGGATTTCCTGGGGTTTCCATACGCTCGATCACATTTGGCCCCAATGAACATTGCCATTGACGTTCTCAATCGACAAGCTTGCATTCCTGGGGATGGAAATATCCCTACCACTATGATTTACAGCTATGATGCTGCAACATTGATTGCCAAGCTGTTAGAAGTCGATGAATGGTCTGAAATCAGCTTCTGCAATGGGAATGACACTACACTAAGTGAGGTTTTAAGGATAGCGGAGGAAGTCTGCGGTAAGAACTCTTTTCTGGGGCGATATGCAGTTTGTTCTAACTACCATATGCTGTATAAAGGTGAAAAGTTTAAAGTCACCTATATGAAGCCCGAGGATGTCGAAAAAGGCAATGTTCCTCTACTCAAGGTTCCCGATGGAAGTGGCATTCAGCCAAATGAACTTTTAGACTACAGTGTATTCGGGTATCAACTTTACCTTGCAGGGAGCTTTCGGTTACCAGATGAAGGGCGGATCGGAAGCAGATTCCCCGGTTTTAAACCGAGGACTATCCGGGACTTTTTAGAGTCGACTTGGAGAGCTCATTTGTAGTCCTAATTCATTTGGACGCAGCCGTTCTTGCAGCCTCAGTCTCTCTTGTTCTACGGTAGTCAAGGACTACTAATAATCATTTAGACCGACCAGCTGATTCGGTGAAGTGAATGTGTCAACGGATGAAGCAACATATTCCCCGAGCCACGGTAAAAGCCCGTTATTCATCCTCTAATCAGCATCCTGCTACTCCAGGATCTGACTGATACCGTTCTCGCCAAGATCATCTTCCTAGAGCACCTGGGGATCGGAAAGACTAAATAGGGATGGCTAATCACTTTTTGTTGAGACCTAATCTACGATGTAGGGCTCGGAAGGAGAGGAGGGAGAGAGTTGATTCCTATGGAGAGCGATCTGCCAGCCTATCTATCTACTGAGGGGTTGATGCCTGAGGCACTAACAGTGTGGCCTAAGGCCACCGTCACAACATACCCCCCCTAGGCATAAGCCCGAAAACTCCATCACTATCAACCTCGTAATTTTGATTTGCATAGTAAAATATATATGTTTTTGTCGTTTTTCTTCGTCGTTTTTCTATCTGTTTCTCTCAATTTGTAATATTTTATTAATTTGTGTATTGCTAGATCTCGTATAGTAATATAAATTGTTATCTGTTAACTTTAATCTTTGCCTATTAATATTAATTTGTCTCTTATCTTATTAAATAGGTCTTTCCCTAGCGGCTTTATAAGTATATCTGCTATATTATCCTTGCTTATAATAACCTCGAGATATATAATTCCTTTACGAATAGTATAGCGAACGAAGTAGTATCTTGCTTTAAGCTACTTTATGCCTTTCGTATAAGTATCTATAGTTATAATTGTATATATATTATTACTATCTGTAAATAGTATTATAAGAAGTATTTGTAGTATATTAAATTACTTTAATATCTTAAAAAACTATATTATCTCCTATATAACTATATTGAATATGATATACTCTACTAAGATACTGCTTTTTATAATAATACTTTCCTTCCTAGAGAGCTAACTAATAGGGTAACTTATATAATAAAGAATGAATATCTTAATACTCTTACTATCTTTACAATTATTATATAATATATTAATATAGCTAGTAAGGCTAGCTGTTAGATCTTTACTAAGTAAGATTCTAAGATATATTATTCTTTTTATATAGCAATTAAGTTATTTTAGTATATTAATATTGTTAGGCCTTAGTATAGCTGCTTTATACTATAATTTATTTACTATAAGAGCAATATCTAGCTATGATTTGTCTACTAGCTAGTCTAATTTGCTAATATCCTTAATATAAGCCTTAGCTTCGGATATAGATATAGTTAGATAATCAATTTATAAGTTAATATTATTATTATTATAGCGAATATCCTTATCCTTCTTATTATTTATAATACTAGAAGATTTGTATATTATTCTTATTAGTAAGTAAACTACTATTATAGTTTATAAACCGGCTTTAATAATAACTTCTTTTATATATACTTTTTAATTTAAGAAAATCCTATATATACTATAAAATAAGCTACTTCCTAGAAATCTATTTAGCTTACTAAGGTCCTAATACTTAAATAGAATTGCTTCTTTAAACTAATTAATTCTTACTTTATTAGATACTATAATTAATATATTATTAATATATAGTAGGATCTAGATATTCTTTATATAGTTAACTATAATATATAGCTTATTAATAAGTGCTTTAAAATCTATCTTCTTTAATACTTAAGCAATTATTCTATACTATAAATAACTAGTTTAATAAAGACTATATATCACTTAGAGAATAAGATATATAAGTCTCTCTTTGTTTAGCCTAGTCTTCTTAAAGCTAGTTAGTTAATATATAAAAACAGTCCTTCTATTAATAATAGTATTAAGATATATAGTAGTATAGTTAACTTATTTAAGTAGTATATTCTTAATAATAATAATACTTAAGAAAAGATATATTGTTTTATTATAAATAACTAGAGTAAAGTTCTTATTAAAATCAAGACCTAGTCTTTATTTATTACTATATATAACCTATTATACTCTAAATTGAAATATATTATTATCTTTGTTAATCTTAAGATTAAATATCTATTTACTAGATAAGATAGTCAATCTAGATAGTAGTTAAGAGACTATTTCAAATACTTTAGCTATAATAAGCTTATTAATTTGCACTTTTATTACTTAGAGCTATTAATCTTTGTATTCTAATAATATTACTTCTATATATATTCTTAGTATTTTAATATTCTAAGACTTAAGCGGCTACTTTATTAATAATATAATTGCTATAATAGTACCTTCTTCTAGTCCTCTCTCTATTAATAATATAATAAAGCCTATACTAAATAGCAAGTTTATTAAGTAATTATTTAATATCAATCTAATATTATCCTTCTAGAAGTTATTCTAATTATATTCTCTATATACTATTACTTCTTTAATAGTATATTATAATCCTCTATATACTACTGATCTTATTATAGTATATTATGATTCTCTGTCCTTTTATTCTTTATATTTTTCCTATTATAAATCTTAGTATCTTTTAGGAGATTTTTTCTTTATTAATTATAATAAGTATTATACTATAGAAGAGATAGTTAGATCGGATCTTTTAGTTAGATAAGATTATTTAACCGGAGTAAAGTATTCTAAGAGATCTAATTGTATAGGATTTAGGATACTTACCTATCTCTAAGAAGATAATTTATATTCTATAGTATATCTTATTAGATCAATCTAGCTCTACTAATATAACTGTTATATAGTACTAGATAATAGGATAAGTAATAAAGTAATAATATCTTCTATAATCTTTATAATTTATAGATATTATATATTTTCTAGGTAATATACTTATTGTTAATAATATTGACTTTATAAAGGAGATACTAGTTATACTAAATATACTAGTGTTATAGGTTAATATTAATATAAAGTCTATATTTTATTTTCTAGTGATTTATACTCTTCTTCTTCTTTAATTTTATAAAACTAGTTAGTATTATCTATTATAAATAAGTACTTATCTAATATTGCTATCTTATTTAAGTAATACTCTTTCCTAGGACTATTATATTCTAGGATCTCTATTACTTTTAGTACTATAGATAAAGAAAAGTATAATAATTTCTCTTTTACTTATTTTATTACTTTAAATAAAGTATTACTAATTAAGAATTCTACTCTTTTTATAGATAGACTATTAATAATCTCTTTACTAATCTTAATATTATTTAATCTATTATATAATTAAGATACTCTCGGCTTCTAAAAAATAATATCTCTATATTTTATAATCTTCTTTATTATTAGATTATAGATATAGTAATAATATCTATTATTATCTTTATAACCTATAAGATAGCTAATCTATACTCTAGGATCTATCTTTATTAACTAAATATATATTTCCTTTAGTTTATAAATATATACTTTAGAATATTAGATATAAAGGAATAATAGATTAGTTATTAATTTATTACTATAGAGATTTATTACTTTCCGCTATATAAGAATAAATACTTTATCTTCTAATTATATAAGATAATTAATAATATATATAACTATTAAGATAGCTTCTATCTAGAGCTTCTTTAGTACCTCTCTGTTAATATATATAGTCCTTATAATTTATATAATATAGTAACTACTATATTTAGAGATATTATTTTGCTTATATATATAGGTAATAGATAGACTGATTATTATTGCTTTACTCTTAGTCTACTTAGTAAATCTATTAAATTTAGTACTATTGTTAAATTGCTACTCTATCAGATAATAGCTAGTATATTATCAAAATTGCTTTATCTATAATTAAAGATATAATAATATATTACTTTTTTTTATAATAAAAATAACTATTTAAAAGTAAGATATATTATTAGTAATAATTATTATATACTCTATATTTACTTTATTTATCTTATTATTAATATCTTTTAATTTAATAAGATATAGATTAATATAAAGTAGTTAACTAATCTTTATTATTTTTACTTATTAATCCTATAATATAATCCTCTTTGATTTTCCTTTATTATATAGTTTATAGTTATAATACTCTATTCTAATATTATATCCTAGCTTATCTTTATTAATCCTCTTTTTATAGCTTCTTATATATCCTAATTATTAGTATATAAGTTTAGTAGAGATTATACTATATATAATACTAGATATTCTACTTAATAGTAATAGTATTAGTTTTAGTAATTTAAGATAGTTAATAGGGAATAGCTTATTAATAAGCTTAATAAATAGGATATTCTTTATAATAAAGATATATACAATTAGCTCCCTTTTATTATCTTTAATTAGTATATTATAAAGGCTCTATTCGATATCTTGTTCTTTATATATCTTAATATATTTAAGAAGATTAAGTATATTATCTAGTTTATACTTATAATATAGCTTTATCTTATATCTTAATCTATCTAGCTTCCTAACTAGTAAGATAATATCTCTATAGCCTTTAGCTCTATCTTCTTTATTAGTACTAAAGTCTTATATAGATACTTCCCTAGACTTATAGTCTTTATATATAATAAATAAGTCCTTATTTATATAAATATACTAGAATAATCCTAAATCTAGGATCTAGTTAATCCCTTTATAAACTTAGTAAGATTTAGTTAATACTATTATTATAGTAGATCCGGCAAAGCTCTTATTATTACTATTATCCTTTATTATATATATATTAATATTGCTAATAATAACTACTACTCTACTAAAATTATAAAAGTGCTTACTTAAGCTAGTAATTACTAATAATATTATAATATTAAAATTAGCTTACTTTATATATTCTAATAACTTATCTAAGACTTACTAGTCTTTATTAATTTGAAACTATTTATATATCTTCTAGTACTAAAGACTTAGCTTTAGCTTCTAGTTTATAGAATAATATTTAGTAATAAGATACTAACAATCTTTAGCTCTATAGTTTAGTTCTTTATAGTAAGAACAATTTCTATTTACTAATCTTTAGGTTAAATAATTATACTACTTCTTAATATATTTCTTAGTACTTTTGCTAGATAGAGGAGTATTAGTAAGCTTTAGCTTCTTATCCTATTAGTATAATTATTATTATTATTAAGACTTCTTTATAAGTCCTAATATACTAATATTACTATTTTATTCTCTTATTTTAATATTTTTGATAATCTTTTAATAGTATCTAAAGATATTAACTATTATTATTTTGCTGAGCGAAGCGAAGCAAATAGCAGAACATTGAATTTCAAATATACTAGGCCTACTTCCAGCAATCTCAGATTTGAGATCTGGGCTCTGATTGGTCGAAAAATTCAGCAGTAACGTGACTTAGGGTTTAGGGTTAGTCACGTGACTAGATCACGTGCTATACACCGATCAGCTCCGAATTAGACAGCGATCACGTGAGTAGTGTAGTATAGAGAGCCTTAGGCATCTATCTGCATACTATACACCGATCTGCTCCGAATTAGGCAGCGATCACGTGAGTAGTGTAGTATAGAGAGCCTTAGGCATCTATCTACATACTATACACCGATCTGCTCCGAATTAGGCGGCGATCACGTGAGCAGTGTAGTATAGAGAGCCTTAGGCATCTATTTATATACTATACACCGATCTGCTCCGAATTAGGCGGTGATCACGTGAGCAGTGTAGTATAGAGAGCCTTAGGCATCTATCTGCATACTATACACCGATCTGCTCCGAATTAGGCGGTGATCACGTGAGCAGTGTAGTATAGAGAGCCTTAGGCATCTATTTATATACTATACATCGATCTGCTCCGAATTAGGCGGTGATCACGTGAGCAGTGTAGTATAGAGAGCCTTAGGCATCTACTATATATCTAGCTATATAATTTTCTAGCTGCTAAACTAGCTGCTAATCTAGATACTAAACTACCTACTAAACTAGCTGATAAACTAGCTAATAAACTAGCTGCTAAACTGCATGCTAAACTGCATGCTAAAGTAGCTCCTAAACTAGGTGCTAAACTGTATACTAAACTGCATACTAAACTGTATGCTAAACTGTATGCTAAACTGTATAGTAAGTTAGCTCCTAAACTGCATACTAAACTGTATACTAAACTAGCTCCTAAACAAGCTCCTAAACTAGCTACTAAACTGCATGCTAAACTGCATGCTAAACTGCATACTAAACTAGCTCCTAAACTAGCTACTAAACCACATGCTAAACTGCATGCTAAACTGCATGCTAAACTGCATGCTAAACTGCATGCTAAACTGCATGCTAAACTGCATGCTAAAGTGCATAGTAAGTTAGCTCCTAAACTACATATTAAACTGTATACTAAACTGTATGCTAAACTAGCTCCTAAACTGTATACTAAACTATATGCTAAGCTAGCTATTAAGCTAGCTACTAACCTAACTGATAAGCTAGCTGCTAGGCCAGTCGCTTAGCCAGCTGCTAAATTAGCTACTCAACTAGCTACTAAACTGTATACTAAACTGTATACTAAACAAGCTACTAAACTATATACTAAACTAGCTGCTAAACTATATACTAAGCTAGCTACTAAACTAGCTAGTAGCTACTAAGCTAACTACTAAGCTAACTACTAAGCTAGCTACCAAGCTAGCTACCAAGCTAGCTACCAAGCTGGCTACCAAGCTAGCTGCCAAACTAGCTGCCAAACTAGCTACTAAACTATATGCTAAACTGTATACTAAACTGTATACTAAACTAACTACTAAGCTAGCTACTAAACTGTATACTAAACTAACTACTAAGCTAGCTACCAAGCTAGCTACCAAGCTGGCTACCAAGCTAGCTGCCAAACTAGCTGCCAATCTAGCTACTAAACTATATGCTAAACTATATGCTAAACTATATACTAAACTATATGCTAAACTTTATACTAAACTGTATACTAAACTAACTACTAAGCTAGCTACTAAACTGTATACTAAACTATATGCTAAACTGTATACTAAACTGTATACTAAACTATATACTAAGCTAGCTACTAAACTGTATACTAAACTATATACTAAACTATATAGTAAACTATATAGTAACTAATCTAGCTACTTCCTTACCTTTAGGACTATCTCTGTAGTATATGAAACAATACCTACCCCTACCCCCCACCCCCTTAGGGGTGGGGGGTGGGGGAGGCTGAATCGCCTTTACCCCCCTATAATCCCCTATACCCCAGTATAGCAGCATAGCCGCTAGCCTAGCCTTAAGCTACCTATACTACCTATAGGCCCTTTATTAAGCCTTCTTCAAAGTATACTATAATGCGTTTAGCGATTTATTACCTATTATAAAGTTAACTACAGACTATATACTATAAATCTTAAACAATTACATCTAGCTATGTACTCGCAAAGCCGGCTATAAGCCATACTAAGTCAAATATAGATCAGACTTGCTTCTGCTTCGCTCAGCAAATCACCACCTGTATGCGCCTCCACCCCCAGTGGTCGCTTACAGGTAGCTGGTAGTTATATTAGGATTAGATAACTTATAGATACTCTTATTCTTTATATTAATAAGACTACTTAGCTCTAGGATATTAGAGAGCTATTTAGTAATAATAATTAATATATAATATAGGATAAGATATCCTTTAAGATCCTAAGTAGTAATATAGTAATCTTTGACTATAGTAATAAACTCCTTAGTATTATTAAATTCACTTTATTTAGTCTTAAAAAACTTAGTAATTATAATAACAATTAAATTATATCCTTTATCCTTAAAATATTACTTATATTTATATATAAATTTGTTAGCCTATTAGATATTCCTACTCTATAAGTTAATCTTATAATTAAATACTAGATCTAGTCTATATAATAGCTAACTATATACTTTCTCTAAGAGTATAACCTATTATATAATATTCAGATTATTACAATCTAGATAGTTAATCTTATTATTAATAAGGTTATATAGTTATAATCTATATAGTTATTTTACTATTATTGCCTCCTAAGTATTAAAGTTAGTACTAGTAGTAAGCTATAGAGTGATTTTATATAGTATAATATTAGCTAGATTAGATAAGTTATATATCTAGTCTTTTACTATACTCTCTGTTTACTCTACTTTATTCTAATTCTTATTCTTTAGGACTCCGGCACTATAAAGCAGAGTAGGAGGAGTAGTAGGTAGGATAGTTACTACTACTAAAGAGGTATTATTAGCTAACATTTCTTATTACTAGTAATATAGTTATTATTAATACGATTCGAGGATATTTGTCCGATCTTTTGTTAAATATTGATTCGCTGATCTAGCCTCTATAGGCCTAGATTATAATAGAGATTGATGATTTGATAATCCGACTCGGTTTCGGAAGGTTATTAGCTCGCTAATCTAGCCTCTTTGGACCTAGATTATAATAAGAATTGATGATTAGTCGGATAAACTAACCTCTGTAGTCTAGATTCTAATATTTTTATCCCTAAAGTAGGGTGAAATCTCTGTTATACGGTCTTATAAATAGATAGCCTACTAATAAAAGTCCTATACTGTGACTCTCTCTGTACAGTATAGATAAAAATAAAATGAATAGATGAGATGCCTCCTTAGTAAAGATGAAAGAAAAAGTGCTCGAAGAGCGAGGGCGTTATAACCTATTGAGACCTAATCTACGATGTAGGGCTCGGAAGGAGAGGAGGGAGAGAGTTGATTCCTATGGAGAGCGATCTGCCAGCCTATCTATCTACTGAGGGGTTGATGCCTGAGGCACCAACGGTGTGGCCTAAGGCCACCGTCACAACACTTTTCTCCGCGGAGCCGAAGACCTTATACGGCAACACAGCTCCCCCGAATACCTCCTCCAAGCACCATACAGACTTAAGGCTTTCTAGATAGAAAATCCTATATTTACCCCGCTTTTTAGTTGATCGCGACCCTCCCAAGAGCCGTAGAAGTCGCGTATATATTTCGTATAGCTAACTACGGAGTACCTAGGTACACTTTTGTATGGTATGTCTGGTACTAGAAGTCACATGACGTTCGTGGTATAATACCCGGGTCAACCATGTAATCAACTTAGTATTTGACGTAGTTATCCCCTTCGAATCGGTAACTCTCAGACATCCCATGCGAGTGGTAGTGGCAATATAGGGGTCTGGATGGTCTAATGATGGAGGTGAAACGTATCGTACGGCGTCGGCTGGTTAGCTTCGATTGGTACCGGCTCGTTTAAACGGCACATCGTGATCGGCTGTTGATCCTGCAATAGCCGGACAAACGGGCCACCCCTGCATAAGAAACCAGCACGTTTCGATAGTAGCGTTTGGAAGAAAGGACAATGCACAGATCCTGAATCGAAATATTGAATCGTCGTAAACTTATACGTAAGATTATAAAGTAAATTATATACAGAGCCCTCTGAGAGGGCCTAGGCCCCCGGGATGTCATGAATGTTGCACGGACACGCGAACGGACCTCTCCACCGCCCACCCCGGAGCATCGGGGTCGTTACTATATGGAGTCAGGGCCTCCTCGCTGGAACTAAGTTGTTTTCGGTGAGCTCCGGAGATAGTGGTGGTGACACCGTGGTATTCGTCACTCCCTCTACCAGTCCAGAGCTGGTTCGAGTCATCACGGGACATCTGTTTGGGTGGCCCAGAGCGGTGGAAGCCGCCGGCGATATTGCTGGGTAGAGGAAAGGAGTTTGGTGTGGCATCAGAGGAGCCATCGCGGAAAAAGCGGACTAAGGGTCGGAAGGTTGTTAGACAGCCCGCTGTGATGCCGATTCCTGCTTCGACGTTCGACCATATAGAGAGTTGGTAAGTGGCGTCTGCTGGGTGTTAGTGGGATTGAAATTGGGTGGAGAAAAAGAAAGGGTCGTGCGTACATAGGAAGTCTGGATCTTTGTAGGTGGGGATGTAGGGGATGCGAATAATAACCGCAGCACTCGCACTGCAGGGATGTTAGCATTTGCCACCAAATAAATTAAAGCCAAGTGTTTTGGAGTCACGAACATGCAACCGATACTCAAAATAGCGACAATGGCAATCTTAGTGCGGCGATTCATGCGCAAGTTCCAGATCAATGCCACCGGAAGCAATCCAATAGTCAGGTCGGTTATAGCGGCGCCGACACTATACACGTACGCGACAGCCGTGAGGGGGCTTCTATCGATGCACGAGCCATGGGCGTGTGGCTGCATGCGGTTCCAGAAGTAGTTGGAGGGTGAGCATTGGAAGATGGTGAAGAAGAAGAAGATGAGGCCAATGACGGTGGCTAGGGTCATAGCGGCGTAGAGGATGTTGGCGTGGATACGAGAGATGGTGATTCGGAGGAGGGCGATGATGATGGAGAGCTTGGCGACGACGCAGGTGAATACGTAGAAGAGTTGGCCTACCCACCAGCACTGTTGGGAGTATGTAAGCTTGAGTTCGGGATGCTAGGGCTGGAGGCTGGGATCGTACCAGCAGTGCGCGGGGGAGGTCGTCTGGGTGTAGGGTGAAGTAAGACATTTCCATCCCGAGGCCGTATTTACATCCGACGATTCCACAGATGGCGAAGGCCGTGTTGAGCGCCTGTATGAGAATGGGTTGCATCAGTGGTTGTTCGCTATGTGGAGGATTCAGGGTAGCTCACCATGGCTATTACCATAGTTCCATCATCCCAGCCCCAAGCGCGAACGACTTGGGTGCGAACGAAACATCTTAGCATAACGCTCACTAGCGAAATACCGAAGAAGACAGAAGTGACGATCAAAATAGCCTTGTTGCGGTTGTCGTCGAGGTCGACCCCCTCAACCGGGTCAGTTTTAGCATCCATAATGAGAGAGTAGAGGGCATGAGGATCCCCTCCTCATCTATAGACAAAAAATGCCAAAAGGAATCAGACAAAAATGAGGAAATCCTTCAAGGTTATATTCGAAGATCCGCCGGCCCGTTATTCTGGCTTCAATGAATCTCGACTTCTTTGTAGGCTCTAGGCCCCTAATTTTTCTATTCCCAACAAAGATCCCCAAAGCGGCATTAGTCCTGGAAAACAGGACATGGGGCCATCGCTAAGGGGATCAACCAGTGAATCATATCTCGCTAGTGGGGGCAATATGGGTACCGCATCTTCGGATCAAGTCTATTTTCAATAGATCGCCACACGAGACCACCCCAAACGGCCGGCAGATTTGGGGTCACCTATCCGCAGCAGAATTATTTTCTACCGAAATTTGAGTCATTACCCGTGTCGACCGTGGTGCTATTGAATGATCACAAAATTCTAGGGTTATCACCAAGCGCAAATTGTGGGAATGGATATCCTTTACATGACATAATTTGTATTAGGCCACGCGAACACTGGGGCACTTCGCACGGTTATAGTGGGGAAATAAATGTTTTGGCACGACGTGCATTGAGTTTCGCCGTGACGGTTTCCCTCCTCTTCAGGACTCCGGCGCCGCCCGTGCAGTAACGGCCGAATATAAACCTGGAACCGAGGATAGGTAGCCGCATTGGTCGCGCAGGGTTCTGGGGTTTGTAAAATGGAGATTTCCAAGGTTGATGATTCGATGTTTCATGTCCAACCTTATTGAACTCGGTAGATGCAGGACATACAACGTGGGTGTGTTGATATCATGGCTTGAACTCTAATTGCGTTTCCACCTTGGAACCCTTTCAACCGTGGAACAGACTTGGAGTATACAGCCCTTGAACCTCGGTTGATAGTGAATTAAGGTTTCTGCAACTTCTTGACTGTTAAACTCAGTCGCTTATCATATGCGACATCGAAGCCGAGCCACTTCGTTCAAATCTCGGGAGGGGATTATGCGCATTTATCTAGCCTAAGGCTCTAGGGCTAGAGTACTGTAACTTCGAGAAAAGATCTGCCTGATCTCGGAAAACTATGCCTAGTACCAATGATCTACCATAATTGCAGAGGCTTGGCTCAAGAAAAAAACATGAAAACTTTCCTGTTCTCCCAAATTCGATGATTTCCACAATCTCCAAAATATTGCCGTCCGTGCGCGGCTATTTACACGCTATGCCCACCACAACCACTTTTCAGCCCGCTGAGTGGTCAATTCTGCGTGTTCGGTAAACATCCGTTGAGCCCTAACCCAGGTGCCGGGTTTTGGTCATGCTCATAGAAACCACAGGGAACTTCCTCAGAAGGTGAATTGGAAGAGAAAGTTATCATAGAAAACTAGACCTCTGCATAGCCCATAAATGGGCCCAGGCCCCCGGCCCAAAGCCCAACTCACAGCCCATTAATGGGGGCTCATCAAAGCCTATCGCAAGCCCATTTCTGTGCACAAATGCAGTCTGATTAATTGGTGTATTTTACGTATGTACCAACCTATATCTTCAGTAGTATTATATTATTATAGTAAGAAGTAGGAATTGAGTAACTAGATATTATACTGATTTTAGCATCATGATGCCAGATTTCATGGGAAACTTTTATACAAAACTACCTAAAAGATCCAATTTGACTATGAATTCGTTCCTTGAAGAGATATATATTTTCTATAGAGGATTGATACCACTTTCTCTAGTTAATTGTAGTAACACTTATGGTACCTCTACTTTACAATATAAACTCCCTAGTAAAGATAAGTACCGCTTATAAAAAAGTAAAGCTTTATGAAAATTAATATTAAGGCTTGTTTATATCTTCTAACCTACCTTTCTCCATATTAATATCTGCTTTCATGATAATTTATACAATTTCAACACCCCAAAAAACCAGGAAAAAATGCATTTATTATGCAGCTGCGATAAATTATTGGCATACTATTTGTATTGTTTGGTTAATAATGGGGATCTATTGTGGGCCCAAATGGGCCCTGTGGGCTCGAGGGATGGGCCCAAAGCCCAACCCATTAGTGGGTTAGGTTGGGTTGGGCTATGGGCTTTATGGGCTATACAGAGGTCTATAGAAAACGTCGGTATGAAATGTGTTTACTGGCCCGATATACAACGTCTATCTATTGGTTTGTACATAACAGTGTCTAGCAAACAGATGGACTGAGTCTTCACCTCCCTGGAGCAACCTGCTATCGAGCTCTTCCGATCACTGATTGAGTATATTCCCTCATTCATCCAATTCCTTAGGCAGACGAGGCAGATGCACTAGGCATAGCAGTGCCACTAGGAGCAGCACCAGAGGGACCACCAGCGCTACCGCCACCAAACGAGCTATCAGAATTCTGGTAGCCACCATCAGCATAGTGGTAAGCTGCAATACTATAGTACGAGTTGTCGGTGTAATCGGCGGTGGTGTTGATTCCAATCTGAATCCAAGCGAACAATCCATCATCGAGGTCGTCACCGAGGTAAATGTACTCAGGGAAGGGATCGTAAGCGCTGTCAGCCTGCAAGATACTCCACATATCCTCGGCGTTGGATGTGACAGCCTGGGTGTTGGTGTTGTAGGGGGAGGTGTCTTCAACAGCAGTACGGAGGACCTCATTCCAGAACAGTTGTCCGATGTGTGCGACGCTTCCGGTGTCAGCCTTGAGGGTCTTGTTGGGGAGGAGGGTTGCGTTTAGGTGGGTGAGGAGGTGGGTGTGGGTGGCTCGGCCATCGTAGTGGCCTGGGAAGATGCTTTCGAAGGTTGCGACGCCGTCGCGGTCAGTCTGCTGGATGCCACGCAAGTAGGTGGAGTCCCAGCCGTCTGCGGCGTAGTTGCCTGACACTGAGATTCCACTGTTCATGATAAGGGTGGTTAGATATATGATTCAGTTTCAATGAAAATGGTTAGACCCGTCGATGGGCATTGGAAACTTACCTGTAGACACCGGTGGCATTGGCTTGCCAAATATCGACGATGGCACCAGGCACGGGCTTGCAGGTGTTCACGTCGATGTACTGAACCTCGAGGAAGACATCCACACCTTCCGAGTACTGCTCTTCCTTGACGTTCTGACGCACGACCTCACCCCAGACATAGTAGGGACCGTCAGTGACAGTGGGCGTCAGAACAAAGCTGGTGTTAGCACCAAAGACGACTGACTCGGGAGTCGCAGGGCTGTAATCGAGAATGCCAGTGCGGTTGTGGTCGATAGCCTCCCATTTCTCGAGAGCAGCGAGGTCTCGGCGCCATTTCTGGGAATCTTGATGCACGTCAGCTAGTGTTTGATGGGTGATACGATCAAGGGTATAACTTACTAGCAGTGATTCCGCGCTTCTGGCGGAGCTGCTGGACAGTATTCGAGCGACGGGCGATGCTACGCTTGTTCAACTGGCGCGCGGCAGGACTGCTCTCGCAAGCATTGAGGGATCGCTTAGCGTGGGCGGCCATGGCATCCCGGGTGAGGATCTCACGCTTCAGGACGTGGGGATCATGTTTCTCTCCCGGGTGGGCGATGGCAGGAGCCACCAGGCATGCAGCTGCAACAGCGAGAAATTTGGAAAGCTGGACCATTTTGAATAAGGTAGAATTGTATGGGTTGTTTTCCGACGACTGGACCTCATAGCTGCGAGAGCCGGGATTTATATCTCTTCGCAATAATTCTTTTTCCCCGGACGCGTGTTCTTCTAGAATTGAAACAGCACTTTCAACGAGCGGGATTACCGGCCTATCCAAATGTTCAATGGCTTAGACCTGAGTGGCAGCAAGTCTGGGGCATCTCCTACACAAGCTTGCTTGGCGCCGCGTCAACACTTCACGAAAACTGATGGCGGGCAATCTGTACTCCACGAGCTTATTCCACTTAGGAAAGATCGGCCAAGATTGACGAATGACCGTCCATTAATTGGAAACAAGTCTCCTTCCCTCCCAATATAGCCCTACTGGACCTTGGGATTGCTCGCGGGCGAAGCTGATGGCTGATTAAGCGGAGCGTCAGGCCCCGGGGCCCCGGGGCTCCGGCTTTCCACCTAGGGCGTGGGGAGTCCCCCCCATAAGGGCAATCTTCTCGGTTGGTCTCTTAAGCATCGCTTGTGTGTAGTTAGGTATATCCTGTATCCCGTTGAAGGGGGAAACCTGCCAGTGGGATATAGCTTGAGCGTCGAAGACTTCGTAAAAAGAAAGCTTCACGTCTAACGCAGTGGTTGTCTTGGCGCAACGAAGCTTGTGGGGCTGTGATGATCCTGTGCACATCGAGCTTAAATTTGCAGTTGGCACCAATAATGTCCACCAACTACATGGATGGGCTGCAGTTGCCAAATTTAGCAAATGACGAATATAGTATATGCTACGGAGTAGTGGAAGCAGCAATATGTATATGTTGTATATACGGATTCAGTTTACCTTTTGGCGTATAGTGCTCGAAAATGTTCATATCTGTATATCTATAGCTACTGTGGCCAATTCTGGTCGGACCACGGAGTACTCTCTGCTCTTGAATTCTAATATCGCATGCTGTCCACGACGGTTAATAGGTTTAACTAAACATCTAGCTCAAATAGATCTCATATATCTCATCCCCCTATCTTTTTGTTTCATCTATCGGCATTTAGTGGTGACGCGTGTCCACCAACTAGTCTAGTCTAAATAAGGGGCCTATCACACTTCCGTCTTTTGTGAGACACCATCATTTTCACTTGAGACACCGTTCTTTTCACTGTCATCATCAGGCGCAAACATGGCCTCACGCATGAATGGACTTTGCCGACGAATAGCCGGCCCCTTGAGTACGAGCACGACAGGCACAACCGATAACGCGAGCCCGACAAAACCGAGTAACGACCCAGCCCAACCATAGCCCAGGTTCTGGAAAAGCTGGAAAGAGGCAAGAGGCAAAAAAGCGCCAAAGGTATTGCGACCCAATGAAGCAGCTGATAACGCCGAAGCAGCGTACTTCTCGTATGCGTCAGTCAGATAGTTAACAACGGCCATGTAGATGGAGTAGATCCCCACGCCAGTACAGCCAATCCCCAGAGCTGGCACAATCCAAGAGACAGAGCCATCCCCAACACTGGCCCAGCCATACCAGAAGAGCCCACCCGCGAACAACAGACTGCCAGGTATAGAAGTATACAATCGGGCTTCTGGGATAGGTTTACCCGGATGCTCACGATTCCGGCTTGCGGATTTGAGGTAGATCCAATCTTGGATAGGGTTGAGAAGTGTTCCAATCACGGCACCGACCGATATGGCTAGCTGAACTAGACCGGTCTGGAACGTGCCCCAGCCATAGTTTGAACTGAAGGTCTGGGCAACACTCGAGAAGAAGAGAAAGAGAATTCCCCAGGCGAAGCTGACCCACAGGGTAAAAAAGATGACCACAGGCTCAGTGAGGAGCATCCGTGTAGGGCGCTCGAATGAAATTTGCACCAGCTTCCAGACGCTGGTCGTGTCCAAATCGGCTTCAGCGTATATAGAGCGGCCAGTCTCATTGCGAAGCTTTTTGGCACGTCTTTTTAATATCACATCTGCACGGGTCTCGCGAAGAATGAACCAGAAGACGGGGATCAATCCAGCATTATAAATGATTTGAATATAGAAGATCCTGAATCTTTATCAGCGGGGTTCCACACCTTAATTGAAACATTTGAAGGCAAAACCTACCATCTCCATGGGCTGCTTTTATGGATCTGTTGAATCGCTGCTCCGATAAATGGACCCAAAGCTATCCCAACCACACTGGTAAATCCAAACAAGGACATTGGTAAGCTCCGAGCTTTGGGGCCATACCAGACATCACTGATGCTACCTCCGACAATGTTGATCGACACCGAAGATGCGCCTCCGCCAAAGAATCGAGTAACGACCAATGTGGCAAAGTTTTGCGCAAAAGCCGAAGGAAATAGGGATACGACCAGAATAAAATATGCAATAAAGTACCCGGGCATCCGTCCCGAGGATTCGGTCAACGGAACAAAGATCAGGGGCCAGAATGCAGCGCCCATATTCCAAGATGCTGTGGCCCATGCAAGGTTAGGAAAGGGCTCATTTTGGATATGAAATTTTTGCTCCATGTATTTGTTTCCCGCACCGTAGGATCCAGCTGGAAGGCCTGTGAGGATTGAACTATAATCGGTTAGTATTGTTTCAGCCAAATCGGAAACGATCGGACACGGACATGAAACAAATTGTTAAAGTCAGCACCCATTTATATGTTTTACTCCAATTGAATCTGAGTTGTCAGTGAAAACCCTCTGATCATCCTTTTCTCGTGTCTTACGGGTTATCCGGATCATCCGGGCCATCCCAGGTATGTAGCTCGATATCCTGGCTACCACGCAAAGGGTGTCGGCCGACATGACCTATGTGACTGTCTCGATGGAAGAAGGAATGGGTTCTAAAATATTGTCAGTTGAATACCAAATTTCCTCAGGTAAATTCCTTGTGCGCACCGTGAGAAAAATGAATCTTTAAACTGGTTGTGGTGTAGGGAACTCCCTGTGGACGATCGATGTGTATGTCCGCCTTCTCGGATTGGCTGAGTAGGAGGGATTCCTTCGGCTTGATCTGCCATATTTGCAATGAAAATAAAACGGTATTGGATACATGCTACAAGTGGCCGGGAGATTTCTTTTGTTCCTGTAGAGTCAATGACTCGATGTTTCCGTCATCACTTTTTAGGGTTCTTTGGTCTTTAGTTTTACTTTTATCTCTCTATCTCTACCATTGTAAAATATATAATACCCCATAGCGCTCCCATGGATTGTCAGGAAGTATTTCTGCATACAAAATGGGTGACAAGGCTCGAAACCCCCCTCTCCCCGGCAATTCTATACTTCTCCTTAGCGCGTCGAAGTGGGGTCATCAGTGGGGTGATCCCCCGATAGCTTGGACATCTGATGGAGAGAACATAGAGGGAACAGGGAGAGAACAACGTAGGAAGCTTCTAGAATCATCGAGGAATTACCTTCAAGAGTTCCAAGATAATCTACAACATAATCTCAACGATGATATTCAATGAATCAACAAGTTGGCAGTTCAGGTCATGATGTCACTGCCCCGCTAACCGTCTCCACTGTTGACCTGAAGTGATTCGATCTTCTAACTGGATCTGCCAAGTTGGGCTGGAGCAACAGAGGCCATAACCTGATCAAGCCGGGCGCAGAAGGTCCACAGCTAGCTATACCTACCTTGGGGGTCTGATGTCAGCGCTAGGATAATTCGGGGAGTCAACCATGAAGTCATATGAGGGGCGTCGACATATTTAAGCCACCTTCATGTCCAGAACTTGGACTACAATCCAATAACACTCCTCTCTCACTCTTCTCTCACTCTTCTCTCACTCTTCTCACCTATACCCTCAAGCCCTCGATTCAAACATACACCTCTCTCTCGACTCCCAACCCCCTCAAAACTAAACCTCGACCATAATGCCTATCCCTGTCCCCAAAGCCGACCGCCTCCTCGACCTCCTTAGCCTCAAGGGCAAGGTTGTCATTGTAACCGGAGCCTCCGGATCCCGTGGCATGGGAATCGAAGCCGCCCGCGGCTGCGCCGAGATGGGCGCCGACCTGGCCATCACATACGCCTCCCGCCGCGAGGGCGGCGAGAAGAACGCCAAGGAACTCTCCGAAGAATACGGCGTGACAGTCCGACCCTACAAGTGCGACGTCGGCAACTGGGAGAGCGTGGACACTCTCGTGAAAGACGTGATCCGAGACTTCGGCAAGATCGACGCCTTCATTGCGAACGCTGGGCGCACAGCCGACAGCGGCATCCTTGATGGATCTGTCGAGGACTGGAACGAAGTCATCAACACCGATTTGACTGGTACCTTCCACTGCGCCAAGGCTGTTGGCGCGCACTTCAAGGAGCGGGGAACCGGTAGCTTTGTCATTACCGCCTCGATGTCCGGCCACATTGCCAACTTCCCCCAGGAACAGACCTCATACAACGTCGCTAAGGCCGGCACAATTCACCTTGCCCGGTCGTTGGCCAACGAATGGCGCGACTTTGCTCGCGTGAACAGCATTTCCCCTGGTTACATTGACACCGGGTTGTCTGATTTCGTTGCGAAGGATGTTCAGGACCTTTGGAACTCTATGATCCCCATGGGTCGCAACGGTGATGCGAAGGAACTTAAGGGTGCTTATGTTTACCTGGTCAGCGATGCCAGCACTTACATGACCGGCAACGATTTGCTCATTGACGGCGGATACACCGTGCGGTAGATGATTCTTATACTATTCCACGAATTTAAATGACTACATAATTTTGAATTTTACATATTATCGAATTTTCAGCTATTCCTGGGCTATTCCAAGACTTGTATCAGTATATCTTGTTTTGACGTATGACGTCATGGGAAGGTCTAGTGTGGATCGATGTTTGTCAAGTTTGCAAGCTGGTTGTCTTCTAACAGAAGGCCTGGTCCCATTTATCGAACGACTCCCAAGCGCTTTACAAACAACACTGAAGTTCCAAGGTTATGTCTTAAGCAGGACCGGCAATAGCAGTCGTGATCGGACCCTTCTCCACGAAGACACCAGACCAAAACCAATCCTCCGCGGCCGGATTCACGCCCCCATTAGGGAGTCGCAACTCGCCGATATGCCAATCCGCCGAGTTCGTCGATGTCGACGCCTTGACAGCCGATACAACCTGCTTTAGGTCGTCGGACCCATTCGATGCCCACAATCCAACAGTTTTCGCGTCGAAATCGATGTCATAGGCGAAGTTGTACCAATTTCCTGCTTTCAACTGAGTTTCCCAGTGGGAGTCTCCACCAACGCACCAGCGGAGGGTGTTGTCTTTGCCCGAAGCGCCGCTCGCGGTGCCATACTTGAGCTCTGTGAAATGGCTCTGTGGTGGATATACATGTTAGCTGTTGCTTTGTTCCATACATTGGGCAGGGTGGTGTTACCTCGAAGAACGCAATCTGATGCTCGAAGCTCGGGTTCGGTGCATTGGTGTCTTCTGTCTTCAGCGAGAAGTGGTAGAACAGATGCCCGCTCCCGAGGTCCGCTTTGGTCTGGGGGATGAGCTCGGATCGTTCCATGTCTTGTCCATGCCAGAACGATGTGCCGTCCTGAATACTATCAGCTTCCAGTTCCCTTGAGCTTGGGATATAACCTACAATTGTGATCCGAATCCCCTGTGCATCACTGGTATCCGCCGGGTTCTTGTGGTCAGGCGAGAGACCGAGGTACTTGTCTGTCGATGCATTCCCGTGAATATACCACTGCCAAGCGCCGACTTGGTTAGACCACGACCCTTCTCGTTTGTCAGTACCAATCAACAGCAACTCCCGAGAGTCACTTACATTTATCGATGTCGGCGACGGTTGCGGAGGCGTTGAATCGTCCACTCCATAGGACCTCACCCGCTTCTGCCACCATGGGAAGGGAGACGAGCCATGCAAGAGAGCGCATTTTGGTCAGATGATTGTGCGTTTGAGTTATACTTGGCAGTTTAGAGGTGTGGTTGTGTTCTTTCCAATCTGCGATGCCTCCATTCCAAAGGCTGGTATATATACCTGTACCCCCAGGTAAGACCGGCTGCGCCGGATATAACACGGAGACTGATTATGGAGACCATGAAACCTCGCAGGATTGTTTGAACTAAGACATTGTTAGCCGGAGATATTCCTTCGGAGATCACTTCAGCCAATATCAACGTCTCCAGTTCATCGTAATTCCGCGACCGAAGAGTAAACATCACGGTCATAGTGCATTGCTTTCATCTTCCTTCACTCTCGCCACTTTGTTCAACATCACACCCCGATAGGGGGAATCGCCATCCCGCAAGTGATCGACAAGCGGGTCTCCAAATACGTCAAGGAAATAAGGATGCTTGGCAAGATGAAACTCTGCAGCGCAACCTGAAACGGCGCCAAGTATAAGTGAGACATGTGCTCGCATCATCGGACTGACATGCCACCCCTAATCTACCAATTAACCCCCCAATCTCAATCAAAATAGGAAAACCATCTGCAACCAAAACAAAGTTTCGTTTGATAAATTCATAATAACCGGTCGCTCAAAGGACACGGTTGGGAATCCTATTTACATATCCCGTTAAACCAGCAGGACCCTTATTTCATATCTTCGTGAATGATTTACACCTTGGGCTTTTCGCCGACGGCCTCATCGCCACTTCCGTCCTCCTTGGCATCGATATCCACACCATGGGCCTCAGCCACGTGCATGCGTGGAAGCGAGCGAGCAATACGGGGCGGATCGAAGATACTGCGCGACTGCAAGAAGATCTCATCGATCTCCTCGAGAGTGCGACCGTTCGTCTCTGGGAAGAGGAAGTACACAGTCGGCACGATGGCAGCGTTCAACACGGCGAAGATAATATAGTACTGCCAGTCGATGGTAGCGAAACCGACGGGCGTGACCTCAGCAAGGAGGAAATTGAACGTCCACACGGCGGCAGCGGAGACGGCGCTAATAGATGCTCGGCATTGGAGTGGAGCGACCTCTGTGGCGTATAAGAAGGTCAAGCCGGAGTATCCAACCGTGAAGATGAATTCGAAGACGAAAAGGAATACCACGGCACAGACCAAGCTGGCGGTGTTATTTTGCAGGGAGGTGGTGCCAGCTAGGATTGCCATCGAGATTGACATCCCGGCAGCACTCCACAACATAAGCACACGACGACCGAGACGGTCGATTGTGAAATAAGCCAGGAGGCCGCCCAGCGGCTGTGTTAGGCACATGGATGCAGCGAGGATACGAGACTGGACAGGGTCGAGCCCGAGATACTGTTCGAAGATTGTCGTGGCATAGAACGTGATCAGATTGATTCCACACATTTGCTGGAACATCTGACCCATACAGGCTAGCACTGTGCGATGGAATAGTCGCTGCTCGCCCATCTTCAACATATCCTTCCAGGAACCCGTCCCAGAAAGGGCTAGGGAGGTCTCGATATCGCGAATATCGAGGGTGATCTGTTCCGACTGAGGGTCGACGTCGTCCAGCGCCGCCAGAATCTCCCGCGCCTCGTCGGTGCGACCTCTTTTTACCAACCACCTAGGGGATTCAGGGAAGAGCATCACAAAGCACATGACCATCAGTGATAGCAAGACCTGGAAAACCAAGGGGAATCGCCAGGAAACTGAGTTGGTCTTAACAAAGTAGAAGCCGAAGTCAACCCAGAGAGAGAAGGTGATACCGGCGCCGATAAATATACCGTCTGTTACTACATGTGCACCACGCTTGTTAGGCTTCGAGATTTCGGACTGCCAGACGGGTACTGTAGCGACGTAACCGCCGGTGCCATATCCGAGGACGAGTCGTGCAACGATAAATTGTGGAAGGGAGAAGGAAGTTGCCATCAAGATCGCCCCAATGATCGATATGAAAGAGGTGAACAGGATGACCTTCCGGCGGCCCAGCCTGTCACCGAATTGAATACATGATAGCGAACCAAATATTCCGCCCACGGTATATAATGCGACGACCGTGCCTGGAAGAACAAAGCATGAGAAGTGAGCGAAGCGGTGGGGATACCAAGCATCTGGGATTGATCTGCACCCCAGGTTTAATGATTGGGCTTACCTTGAATAGTCGAGTTGTAGGTCTTCTCTGCATCGGTTGCAGTGAGCGTGTTCATTTGTGGGAAGGTCTCGGCGAAGGATTCCAGGGTCAACAGACCTCCCATGACACCTTGATTGTATCCATAAGTCACAAAGGCCGGACACACGACCAACCACATAATAGCTCTATTCAGGGAAGGGCCACGGAGGCCAAAATACGGCGCCATGGTGCAATATTGGTATCGAGAAGAGGCGAATTCAAGATCTAGAGCTTCGAGATCATGCCACACCAATTGCCCCGCCAAATCGATATGAAGTTGGATATAAAGATCATATATGCACTCATCTGGGTGTTAGACGGCGAACGCCGCCTACCGGACGATCTTGATGCTGGTGGAGCCGAGTAGTACGTGGGGCGGCATACCCCGGAGCGATGAGTCGCAACTCCTATTGGCGAAGGTGTGGAACCGAAGACATATCCGGACAAGTCTTGCACAAGAGTGGAGTAGAAGTGCTCGAGAGCCATCACACAGGAAGATAATATTAGCTAAAAGTCTTGGTTTCCCCGGATTTCTCCCCTCGCGGGATGTTGAGATGCCTGATTCAAGCGACATGCGTTACCCCGGGAAGCTTAGCTGAACCCAGGTCCTAGTGAAAAGCTGGGGTAAGCTGCACTCTACTAGGGGATTGGTTAGACCGCGCAGCGGGCATGGTGGTTTCTCATACATGACGGTTTGCTCCACATCGGACCTGGCCGATGGAGAATTTGGCGACGATTTGTGCCTCGGCCACGATAAGACGAACTACGTGTCATTCATATTTGTCTTTTGGTGACTTTTCGAACTGCTAGCCGATAACCGATGTAATGGCTCCCTAGCTGTGGTCATTGCAATTGCATAAAATAGACCATAAACACCAAGGAAGTGATGTTTCCCCAGGCCTCGGTCTAGAACAACGGGATCGTGCGATTAATACCACGATGTCGTAAAATATGCATATTCCACTTGATAATACTAGATCAGTTCAGTCAAGTTTACCGATATCACTATATCGGATGAAATTATACCACGATTCCGCTTAGCTTCTGCTCCACGGATCCTTTCCGGTCCTCATTCTTCCTTTACAGTAAACCTACTCCATGAACGTATCTTTGGCCCATATATGAAAAACACAATAGGCACAGGGAACAAAGCGGCGGTTAGACATCCTAGCAAAGTCATCGCCCAATTGACGCCGAGGTTGTGGAACTATGTTGGATGGTGATCAGTCTAATTCTTGTAGTACCAGCAAAAGAAATTCAAAGCTCACCATCGCCGTTGCGAACATGGGAAACCCAGCCCCCAGCCAAGAACGAAAGAGGGAATTAGCTGCCATCGCAGAATTTGCATAAGTGGGATAAACATCCACGATATAGTTGAGGCCCTGTCAATAATAGTCAGTATTTGGGAAATAGCCGGGATTCTCCAATGGGGATAACAATACCTGCAAGAAGATTAATAGTACTCCTGAGCCCAAGAAGGCCCCAGATATAACCTGTGGAACCCAAGTGATGTGGGGATTTGACGTCCAGCCAAACCAAAACATGCCCGCAGGCAATATGATACCTCCAATGATCATAGGCAGCAATCGCTCCTCTGGCTGAACTCGGCCATTGCGGATCATGAACGTTCGATACCTCGTCAATGAAAATGCAATTATAATCAGACAGGCACAAAAGACACCACAAATGACAGCGACAAACGGCAATGCTCCAACCCCATCATTCCAGCCACGCTGTTCTTGGAAGGAGATCGGATAGGCCACGAAACATAGGTACAGAAACCCATAGATGACGCCGACATAAAGGGTAATGAGAAGAAGAATGGGTTCCTGCACGAGCATTTGAAACGGGCGCAGAAGGTATCGTACCGCAATATCTCGAGGACTCACAACCTTCTCTTCTATCTTTGCATGGAGAGCCCAGTTCTTGGTTTTGGTGCGCAGTCGCCTAGCGCGTTGCTTAAGTAGTGTCCCCTCAAAGGTCTCGGGGATAACTAGGACTCCGATGCCAGTCATAGCAAACGCCCAGATAGCTGTAATGTACTCCGTCCACCGCCAGCCCAGGTATGAAATTGTTACGAACCCGCCGACTATTGGTCCAGCCACCGGGCCGATGAAGGTTGCCGCAGCGAAGATGGCCATTGCAATGCCTCTCTCTACCGGGTCGAACATATCGGCCAAGATACCGGATACCTAAGCAGGGAGCAATGAGCAACGGTCAATACAGAGTTGGAAAGGATGCAGCAGACTCACAATAGCAAGCGGTGCACTAGCAAAAAGTCCGCCCAGAAAGCGACATATGAAGACAGTCTGCAAGTTCTGGGCTACCGCGACGGGGATCTGGAATATTGCGAAGATAAACATTCCCACAAACATTGGACGCTTCCGACCGTACAGCTCAGACAGGGGGCCGAATATAATAGGGCCAAAGGCAAAGCCGAGCACGAACAAACTGACACCTAACACCATTACGTCTGGGGAGACGCCGAACTTTTTCGCTGTTTGTTTTGTTGCTGTGCTGAACACTGACGAGCCGAAAGTAACGCAGATTGTCATCAGTCCTAGCATTATGGTGATCACCCACTTCCTCCATGCAGGGAAATTCTTCGGCATCTCCTATAATTGTGTTAGACCTGTACATACATGAAGGAGGGAAATCGGATGCCATGCCGGATCATTTGGGCCGTCCCAGTCCACGATTAGGCTTTCTTTATCTTTATCGGATTTGCTTTCTGCAGAGCCCATGTTGCTTTCTAACGCATCGGGCACATCGTACGTGTCGCCATCATCGAACATGGTTCGTAAGCTCGTTGAATCATGCGCTGCTTGCCAGGTGCTGGGAGGAGACGGGGAAGTTTGGGTCTCTTTGGTGGCCATTATAGAGAGTCGTGGAGAATGATAATTGAGGGCGGGTGATTCCTTCATGATGTACCAATCGTTGGCACTGAGTAGGTTGGCGCCGTGAGCCGGTACATATACGCGTTGCAAGCACTTCAGGAGGTATACCCCGATTATCCAAAGCCATTTGTGTTTTCCTTTTGTTGAACCACCGGTGATCTTGCAACACGTCATGGCATCGATCCATCGATCCTCCATCGGCGATGGGCTGAGTCATGCGTGGTAGAACGACATTGTTACGTATTTCCCCACGGTTCAGCAAGTACAGAATGACCCCAGATGTTGGGATTGCTGATACGAATTGACTAGAAATAAAGCGGAACTATCTGTTCAGATGGTTGGATACACATACATGGGACTTTGTACACTCCGACCCCGGGTTTCATCCACTGGCACCACATGAAAAGCTGGCACCACTCGTATCATCGTGAATTGCCTTACCAGACACCCAGAGACCCATGCCACACTATATCAAAATTAACATTCTGATGCATAGCTCAGTATTAGGAGGTTTGACATACCAAGCAGGCACCAATCGCGACAATCACCAGGTTGATAGCAGTTAGAGCGATCTTTTTCCAGGAAGCCCCGTACTGGCCTCGATTCAGGAACAACCAGAATATACCACTCAGGCCGTCTTTTATCCAAGTTAGCACTATCAACGTTTGATGTAGACCGAATATCACTCACAGGTAAACCAACTAGCAAAAAGCGAAGTCTACTCAGTGAATCTATGTCAGTAGTTATCTCACTTGCAATTTCCAGCTATACTCACGATCAGACTGAGCAAAGTATTGAACACAGGGATTGCCTCGGAAATAATCCATGCTATCACCCATAACACGAAAGTGATCCCAATCCAGGACCCGATGGAGAGGAATGTGCGCTTCTTCATGTGATCAGTACCCCGGAAAAGGCGGACGTAAATATATTTTGCCGCAACATGCCCGTTGATGACACCAGATACGACAATCTACAAGATGAAGTTAGGAACCTTTTATCTGAAGTAGAGACAGTTGCCAGATATCTCGCACCGTGGGAATAGCAATTCCATATGCAAGTTTTGCTGTTATCGGCTTTGTGGAACTTAGAGCGGGTGAAGCCACGTCTTTCCCACCGTAGATGTATATAACAACGGCAGCTATCACATACATACTTGTATCGGTCACCTGAAGCAGGTATAGTGTCTTGGGATAGTCCGTTGGAGTCTCCATTTCGGAAATAAAGCCGAAGAAAGCCACATGGCCAGCTAGGTACAGATTAGTTGGAAGACTTGGGTAGCCGATTAGTGTTGGCACTCACCATAAGCAAATACAATATTTGTCACAGCTAGAAACCCCTTGGAAAGACTGACTGATGTAGTCGCATCTATCTTGCCGTCACCCGGGCGCTGGATAGCAATAGCAATCATAGTAATCAAAAGTGCGCCAAGGATACTTGCGAAGGCTATAGTTATTAGCAAAGGGTGTCATTGCAGAAGAGGTATCAATATACCTACAAGCAAACGAGAACCAGGAGACCTTGCGAAGAGTTCGAGGCATGGCAAAGATGAACGAGACGATCAAACCAACGATCCCAAATACAATCGAGCAAGTCCCATGATCTGTGATTGTATCCATCATGACACTAAATGTCAGGATATGGCTGCCCATGACGAAGATAAGGAAAAGTAGCTGAGCCGTGCCCAAAAGCTCCCTACCAAAGCGAGCTAGACCCATGGGATGGAACATCACCTCCCCAGCGTCTCCCATACTATGTACTTGCGGGTATCGGAGTTTGAATTGGCCAATCACATATCCAGTATAGGTTGAGAGTATACCAAGTCCGACAATGAGAATGAGTGCGCTGGGGATCAGTTAGAATCTTGTTAGGCAGGAAGTGAACAGGAAGTAGTAGCGAACGTACGGGACGAGGCCTAGCACTGCCATAGCCGATGGAAGGGACAGAATACCTAGGGAAATGGTCTCTGCGATCATGATCATGCCGCATTGCCACCATTGTAAGGTGCGATACTTGACTTGAGCAAATTCTTCATCCCCAAATGGGTCTGCAAGATGAGAGATGTGATCATCTTCCGATCGTTTTCTCTGTTCATTTTCTATTGAATAACTCCTTCTGTCAGTGTCACGACTTGAAGTACCGAGATGGTGAGAATCTGCCATAGCAGTGACTAGAGTCGCTGTTGAGAGCTCCGTAGCAATCGCGACCACTTTCGGTGAATATAAGGGCGAGAGATACAAAGCAAATGCGTGGCAATGCCAAAACAAAATATTTTGGTCAATAAAGTCGATTTTAGCTGTAAACTGATGATGTCATAGTGTGGGGGAAGCTTTACGGAGTTGGCAATCCGCAGGACAGAAGTTGGGGAATGAACTTCTTTAATTTGGAAAGTGAAGATCTATAGCGGAGATGAGCGCTGAGGCGAACGGGGGGCGCTGCAATCTTCCAAGTATATCGCAATTGATCCCCTGGTTCCGCCACCTAATAGCCCGATATGGAAATCATGTCCTGTATGTGATGGGCTTTGGTGGTTCAGCCTCGTGCTCGAAAGGATGATCCACTCCCAGTGTCACTAATGATACTTCTGGTGTTGCTGACTTTCACATGCGATATTGTCCGATTGTATCCGATGTTGGTTGAAACGCATGTTCAGTGGATATATATATGGTTGTCGCTTGTGCTGAAATGGGTGTTGGTTCAAGTCTACATGAAAAGTTCATGACCATCCCAGCCCAAATTGGAGGTTAAAATATTCCGACCATCCTGGCCTATATTGAGAATAATGTGGGATGAGTGCTTCCTATCGGGTGTGTTCATTAAGTGTACGGTTTTCCGGGCCTCCCGTTTGAGGTCGTCATCGTCTCTCCAAAAGCTCCACATCGTCGCGATCCACCGATATTTCAATACTCTTCAAAATTCCGGGTCTCGCTGGAGGATTACTCATCCGTAACCCGGGGTGTGTTTTATTCGATCGGCTGGAGTGTGGTGTGACTTTATGATTGGTTCGTGAATTGGACGCGTCGTCGGTATAGGCGAGCCCGTTCTCGTCAACGTAGGCCGCGATGAAAGGTTTCATTAATGGCGCCGTGAGCACAAGAACGCTGAGTGCCATGTGAATCTCCGCCACAACAGTAGCAAAGCTCCCTTCGAGTGTTGGATCTGGCGAATTGACTTGTTGACTCATGTAATGGAGGTGGATCGCGGAGATAGGTATGAGGCTGTAAGTGTGCCGGGTTAATTTTAGTATTGATCTATCAAACTAGTTAACGGAGAGCTTGAACGTACAAAAACCGACTGCCAAGCACCACAATTACAACGACTTTGTTGCTTAGTGTCGTCTGCAGTCGCATGATTGCCCGGATAGGATAGAGTAACAGCATAGATTCAAAAAATATATCCAATACTGTGACGGCCTGCCAGTGAGGGAACTAGACGAATATGAGTGAACGAATATATAGTATTGAAAGTTACCATGACCTACCAAAACGGAGCATTGTTTGTTAATATCATGCCATGGATGCCGATCACAGCGGACTGACAGTAGAACTGTAGTAACAGGGGCACAGAGTAGAGTAACTCCGAGAAGGGCATAGCTCATCCATTGCGAGCTACGTAGAGTAATGATCCGGTAAAAAAGAGCCGTTGACGCCTTTGATGAGGATAATACTGCAATGTAAAGGATATCTGCACTGTAACCAGCCTAGAAGGAGATGTCAGAAATAATATCGCATCCTAATCACAGCCACCAACCTTCTCGATCGAATCCCAATCCTCAGCGGCGATCAGCGACTTTGACTTTCCCCAGCCAAAGTGGATCTGCACAAAGACCGCAGATATCTGTGCCAAGGCAAGAATCTAGTTTTATCTAACATCAGTTACCAAGATCTTCTGAAAGAGTCCGCATTAGTTGAGACGGAAAGACATACCACAGGCACCGCGAAAATCAAATCATCCAACTGACGGACTCTTCTACTGTATGCAGAATACACACGAATCCCCAGCGACCCCAGTATCAGAAATAACGAGAAAGATGCGATGACTGTAATTACGCCATTATGGTTTATTTCGGTATCCACTGTCAGCGGAGGTGTCATGCCCGGTGGCACTGGGGAAGGAGTTGCCATGGCCAAAAGAATGAAACATATCCTAATGTCCTCCTAGGGACTCAATAGAGGATATATTCAGCTCGAGCCAAACAACCTGGCTGACTCAGAAAATTCACACCGTGCTGCAGGGCATCCTAATCACGAATCGCAGATCTCCATCCACTCTCAGCCTGGATGCAAACTGAGGTTTGACCTTGGCGCATTAGCTGATCCACCGGGACATGGGGTGTGGATATACCGTTGGGCTTGTTGTTGCGCGTCTTTAGCTTGATTTTGGATTTTGGGAATATGTTGGTTTGCTTTTTGTGAGATATTATGACCCTTCGCAGTCCGTATATGGATTGACAAGCCCCACGGAATATTCCGACACATTCAAACCAATTGTGTCTGTTGGTGGAACCATATATCGAGGTACTCTGTGCGGAGTATCGAGTCATGGGGACGAATGTACTGGGTTTGTCCAACATACCATGTTGTAGAGCACTTGAGGGCTTGATGTTCCAGCAAGCACACAATGGGGTTTCTCCCTAGCGTGGCATACCGTAGCTTTAGGAACACATAAAGTCTCAATAATTCATTCAACGTGAGTGCGAAGTTCTGTTACTTTCCAAATAGAGAGTCGAGTATGTACTCGGTGGGTTATGGTGACTCGGAGGGTTTAGTTGCATTGTTGCATTTACGTTGTGCCGAATACAACAAAGTGAAATGATGTCCAGTACCTTATCGTAGAATGATTTTTTACTCAAATATGGAGTACTTCATAGGGAGTACGTGTGTAGCTAATGCTCGTTTGCGTAATTGCAATCGCAACTAACAGGGTACACGGGGGATGACATTATGTGCAGGTAGGACACTAAAAAGTCTTTATAAAGACATACCGGGATAGGAACCTTGCAGATTTCTTTACGTCACTATTTTCAACACCCATGTGATTTTCTTCGGGGCAACATTCGTTTTCAACTGCCCCAGACCTATCCCCAGTGGTATGGTTGACCCCTCTCGGAACGACTTCCATATCAAATTTCTTTGTACAACCCCGGAATTTGATCGGTCTTACGTCCACACGGGAACACGCAGATGGAAGCCGACATACTGAATGAAATTAGCGCGCTCAACGGAGGGGGAGATGATTACAGCGGTAGCAACCCTCGAGTGGCGTGTTGATAGGTTTGGTGAATTTAGTTGAGACATCAATTTACGTGCCACAACCCGAGGAATTGGGCTTGCTGTTGAATTTTCTTTGTTTGCAAGGATACACGGAAGAGCCGATCCTAGCCAACATGGGCACGGTGGTTGGCAGGGATAAAGTACTAGCCCACCCGAGGACGAGAGGTCCGAGGACGAGAGGCCCCTCCCCACCAGATATGGATGCAAAGGCGCCATGTCACTTCAAAATACCCCCAACGTTAACAAAAGGTTCTGCCGATTCCGGTCCGACTGTCCTTGAAGGCCTTGCCATGTGGCCTCGTGTGCATTATCGGTAGATTCTGTCGTCCGTCAAGGGGTATATAACATATAGGTGGGGTGAAATTCGGCTTCAAAGTCGACTTGCTGTATCACTCTAGGGGATGCCTGCAGCGGAACAGCCGAGATTGCCCAGACTTGACAAAGTCGAGTATCTCTCGTGTTTCTGTATCTCAAATCTCAGGTCGTCTGTTTCATCTTTGATTAATATCCAACATTTGAGGCCGGCTCCTCTGTAACTAAACAGTCTCGATATGTTAACGGCTCTTCTGCCCGACCTCAATTGTCAAAATGCCACCAGAAAGCCCCCAGCCGCAAGATCGCATCACTTCCTTTGATACGGTTCACACGATGGAAGAAGAACACCCCGCGAAAGGTCGACCAGAGATGGAAGGAAGCCCACAGGATCAGGATGACATGACACGTATGGGAAAAATCCAGGAATTGAAGGTGTTATTAGGTCTCCTTGATGCAAATTCGACATCATGAACTGATATGGTTTGCAGCGCAACTTTCGACCCCTTGCAGCATTGAGCTTTTCAGCGGTTCTTCAAGCTACCTGGGAGTTCATACTCATGTAAGAGGAAGTCTTTTCCACCTGCATCACATAGGCCACTAATCCGCTCGTAACAGCTCAAACACGCAAGGTCTCGAAAACGGCGGCCTCGCTGGTGTATTTTGGTCTTACATGTGGACCTTCGTGGGGTTTGGCTTCATCATTGTCTCGCTAGCCGAGATGGCTTCGATGTGAGTTCTATTGATCGATGTGTTTCATTATCGGAGATTTCTCACATATCCTTGTTCGATGCACTAGGGGACCCACGTCAGGAGGCCAATATCATTGGGTATCGGAGTTTTCCTCGTCTCGTTACCAGAAATTCTTGAGTTACACCACTGGTGAGATTTCTCGTATCATGACCCCTGTCAATCGTTAACCGTTGCGATACAGGGTGGATGTCCGTGCTAGCCTGGCAGGCAGGTGCTGCATCTGGGTCATTTCTAACCGGGACTATCATCCAAGGTCTCATCTCCCTCCGTGACCCGAGCTATGAGCCGCAAAATTGGCATGGAACACTATTTGTATTCGCGATGATAGCTGTGATATACTTTTTCAACGTCTACGCAGCAAGCTGGATGCCACGCATCCAGAACATCCTTCTCGCCCTACATTTGATATGCTGGGTCGTCATCGTGGTTGTCTTATTCGCCATGGCTCCTCACAACTCCGCAAAAACCGTATTTACCTCGTTCCACAATGGTGGAAATTGGTCTACTATGGGTATCAGCTTAATGATTGGTCAAATCACAGCTATATACGGTTCTCTCAGTATGTATATTACTGGATCACTATCCAAGGTACAACGCTAACACAAAAGCACTTCTTACAGGCTCCGACGCTACTGCACACATGTCCGAAGAAGTCACGGACGCAGGTCGATACGTACCCATAGCCATCGCATGGGGATACTTCGGTAACGGAATTCTCGCATTGATAGTAATCGTTGGATTTCTTTTCGCTCTACCCTCCGTACCCGACGCACTCAACGACAGCACCGGGTTCCCCTTCATCTACGTATTCCGCCAATTCCTCTCTACCTCAGGGGTCAACGGCCTCACGGCAATAATCCTCGTTCCGGTAATATTCAGTAACATCCTCTTCAATGCGTCAACCGCACGTCAAACATATGCATTCGCACGGGATCGCGGTCTACCATTCGCAGACTGGATCTCCCGAGTTGACCCGCATCGGCGAATCCCAGTGCGAGCCATCGCACTCTCGTGCACGATCAGCGGCTTGTTGTCGCTAATCAACATCGGCTCGGAAATCGCATTCAACGCTATCATATCTCTCAATGTTGCGGCGCTAATGTACACATACGCGGTGTCGATCAGCTGCGTAATTTACCGGAAGATTGCCTGTCCCGAAACGTTGCCTCCTCGACGTTGGAGCCTTGGTACTTTCGGTCTGGCGATAAATATAATTGGGCTGCTTTATGTTGCTTTTGCGCTGTTTTGGTCTTTCTGGCCTCCCAGTCCTTCGCCTTCGGCGCGAGATTTCAATTGGAGTGTGGTCATCTTCGTTGGTGTGTTTGTCGTTAGTCTTTTGATGTACGCGTTCCAGGGCAGAAGGCATTATGTCGGCCCTGTTGTGACGGTCCAGCGGAGCGATTGATATTGGGATTGGCTTTGGTTTTCTTACAAGACCTACCTACATAGCAACACTATCCCCAGGTACGAGATGATGACCATGCAATGAATATATGAATTTCAACTTGGATCATTAGAAGTTGTGGAATAGAGTCCCTAGAAAAACAAATACCTGATCATGATCCGGGCTTGGTAAGATCCACATAGAGTATGGATAAGCGATATGCGGGCCAAAGGTTGTTGTTACCTGAGGCCATGTTTGTGTTTATGGCCCTGTGGATTGGCGGCATATAAATAGGGGATTGATTCCCTGAAACCTCTTCTCCTCTTCATCCTCCAACACTGGGTGTCTACCTTCATCTACCTTCATCAGTTCACAGCCTTCGCGTATCATAGTATTGAGTGTTGTAGCATCTGTCGATGAACACAGTTGGATGCAGGGTTTGATATTAAGATGAGCGGTCATGGTCAGTTACCCAGTTCTTGTTCAAATCTGTGCAGTAGCCATCTAAGGTGGTGCTGACACTCAGGCTTGACAGCTTCCTACACGTTCCATTTGGACGATAAGAAGAATGTCAAGGTTGAAGACCTTGCAAACAACACGCGCTTGTGCAACGTCATATCTAGACTCGAACCTCTCCGAGATGTCGACTGGGCAACATCTCGATTGCATATGACCACTCTCAACTACAACATACAGGCTATTGCTGCCCATGCTCAACGCTGTGGAGATGTTATGACACCTGAAGAATCCTGCGAATTTTGCAAACTTGGTCATGGCGCCTTTAGAAGTTGTGTCGTTATTTCGGTTCTCAGCGGCAGCTCATATCTTGATGGCGGTTGTTGTATGAACTGTTACTTCAAAATACAGCGTGAGCCCAAATGTTCGCTATGTAAGTTGGGATCTTCTCAAGATATACTACGTTCTAATAACGTTCCGTGCTAGGGGTCGCCAAACGCAGGGATAATGTCGAAGGGACTACTGTGAGTTCTCCATGCTTGATTCTGACCCCCTTCAGAGCTTTCTAGTGATGCATTGCGCAACATGAACATAGAAGGATCTAACAATAGACAAAAATAGCGTCGTCCTAGTCACTCTCCCCTTCAATACCTGCAAGAAAAAAAGCGCAAGAGAATTCTAGAATATGATAGCACATACTATCAGTCACCACTGGAGCAGCCCAACATCAAAGGTAAAGGAAAATTTGGGGAGAAGCGGCAGGCACTTGAGTCGATCCACTCCGTTTACGACCGCGTGGTGCAAGACATGGATCGACTTTTCAGCACGCTATCCAAAGCAAACCAGCTAGAGTCTGGTGAAAATACAGAGGAAGATGAAGAAGATCCAGTTGTTGTTGCCTCTAATACAGATGTGGAAGATACAAAGGAAACTGCTGTTGAGGCTGTTGTGAAGGTTGAGGAAATCGACAAGAAGGATGTCAAAATTGCTGATTCTGATTTGAAAAAGGAGGAAGAGGAACAGAAACCTGCAACATCCAAGAAGTGCCGCGCAGCCAGGGGAAAAGGAGAGAAAGCCTTTGACGTTGAGGAGAAGTGATTGTAGACCGAGTTAGTCCCCATGGACGTTATCCATGCTTGGACTTCCGTTTCTTCTGCAATCACGTTCATGTCCAATTTGGGAATTTCGGGAAAGTCTTTATCTTTGCTGTGATGATTCTGCTTCTGTTTATTGCGAGTGCTACATGTCCAGTCTTCCATTGATATTGCTGCCTAAGAAAAGAGAATGAGAGAGAAAAAGGGAAAGAAAGGGAAAAAAAAAACAAGCCTAGTCTAGAATATTTCATTAATGTGAGAACAGCACTTCCGAGAATCATACGTATCGCTATATCCAGACATATGGGCATGGCCCATTATTTTGTAATAATATATATGAAAGGCAAGGGGCAAGACCGTCATCCCTCACCTTCCCGGCCTCGCGCGATTCCGATTGCATGTTCTTGAAAGGACTTACTCCAATACTCCAATTTCTCCAACTTCTCCAACATGATCTATCACTAGAGAGGTAGAGACAGAGTGGAACCACGGCTCTGGAGACATCGACCTCGGCACATCTTCCATCTTCTTCCCCTGAATTGGAATGGGCTGGGGTTCAATGCATTAACATGATCATTTCAACATGGAAACAAGGTCTAACCAATTTCATAGTAGGGGGAACGAGCACCATTACATACAGCTGAGACAGTATAGTTTAGTATCATCTATATCAACCCAACATCAACACCAGTACACAATCTATGTACAACATAGTACCGCGATCATCCACCTATCTTATAAGACTCATTCTGTATCCTCCTCACTCTTTCCATTCCAAGCCAACCAAGTGCCAACAATCAATAACTTCAAACCCGCCGCGGTCCACAAAGCCCCCATCATGCCCACGGAGCTATGAGCCCAGAGACCGCCCAAGACCACGCCGAGCAACAAAGACAAGACTGCGCCAATCCGCCGCATCTCCTCTGCATGACCGACCACCTTCCTCGATAGGAAATCCGGATGCGAAAACAAGTCGCAATAAGTACTAGTAAGAACAACACTAGTCAAGCCACTGAAGTTCAAAACACGACTCGTCACAGCCTGCCCACTACTCTGGAATGCGATGAGCGCTACCGGGACGAGGACCAACCAACTCAAGGGCGCACCGCGAGTCGGCCGATAAATCGTAACGATCAAAGCGGCAAGACAGACACATAAGGTTTGAGCAAGGAACGACGCACAGAGCACCCATCTCCGTCTCGCCGGGAAGACACGGTGGAAGGTGGCGAAGCAGAGTGAACCCAAACAGAACCCCGCAATGGAGACGCCGGATTTAATCCAGCGATCGTCTTCGGTGCCAACGAGACCCAGGCCAAAATATACAGTGTTTCCGGTTTGCATGCTCACGAAGGAGCCCCATATGAGCACCGCGGAGCTGTCCAGGAGGCCGGTGATGACGTAACAGAATATTAGGACCAGGTCGCCGTACGTAGGGTCAAGGTCGCTGCGCAGGTATTTGGATACCCGGGACAACGGAGTGGGCTTAGACGGTCTGTGGTTGCCCAACAGGGCATCTGTTTCGCCAGACATTGTTGGTGAGGTGAGGTGGTGCACAGATTGAAGTGAAGGGCAAAGTTGTTTTATGTGGAGCCCGCGGTGTCGGCACTCGATCTTGATCTCGGCAAAGAGTGAACCTGCGTCATCCCCCTTAGGAGATCAACAGAGTGCGCTTAAATAGAATCGGCAAATGTGTTGGAGTAAACAGTTGGAGACATGATATGCGACCGGGATATGCGCAATGTCGTGACGTCGATGCGGAGAACAACATTTTCTGAGTTTACGCGCATTTACCTTCTTAGAAGTTAGAACTTCCTCTTTTCTCCTCCATGTAACTAGTTCAATTTCAAGCTCAACATGCAGATTACACACCTGCTGTTAAACCTGGCGTGCCTGCAGGCTACATGGGCTATCCCTGCCCCGGATCACAGCCTACAGAAGCTACTCCAAGTACCAGCTGGCCATCCCGCAGAATGGTTCGGTCAACAGCCTATTTCACGACACCCGCCTTTCTCTCCGGGACATCGGGACCCGTATGATCACAAGGTCGACTCTGTTGGTGATGAGCGACAACCACTGCCGTTCCGCAATGGAGATGGTACAACCGTGATGGGACCTCGGAATCGAGATCGCGAACGCCAGAACCCTGATCTTGTTCGTCCGCCAAGTACCGATCATGGCAGTATGCCTAATATGCGATGGAGTTTTGCAGATTCACATATTCGGATTGAGGTATGGTCATTGTACTATGAGATGTCGTACATCGTTGTCTAAACATATCTGATAGGAAGGCGGATGGACTCGACAAACAACTATCCGCGAGCTACCCACTAGCCGTGAACTCGCCGGTGTGAACATGCGTCTGGATCAAGGGGTCATCCGTGAACTGCATTGGCACACTGAAGCTGAATGGGCCTATGTTCTTGCTGGAAAAGTGCGAGTCACTGCCCTGGACTTAGAGGGTGCTACGTTCATGGACGACTTGGAGGCAGGAGATCTGTGGTATTTCCCCGCTGGACATCCACATTCGCTCCAAGGTCTCGGCGAAAATGGCACAGAGTTCCTTCTGATCTTCGACGATGGGAACTTCTCCGAAGAGTCCACTTTCGTGTTGACTGATTGGTTGGGTATGTTAACTTGTCTATCTCAATCTATGAATATAAATACTAACGCTGTCTCCAGCTCACACCCCCAAAGCAGTTCTAGGAGAGAACTTCCGGATGTCCCCTGAAAAATTCGACAATATCCCGACATCCGAGAAGTACATATTCCAAGGCTCAAACCCCGGAAGCATTGACCAGGAAAAACCACGCACCTTCAAAAAGTCAAAGACAAAATTCACACACCATATGCACGCCCAAGAACCCCTTGAAACCAGCGGTGGACGTGTGCGTATTACCGACTCCTCCAACTTCCCAATTTCCAAAACCGTAGCAGCGGCCCATCTAGAGATCGCCCCGGGCGCACTACGAGAGATGCACTGGCACCCCAACGCCGACGAATGGACCTATTTCAAGAAAGGTCGTGCGCGAGTTACGATCTTTGCCGCGGAAGGAAACGCCAGAACATTCAACTACATGGCCGGTGACGTCGGCATTGTCCCTCGGAATATGGGACACTTTGTCGAGAACCTGAGTGACGATGAACCGCTAGAGGTTCTGGAGATCTTTCGGGCGGATCGATTCCGGGATTTCTCTCTGTTCCAATGGCTTGGTAGCTCACCGCGCCGAATGATTGCTGAGAATATTTTCCCCGGCGATGCTAAAGCCGCGGAGGAATTTTTGAAAAAGATCGAAGATGCTGAGAAGGATCCTATCAGGGATACGATCTAATTACCATTTAGATAGCTTGATAGCGGGTTTGGAAGGTTTGCAGATAAATGAGGAAATATGAGGTCTTTGAATACATGGCACGACGGTGTAATGAAGTTGCAGGCAGCCGATAAAAAGATGTTCATTAATTGCTTGGGAATACACGACACATGGCATTGTTTGCTGGACACCCTAACCATGGAATTCTAAGTCCCCACTAAGGTCAATAGTAGCAAAGTCAGAGAGATATGCACAAGGGCGGGAAGCTTGGAAGCAAGCCCTAGTCATCTTATTGGCTGGGATGGGCTGTTACTGGAAAGCCTGACTGCCTGTAGCCAATCTTCCCCTGTCTGTGGAAGCTCGCAGAAAATCCTCGCCGGCGGCATCGTGACTAAGGTGGATTCAAGTGTGTTAGTAACGTATATGTCGGGGAAATGGAGAGCAATGATACCAAGTTCGGTACGTCGGGGAGGACACATGTGTGGAACCAAGCCTGTGCACTAGACAGACGGGTGTTGGGCGCTAGCGGGTAGGGAAGAGGATAAGCTCCAAGTTGGACACACAATAGATACATACAGGGAACTAAGGCTACCAGCTGCATTGGGTCCCATGGATATGCACTGCTAGGCTTGCGCCGCTATCCCATGGCCTTGGTAGTTATATCCGCTCCCCGTTCCGACATTATAGCAGTGGACGAAGACTGGCCTTGAAGAGCCTCTTCATATGGACCCCGTTCCGTCACCTGGGTATTTCGAGGGATTCGTGAGCTGGGGCAAGATCGGTCCGGTTACCAAACTCTCGATTGAGATGCACGGTAAAAAGAATGTGACATTCGGCCGGGTAGAAGACCTCGGCATGTCTCTTGGGTCGTCCTTTGGGTGGTCTAAAGATTTCGTAGTCTTTTCTCTCAATCTTTCTAGATGTGCATTTTTCTAACTGTATCAGGTATTGGGGCGGAGAAGACAAATAGGGAGACGAGGCGAAGTGGTGGGTCTTCCGTGGCGTAGTCGGCCGACCGAAAGAGGCCGTCCCCCGGGGTATGGTATGGTTCGTTCGATATCTTTAGGGTGGTCATCCCCGTGGCTTGATCGGACACACTGCCTCTTCGGAGTGGGGTTCGTCACATAGCCCTAGGGCTGTGCCACAGGTGCGACGTGGAAAAAGCATTGTCTTAACGATGGGGTAGCATCCCCCTGCATGGCTTATTACCCCTTTCACAACTGGTGAGTACTCAAGGTACGATATACTCCCAGCGTTGACCTGTCGCAGAAACACGGTTTCGTCAGAGTTTGAGAGCCAAACCATCCTTGACTTTGAGGTCGTACATATACTCTGCCGGCTGCCCGAGTAGTGCCCTGGTCATCTTCTGCTCCACAAACCCCGTAGACAACCCGTGCTTAGGCACCCAAGGAACCTTCAGTTCTCCTACAGCCTTTAAATCAAGGTTGCCAGTGCTGCTGTTCATGGGCATGGCAGAGTCAGGAACCAAGTCGTACGCTGCACCGGCTGCTTTGAAATCGTCAAAGCCGATGTTGATCGACTCCTCTACCAAGATTGAATGTCAGGGATTTCTTCCCCCGCTCCCTTCCTCTGTAAGTCGGAAGGCGCGATGGCAACTCCAGATGCGAGGAACGAGGCTCAGGCAGTGGGCATGTCCTCCGCGCTGACAGGTTGTCTCCCCACGAGGTTCGTTGGTTGCTTCTAGCTGACAAGTCTCCAAAATGCCATGTGTAACATCGTCACTCACAAAAAAGCCAGACCCAGAAAGCAACAAAAACAACATAAGGGCAGCGGAGGAAGCAGGAATGAGGAAGAAAGAGGAATCCAGCCAGTCAAGAAGGAGCGAGGACACCGAGTATGGACCGTCAGCGGCAGCATCAGAGGAAGGTGCGGATCGCGGAGAACGGGGCTGAGATGAATACGCAGCGGCGAGTTGGCGGGCACGGAGAACGCTCATACACTGGAAATGGCGTTCGTACTGAGATCCATCGTTTCCAGGAAGCTTGGAGAGATACCGCTGGCTCAGGCCCGAAGTAAAGGATTGGGAGTGACGCCTCTCAGTTTGATCATGCCCCGAAAAGAAGACCCTTCCAATTCTGATGTCATCTGAATTCCGGAGACCTGAGATTCAATTCATTTCTGAATGCCCCCTATACTGGGCAATCAACGCCTCGCAAACAAAACTCAATAGACTGAACTCGTGCGACTTCCCAATCCCAATGAAATGCCCCGACGCAAACTCAGATTGCTGGATCCCTGACCAGGTTGAAAGTGTCACTATATTATCGATCGCAATAGAGTAATCTGGCACTGTTTTAGGCATCTTAGGCATGTTTCAAATGTGGTTGTGTAATACATTTCAAGTAGTAAGTAGATCTTTAAATCTCATATCCTTGATACGAACCTCTATCAATATACACACAGATGTCATCTGTCTATGCCAAACTAGGATGGCCGGGGATTGAGATATTCACCAGCCTATGAGGGTTCATTATCACTCAGAATCTGAAATTCCATGTGACAGTACACCAAACAATTATCATCTACGTGAAGGGTCTCACAATTATCACGAACTATAGGACTCCTCCATGCGAGACCCGTGCTTGCTGCTTGTCTGCCCCCTCTCTCGTGTCACCATATATTGATTGAAATTTAATCGTGATTATAGATTCTACGCAGAAGGAACCATCCCTGCAGTGGGAGATAGAAGATGCTCCCAGGGTAAACTGAAATGTGCAGTTTCATTGAAAGTCCCAAGAGCCTGACATGACAAAGTAGTGGAGGCGTTATCCAGAGACACCACACGCCTGCTTCTCCGCTGGCATCTTCCCAAGCTCAGCCGATATCTCTCTAATAGGGCCAGTCTCCTCGTGTTTCAGTTGTTGTCATCGGCAGTTTCCCTTTCAGCCATAATTTCGGAATTCGGGGTGGCAAGGTAGAGGAGCGGGTCAATTGGAACACCGCCATCCTCATAAAGGGACAATGGATCATCGAGGTAGAAAGGTTGCAGGCGAACCGCCAGAAAGAATTTCGAGTAGTGAGGATTTTCAAAGAAAGCTTTTAGCATCGCCCAATCCTGGGTGAAAGCATCTGCTTGTTCATGACGATCTTGGTCTCCATCATAACAGTGGACCAGAAGGCTTTGCAGATCCAGACCTAATGCTTCGCAGTTTAGACAACGCCGAATGTTATCACGGAACTGCTCGACATTGGGGAAAACTCGAGGGTCCCAGGGGAATGTAAATTGGGAATCCGGCACAGGCACTTGTTTGCTCTTCGCTTCCTCAATAGCAAGCGCCGTTGCGTGGTACATCACAACATCTTCATTGTGCACCCAGAGTATCTCGACCTCAATGGGTCGTGATGGGTGAGGGAGTACAGGCTGTGTCACCGTCTGCATCCACGACGGGGCGTGCGAGGTGTTCACAGTGCGGCCATTTTTCATAACCTCCATATTTGCAAACCGACGCTTCCAGTTTCCCTTGTGAAACCCACTGCCAAGATATCGGAGTACTTCCCAGCAACGATTGTAAGTTTCAAGTTCGTTCTCACCCTTATCCGTCAAGGGACCAAGCTCGGGGCATGGGAAGTTGTCCATAGTTTCGGGGAAGGATAAGACACGGCCGAGTCTGTTCGATGCATGGCGTTTTAAAAACTCCGCTTGTTCAATTTGCGTTCGCGACAGATTCTCTGCAACGCTTGTTTCCTTGTATTCCTTGATGTTGGATACCATCTTCCGCAAAGTCCAAGCCACAATCTTCCGTTTCTGGATGGTTTGGTGGTGTGGAGGATCTCCTGACTGCCAGGTCCATACCAAATCAGGAGATGAGTCCACGGCCACGGCCGCGATTTCGCTTATCGATCCGGGATTGGATAAAAATTTGAAAGTACCAATCTTTGTCATCTTTTGAGCCGCTGGTGCGAAGTACTTTTCGGCAAGCAAGGTAGGCCACGAGATAGCGAATTCGCGGAGGTCTGAGGTATTCTGAAATCCGAGATATGCTGCCAACTGAGCCTCATGATCTTCCAACTTCGCCCAATTCTTCCCATTTATTTCGACAGGCTGGAAATTGGTTGCCTTGGTGGGTCGTGCTGGCCTCAGTGATTTCGGGGCCACTGGTGTCTGTAAATAATGATAAGCTGTCAGAATATGCTGTCAATGTGGCTTATACGTCAGTGCTCTTACCTTCTCTGAAGTTGTAGTATCAGATGCCGGGGAAGCGACACGCTTGTTTTGGGGTCGAAACAAACTCATTGTGGTCTCAGTGATGCAGGGTTGTCACGCTCTAGAGAATAGCACGCGGTTAGTGACACGCAATCAAAAGAACGAAAGACGACACTGGGGAACTCGCTCGTCGGTGACAGTGCTGTCAACGCACAGTACTGCTAGGGAGGTAGGGTCGTCGTGCGCTGGGATGAACACAGGGTAAATGGCTGGCCGAGGAGAAGGGTTGAAACATCATGAACTCACAGGTAACCACAGAGGGGTGGTGTTGAAGGGGAAGCGGGACTTCGAAGAGAAGTGTCAATGAGGAGGGAGAATAAGTGGACTTTGTGCAGACGAAAGAGATTGGATAATAGGGTGAGCTGCCAGTTTGACCAGTCGTTCTTCTCCAAGGTCACTATAACCTCTATTGAAGGCTGTTTGTCGTTGCCAAATGACCGCCTGACATTGCAGAAGACATCCCATATCACGAGGGGAAAGGTTAAGCTACTAAGTTGTCTCGAGATTATTACTACGGTGCTTGTTTCTTTGTTCTATCCTGTAAAGCCTTTCCTTCACACCTACCTGAAGTTATTTCTGTACTTAAATGTGTTCTAAATGGGGCTTTTGTCGAGTCAGCGTCAGTAATCGATATATTGTGTCCCGGTAATGCCCTTCCATATAAAAGATTCGTCTTCGTCGCTTGTCTATCTCTACTATCACACTTCCATATATTAACTAGAATTTACCAAATAATAACATAGTACCATTCTAATTATAGATTTTACTGGAGGTATCTAGAGAAACCCTTACTGGTCAGTCAACATTGCGGCCTTTTTAAAGTCTATAGGACTATCCGCTAGTGAATGTAGTCGCAGCCGGCAGTAAGTCACTCGTTGGAATCACCCAACACCACGTCGCGAATGGTGTGTGGTACTTGTCCATTTCCCTTTACGACCTTCGACGAAGACGGACAGCAATGGTAATGTCGCCTCTCTACGTTCCGCACATTCTGAATTTATGCGGCCTCGATAATCGATGATATAAGACTTAGATGATCTGAATATCAAGTAGGTTTAAGTTGATATTCCGGACGTTATAACTACAACTCTTTTTAAATGTCCTTTCAGATATGCTTCCAGATGCCATTCAAAAGTTTTTGGACATAATAACTTTGAAATGTCTATTACGATGGCTATACATGTCTGTTTAGCATAATCAGCCGTCGACCAAGTCGCAGTTCTATAGAACGACCCTTCGGCCTTTCTATATGCCATATATTATATACCTGGAAGTGCTTATTCATAAGTATTGTGTTATAGTAAGTTGGAAATTTGTGTAGATTGTGATTTTTTGGCTAGTAATAAAATCGAATCGGAGCAAGGCCCCAGTAGCCATTATCCACTCCAATATGATATTGACTCTTCTTCAATTTATGCTATCATGGGAAAAAGTGCAAAATTGACCGTACTAGTAATCTCATCAAATTTGCTCCACTGGTTAGTTACTTTCTCCATTGATTTTTGTCGTTTCCTGTTTTATCCAATATCATCAATTTTGCCAATGCTCAGAAAGATTGGCCGACTGCACCAAAACATGAAAGTCGGCGGCAGTCCAGACTTTCTATCAAGGTGATCTCTTGTCTCATCGGGTCAGCTGTTACCGCACCCAACAGAACACGACACCATCTGCCATATGCGACTCATTTCCCCTCTTAGTCGCTTTCTTGGTCGCTTTCGCCTTGACTGTCTTCGTCGTTGTCTCCATCGCTCTCCCCATCGCTCTCCCCCTCGCTCTCTTCTTCACCTTCTGATTTGCCCTCGTCTCTACACTTCTCTTGGGTCCCCTCTTGTTGACTCTGACTTTCAGCTCTCAAGGTGATTGCCAATAAAATGGGCCCCAATTGACGCATATGACCCACATCCGTAGTGTCCCACGGACCATACTGGTCCATGGTCAAGAACGACGGGTGTTTCGAAGACTCCCCATTAACCAGGTATTTGAGATACTTTGGACCATACCTGGCGACTGTGACGTATACGAAATGCCGATCCTGAGAAACATGGAAGCGCCTATGGATGGTAGCGTTAGCTTCATAACTAGCAGTAGAGTAAGAAAAGTTAAAAAGCATATGTGGTATTCCTTTCCTGGGCCACTTTGCTGTCGCTCGTAATCCACGCTACCATCTGTGCGCTCTCCTGCATCTGAATAGACAGCAGATGCAATGATCTCAACACAGGTTTGACCTCAATGATGACCATAGCGTTGCCCCCAGAGCCTTCCAGGTACCCATCTGTCCTCGCTTCGAATTTCGCATTTTGGAAAGTCGCGATAAATGCTTTCCGGTGTAATGTCCATTTTGATGATAGCCGGAAATGAATCGTTAGCGCATTGAGGAATACTATTAGCGCAGTGTTCACGATTTGCTCGTCCTTTGTTGGGGGGTACATAATGGTCCCCAGTTCTCGTGTGATTGGAGTTACCAAGTGGATGGGACTTGGGCTTGGGGTTGGACTGGGGCTTGACTCGTCATCCAACAGAAGTGCGTCGTCGAGATCTAATGCGGCCGAGGGGCCAGGCGAAGGTGCGCGACCCTTCCTAGTGGGAGTCACAGGAGGTTCCAAGCTAAGGCGAGCCATGCCCTTTCCAATCTTATTCACTCCTGCACGTGTGCGGGATGAAATGGGTGTGTGAAATGCTTGAGGGTCGGATTTAGATTCAGTCATTGCTGCCTCGCGCTGATAGTACCGAGCGATGGCAAATGTACCTTCTGGTGAATCCTCGTGGGACCCAAAACTCTCACAGTACGTAGCCCACGACTTGTATTGGGCCAGCTTTTCGGCAGCCTGTGCTACCCAGCCCTTCATGCCTGCCACAGGAAGAATCTCAACTGGATTGTGTGCCTTCCACAGCACCCGTAGAAGAAGGAATTGTTCGAACTCGAACTTTGAAGCGGATGCAAGAGCGGTACTGTGGATTGTGGTATCCTGAAGAAGATGGGCCTTTACTTGAGTTCTCCATTGCCGAGAGTTTTTCGGCGCTTTCGTGCCTTTGGGATTGCTATTTGACATAGTGAGAGATAGGTGGATCGATACGCGTCTTTCGTTTTTAAGGAACCGGGCGGTTGCTGGGTTTCTGGATGGTGCGGACAACAATGGCCTTTTTATGCTCCCAAACCGTACTTTGTGATTTTCCTTGAGGGGGCCTTTTTGATTCAATCAGATGTTTATGGGCGGTAAATGGTTGGAGAAGAGCGAGCCTTCAGTGACTGTCAGAGATCAGTAAACTTGTAGCTGGAGGATGATGATAATGGGCAGTCAATGGTTGGCGAAGAGCGACCCTGTTCCAAAACACCCCGTGATAGCCCAAGGTCAATCAGAGGTAGCTAGTTGTCGGTGGGAAATTATAGGCTGTATACGTACTTGCAGCTGAAGGATGATGGTTAACGGTAGGTGGACAGTAAGGATGGTTTGGTGAAGAGAGAAGTGAGAAATGGGAGGTGGAGAGTGCACTCCACAACAATCATTATATGACAATTTTTTATGTATAGGTTGGGATGGGTTTGGATTTACGGGTTACTACAGGAATAGGAAGAGGCTGCTTCCGCACTCTTTACAATCAGTATCTGTATACTCTCTAGAAGCACTATATGCTCCTAGCTCGGCGCTTAGCTTCGAGTTCTTGCGGCTTCGACAGGCCTTCGTATAACTGGATTGTTTTCTTGTTCGGCGCCTTGCATCTTTTATATCGTGTGGCTTGTCGCGCGTCATACCCGTTTCGCTTCCCACCCAAATGGGTGGTATTTTCATATGTTTTCCATTTTGATTTGTCGAAATAAATAACATCTAACCGAGGTGGCATAATGCTTTTTGAAAAGACCGAGAAACCACCAAACTACGAAACCGTTGAACCAACCATCCTTGCTTACTAGCCAAAGGTAACATGTACAAACGTCCGATTGGCAGATGAAGCCTTTTCCCACATTTTGCTGCCATCTAGCTATTAATTCGAGGTGGTGAGTAAAATATCTCCAAGAAATAGTCACCAAAAAGACGTTTACAAGACTAAACAAACAGACGTCAAAGGCTTGACACCTAATGTAGTGCGGAGTGATATCTATTTAGACTTTAGTCCGATATATACCCGCCACTAGTGTTAGCGTGTCGCCCAGCAACGGACCCACTCCAACATCACTTTTTGTTAAGAAGCACTCTCCACTCTGTTAAACCTCCACCACTCATTCCTCTTCCATGGTTCCCTGCTAAGACACCACTGGGGTTCTTCAACATAAAACCCCGAAACATCCCAGTCACGCCTGTCCAAATTCTGAAAACTCTCATCCAAGCCAGCATTACCGCGAGACCACCAAACATGTCTTCAAACACCACTCCCAAGGAATCAAGCGACCATTTGGAGCAGCGCAAGACTCTAATCAAGCTCGAGGCTACCATCGATGCTCTAAAAGTGCACACACTCGACGCGTCGCAACTGGATGAATTGAACATCAAGCGCCAGCCTATGGCTCTTAACAAAGACTCGGACCTTAAGCCCCACTTCTTCGCGCCGCAATCCAACCTCCCACGACCTTCTAAGAAACTGATTCGCAAGACGGTCGAGCACCTCAATAAAAAGGATGCTTTTACAGATGCAATGTCTCGAGCACATCACTTTGAAAGAGATTGGAGTGATTATGCTTTCTCCGACACAAAGTTCACCTGTGAAAACGAGCTATGGCGTTCGATGGAGTCAGTATCATCTATCATTATGTTTAAGATATGTTGTTGTCATACCGGTTCCTAGTCTCTAACTGCCCTCGATAGCGTCGGTGATTACAACCCTTTCAAGCATTTGTGCAAGTATGACAAGCCGGATTTTGGCGTTTTCAAGATCATGGACATTCCCGGAAAGGAATCCCCACATATGAAAGCAGTCATATACCATGGCTTGGAGGGGGAGGATAGCACAGTGTGCCGTGGAGAGCTATTGATCATCCTTCGCCTAATGTTGAGCCAGTTGAGAAAGGTGCGGTTACTTCACCATAACGTTGCACCGGTAAGTCTTTGATTTCCCCAACTCCCTGTCAATTTTTGTAGGCTGCTTACTGGTTATTCTGCAGATCTTGATTGTCTCGTTTGTGGGCATGAATGCGCGTTTGTTGGAGTCCTACTTTGATGGTGAAAGCCTTGTTCTGCACGCTTCTGATCTTTACGAGTTATCTGAGCAGACAACCACGTCGATGGTTTTCAAGGGCTTCGCGGACTGGTTCCTCGGTGAGCCAGCGGGCAACACACTCTAGATTACAGATCTTGTTTCTTTAGTTCGGGAAGGTGTTGAATGGGTTATGAATTGGTCTTTGGTCATGGTCTGTTGGGTTTTGATTCTATCGGAGCTGGTTTCTCGCGCTCTTGATGCATGTGACGTAGTATGTGTTTAATGTCATTAATGGAACAAGTTCAAATTTTGCAATCGTATCTCGCAAGTCGTTGGAATGTTATCGATGCAGGGAGCAGAGAGGGGAAGAGGGTTTAATTCTTCACAAACACACATGAAGCTACCTAAATAACTAGCTAGGCGAGGCCTGCACGCAGCACTGATACCCCAGGCACCCAGCATGTGATCGCACAACAGTCATCTCAGACGACCTATCACAACATTTGAGACAGGAGACGCGAGACGCGACACCGGCTGACAGAAGGGCTTCACGTTTGGAAGAACCTTTCATGGGGGTTTATCATAGGTAGCTAGGTATCTACAGAGATTCTCTTCTCTAAGAGCCACCAGCATGGGTAGCAAGTAGTGAAAAGACTCAAGATACTGGAGGGTGACATGAAGTCTCCCATCGAAGAAACAAATTCAACTCGATGGCTCAAGAGCCAAGGAGTTAAGGCAATGTAGCTTCAAAAATTCCCAAGCAGGCGATGAAGCCCACTTGAAGTGGTCACGGTGGTAGTTTTCAACCAGCAATAACACGATCTCGGATAATTCCTCACTGATGCGTGTAAGACCCGTGCACTAAGATGGAGGGGAAAAAGAAGAAGAGGAAGATCTGGGGCCGGGACAGGGTATTTATATTTCTCTCTGGGCCCTATACAGCCAGGCAAACGCCAGCTCGGATTAAATATAATCCGGTTGTGGAAGTGCCAATCGGGGTAACCGAATTCGCCGCTTTAGGTCGGGGGAACGTTGTTCCGAGAGGTAGGGGGGCGTAGTTATAGAAAGGAAGGGAAACACCAACACCGGTTAGGTACGTAGGTATAGGTGTTGGTGGGCTTGGCACAGTACTCGTAACACTGCTCTACTGTATATACTGTAAGAAGATAGCTAGCCTGCCTGTGGTATAAAGTCGCAGTGGTGTAAAGGTTATCCCACCGATAGAAATATTGAAGCACTACGTAGTTTTCACATAGATAATTCACCTTGGAGCTTCAACAAATTCATTCTGGGGGCAATGCATTGGAAGAACAAGCTATCTGCTTTAAGATCACCCCTTTGTCTATCGCTTCACGTCTGGCTTCATTGTATGGGGAGTCTGGGCAGACAAATATAGTTATGAGAATGGCCTACTCCGTACACAAGCAGAACTGATAATTGCCAGGAATGCAAGCTATCTGTTGTATCTGTTAGGAGAGGTCTACGTGGTGGACGTCGGAGTGCATGATGCAATATGAAATTGATTCAGTAGAGAGTTAAGTTCTAGAAGCTAAGAACGAGACTAAGAATCCGACAGCATCACATTGTGAAAGGCAGAAGGAGAATCTCAATAACGTATGCTCGAATTGCCAAGAATGAAAGTTATCGGTTGTATCACACCGTGAAAGTCAGAAGGAGGATCTCAATAGCGTATGCTCGACATACATGCCCTGTATCTCAATCCTTCTGTTCCATCCAGAGACCAGTCGTAAGTGTCTCATTCAGAGTCCTGAACAAAGGCCTCCAGGATTCTCTTTCCTTCTTCAGCGTCATCGGTCTCCCATGGCTTAAGCCCAAAGCTTTGCATGAAGGATGTCCATCCGCCGTAAGATTTAACGATGGCCCGCTCCGCGGGGGTGAGAGGGGGTTCTATCGCAGAAAGGTCAGCCAGGAAATCCACATTGCATTAAATGTCAAAAGAAAAGGGTAGATGTACGAAGTGCATCGGTTGCTGGCATTTTGGTGGTGGATGAGAGTCTTCACTTTGCTTGTAGGGTTGAGACCGGGGTCCCTAGGACATGTCCCGATGTTAGCTATTCGAAAACGCCTTTCTCAAGATATATTGATAAAACTCACGGCAAAATGGTTTCAAGGGTTGTAGTGTGTTGGGAGAATGGTGAAGAAGTGAGAAAATTAATATCAGAAAGGGTGGGGTCAACAAACAAACTTCGGGAAGGTCCCCCGTTCGTGCCCGCGGTACCACATATGCCATTAGGCCCACAGCTTGCAGTGGGCAAACGGATTTTGATGCCATACGCAATAGTTTTACTAGTATGATGCTCTGTGGTGTGCCAGAGTAGCCTCGACTATCATTGGCCCTTTCCATCGAGTTCCATGAATCTATTCAACTGGACATGAGATCGAGAATCGGCGAGGCCTTCGTGTATGTATTTTTATTAACGTCCTGGACCTTATTGATCACGCTCTTATCATCCATCGCTCCATCCGCACATGAATGGTAAATGCTAATGGCACGATGGCAATGAACCAATATGCAAGAGCCGCGTTCACGTAACTGTACTCCTAATCGCGGGAATCCAAGTGTCCTGTATGGGTGCTCAACGGCAGTCGCCACCGTATGCAGCATCTGTCCTTGACGAGGTACGAGACTGGAAGTCTAATCTAACCGATTCAGCATATTTCAAGACGTTATATGTCAGAACATTCAGATGTCCTCGATATATATTGTTCTTAGTGATCTATGTAGAAGTATATTTATTAGCTCCGGATATTGCACCGCAAGGATAATACTAACATAGAGTAGGCATATCGGGGTTATTACTCTACCATGTACAATATTGTATCTCTAGGCATAACTATGTGGACTATCTCCAACTGTGATGCGAGCGGCCTCGGAAGTGAGTGAAAATCGGAGGCCCTGATGGGCTTTTTCCTGTGAAGGAAGCAAATTGATATGAAGAGCTTCTAAGTACATACCCTGTTTGGTTGGGATGTTTCGAGAAACTGGTGTTGGGGCTTTTGTTCATCGGGAATTCTCACAGACAGCTGCTGTGGCAGTTAGAAGTGGATAACGGTGTTATTCTCCTGGCGGACGAATTGCAGGAAGTCATCCAAATCACTGTTGTTTGGCGTACCGACGACAAAAACCGCGGGTTTCCCGTACGGCGCGGAGACGCGTGCAGTCTGGCTAGCTTGGTACTTCTTTCCAGACCAAACGTGGGTGAAAGTTTGGTTCTTGCCCGGAAAGTAGACCTTCACGCTAGTACGACCAGGGTCCAGCACTGGTGCGACGTACAAATCTGAGCCTAGATAGAAGCTCTGGTAGCTGATTGCTTTGGCGACCTCATCCTCCGGGTGGTAGATGACGGGCATGCGAAGCAAGGGCCAGCCCAAGATCTTGCTTTCGGTTTCCAAGATGCGACGGCGATACTTGGCAAGACTTGCAAACAAGCGCGCGTTATAACCGAACCAGGAGTACGTGGTGGAGTTGGTATAGAACTGGGCATTGACCTCAGGGACGTTGCCCTCGTGGGTACGAAAGACTACGCTCGAGACTGCGGCAAGCTCGCCCCATCGACCGAGCAATTCAGAAGAGCGGTTCACAACACCATTGCTATCCCAGGTAGTGGTGTATCCGCCAATCTCCATATGACCGTGAGCATATCCTGACAGACCCATGTGGCCAATCACGGTCACGGCAGCTTTGATACCGTCGTTGACACCCCAATTTGTGTTCTGATCGCCTGCCCAGTACAGGTTCATGTGCCGGTTTGCTGCCATGGAGGATGAACGGTGGAAAAGAATGGCGTCGGAGAACGAAGATACATTTTCCCCAATCCACTGGTGGAGAGCGGCCCACTCGCGAGGATAGGCGTTGTGGTAGAAGAAGGGATCAATGCTCTTGTTGGCGAACTGGGTGTCCGCGTAGATAGGGGTGTATTCGCCGAAATCAGTCATAAATCCAGAGATATTTGCACTCCACACTTGATCGAGCATGACCTCCTTAAACCAGGATCGTCCATCAGGGTTGGTGAGATCTAGAATACCGGCGTCAAGGCCAGGACCACTGGAAATGACGGATGTGTTATTGGTCGTGGAGTTTTGGATCATGTAACGACCCCGGCTGGCCTCGTCGTATAGGTTGGTGCGGTAGCCATTAGGCTTTGTGCTGACATTTGCCAGGAAGGGGTTGATGTATGCCAGGGTACGGACGTTATGTTGATCCCGCAGAGACTGCACGAATTCCTTCCATGTCGGGTAGAGTGTAGTATCAGATTCCCAGTTCCACCAAAGACGAGATACATTCAGCGACATGTAGGATACGCTTTGTGAGTGTGTTCCAGACCAATCTTGAAGCCAAACGGCACCAATGGGACACTCAAGTTCCATTCCTTGGTCGACAATCCGGTTCACCTTGCTCTGTCCACCTTGAATAGCAAGCACTGCACCGGTGTCAACCCACTCTGGTAACGCAACCATCTTGCCGGTATACTCTGTGAGCATGGAAATACCGTTAAGCATGTTTTCGGCTTGCATGAAGTAGCCGTCCACGGTCAGGCCATCATATCGCACAGTAACGGCATTAGGATGGGTGAAATCAAAGGTAGTGTAGGCAGAGCTCTCCTGTGTGAGGTGGAACACCCGAGATTTGGAGCTGATATACTGCGGGATTGCAGTGTACGTTGTAAAACGGTCTCCACCGGCGAAGAAGCTGTCCTCGCTTTCAAGGCGAGTTGAAGGCTGGTCACCGCGGCCCACACCTTGCTCGCGCGAGAATATCGGGACAGTCTGGTTTTTGAAAGAGGCGAAGGATCCCTGCGCCCCAAGTCCGTAGAAGTCTTCCTCTGGCGAAGAGCGGTATGTCAGGAACAGCTTCGTTTCCGCATCAGGCGAACTTCCAGGGTCCACTTTGACGCTGAAGGCAATGCGATTGGGGAACTGCGACGGAACCCAGAACGCGACAGAGAAATGAGTGGCATCACCACATCCGGTGAGTTGACCCTGAATTACCGCAGCATGGTCGTTTGAACTTTCTTGCCATGACCGAAGAGCAACATCACTAATCTTCTGACCGGTACACTTGTTTTGGTCCACTTCATTGATCTTGAAGTTACCGTTGGCGGCGATCACCTCGTCATCTCCTGCGCTGGCACTGAGAAATGGCTGGCCTGGCACAGTCTCCCAAATTGACCGGCCACGATGGGAAATAGATAGATAGTTGGCACGTTCATTAACCCTGAGTTCGAAGCCGTTTCCTAGGTGCCATGGAGCATGGACCGCAACGCATGGAGCTGCAAGTGATGCCCAAAGCCAAAGACTAGGAGCACGCATGTTGGAATGAGACTGTGATCGGAGTAAGCAGGGTCCATGTGGCGATCGTCCAGCTTATAAAGTCTTCCGGTCTCCATACTAGTAGAGTCTGCAGAGTCCTTGAATGACGTCCGAGGAGCTGTCTGTCCCACTTGGTGTATTCGTGCCAAGTGATATCGGTCCGCGGTGTGCAGCTTTGAGCCAATCAATACGATACCATCTACGTTGCTAATAGTGATCAGCTAAATTCATAACCTGAGTTGGCGATACCAAAAGCTCACGGAGAAATAGGCTCCACAGCCGATAGCCCGTCGGCTCATCGCGGAACGTCCTATCGGCAACGGACATTACTGGGATAGAATACGGGGATTGGATGAGCCTCAGCCCCTTGATAGGTCACACGAATACAGATAGCCTTCCAACTGGAGGCTGTGAGGTGTAGATATTTGTTCTGCCGAGGTCCCTGATGTGGCTGGAAAGGGAACGGCCCCGCGGCCTTTGAGGGGAAGTGGGGCCGACTCCACACGTGCTAAGGTCACGTCTTAAACGCTAAAATGATAGGCCCCATGGGACACACCCCATGGATAATAACACACCCCTTCGGATAATAGCATATCCCCCTGAAAAGTCAGGACCACCTTCCTAGTTGGGTACCGTTTTTACTTCGAGACCTACTCACCTGGGCAGGTCTACCGTGCTCTATACCGTCTTCCAATTTTATGTGCCGCCTTCATGTCAAACCCGCTATACATTTGAAGCAAGACAGTAGGTACCTAGAATTGTATATAAACCTCTAACAAAATTAAGTCAGTTTTGTTAACCGAGACTGTAGGATGTGGATGTGGCCGGGGACGCGCGCGGGGAGGTGCCTGAGTAAGAGGACTATGAATTTGCAGAGTACGACTTTTTCTGATCAAAATACATCTTTTTGACTATATAAACCAGAATTATTATAGTGGTGGCAGAATATATCGCAGAATATATCGCAGTATAAATATAGAGTGGCAGAAAATATGGCAGAAATGCTGGTCGCACCTGATTGAGAAGCCGGTACCGCAAAATCAGCCAGGGGGGTGTGCCTTTCCGAAGTGTCTGGATCAATCCCCAAATGATATATCCCTACATAGATAGGGTGGCATTGCCTTTGAACAGTGATAATATGAATATACGGAGCACTCGGCTAGTATGTTAATTATATGCGCCACGTGTTGGGTCACTGGGTTACATCTGTCAGGCATTCCTCTTAGGAACCCTCACAAGCCGATGTGCCAGAGCACCATCATCCAATTTGAGAACCGTTTGCTCCCACTTGAATCCTTGGATCTTAGGAAGAAGCTTGATCCAGACATAGTAGTATACTCCGCACACCCCGATACTATGGGTCCAGTCAGCGAAATATACCAGCAATGAGCAAGGACAAGAACAACTTACATTCCAAGAGCAACCGCGCAATATGTTGCATACCAGAAGCTCACATCGCCTCCATTAGCCCCAGTACTGGGCGGATACCACGGCATCACGACCATGTACAGGTTAGAGAGAATTGCAAATGCCACTGTGACGTGCCAGGCTTGGTAGTCCGGTGGCGGGAGATTGAGGCGTGCACGTCGAATTCGAGTGACCACCAGGCCAATTGTGAGTATTGAGCCAAAGAAGCTTGATGCGTAAACTCCGAGGTCCACAACTATTTCCCAAAATTAGCACACAATCTTTTTAGTTCCCGCGCAGCCATTACACACGAGGTCACAAAGGAGACCAGGACGTACCGAAACTGAATGCATCACCAGCGGGCGGCCCCAAAATCATTATAACCGTTAAGCTCCATTTCACAAAGTAGGGACCGAGCGGTGTTCCAAACGGTCTTGTCGAAGTCCAAAATGAAGTGAAAGGCAAAACACCTTGTCTATATCCAAACAACGGGTTAAGGTCACTTCCAAAATATACAGACGGGTTCATCACTAACCTTCCACATTCTCTCAGCATCCGAGACTGTCCAATGAGCACAGCAAGCAAATTTCCAAAAGCACTCATGCAGATAAGGAAATTCAACGCCTTAGAGGCGCCACCAGTTCCAAATACTTTCTCGAAAAATACACCAGCCGCAACGACTTTCGAGTTTAGAATTTCGTCTTTGGTCGCAGCGCTAAAATAGGCAATGTTGGCCAACACATATAGAACTGCCGTCACTCCCAATGAGAGCGGAGCACTCCACTTCAAGGTTTTGGTAGGATTCTAATGCGAGTTAGAAAAAGAAGGTCATCAAATTCCGATGTGAAAGACATACCCGGACTTCATTGACAACATTGAAAGCATTCTCATAGCCCGCAAAGGAGAACCAAACCTTGGTCAATGCATTGGTTGCTCCGTAGGCTGTTGCGCCGCTGGTACCTTCAAAGGCATTCCTAAAATTTGCCTTGGGGTCTTTCACTGAGGTATGACCTCCGAGAACCACCAAGCCAGTTATCCCGATACTGAGTTCGGTCAGCCCTGCCAGTTAAATATATCTGTCTCGCAAGTATATTGCCGGTGAACACGTACAATATCAATGTCAATAGCTTGACCAACCCGATGGCATTTGCCAGTCTCAAAGACCATCTGGTGTGAAACGCAAGAACTGCGGTGAGATCATTAGCACGTATCACACAGAACTAAGAAGTATCACCCACCCAGTACTGCGACACTATAGCAAGCTACAGCGACTCCCTTCAACTTCCACGGAGTAGCCTCGGAATCTGCAAGTTTGAAGAGATACTGGGCCAGTACTAGATAAGTCAGTTCATTGTCAATTCGCCATACACCAAAAATGCAATCATACCAACAGCATTACTGCTACTAAACGAGAAAAGCACCGTCTGCATCGCAAAGACAGTAGGGAAAAAGTACTTGGGTCGGGGATACGACTGTTCCAAGTAAACAACCTCGGAACCAGACCGACTGGGAAAAGACGATGCGAATTCCATGTAGACCGACAGAGAGCTAGATGCCATCAAATATCCAATCACCCAATAGAACAATGTGAGACCAACAGAGCCGGCACCTTTGAGGACAGTCGATGCTATTGTATGTGAGCATATTTTCAAACAATCCAGTCACTGTTCAGTTGTACGTACGCGTCGAAAACACTCCCGTTCCAATCATTTTACTCAAATTCAAGAATATCACAGTCACCCAACCGACCGAATACCCCAGCGGAGAATTAACCTCAACGGGCGCTCCCGATGCCTCCTGGTATGTGGCCTTGGAGGTGTTGCCACCGATATCAGTAGTAAATTTCAGACTATCATTATCGCTGCTGTCATATTGGGGGAGCTGTTCTGTATGTTCCCGTACGGGAGAGGGAATACCCATATTTGTAGGCAGGAAGAATGTTGAGGAGAACTGGGATCGTCATGAAACACATGGCGAGACATGGGATGTATATATACTCTTGTTCAACTTGGGCCCCCTAGAATAACTGGGGCGCGGACAGGGAAGCGGCAGGCCTCATCTGCCCAGAAACTATAATAACACGATAAGACGGAATGACCGACAGGAATTCTGGCCCTTGTGGCGTTTATGTTAAATTCTAGCGTCGGTTGGTATTGCCCTGACGCGCAATCTAATCCTTCTTGGGTATCGTGCATGGTAGCTTCCAGCGGATATAGTTAAATGATATCGCTAGGATGCAATAAAAAAACGTAGGAGTAATTTGGCAACCAGTTAGAAAGTTGATGGGGGAGAACATTATCGATGGCCAAGGAATTATGTGTTCAGTTGCGAGACGGCATGTACTATGGCGCAATAGTTTGCAACAGACCATGAGAATGAGGTGATACAAAATCGATGAGGGGTTCCGGAAATGATCGTCAGATCCAATTATATTTGAATCAAATGTAAAATCGACATGGGTATGCTAAAGGATCAAACTAGCAGGAATATGTGGCGATTGATGAATCCCAACGGAGCAGAAAATCGATGGAAGAAGGCAGGAAATGGACCTTGGAAAATGGTACTCGACCAACAGATTCACACCCAAGAACAATTGGTATACGAATAACCTTTCAATTATTAGAACAGGTGATTGCTACCTCCAGTTGGCATCTCAAGCCTTGATTTCTCAGCTGTTTTTGGACGTGCTCCTCTCCTAGTATCAAGGTTGCCATAAGGGGCGACTTCCCCAGGAAGTAGTTGTAGCACTCATTTCAAACTCGATTCTTGCCGCATGCACAATCTGACTATGCTTCAAAATAGGGGCGTTGACAGGTTTCCCATCAACCTTCAAACCACCAATGTATGGCTTCGTGGATGCCCCCGGAGCGCTAATTTCAAGCCTCCTCTCTCTCCCATTGGCGACGGCTCCACCAGTTGTTGCTTCACTAGGAAGACGGATGGACACTTCCTCAAAGAACGGTGTCCCGACAATATACTCGTCACTGGCAGGGTTGACGGGATAGAACCCCAACGCGGAGAAGACATACCAAGCACTCATCTGTCCCAAGTCTTCATTTCCGCCCAATCCCCCACTGGTTGTGTTGTAGTTCCCCCAAGCAATATCCCTGATCATTTCGGCCGCCTGGTTGGGGTAACCGAGAGCGGAGTAGAAATAGGGTACATGGTGACTTGGTTCGTTGGTATGATCATTGTGATCACCCTGGAAATGGGCGTCCAACTTATTTCGAAAGGCTTCACGACCACCAAAAAGGTCAGCCAGTCCTTTCACATCATGCATCACATCAAAGGTATAGACCCAGTCATCGCCTTCGGTCCATCCAAAGGTCTTATTAGCCCAAGTCCCGTTCGCGTTTCGAGCTTGCATAAACTGAGTCTCGTTGTTCCAAAGATACGCATAATTTCCGCTTCGCTTCTTGAGGGCTTGCACGGTGGCATTGTCTTCTCCCGCATAGGCAGCAACAATTGAGCAGGCGTAATCATTGAATGCGTAGTCCAAGGTGCGGCTACCGGCCTCGGACCACCCGTCGTTAGACACCCATCCCTGCTTCATGTATGCTGTGAGTCCAGCACGGGCCTCATATGAAGTGCCGGGCTCACGGTCATAGTATAGGGTATCGGTATCGTGATCAGGCGGAGTGTATGCGTCCTTCTTGACTGCTTGCCAAGCCTTGCCAACATCAAAGCCCCTAAAACCTCGCTCTAGAGCGTTGGCAAGGACCACGTCTGCATTCGTCGCGATCATGATATTTGTCTCGACCAGGTTGGCCCACATTGGCAACCAACCAGACCAATCGAAGACACGTAGCAATGAGCGCATCATGCTGTTCACACGCTCTGGTGCGAATAAGGTTAAGAGAGAGTGCTCGGCTCTGTAGGTATCCCAAATTGACCATGACTGGTAATATGAGTCGTTCTCGGTGTGAACACTATCGGTATAGCCCGAGTAGAAAATACGCGGTGCACCATCCCGCTTTGACGTTGGCTCGGAAAAGTCGTTTGGATACTGGAGTGCATGAAACAGGCCAGTATACCAAATAGTGCGCGGGTCGTTATCCGGATGAGTCTTGTTGATGCCCTTGATAGATACCCTCCCCAAATTCTCAAGCCAGGCTGACTTCACCTTCTCAACAGTATCCTCGAAGGTGTGCTCATCTGGAGCCTGGATCTCAAGGTTCTTTCGTGCCTGTTCCATGCTGATGTACGAAACACCGGTGCGCACTTCGACCCGGGATGTCGAGTTGGCAAATTTCACATATGCACCAGTGAAATTCCCGTGTCGGTATATCTCCTCCTTTCTCACCGAGCCTCCATCTGCCACACCAAATGCAGCAAATGGCTCAGAAAAGCGGGATACGAAATATCCTTTGAACGACGGGGCTTTGTCCGGTCCGAGGAGGTAATCCTGGCGCTCGGTGTTATAGCCGTAGACCTCCCGACTGTTCGCATCAACATGGACTTGGCCTGTCCAGTTCCGACGCGAAGCTTGAATAAAAACCCATGGCTGTCCTTCGCCACCGAAATGGGTAGAGCCGTGGTGGAAGTCAAATCGAAGATGGCCCACGTGGGAATCTGCGGACATGGCAACCTGAAAACCATCAGAAGAAATTCAGGAGAATTAGGAAAAGCGAACAGATACCTGAATTGATTGCCCATATTCCTCATCATCTGTACTACGAAGCACAGACTCAATCTGCCGTTTGCGCGTCCGCCCATTGGCACCCTCCTTCACCTCATGCGGCACGGAGCCCGCACCTCCGGGAACAGGCCCATCGCCTACAGCCTCAGCCGTAGCATTCCAGTCATGGTCCAAGAGCTGAGTAGCATCAACAAAGACTTCATAAACATATGGCGTACTCCTCTCATCCTTCTTCCGGAACTGCAGTCCTCGGTTCTGAAATAGCGGCTGCACTTCGCCGATTCCCGGTGTCAGTACAACCTGACCAGCCTCGCCCATCCAAATAGCTGGTTGGTGGGTGGCCTGGAATCCATGGATGAGACGGTCGCTGTCGCCGTAGGGCACTTGGGAGATGAAGTTCTCGCGGGTTTGCGGAGTCCAGCGGGTCATGCCGAAGGGAGGGCTGACCGATGGGATCATGCCGCCATTTCCATTTGGTGTTGTTCCATAGGTGCCGATGAGGGGGTTAACAAATTTGAGAACACCGGCATTGTTGTGGTAGGTTGTGTTTGTCTTCGCCTCCGGAGTTGGCTGAGCGTATGTACCGCCTGCAAGTCCTGCTAGGAGTGGGAGGACGCAGAGCATGGTGATGGAGGAGTTGGTAGGAGATAGGTTCTCCCCGCATTTCCCTGGAGCCCACTTTGTAGATCTAACGTCGCAATGGTGAAGTTGATCTCAAACTCCGAAATGCGGGGTTTGGTAGTACTAGCAGGTAGTAGCAACATTCCTTTTTCATCGGAGACTTTTGAAACTACTCCTTAGCATTTTCAGGGATCTACTATGTTCATTTTGCTTAAAATGGGTCTTGCCAGTTATGTTACTTGGCGGCTCAAGCCCTGGGGAGTTACACAATCCGAATCAAAGAAGAACATCGATTTTAATGAAGATAGTTAACAACCCTCATCTCATCTGAAAATTTTGAAAATTGGACAATTCGAAAAGTAAAGGCAAAGATTAAACCATGAGCTTCATCCATGAGAAACCACAGAGACAGCACTTGCCGTAGAAAGCAACCCCATCAATCCATATCCACTGTGTTGAACAACCTATTAGCAGTATCGGTAATCCCAGTGGCAGTGACTTGGTTGGCTGAAAAACGAAGGGCGACAAAGTACAGTCCGGTAAATCGACCAAGTGTCCAAGCAACCCTGCTCGTGGAAATCGCCGGCGAATGAATCACCCCAGCAACCACAACAATGCGAATGGTGGCGTGGAGGCTTCGGATATGTTGTACGAATGCCAATAGTAAGTTGCCAGTATTCACCACAGAGTCAACCAGTATGATTGTGGCCATATTCTCCAGGTTTTCCGGCTGGATGTCATTGGGAGTCTTTGCGTGGTGAAATGTGCAGAGCGGGAAGGCATCATTGACCCCGAAGGCCATCGCCTCACCACCGCGCATGAGCGGGACAATCAATGTTTCTTTCTCATTTAAAAGTCGATAACCGTCAGTCTGAAACCCTTGAACATGCGGAATGGGGTAACCTTCAAACCCAATGATCTCGGTACAGAATTCTACTGCTAAGTAGTATCCAACTCGCCGATGAGCCTCTCGTAGCGCAGGTCCAGAAACAGACGCATTACGCATTGGTGTCATGAGCAATTTGGCCGAAGGTCGGTCAGTGGCGCGAAGGACATACGGACGTTTGTAGATAGCGAGGACCCAGTCAATGAAACGTGGGTCTGTCAATCGCACAGAAGGCAGCTGAGTGCTATCGAGGAGTGATGTTGCGTGCTGGGGCAGGGCCACCTGGCGCGGCTGGAAGCCGTTCTTCCCAATAGCTTCTGCTAACTCATTCTCCATATTCTTGCTTCGTGTGATATCTTCCCCAGTGACGACGATCGCCTCATTTGCCGCTTTCAGCATTTCCAGATCGTAAGGACTGTCTCCAAATGCAAAGACATAAATCCCTTGAACGGTAGACAGATTCCTGACCAATTCAGCTTTTACGGAGGGCGTGACAACGAGACCGTCGCGGAGACGGCCACCTCCAATCACTTTGACTTTCTCCGAAAGACCTTCTCTTTCAAGGACCTTCTCCCAAACGGATCGAATTCCACAGGTAACGACGACTGCCTGGACATGTTTGGTTCTGCCAAACGACTGCAAGAGATGCCTAATATCACCATGCATATGTATCAATGATGACACAGTCTGGCAGCAAGCCTCAAATTCCACATCCCCAAGAGCCTCTTCGTACAACAGTGTTGCCTGACGGAAAGCAGTGTAAGAATATCCCAGAGGACTGGCGAACAAAGCTTTCAGAGGGCTGCTGCCCTCACCCTCGGCTCCGGTAGGGCGGACCTGCTCCCATAACTGCTCCCAGAATAGCACTCCGCTATCTTCCTGGGCCAATATTTTGTCGGCGTCCAACACAATAACAGTTTCCAGGCGATCAGGATCGGTCAGTATCTCACCCATCCTCTGTACAGCAAGGTTCTCGTTGTAGGCCTCAGAGTGTGTCCGAAAATCTCGAATAATGCATCCAAGCTTACTGACAGATTCGAGCTGTGGCGATACCAGGGTGAAAAGAATATCATGGTGTCTGCACAGATCGCGAAGCTCACGTATCTCAAATGCCTGCCATGTGGCCAAATTAGAGATCGATGGGTTTGGACGGTTCTGGTTGGTGTCGTGGGATTGATGCTCCGCAATGATCGCAGCGTGGACATCCAGGTACAGGATATGGGTGTACATATCCAGATCACCTGGTGCATAACCGGACTGGCTAATCTGGCCCTGTTGCGGCCAGACCATGGAGTGCCCAGCAACGATAGCACTTTTCCCTGTGTTGCAACATTCCTGCTTGATTCTGGCTATGGCGAGCTGGCGGCAATGGCTTTTGGCCTCTTCCCCCAGATTCTGGAACGCTTGGAGACCCCCAGGAGTTGCGGCGGCGATGATATCACTGTCATCATAGACGGCAAAGTCGGCGTTGCCGAGTGCTGTCTCGAGTGTATCCAGCCAAAGGATTTTCCCGGAGCCAGGGAGGCCATACAGACCAATAATGGCTGGATTAGCCCAATTGGTAGCCCCACCTTGGCTGGATTGCGCTTCGTTTACGTTGGGACGGACATTAGAGTGCATCACCCCGGAAGGCTGCATCATGAATTCCGAAGGTGTGGAGGTGAGGAGGAACGGGAGGAGAACTGCACTTGATGGTCAACAAGAACATGCGTCCTACTTCTAGAGGACGGTCGATGGGAGAGGTTGTGTTCAACCTATTGGATCATAAAGAGCGTTCGTTCATGGGATGAAAACCTGCTATCTATCGAGAGGCAAAAAAGAAACAAAGTAAGGGGACCAACATGCAGAGTATGTCACATAATTGGTCCATGTGCCACGCCGACATAATACTAACTTGTTATGCGTGGAAACAGACGCCAAATGCGTATAAGCTGGCGGCTTAGTCGCTCAAAATCCGTTTGGTCAATCTCGGGCGGGAAGCCACTTCAGCGAGTTTGCGGTCTTTGCCTGGGTCGTCTACATCATTTACCATGTTCCAGTCCCGTGCATTACAAAAGGGAGCGGCCACTCTGTAAAATGACCCTCGCGATGTGTATTTGGCCAACATATACGTATAGATCGAGCCGGAGCGGAGGCCGGGAGGATTCCGTGTCGGAAACCCATCATATTGGGCCCGGGTGATTAAGAACAGAACATTTGACGTCTCGCTAAGCTCTTCCCAACTTTTCTCTACAAGTCGACGCTCGCATGGTTCCTCTCAAAGTCTGTCTTGATGCCACGCAGCATGTGGCTGCCATTGAAGATTCAGCACCGTAAACCGCCATTTTAATCCTGTACGTCCCAGAGAGCTCATCTTGTCTCTTATTTGATGGAAGTCTGGGTTGTATTTGTTGAATAATATAACTACAGAAGTAATATACTAAACGGCATGTAGTAACTTGGAAATCTTTCACAAAAGTAAGAATCAAAAATGTAATTGTAAAACTGTCTAGTTAATCTCTTTATACATGGAAATGAAGCCATATTTATGCCTTCTTTTCCACCCCTGTAGATTCATCTTTCTGTCACTGTTCAGATTCCATTCGTAATAAGAGAAATAGAAAGAAGATAGTAAATAAGCGGTGATAGTGTTAAGTGCTACGTTATACTCGACTTCTATGGTTCGTCTATGCATAGAGAAGGCTACTATATGTTTGAAGCAGTCCGAATTTCAATGCTATCTTATGATTTCAGGATCCTCGAATTTGTATAGAGGAATATGTGACAGAGGCGCTGGTCCAGATTCTGTAGGAGTCCTGAGTTCTTGGTATGTAAGATTCGTGCAAGAAGCGACGTATGCATGAAATCAATTAGGGCTTAGCGTTGAACAGAACCAAAGACATGTTAATTAGGACGAATCAACTTGGTTTCTTAGCAGTATTAGTGGTTGAGATTGAATAGCGAGTGAAACGATACAAAGCAGTTCAAGATGCAAACCTATTTGCTAGCAGAATATGTCACATGCTAATTACTATAATACAGGACAGTTGGCAGGTGTATGTAACCTGCATATTACATTTTGAGATGATATTATGTATAATGAGAATCAAATATCATATTGAATTTCTAAAGTTCGGCATTTATCTGTAAATAATAGCATTTTGATCACTCAAGGATAAATAGACGTGCAAGAGTTTGTTAAACGCTAGTCTGCAGACCGCTTTCGTGGCCTTTTGTGTTGTTTCATTGGTCCAATTCTACTTTACCGCCTGCGGGGAGTTCTGCTGGACATACCCCATCAAATTTATCTAGTTCCCCAGTGCCTCAGGGCTATTAGGACTATCCATGGATGTGTATAGGGACTCAGTTGGGGCCTAGCACCCGGAGGTGCAAGGCTGTGGATCATGCCGAGCGTAGCGAGGATAGGGCCCTTTCTTATTGACCTTCACTTTTGTTTAACTTCGTTGTATCAACTGTCATACAGTATCTCAGATATCCCTACAAAACGTATTTATTGGGCCTATCTATCTCATCACTTGAGCGGCATTATACCCTACGGATTTTGTGCTGGGGTTCTTAGTACTTTAGTCCTATGTTTATCCTTTAGATTGATCCATTTGTGTTTAACTATAGCATCGTGAAAATCGTGAAAAGATAAGAGGATGCCCTGGGGCAGCCGAAAATCTTGTAAACAGGTGAAAGAGTACGAAACCCTTCAGCCTAATAGGCCAAGCAAGCGCCAAGCGGGCCAAGCCACTAAAAATAGCGGCAGATCAGCCACCTGTGCCACGAAAAACAACAAGTGGCATGCGCGTCCCTATAGGGACGCGTGGATGATCCCGAGGTCTCTCTAAGAGTTTAAATAAACTCCACTTGCACTTTCTCCGCCATTTTGCACGTTTGAACTTTTCCATTTCTCGATTTGCCGACCCTGTTTATCGCACACCATGCCAGCCCTATATGCAGCGCTAGCCCAAAGCGCAGTGGAAACGGCCCCACACCAACTGGCCCGGCGTGGCTTGAGTGTCAACCACACCCAAGGCGTCACCTTAGGGGTGATGGCAGCATATGTTGTGATCATCGCCCTACTATGGAATCTACCATATGTCCGCTGGGTGTTATGGCCCTTCAAGGTAGATAGTCTTTCAGCCCCTATATTGACAGACTGCGACTAACCCCTTGATAGATGCTGGTGATTGCATTCCATGAATTCGGCCATGCGATTACTGCCTGCTGTACCGGTGGAAAAGTCAAGTCTATCTCGCTGGATCCACATGAAGGTGGTGTCACTGTCATGCAGGGCGGTATGAGTGCTATCACTCTGCCAGCTGGGTACCTGGGATCATCGATTATCGGCGCTCTATTGATCTTCGCTGGGTTTAATATCGTCGCCAGCAAGGTTGCCAGCATCATCCTCGGTGTCTGCTTTCTCCTGACCCTTTGGTGGGCACGGAGAGACTGGTTGACTATCGTGACTGTTCTTCTTGCAGTCGGGTTGTTGGTGGCATGCTGGTTCATTGTCCATGGTGAAGCCTTGCGCTGGGTCGTGGTATGTCTGATATTTCGACACCCTCCGTTGTTGACTTATACTAATGAACTTTTCTCTACAGTTGTTTATTGGTGTCATGTCTGCTTTGTACAGTGTTTGGGATATTGTAAGTATCAGTTACACTCTCTTGATTTATGTTGCTAATAACCTGTACTCTAGTGTGACGATCTCATCCTTCGCAAAGTAAACAGCTCCGATGCCAGCGTTTTTGCGAAGAGGTATGGTGGATCTTCCCAGTGCTGGGGAGTCATCTGGTCTCTGGTCTCCCTTGCTTTTATGGCTATTGGCATCATTGGTGGGATCGCAGCATTCCCTCAGTCATCCAGCCAACAAGAGTCCGATTCGCAGAAGTTCATCCCGACTCGCTAGTGACTCTCGCAGTCTTGTTTTGGGGACATTACAGAGTGAAAATAATGATTTTTAATGAGATATGATAGTGCATTAGGATATATTACCTCATAACTTAGGAATTCAATTTCCAATTACTCTGCCGATATATGTTTTGTCCTTATAGCGATAGTATTGTAGATGGCCTTCTGCAGTACCAAAATGGAGTAGGCCTCTTCCGCATTTGATCTTATGCCGACGAGCATATTGCATTACTGGGTAAATTCTGAACTGTGGGACTAGTATCCAAAGCACGGTGGAGGACGTCAAACTCACAGAGAGTGATATTAAGACTTGCAGTACGGAGTAGGAAATAAGGTACAAAAATACAAATCGTCCTTGAACTATCCATGGATGGGAAACAACCTAGTTATATATATATATGTGTGGACATGTTGTCTAGCACGACTATTCGATGCTAACCACATTCATTACAGGTTGTAGATGCAAGATGATGAAACCAAGCGTCGGGTGTTTCACCGACATGTTTTCTTTAGATATTTTTAGATGCATATAAAAAGGATAAACCAAACAGAGCAACTTTCGATGTATAACCAGGGACCGAGGGAAGTGGCCAGGAACTACTCGCAGCTGCCGGTCGTTTTCGGTTGGAGCTTTCGTTGTAATATATTTGTGTCTTATTTATTCTCTATTGTACAAGTATGTGAATGATAATCGGCGATAATTTATCGTGCATTCTCGGCCTCCAAGGCCTCCTCGTGCTGTAAAGCCATCTTGGCCATGACGTCCCGCGCCGCGACCTTAGCTTTCCGCTTCTCATTCATAGCGGCCTCGTCTCCATCATCATCTGGACCACCAGTTCGTTTCCCATTGGGAGAGCCAGTATTACGCTTGCTCTTTTTGTTGGGTGCCGTCTGGGTCTCAGAAGGGGCCTTGGTCAATTCTTGTGACTTCTGCTGGTCGTCATGACTAAGTTCACGGTTGATATTTGGACCAAGGGATTGTGCACGCAGGCTGCGACGGGACGTGCGACGTCGCAGTGTGTTTTGCTGGCCATTTGATTCGACATCCTCCTGCGTGCTAGAAGGAGCGGTACTGGGTGATTCGGTGGAATCCGGGATGGTGGGGTGGCTGATCGATTTCCTCGGTCTGCCAGGCTGTCTTCTCTGAGGAACAGCTTGGGGCTCTGGAGGGACTGTTTGGGGGCTATTTTCAACCGGCGCACCCAGACGTGGGCGTTTGGCTATAGTTTGCTGTAGGGTATATGATTGGGATTGAAGGGAGTTAGAGGTGTTTTGGGGCTCTCGGGCAGGCATATGCACCTCTAGGGATCTCAGTTGCTCTTGTGCTGGCGGCCCGTTGGTGATTGCAGCTTGACCTTCGTCATTGAGAGGAACGCGAGAGCTATACATCGGCGGATCTGATAGCGACATTTCGTCCACCATATCGTCTTCATCGAACGAGTCCGCGGTTGCCTGACTGCGATCGCCTGGGAATGCGTCGGGCCAGTTACGTTTCCGGCCCGCTTGAAGCAACCCGGGGCTCCGAACTTCGGGGAGCGCAGCGTTCATGTTCATTATCGACAATGAATCTTGCTGCTGCGGCAGGTTCACTCCCATGTAGCGATTCTTCAGTTTCAGCGCTTCAATCTCCAGCTTCAGTTTCTCGATCTCGTCAGACTTGGATTTTAGCTCCTTCAGCACCATAGCAATCATGTCAAAGTCCTGTCCCTGCAGTATGGAGCCTTCCCCTAGATTTCGACCGGGTCCATTCAACTCAATCCGAAGTGCTGTAAATGAATGTTTGAGATCTGACATTGTGTCTTGGAGGTTGTTCACTGAGTTGGAAATCTGATCAATGCTTCTACCCTGGTGGAGCATTTGCTTTTGCATAGAGGGATCGAGGATGGTGGGGTCTGTGCAGCCAGCTGGCACTAGTGCGCTGCCCTGGACGAGATCGAGGTTTCGGCGCGGAGGTTCTTTTGGGGGACAAATTAGTCGTTCAAGGGCCCCCTGTTTGAAGACGGGCTCCACCGTTCGCATGGTAACGATCTCCCTAAAAGCAACTTTCGACATTTTCCACAGAATATTCATCCTAAGCACAGATTAGCAGTGAGAAGCGCCAGTCTTGGTCCACAGCCACTTACCCGTTGTCAAGTGGACAAAGAACTCCCATCCGTTGCTGACAGAGTTTACATGACACTTCTTGGATGACACGGCCACGTAACAGTGTCATATCCGATGTCTGAGGGATTTGCTTCCGCTCTGAAGAAACAGCGATGCGATGGAGGTCGACACTGAGCCACGCCGTTGGGATTGAGTAGGCATTAGATAGTTTGGCCCACTCATTCTCTAGTGCAGCCAGCGAGCTGGAGCACCGAGCGCACTGACACAGAATGCCAGGCCGTGTGAGATGGGATAGATCCATCTTTGCGCGACCAGTGTGAGAAGTCGTAAGATTGTGCGGGCTTGAACCACTGAAGCGCATTGCCCGCCCGCGGCCAGCCAAAGCTGACTCAGCGGTCGAGGCCGTCCGTTGGACGCACTAGTACTAATTTGGTTATCGATAAGGAGCACTTGCAGTGGCGTCATAGCCGCGGAGGCCTTGAGTTACAGATTAACACTTCTGATAGGTGAAACACGATGTTTAGGTTGTGGACCTGGACTGGGATAAATTGTATGCTTATCCCCCGATCACCAATGTGATCTGCGGCACATCGAAGATATCTATATTGCCCGGTTCCACAATGTAGCATCCATTCTGTCCCCAGATCACGTGTCGGCTCCCCTCTTTCCCCCAATTCCCCCGAGTTATCTTGCTGTCGCAAAACCCATCCATGAATCGCTTGTTGCATCCGTTCTGTCGGTCTTCCTCGGCACTTCGAGTAATAGCCCCACGCGGACGAAAAATAATCCTTCCGGTCGCCATGGCACAACTGTCCACTGATGCCCTGGCTCGTGCCTCGGCAGTGATTGGCACCTCCGACAAGAAGCCCACAGCCTGGCACGGGGCTGGAGCTGCCGAGTTCGACCTCCGAAGTATGACTCAAGCGGGAAAGGGAATGACAGAATTGAAGCTGATTTGAGTCAGGCGATACAATGACGAAGCCTACACCGTCGATGCTCGAAGCGATCTGCCAAACAACTCTTCTGGATGATGTGTTCGAGGAGGATCCAGTCACCAACGAGCTGCAAAGCTATGTCGCCGAGATTACCAAACATGAGGATAGTCTGTTGGTCCTTTCCGGGACAATGGGAAACCAGGTGGCCATTCGCTCGCATCTCGCGCAGCCACCTCATTCAGTGTTGTGCGATCATAGATCACACATCATTTGTTATGAAGCTGGTGGTGTGAGCGCTTGGACTGGAGCCACCGTAAGCCCGGTTATTCCCAAAAATGGGGTGCATTTGACGTTGGAAGATATCAAAAAGCATGCAGTGCTTGGTGATAATATTCATTATTGTCCGACTAAATTGATTAGTTTGGAGAATACCCTGGATGGGATGATTATGCCGCTCGCTGAGGCGAAGCGCATTGTGGAATGGGCTCATGCTAATGACATCAAAGTTCACTTGGACGGTGCCCGGTTGTGGGAGGCCGTCGTGTCCGGTGCTGGGAGCTTGCCTGAATATACAAGCCTGTTTGATAGCGTTAGTCTTTGCTTCTCGAAGGGGCTGGGGGCACCCATTGGAAGTATCATTGTGGGCTCCCGAGAGTTTATCAAGAAAGCACGCTGGTTCCGCAAATCTATCGGCGGCGGTGCTCGACAGACGGGCGTGATTGCAGCTGCGGCCCGGGTTGCACTCAATGAAACTTTTGGCACAGACCCCAAAGGCCAGACCGGAAAGCTTGCAGCAACACATAAAAAGGCGAAGCGCGTAGCCGATCTGTGGACCAGTCGCGGTGGGAAGCTGGAGTACCCCCTGCACACCAACATGGTTTGGTTGGATCTTGAGGCATCAGGAGTGGGTCCAAATGACCTGGCAGAGATTGGACAGCAAAAAGGGCTGAGATTGATGGGTGGCCGCGTCGTGGTCCATTACCGTAAGTGGTTCCTTAATCTGCCTTGGGGGCGGGATTGCATGACTCAAAATCTGACCTGTCACAGAGGTATCGGATGAAGCGCTCGCACGGCTGGAACAAGTGTTCGATACTGCACTGAAGGGCGATTTCAAACGGAGTGAAGATGTTAGCAAGCCATATGGGAGTAAGTAGTTGGAAGAGAATAATAACTGAATCTAGTGTACGTCCGGATGTACATATACGAGAGCCGTGCTTTACTATGTAGAGATGTGTATATTTTTTTTCTCATAGATCGAACTTGAGACGATTCCACGGTTAGCCCCCCGCTATATCCCGCTTGACCAATCAACGCGCCTGCCGCCTGATAAGTAAGCAATTTACGCGCCTTAGGAACGCGTCGTTGCCTTAGGTACCGAGTCACGATTGTTGCGGCTCGTTCTTGGTCTTGTTCCTCGGACGACGACCTTCCAAGGAGTGCGATTTTGCGTCCCGGCGTCCCCATTTTTATCTGTCTACTGTCTCAATTTTACTAGCTGTGGACAGGTTGATAGGAAATCTTTCAAGCTGTGTAAGTTCATCCTCGACCTCGAGTCGATGCTGAACAAAGGCCTCTTCAAGCTTCCAAAAGACGTTTGCTAATTTGTTGGAACGGAATTGCACAGACATACATTCTCGCCCACTCGAAACCACAGCATACACTCCCTTCCTTAATTCGAGCATTGTTAATCCGGAGACACCATTGGGTAGCATAACGGCATCTTGACGGTCCGGTATCCCTCCGCCGGTACACATCTTTAATACCAGAATCGAGCTCTGTATTCTTATGGCTTGGGGACAAGGGTTGGATAGACTCACTTCTAACTCCCTGGGCAGCGTCGCCATCCCTGTTGACCAACACTGCCTTTGAGGAGAGTTGAGGAGGGACACCCCACTCTGCAAGGCACACGGTTCACTTCTCGCTCACCATTGCCTATTCCGCTCCTTACAATCACTGAGCCAACCATTTGTGATCAATCCTTTGATCAAGCGATACCTTGGTGAATGTGTCGTTGGTCTTGACACATACATATCATTATCTTGCCCAACTTTTGCCCGGGTGCGAGGTTCCTCGGCCCCAGTACCCATTCCCCTCGAGGTATATATACAAACTCTCCCTGGCTCTTGCTTCTTGGGACAAACTTACTGACATAGTATATCTCCAGTCTACGACATTAATGACCTTTTATGCACATTTCCTTTGCTGGCCTCGCATCACATATACCCTACCACATCGGGTCTGTACCTGTAGTTCATCTCTCTGTTCATTCTCCTAGCACCTTCATCTGCATTTGCATTCATCCTCATAATGGAAGCCACCCAGGAATCCACCCAGCCGTGTGCTGATCCTCGCCGGATGGGAATGAATAACTCTGGCATCCAAGATTCAGACTTGGCCGACATCATCTGTATCCTCCATCCAAATTCGCATGCTGCCCATGATGCTGTTGGTGCCACTGGAGGAGTATGTGCTCAGCACATACTCCAAAGGGACATACTGGAGCACGAATCCTCTCATACAGCAGCATTAGATTTGGCATTGAGGCTCTCGTCAAAAGTTCACAACCTGGGAGTTGGCTTCTGCTTTGGTCGCAATCGCTCTCGCTGCGATGTTCTTCTCAGTGTTGATGACGATGCTAAACGAGTGTCGAACACTCACTTTCGCATATTTCTAACCGAGGACGGCATTCTCATGCTCCAGGATACGTCGACAAACGGTACCATCGTGGACAATTGCCGCCTGCGAAAATCTCAGAAAGACGGGAATAGCCGAATGCTCACAAATGGATCTGTCATTCAAGTCATCACCGGATCCCAAACTTCCGACGAGGTCCGCTTCGTGGTTCGAATTCCGGCACGAGAAGGATTCGCTGTCCAATATCACCAGAACTTGTTTCGCTATTTCCAACGAGTTCATGCACATACCCCAGCGCATAAAGAACGACAGGGCCCAAGCCCATCTGCCTTGGCGTGGTCGTCCGCCAATGCATATGGCATGCATTGGACCGGTGGTGCTGAGTACAATGTGACTGGACAGATTGGAAAGGGTGCCTTCGCTACTGTGTACAAGATTGCAACCAAACAACATGGCGCCATCTATGCTGCAAAAGAACTTGACAAGCGCCGCTTTATGAAAAACGGTATCCTTGATCAAAAGGTCGATAATGAGATGAAAATCATGAGGGATCTCACACATGTAAGCAATGTTTTTCAGTTTGCCTTGTAACGAGCCAACTAACGCGTTGCAGCCGAATATCGTTCAATACATCAATCACCACGAGCATGATCGATGGATCTACATCATCATGGAGTATGTGCCAGGCGGCGAGTTGTCGACATACTTGCAGACCCAGGGAAGAATTGCCGAGGAGATGGTGAGAACGATCGCACGACAAACGTTACGAGCACTTCACTATTTGCATAAACGCCGCATCACCCATCGGGATATTAAACCGGACAACATCCTGATTGCCTCGCTGGACCCGCTCAGAATCAAATTATCTGACTTTGGGTTGTCGAAAGTGGTGGAGCAGGAAACCTTTTTAAAGACGTTTTGTGGAACGCTTCTCTACTGTGCGCCGGAGGTGTACCCGGACTATGATCAATACCGCCGTGGCGAGCTCCGAAAGAGGCGTCGCGTTGGAGACCCGTAAGTCCCTAATTTCGTTTCTCTTGGGAAGCCTCTGCTGATATTCAAAGACCGCCCAAAACATCTCCGTACAGCCAATCCGTTGACATGTGGTCGTTAGGAGCAGTTCTTTTCCATATCCTGTCTGGCGTCCCACCATACTCAGGCCGTGCAGAAGATCGAGGTGTCCAAATGCTTCGTACTATTATGACAAGTGATGCTGACTTCGATGCCTTGCGCAAGGCAGGCGTGTCCGAATCTGGCATTGACTTTGTCGCCCAGCTTCTCAACCGGGATCCTTTCTCTCGTCCAACAGAGAAGGAGTGTTTCAAGCACCCTTGGATTGCAGAGGTCCCTGATGTGGATGAGTATGAGGATGATGACGACCTGCTAGATGACCGTCAAGATGGGCTTTCAATAATTGGCGAGGATGCTGAGGACGAGCTAGACGCTTCACAATTGTCTATCGCTGACGGTCCGGGGTACGTACATGAAGCCGACGGTGAAGAAGGTAGTAGCAGTGAAGAAATCTCCAAACGGCCTCGCATTGAGTACATTCCCACCGATGTTCGCTATCCCAGTCTTCCCAATATTGAGAGCTTCCAAGATGGGCAAGCGGCGGTGGACAATCATGCCAAACGTTTGTTTGGCGAAGTTTCTACCTCAGCTCTACGCAGCTCCCACGCACTCGGCAATATGGATGCATACGACGCAAACAATTTTCACGTTGACTTTCTCTCTTCCGGTGAGTCGATGATGAGCGACAATCCCAACGAGTCGATTATTTCCCTCCCGGCGGTTCCCTTCGGTGGCACTGCGCCCAGTTTGATGGGTGCAGAGAAGCTCGTTGGGCAACTCAACATGAATTCCTTGAACCCCGCTCTGCAACTCAAGGGTGGCCCGGTTAACAAATCCTCCTTGCGGCAGACCACTCCTGGGCACATCAAGGACGGGATGCTACCTAGTACACTCAACAGGGATTCTGTGCCGCCGACTTCGAGTCCTAAAGAACAACCTGTCTCGAGTCCCCAGGAGCCAACCCCAAAAGCAAAGTTCACACGTCGGATTGACCTTGCTCTTGCAATCCCCGACACAGCCAGCGAGGCATCTAGCGATAATAGTGCCCACAACAGCCGCCGCGGCACTGCCCCCGACGATCCCTCTCTCCCCTCCAAATCACAATACGACGCCGAGTTTGCCACTACGCTTGATGCGCAGACAGGTCAAGCTATCTTGGAGCAGATGAATGCGGAGGAATCAGATCCGTCAGAACCGATTGTTCATCGACCCAACTCCCCGTCTATTCCCTCCACGCTGTCAGATTCGGCGTTCGCCAAACCACCAAAGCGATATGGAAAGTTGAAGAGTCTCCCCGGTTCAATATTCGACTTGACAATTCACCTTGAGCATAGGCTCACCTCATGGGGTCGAGGCCCGTTAGCAACTGTCAAGCATGCGGACCCCATGGACACAAGGATTCCTGCCTATGCCCTAGAGGTGACATTCTGGGCTCCAGGAATCGAGGCGAGGATCGCAGCAGGTGAAAGCTGGCTCGAAATTCCAAGTGTGATGGCTATTCTCTCCACCAAAGCGCGTTCTGGCATATGGGTAAATGACACGCTGCTGCGCCGTGGCTCTATGACCGAGGATGGTCCCGAGGCTTTGCAATTTGGGAAGCTCTACACGGGCGACATCATCACTGTGTACCAAAACAAAGACCGAACAAAGTTCCTCAAGCTCCAGTGCGACTTCACCCATGGCGACAGCGCCCAGCCTCGGCCGGGACACGAAGCCGGGTTCATGGTGCGACAGGCTCTCATGGCCAAGGCTGGCGGGGCGGCGAACCGAATGCCGATTCGGCCCCAATGCAAGGATCGGGATTAGATTGAGATCTGGTGTTATTAGTCTTTCCGCTTTGGACGTAGATTGATAGGAGTTGCGTGGCCCAGTGGGAATTCATCGTTACATAATTTCTATGCTCCACAATGCCGCAAGCAGTTGAGTAGATGTAGAGTAGTGGAGCCGATCTCCGCCAATCGATCTATACTGGAGTGTGTGTGTAGTTCATAGGTTAAATTAGGCTAAACTGGACTATAATGTCAACTGGACTAATTTACAGTATTGTACATGTAATGATCAGAGATAAATCCCAGGATTTAAAGTATTGAGGCTGGAGATTAACCAAGGGAAGGATCGAAACCTAAACCGCACCTGCTCCAAGACCGTGGTATTGGCACCCGCATTCGGCCTCAAGTTCCTTCGCATCTCGAATCCGGCACATAATGTGCAACACACGTTTAATGATGTTTGGTGTGTCTTAACTACTTCTCTTCCTAACTTCACGTCACTCGTTACATCTCTCTGACCTCACAACACCATCCCTTCGCTCGTACTTTCCTTCCAACATACTCAAGATTTCACAACAATCACTCTCTAGCAATTCGCTGTTTAGCGCCGATCACCGCGATGACCTTATCGCGATCACCCTCTCCCCACCCGGGCGGGGGGTGGTCCAGCCCGGGACTTGTTCCGGCTAGCGGCACTGTATCACCAAACGGTCCATCGCCCGGTTCAATATCCCCAGGTACACCAGGGGGCATTTCGTGGGCAGCAGCCAAGGCGAAAAGCGACGAGGTACGCGGGTATCCATCATTCTCGACACGCAATGGCGGCTTCTTCTCTCGCCAACGACACAAGATCTCGACTCGGTTCCATAGCGTTCGAAGGCTTTCCTCACGTGAATACGTCGATAAGGATGATTTCGGCAGGGAATGGAAGCGTTCGGGCAGTGGTTGTGGCCTGCTAGGTTCCTTACGGATACCAGTGCGCCGGGGCCGGTTCCGGCTGCTGTTGGCATTGTTGTTGGTGTGGGTTGGGTATCTATTTTTCTGGACGAGTAAGTGGTTTCTACTACGATCATTATTTCGACCTGTTATTCTAACAACATTCCAGGCATTATCCAAACATACCGACGATCACCCATAGGCGGCGGGAACAAGTTCGTCATCATACTCGGATCGAACGTGGAGGGTGGCGTGATGGAATGGAAGGGAGCACGTGAATGGGCCATTGAACGCAACAGCATATGGAACAAAAAGAGATATGCACAAAAATGGGGCTACGAGCTCGAACTGGCGAACCTGCTGGCTAAGAAGCGATATTCACATGAATGGCGCGAGAGCTGGGAGAAGGGCGATGTGATCCGCGAAGCCATGCGTAAGTATCCAGATGCAGAGTGGTTCTGGTGGCTCGACTTGAACACGTGGGTTATGGAATACGACACATCCCTCCAACACCATCTATTCAATGACCTCGGGTCCCACGTTTACCGTGATATCACCGCCTATAACCCTCTCAATATCACCCACCCACTACCCGAGTTCTGGCTCGACGAGCTTGGTCGTTCCCTCGAGGGCGATGGCAAGGCCGATTCATTGAATATGCTTCTGACACAAGACTGCGCCGGATTCAATCTCGGATCTTTCTTCGTGCGCCGATCTGATTGGACAGACCGCCTGCTCGATACCTGGTGGGATCCGGTCATGTACGAGCAGATGCATATGGAATGGGAACATAAAGAACAGGATGCCCTGGAGTACATTTATCAGAGTCAACCGTGGGTTCGGAGCGGTGTTGGCTTTTTACCCCAACGCAGCATCAATGCCTTCCCGCCTGGCGCATGCGGCGACGGAGATAATCCAGCGGTTCACTATCAACAGAACGCACACGATCTCGTCGTCAACATGGCTGGTTGTATGTTTGGTCGTGATTGCTGGTCTGAAATCTACTACTACCGCGAGCTGAGCAATTGGCTCAGCCGCTCTGGTTGGGAGCGATTCAGGGATAGTGTCACTGATGTATACGACCGAATGACCGGAAAAGTTAAGGATGAGGATGATTGATCTATACTGTTTTATGCTTTTTACATTGATTATGTTTGTTTACACCAGCTTTACATTGTTGTGGTTATTCCTCGCATTATGGGAGGTTGCTGAAAGTTATGCTTCGTATGTATATTGCTTTAGTGGTTTGACATTGTCTTGATCGGGGCGTACGGTAGCTGGTGTGAACAAGAACAACCAGTCATTGAAAATATGATATTTTTGCGAGTGATTTCTTCGCCGGCAAAATGGATTTTACTCGCTCTAAATCAGATAAAAATGTAATCTCGAGTGATCAAAACTTCCCTGTCTGACCTGCCGTTTTCGGCCTGTACAGATCCACGTGACCACACAGATCTGCACAAAAGGCCCCCTCCGTCTCCCTCACCAAAGCACCCCAGACCGCCCTCATCCCACCCAATCACAAACCAGGTAATCCAACCTTCAAGATCAACGATCCAGACGACCGCATCAAGCAGCCTCCAAAAGCCGACTCCTCCCACCAACCCTTGCTGCCATTGTCCTCTGCCCGAGCAAGAAACCAGCTCAACCAAACCCTCACCTTAAACCAAACCACACAAACCAACCACCCACAATGCCAACCGCCGAGTCCGCCGCCTTCCTCGCCAAAAAGCCCACCGTCGCCCCGACCTACGACGGCGTCGACTTCGAGGACAACGTCGCAGTCCACAATGCCCGCGACGCCATTATCCGCGAGCAATGGGTCCGCAGCATGATGGCGCGTCTGGTTGGCGAGGAATTGGGCAAGTGCTATGCGCGCGAGGGCGTGAACCACCTTGAGAAGTGTGGTGTTTACCGAGGTGGGTTGTTTTCCGTATTTCCTACATATATCTACGCCACATATCCAGGAGAGTGAAGGTTATTGAAGGGTCTGCGGGTGTTTATCTCTGCATTAACCGGATTTGAATTGATTGAGGGCTATGTGGATTGATTGTGATTGTGATTGCGATGCGTTGTACTAACTTATATATTCCCTGCAGAGAAGTACTTCGAGCTCCTCAAGGACAGCAAGATTAAGGGTTACCTCGGACAGGAGAAGAACCGCTTTGGTGGAGAGTCGGCATAAGCGTTTTACGTCTTTTCTTGCGTGTTCAGCTATGCGATTGCGTTTCGAGGCTCGGGTTTGATGGTTGATATCGATAACGCGGGGAATGGACAATTTTGATGTCGAGATGAAATGGTCGGCTTTGGACTGAACCCCAAGGTTTCGATTCGGTCTTGTCCAAATTTGGTCTTATGGCCACCCAGATCGGGTCCGTGTCGGGGGAGACGAAAAGAGATGGCAGAAGAGGGTCTGGAGATTACCTTCTTTGTGCTCTTGTCTGTTTGTACTGTACATAATATCACTTTGTTTGATCACTATTCCTTTTTTATACGATGTTGCAGTGCAGTTCAGAGATATCGTAGTGACCCACACTCCATCGGTCCTTGTTTCTTTACCGGCCCTTGTGCTTGTCCTTCGAGGGGCGCTTGAATGGTCCATTCAGTATATATCACCCGCATCCCATGTTCTACATATGTACTTATATGTTGGTATCATTCAATAATAAACGCTCGAGGCTGTCGTACTTCGGTCCGGGAATGTACCCGGAGGTCCACGGCCATCAGGCTGTCCTGCATCGTCTTCACTATCGTTGTCACTTCCAAACAGAACATCATCTCTCTCATCTGGCGGAGCACGCATCCGCATGAGTTGGTCCTCATCTAAAGAAGGGGGTTGGTATGGTGCTGGGGGAGAGTGAATATCTCGACCAGAAGGGAGGTTAGAGAGCAATGGTGCAGAGGGTGGAATGGGCTGTGTGTTCATCTGCATTGAGTCAGTAAGCCATGCATATTGAGACCAGCCTAGATCATGGAGGATATAGGAGAACTCAAACTCACTGTGTCATTCATTTTCTCCCATTTAGTCTCAAGCATTGCAAGGACTCTTCCCTCCTCGTCACGACCAGCATCATCCCCCGCATCCAATGGACCTTTTTGGTTGCGGCTACCGCCAGAATCCTTAGTGACTCGACGATCTTCACGTCGCTCTGTCCACTCGCGCTTTAAACGGGACAGGCCGCTCTTTGCAGAACCTCCCGACCCAGTAGGGTCTTCCTGTGAAGACCCTGCTCCACGTAGTCCGAGCGGGATGCGTGCAGCTCGCAACCACGCAATACCCTCACCCACTTTGCCAGACATCTCAGCATCTACACCAAAGAATCGACAGGCGCGTGCCCGAGCAACGCGAGCCAAAACTCCTGTATAGCGGACCAAATCCTCATCCACACGGCCTGCACGACCAGAAGTAGATCCAACAGCACCTAGACCTGCAGCCGCTTGTTCGGCGTACTCTGCGGCGCGAACACAGAGTCTTGCGAATAGCAGAGCGCGTACTTTCGGGATTGAAGGTGCATGGACCATCCACTCTTTATCATTCGGATTGCGCGATTGGATACACGCCGCAACATACGCATCATCTTTAAGAACAGCCAGTAACGTTGCCTCCGCCATAGCCAAAGATGACAGAGCTGACTGCGTAGCAGCCTCGAGATCCGGCACTGTTGACGCAGTAGCTGTGGTGAAAGTCGGCGAGGACGCGAGCAGATTATGTACTGAGCTAGCTTGTAGTAGACACCGCGTTGCGGTCTGCACGGCAGCAGTACGGACCTCCGCAGATGGGGTGGACGATGCGTATAGCGCAGCGACGACTCCTGCGCGCGCCATCCTACTCAGTACATACCCCAGTGTTGTGAGAGTAAACGCCAATTCGAAGTGGATGCCCCGGCCGGAGACTCGTCCATTCCGCGTGCGGATACCATTTCCGCTTGAGGTTGACAATGTACATCTCCATGCTGACTCTATCTCCGCGCTGATCGTGATATCGACTGTTTCGCCGGTGCGGAGATTCGTCCCCCTGACGTACAGCCATCTTGGAAGGCAGAATGATATGCATCGGTTTGAACAGAGCGACCATTCAGTCCATTTGAGATTACAAATAAAAAGGGAATGTATTCATTCAAGGCGGACAGAACTGTGGGTAGGTGGGCATCCTGGCGCGCGCCGCGGGGTAAGCGCTTGTGGGCTTTCAGTGCGAGGCGGAGAGCATGGCGAGCTGTTGAGGCTGATTGGGGGAGGGATGGGTGAGTGGTTGAGGATATGAATGATTGAAATGACAGAGGCGAGGTGGTTGGGAGGATGAATGCGTAGACCATGGTGAAGTGGTGAACTGGTCGGAGTTGGAGAAGGGGGGAATCGGAGCTGATGTCACTGCCAAGACCCGGAGGGCTCTAGGGCTTTGGACAACAGATATATATCCAACCTCATAAACATTATATATAAGAAAACTTGTTGCATAATTTGAATTTGTATGTGTTTTTTTCTTCTATCGATACTAACTATGAAGCCTGAGATTGCTCAAAAAAAAAAAAAAAAAGAACATCTAATAGAACATTTAACAAGACTGCTAAAAAGATACGCCAAAGGTACAAGCGGCCAACTATTCTTATACTATATAAGAATCACTTTGACAGTTCTGATTTACACGCTTAGATGCAAAATTTGCAAATTTCAAAAGAATAGATATACCAAAAAAACAAACGATTCTAGAGTTTAAATCAACAATCCAACAAAACCAACGCAAAAGCCAAATATATAGTAGAACGCAAGATACTCGCCACATTGTACTTGAAGAAGAAAAGACCTTGCCTATCAGGGGACTGCTTTTCCTCCTGCTGCTTTTCCTCCTGCTGCTTTTCCTCCTGCTGCTTTTCCCCCTGCTGCCTGTCCTCCTGCTGCCTGTCCTCCTGCTGCCTGTCCTCCTGCTGCCTGTCCTCCTGCTGCCTGTCCTCCTGCTGCCTGTCCTCCTGCTGCCTGTCCTCCTGCTGCCTGTCCTCCTGCTGCCTTTCCTCCTGCTGTTTTTGCTCCCGGCACTCGATGTAGTGGAAGGTCCGGTAATCTTGCGGGAATTTGAGCCGGACCTACGTAGGGCACACTCAGGAGGCTTGAGTGTACGTCGCCAAAATAGGTATAGCTCGAGCCATCCGGAGCCGATGCTGAATACAGCCTGTGTCGTGGCCACGGACCATTCAATCGACCTTGTGGTTTAGTGAAGGTGTCATCATAAACGAGGACTTGAACTGGATGCCACAATGGGGAGAAGAAGTCCTGGTTCACAAGATCGTACATGTTAACCTCAAATTGCCTGCAGATGAAGTGCTCGCTTGCTCCATTTGCCATCAGCATGGGCAGGGTGCCTATCAGTGGTGGAAGAGGGGGGTCAATTCCATTGGGGTCACGATTGCTACTTATGAGATCCCGCATATCACTTTTGTTTATCTGCATGATATCCGCCCCAGTGTCATCCACGAAGACCAGGCTATTGGGCATGGATGTTTGTGTGGGGGGCGGGTTAAATGCACCCGTAGGCACAATCGTCGAGTCTGGAAGTTGTATGGAGATGTTCATCTTGAAATTATGTTAGATACAAGAGCATCCTTGTTGGCATCTGAACTCACGAAAGTAGTACACTGCCATTTTCCAGGATACGGCGTAGCTACCCATTCTGCTCTCTGGGCTCCTGGACCCGGTCCGTCAAGCTATGCATGTTAGTTTCCGACTAACCTGAGTGTTGGAGGAGACATACCCCTTCTACCCAAAAGCCTGTGTGACCGGCATATTGGGCATTGATGATCTTAAATTCATCCCACCTGAATGGCCTCGGATTGCAGAGCTGTGCGCCTCTAGACCAGTAGGTAACAAGACCTGTATTCCATCTCAATTGGCCTGCTCGGTACGCTGCCATGATGTTTGTCACATTGGCAACCAGTTCATACTCGTCATTCCCTTTTTGGAGCCATTCCAAAGTCCCCTGGAGGGTTTGCAAGCGGAGGACGACAGGCCAACTTAATCCAGCCGGCTCCAAGGCCATCATTGCACTAATCAATTAGTTAAACCGTGTGACGAACAAGGATCCTGGAAATACTCACTTGCGACTTTGCTGCTCTCGCAATAACTCCCTCAACCTGTACTCAAATGTCCGGGTCATGATATTATCACTGATCCGCTCATGGCACCTTGCAATCTGAGCATTCAAATCACTATATAGTATTCATTAGTATCTACAAATGTGGGTATAGTGAGCGGGAAAGACGTACTCAGGATCAAGATCGGGTTCTTGGTCATTCCAACCTTTTGGCGTATGCTGGAGTCTCATAATTGGATTCGCTGCCGGCTGTTGCCATCTTGTCTGCCGTTTTGGCCGTGTCGGTGGTGGAATTTCACCTTCATAGGATTTATTCAAATCCAATGCAAGTGCGGCCGGATCCAAAGGTGTCGGTTGAATAACAGGGATGGGGACGGCAGCAGCAGCAGCAGGAGCAGGAACAGGGATAGGCAAGCCCATTCCGTCGACCTGGGGCTGAGCTGGCTTTTTGCCCTTTTTCCGCGCTGAACCACTGCCAGTGTCACTGGCCTTCCTCTTTGAGAGGTGGGGGCATAGTGGCCCTCTGGCTTTGCAGCAGCGGCTCGCCGAGGACGATCCATTTTGAAGAGCGAGATAATGGGAACAGTATGAAATGCGGAAGATGTGAAAGCTCAGTGCAGCATGAGATAATCGAGAGATATTTGAAGTCGGGTGAGGGAGATATTTGTACTTCGGGACTACAAGTTACATACTACCATGCACAAACAAAGAAGATCAGATTTGAGGAAAAGCCCCCCAAGTTCAAAAAATACTTCGAACATCAAAGAAATCCTTCGAGGGTACAGTTGGATTTACATGAAAGAAAATAAGAAATTCGGGTACTCTGATCATTTGGTCGAACTAGAAAGCGTGCCTGAGTAGTTAATCCTAACAAAGAATCCCAACTCGAAACCAAAACCACACTGTTCAAAGTAAAAGAAGCCCAAATTTCAACAGCACTTTGAGCCATAGTGTGTCAAAGAATTTGAGCTTCAGGATATTTATTTAGTTCCTCGCATTTCATGTGAGAGGATCACGTGGGTCACCTTGGCCTTCCTTTTAGGTTACTTTGAAAAGTGGGAGAGTGGTCGGTTTATTCGGCGATGTCGCTAGAGAAGCACTCTAGAAAGACCCTCTTAAAAGATCATCTCCAAACACCATTTAAAAGGCATTTAAAAAGTCCAAGCGAAAATACGGTAGGACGTTCTTATAATATCCCTAATATCATCTCAGGCCGAATAGATCGAATTATTGAAGCCTTCCAGAAATCGTATACGCAGCCGACGATTCTAATAATTCTATAGTAGTAACTCCTGTCTTTGTCTTCAATTTGACCCAGCTCCACCAGGGAAATGTCCCCTCGTTCATCCGCGCCTTGCAATCCGGAATAACATCGCAACTGACCTTGTACGGTCTTTGTGAGACCCAACTTTATCCCCAACAGACTAAAATCCGTTATTGGTCTCCAATGTACCATTAGCGATAAAAATCCATGAAGTCCGATGGAAATAGCCATAGTCCGTTTCGGGTTGTTCCTTTTCACGTAGTATTTCACCCAGTCGAAAAAGAACGAGAGATACGTATAGAGAATCTTCTACCGCCACAGAAACAGAGCCATAGCATCTCTCCTCGAAGTTCAATGCTACCCGTAATAAGGAGTGCCCCACCATGCAATCAATGTTCATACAAATTGAATCAAACGTGGAGTGTAGCTGTCGTGCTGTAACTGGATAGTTTGGTGTAAGCCCTTATTGAACTCCCTTGCTGTCTTGCCTCTCACTTGGAGGTCAAATATTCTGTCTCACCAGTTTCGGATGTCTGTCACAGACAAAGGCAACAACGAGGCAATCTGGTTCATTGAGGATCGGAACCTCGAGTACGTGGAAATATCAAAGAAAATTCCAAACCAAAGAACTTCAATCACCTTCACTCTCTCTTTCTAGCCAGGTAACATCTCTGAAAGCATACATCGTTAGGTAGTGATAAGTATTCTTGTTCGATCCTTTTTCATCTAATTCTGTATTTAGATTTACTACACGATCTATCCCCTAGTACTAACGTTCAGGTGAATTGGCAATTAACACTAGGAAACTGCACACATTTACATTACTAACATCATATCCACAGCAATGTCCCGGACGCCCGTGTTTGGACCGGCCCTTGAGGCGGACTACACAAAGATAGTCCAGATTGTGGAGACACAGATTGAAACGCTGACATACAAAGCATGGCGACGCCACGAAGTGATTGAAAAACTGGAAGCCCTTTGTCGCGAGCTGGTATTCCAAGCAACCTGTGATGAACACAAGCCTCGCAGTCATCTTCGTGGGTATGCGCAATTCCAACGTTTCTCCATGACACTCAGACTTTGTTTACCCGAGGCAATCCTCGTCCTCAAGAGTGACTGGACTAGTTATGAGATAAATAGCCGGACCTTCGACTGGGAGAGAGAGGATGTGATTGAATACACGGCGGCTTGTATCCTCAAGGAGACACTTGTCGCCGCACAGTCAACTGACTGGTATCTTTGATATGGGGTGCTTGGAGGATTGATTTCTATACAATATATTAGCGGAGTTGAATCCACTACTGAGTATTTGTGACACATTCATCTGGACCAAGCATGTTCGTAAATACTCCCATAAATGACCTATTTTGCGTACTTTGTTCTCACTACGTAGTATTTCTAATCTACGTATTAAGAGATCAACGCTGCCATAGCGCCTTTTAAAATCCCAGTGGGCGTTGAATTCAAAGATTCTTAGAGAGACACGAGCAGATTCTGGTAACTGCAAACTATTCATAGATATGAGAGCCATATCAACACTTGACGTAGAGATCCCTTGGATTACGTGCAAAGACAGGGAACCCAAGTCCACATCTGGATAAATACCACGAACAGTGTCAGAAGCGTGAGATAACCCAAACCCAAGGTACAAGCAGAGTTGAAAGAACTCGTGGCCGAGGCGACAGCACCAGTGCCCGAGTTAGAAGCCGAGCTACCTGTGCTCACGGAGCTCGCTGGTGAAGTCGAATTGGAACCCAGGGCAGTGCTTTGCGGCTCAGCAGACGAGGTCGTGATGAGGGAGCTGGCGGAACTAGAAGAATTGGAGGTAGTGGCCGAAAGTCTCGAGGACGAAAGTGAAGACGACAAATTCGTAGCAGACGAGGTAGATATGGCAATACCAATGGTGGTTGAAGTTTCCGATTCGGCTGAACTCGAGGTGAAGGATGAGGTTGTAGTAGATAAAACGGTAGAAGACGAAGTCAACGAAGCAGTATCGGTAGTAGTCGGAATAACGGAACTGGTCGAACTCGAAGTCTCGCCTGAGGAGACGGCACCATTGATCTCAATACTGTCCGACGACCCAGATTTATCGGAATAGACATAGCTCTCCGCCGGCGTGTAGTTGACGATCTCAACTGACTTGACATACATCGTGAAGGGTGCCTTGGAGTAATCAGTTTCGCCACCAGCCCAGTCGATTGTGCCCTTGATTCTGCTCGGATCACCTCCTGCCCAGATACCAATTCTCACGCGCATCGGCGTCTGTGGGAAGCGAGTTCCATCTTTGGCATCAGCATAGTCGACTGTCCGGACAACGGTGCCATCGATCGCCCAGGACAGTTTCTCCTTCGACCAAATCCAAGTGTATTTATGGAACAGTTCCTGTGGGGTCGTCACTGGCTGCCAGGTCCAGCGATCGTAATCCTCACTGTTATCACCCTTGCCGTAGTAATTTGTCTGCAATTCGTCGGTGGAGCCACCCAGTGCTTCCTGTATAACGATTAGCAGATTTGTTTCCTAGGGGACGTAATGCAAGGTAGAGCTCACCCAGTCAATCTCGTCATTGGCGTCTGATAGCATGTAAACCGCACTGACAATACCAGTACCAGGAGAAGCCTTCATCTCAACGGATACCTCGCCATAGAAGATGTAGTAGTCAGTTACAATTGTCGCGGCATCTTGTTGTTTGTGGATCGTAAATTCTGCACCATCAGGGCCAGTGACTACTGCTCCACCAAGTGTGGTCCAATCATTCAAAGCCGAAGTCTGCGTTAAGTCGTATTTGATATGGCCTTTGGTGTTGCCCTTATTAGACGGGCAGGTTTTCTGGAAGGCATTGCAGTCTGGTGTTTGCCGAGCAAGAACGAGGGTGATTGCGGCAGCCAGGACTGCAAAAAGGAGTTGATACTGCATGGTTGATATGGATCAGTTGGAGTGTGGAACGGACGCGTCTCGTCGACAAGAGATACGAGACGAGGAGCGACAAATTGACGAGCAATAGGTAAACAAAACAAGCGGATGGGGGTTTGCGAGAGAAAGAGGAAAGAACAAAACAAGAGACCGTCCGATCTGAAAGACTAAGAGTCTGCTGTTTACATCTGCGAGATACTTCCGAAAGTAGTAAGAGTTGATGCAAATGATGTGCTCGTGCCTAAGGGCTCCGGTCTTCCTTCAGCAGTTTTGTTTGGTTTGCTAGGCAAAATCTGTAGTTAGCAATAACCATTAAAATGCAAGATAGTAAGCAGAAAAATATGATCGAGCTTGTATAGAAGAGGCGGTACTGTCTCTATCCAGGTCTAACAGGGCCTCAATATAGAGCGAGTCCAACTACTTTGGCAAGGACGCCACTTGCCTGCCATTTCCTGGAGCTAATTCTAAAGCAAGTGAATACTTTCAATAGACATAACTGCAGATGGACCAGGGAAATGAAGTGCTTGTCAAAGTAGTTGGCCTCGATCTAAGTTGGTTCCCCATTGGTACTAGGATGGGCCTATATTGTGCGAATATTGTCAGAACAAGTAAAATAATTGAGTAGTAGCTCCCTTTACCTTCATTCCAACAAAATAATGACACAAATGAGCCAAATATAAGCTTCCTCAGCAAAAGAGAAAGTCACGAATAATAGAAGCCGAAGAGGCGAGCTGGTTTGTTAAATACTCTCCAGGGCTGTTTCGTGGCTTTTGATAATAATCCACTGCGTCTTTTTCAATTTTTCCCTTTTTCCACCTTTTAATTTCCTCAACTTCTCCTTATGGACCAGCATAGCCAATGGTCGGATATTGTTCCTGATCTGTTCCTGAGAGCGGATGTTAGTGGGCTTAAATAGAATCCCGTGGCCAATCGGCATGAGAACGAGATAGTGGATTACGCTGCCAGTGGGCCGTTAACAGGCGACTAACGCAATGAGGCCATTTAATTTACGCTAACAAGCTAACTAGTATATAGTGCAGAGTCAAGCTTCGAAAAAGCTTTCCTTTCGGACTCGGAGATAACATTCGTCTCCATAACTTCAATCTCAACTGGATGAGTCGTCTGCGACACTTTTCGACGCTAAGCTCGACTAAGTATGGGCGAGGTTCTAATTACAGCAATGGTCGATGCCTTTGGCTATCTCGCTTATTGACCTCCCTAATCTTGATTTTGCTCGCAGTCATGGCGATTTTTCCAATTAACCTCACATCCACGGACTCCCTCATCTCCTTTCGTGGATGAATTTCTTTGATGTTGATTTCTTCACATCTATCCCCTCCAGCTATTGTGGTACTTCCGCTGCAGAAACTGCGATATAAAGCGGTATTGTGTGGGTACTAGGATCGGACTGAGCATACCGCGTCGATACAAATTCCGACACCATGAGATCCTGGTTTTCCTTCTTGCTTCTACCTCTGACTACCATCGTCGGGGTCGCCAATGCGAATGCCGAATATACCGGAACGGATTGCAACCCCCTCGAGAACACGACATGTAGTGCGGATCCAGCCCTTGGAACCGAGCACACATGGCTCTTCAACTCAACTCTCGACACCGACCTCTGGACGATGAAAACCGGAACTCTGGACTACACCTCCGAAGGCGCGGACTTCTCCATGAAAACCGAAAACTCGTCAACTCTCCTCGTATCCAACTTCTACATTTTCTACGGTGTGATGGAAGCACACGTCAAGATGGCGAAGGGAGGCGGCGTGATCAGCAGTGTTATCCTGCAATCCGACGACCTGGACGAGATCGACTGGGAGTGGGTTGGATACAACACGAGCGGAGTGCAGTCCGATTTCTTCGGCAAGGGAAACACAACCACGAGTGATCGGGGCGGGAATCATTATGTTGCAAATGCCGATACCGAGTTCCACAACTACACCTCATACTGGGATAAAGACCGTCTTGAGTGGTGGATTGATGGCGACTTGGTGCGGACAGTGAACTACTCCGAGCCGTTGACTGTGTACGGCAAAAACTACCCCCAAACGCCGTGTCAGGTCAAGATTAGCAATTGGCCGGTTGGAGTCAAGGGACAGTCGCAAGGCAATCTCGACTGGGGTGGTGGTTTGGTTGACTGGTCCGATGTTCCGTTCACTATGAGTGTATCGAAGGTCCGCGTTCAGGATTTCCACACTGGGAAGGAGTACAAGTACAATGGAACCACGGGCACCGGTGAGAGTATTGAAGTGGTCAGGTGAGTGTTGTTTTGAAATCCAGGATTCAATGATTTGGGGGACTAATTTCAATTCGCAGTGGAAACTCAACTGCGATCACGCAAATCAACAAGACACCAGCCAAGACGCTATCCGAGAAATGGGATGATCTTGGCCAGGGGGCTCATATCGGTGTATACTGCGGTGCCGCTGTTGTTGGCGCGCTTCTCATCGGTGCATTTTTATTCTATTGTTTCAAGCAACGTCGGAGCGGCCGTCTACAACAGGCCTTGAACGATGGTCAATATAGCGCAGAGCTCACGACGTTGGAGCAGTCGAAGTTGAGATGGAGGCAAAGTGAATTGCGTAGTAAAGGAAGCTACCAGCCAGTTCCTTAACCGGCTTCATTTGTGTACTATATTTCGGTCATGTATAATTTGTTGTTTCACTTCTTGTATATACTATGTTGAAGGTTACATATTGCAAATTCGTCAACCCTTGTTAAGGCCTTTTCTTCTGTCTGCCTAACATACACGGACTACCGAAAGCACTACTAAACAGCCATGGCAAGGCCGTATAAGCCGCCGAATATTCTTGCAGATACTTATAGAGTTTGCTATTCGCCACTCGAATATTTGATATTTCTTGGAGCATCTTCTGCTATTAGACAAACTAGGGAACGTGCAGATCATATGACGCGTTTCTCGTGAGCTCCTAGGACAGGCAGAGAAATACCACATCAGAATTCCTCGCAGGATAGGATATCCGCTGGCATACTCAGATGCAAACAAAAATTAAAATCCCATGTTAATCCCCGATTAAACGAAATCCTGGCAATTTGCATCTGCTAAACAGACTGAAACTGCCTGCAACTCCACATCGGGCTTTCATGCCCATCCCATGAGGTATCGTGGGGCATGTAGGCATAGTCCTGGTGGCTGAGTTATTCAAAGAGGATTGTCTCCTTTGAACAGTAAAGTGGGGGCGATGATCATGGTTCGAGTCAAGTTGGGAACGATGTCGGCGACCACTGGTGAGGACGGGATTTGACTGTCCCAGTAGATGGTGGTGGGCTGTTTGTATTTCAAATAGGGGAGTAAAGATGAAAGACAATCCGAGTAGGAGAACAACCGGAAGGGTGACATGTCAGCTCAGGTCTGGGCACATTGATGAAGGTAGAGATTCAAGCTTTGCGACTCATTCAAAAGCCAAGCAATTCATGAGGCCATGTGGACCCCTTCACGCCCCCATCGCTTCGTCATCGGAGAGATGACTCGGTGCGCTGCTTACACCCGAACTGTCGCTATCCATTGCCTCTAAAGCCCGGGCACGAACCTGTGCACCCCAGTCTTGGATGCTGGGGGCGCCACCCTCAATGACGACAGGGTGTTCCTCGGCATGTTTTCCCAGGACAGTTCCGGCGTATCGGGACTCCTCGCCCGTCTTGCTGTGTTTCTTCTTCAATGCGGTCAAGTAATCCTCCTTCTCAACGGCGTCAGGGTCCACCATGTCACCCTCGCTAGGCAAAAAACCGGCAACACGTCGAATTTCACGGTGAGCAGGGCCAGTGATCCAGCCGAGGAAAGCATCAAGACCACGCATATCTTCTTCTCCCTGCCATTCCTCTTCCCATTCACGTAATTGTGGCCGTATGGCTCCTGCATCCTGCAGAGCTTGGTAGATGTCTTCGAGATCGGGAACTGGGTCGGATGGGTGTGAGTTTGCGGCATGCTCAGCTGCAGATGAGGCGAGAATGATCAGATACCGGCCAGTCAGGTCCTGAATAGATTCCAAGACTGAAGGGCGTGTCGAGTGGAAGCCTTGAGCGCGGAGAATTTGGATGATCGGAGGGCGGAGGAGAGCGTTGTGCAGGTTTGGGCCCGACATTATGGCTGAGAAGCAGAGGCAAAAAGAGAAGAAGGAAAAAAAAAGCACACGATTTTGTTAACGGGATGAAAGCAGTGGCGAGTAGTATGTGTGAAGAGAGGTAAAGCGAGGTAAGGAAGTGTGAAATGAATGTTTTGAAGAGGCGGAGCGGCGGGATCCAAGGCGGAGGCGGACAGGCCCTTATCTATCCTCCTCATCGTCCTGTTGCCGCCAGACTTGATCTGCGAGAAGCTCTAGATCTTCATGACTGATTATAAAGTCAGTGTCATTTGGCCCTTTCGGCCTGAGGTAGATATCTTCGTAGGAGAGTCGCATCCTCCCCTGGATTTTCTCACATTTCGGTGCCGGGTTCCTTGTGATCTCCAGTTTCTGAACGGGGACCGGAGCGCGGGCGCCCATCTTCCATTGTTCAATGGATATCCTTCCACGCTTATGTATATTGATTGTGAGCAGGATGCTGACCTGTCCAGAACATTCGGTCAACCAGAAACGGACGTCTTTCATCATCTTCGCCGGGGTCTCTGAGTACACGACCTCGACTACGATAGTCGGCCACTCCCTATGATCCAGCGTCCATGAACAATCGGCACTTTTCTTCATATTCGAAGTACCTTGATATACCGTTCTTCCTGTGCCGACAAGCGGATCATTTAGGTTGGGTCGTCCTGACCATAAGACGAATAAACTCGTGAAAGCACTGCCTCCCACTGCATGAGGTCCAGACTCCATGATATTCATGAGAAGCTCATTGGTAGAAGGGTCATAAGCCTCAAAAGCTTTTCGGAGGGAACTTTCATCAGAGGTCGCATAACAATCATTGAAGGTACGCTCATCAATAGTATAAATAACATATGGGTCACCTGGATCCATATCATCTGGCTCTGGCCCCTCCACAAGCTGTAGCATATGCTGGATTCCCTTAAACTCATATTTTGGTGCAGAAGGAAGAACGTCTGCATAGGACATGATGCCGATAAAACAAGTTAGACCAGCGCTATGTGTCTATAGGAAAATGTAGGCTTTTATTCGCAAAAATGAAAAATGACAAAATAAGAGCGTCATTTAGCTCACTGGAATTTTTGGACTCGAATTACAGACCCTTCGCGGCGGAAAAGATATCATAGCATCAAGGAGATGAGCTACCTAGGTCGGTACATGATGATCCTATTTGGTCATATTTTTGTCACTCGAGAAAGAACCTCATATAGATTGTACATTTTTCCAATATATCTGTAGGTGTACTCCGTATAGCCTTCTCACTTGGTTTATCGGCATCATGTATGAAGATGTTCTTCCTTCGAATACCCCCAAATACGAGTTTAGGGGAATCCAAGATTGTCTCCAGATTTTAGATCGCCAATGCGAACAATATGAGGGGTATACGGGTATAATGAACCCGTGGATTATCTTTATTATTGATGGTCAGTCTTTCCTGGAGTGTTTTGAGAACGGCGAAGAAAGCCTACTCAGAAACTCATGGAAGTTGTATGAACCTTCAACCAACCACCTATTTATCGAATTGCCGATAAGTGACATTCATGAGTCAGCCAAAGTCGCCTTCGAGGAACAATTTCTAATTTGGGCCCGAAAGAATCCGAGGCTGCTCCCTACAGGAAGTGCAAATTTCCGAGGTAGCTCGAAAAGAAACCAACACCCAGATGCAGGGTGGCGCCCTAAATATTCTGCAGGTGGTAGAACAACGGACTGGCCGACGATAATCATCGAAGTTGTCTGGAATGAGAGACGAGTGCAGGTAGAAGAGGATGTGAAGTTCTGGTTGACTGAATCCCGTGGTCAAGTGAACGTTGCGGTTACAGTAACTGTTCACAGCCGAGGCAGAATCTCCATTGAGGAATGGAGGTTAAAGGGACCAAATCGAGCTGTCCCTCGTCAAAAAATTGAAATTGTACGTCAACCGGCACCAAATTGTTCGAGAGTTTCAGGGAGCTTCCGAGTACCCTACGAGAAGATACACACTCAAAAAAGGCCAAAGAACGGATCGGATTTTGTGCTGGGCCCTGAGCAGATGGAATCCATTGCAGACATAGTGTGGGGGGTTCAATTTAACTACTAGTTAGTTAGAGGTCGGAAGAAACCTTTCCGCTCTCCGACCTTTTCCTCCTTCCTCCGCACATCCTCTTTCGCCTCTCAGTCTTCATTCACTTCTTACTCTCACATGCGCAGGTGGCTCTCATATCGTCATCATGCCATTAAAGATCAAATTCTCAAGGAGACCAGACCCCCCCGCCAGCAGAAGCACCAACACCCGTACCTCCACCCGCGCCTGTACCTGCGCCTGCGCCCCCAGTGGCCGAAACTCCTCAACCGCCGCGCAAGATCACACTTAAGATCGCGCGAAAATCACAACCCGAGCCGAGCGAAGAGAAACCAAAGAAAAAGAAATCAACAAAGAAGCGACCGGCCGAAAGTGTCGCGCTGCCCGAGCTCGAGCCGGAGCCGGAACCCGAGACGAGCCTACCAGGCCCCAAGCGAATAAAGCTCATCCCATCTAAGAAACCTGCCCTACAGTCAATCCGCATCAAAAACAAGGGAATCGTTCCTAACCGGCCAGTGGGCGTTGGATATGACTCCGAAGCCTCCGACACCGAAAATGATCCTGCCATCGAAGAACAATTTATCCTACGAATGCTCCCAGGGGAGGACTGCGATATTGTGAGGAAATCAATCAGTGACAGGACTTTCAAGACTGGCGAGGTCGGGCTGAAACCTCTCACACGTGAGGGCCGGCGTTCCATCTTGAATGTTCGGGGTCGCCAATATGCGGCAGCTCTAGTGGATCTACCCTGCATCATCGAGGGCATGAAGAGTTGGGACCGACGAGGCTGGTACAAGTCAGCAGACATCTGTCAAATGCTCTTGGTGCTGGGACGCGTTAACAGTGACCAAGAAGCTTTGGAATACCCACTTCCCCCGGGCGTTGACTCCCCCGATGAAAAGACACTTCAATACGCACACGGTGTCGCACCACCCCTCCGCTGGGTTCGCAAGCGGCGATTCCGCGACCGTGTTAGCACACGCACAATTGAACAAGTTGAAAAGGCCGTGGAAGAACTCATGGCCCAAGACGAAACTTCGATTTTCCCTCCCAAGTTTGAGCTGGTGGACAGCACATCCCTGAATCGCGTTGAGGGCTTGGTGCAATCGGGAGAATACGAAGATGAATACGATGATGAGCAGGATGCATATGGCGAAGCCGAAGAAGAGATGATGGATGACTTCGAGGATGCCCTTGCTGCTGAGATGGAAGCCGCCTTGGCTGCCGGCGATGATGAGGCACCCGGGCCAGGACCAGAGCAGGTGGACACTCCATCCATGCAGCCTTTCACACCAGCTGGAGGACCGACCGAACGCGGCGACACCTCTGCCGATGAGAGCAACATATCCGACGAAGACGAAGAAGATGAGCTGGATGACGATCAAATTGAGCAGCAACAACAGCTCCAGCAACAGCGCGAGGAAGTCGCCGAGCTAGAAGCTCTCATCCGAACCGAAACTGCACAGTGGGAGAAGGTGCAAAATCACATTCTGCGCAACAAGATGGGCCGACGTATCCAGGAACTGAAGAAGGACCTACAACTGAAGAAGGTCTCCATGGGCATGCCAGCCGGGGACGATATCTGATCTCCATTCTCTTCACATTCTTATGTTCAATGTTGGAATTTTTCGGCGTTACCGTTTCAATAATCATACCCAGTTTGTCTGACCGAGAGCGAGTCCGGTTTCCATGTTGATACAAGCAGCGCTTAGCTAGCTCGAAATACTTAATGAAAGTTACGTCCAAATCTTCTCACTCCGTAAACTACGCTCCTTCCAGCCCCATTCCAACATTCAAATCCAAATATATCGCCGAGAACACTTTCATTACCTATTTACCTACCACCGGATCACCAGTAGCCTGTTTAACCGCCCCCTCCACATCCAACTTCTCATCCTGTTCCAACTTCCGTCGTCTAGCAGCCTCCCTTTCCGCAACCTCCCCCTCGGGCTCCGGCGGACTCCTCCCAACCCTATCACCAAGAATCCGATCATGCTCAACCCTCTTCGCCCCCAAATTCGCCGCCAGATCATCCGCTTCCCCAAAACCAGGATGACCAGGCCCACCCGCACTCCCAACCGGACCAGCATGCGCCCCAGCCTGCGCACGCTGCATCCCCATCCCCTTACGCTGAACAGCATCCGCAATATACCCCTCGGCAGGCTGCTGTTCTACCCCGTATTCCAGATCGACGTCGGGTGCATTGTGCAGTTGACGTTCGTGTTGTTGATGTTGTGCGCTCAGACGGGAGCGTTCTTCGTCGCTGGATGGTTTTGACTCTGCTGTGCGTTTAATCGTCCCGATTGTGTCGCCATGGTGTCGAACCGGTTCGGTTGCTCGTTGCTCTTGTGGCGTGTGTGTGACGGGATTCGAGGATTGGGCGTAGGCGGCTTGTTTGGGGGGTTGGGAGGGTTGGTCTTGGGTTGAGCGGGTTTGCATAGTGATGTGATGTGATGAAATGGATGTTATATTGCAAGACTTGGTGTATAATGGGAATATGCTCAACAGATGTCAACGGCTGAAGAAAGTGACAGTTATAGTGACAGCTATGTATCCACTTATGACGTCAGGGGTCTTGACCAATGAGAAGTGGGAAAGTACAATGCCAATGTCCGGGTGTTTACTTCCAAGGTCTAACAAGGTCGACCTTTTTTAGGTATAGATCCTCTATGTGCATGACAAACTACTCTTAATTCATACTAAATCAACAAATGCGACCCATCAAGGCTACCAAGTCCACTTTTCAAGTCAACGCCTGGTTCCGCACAGATCGTCGGGTTGACCCAAACTGCCGGGACTCCTAAAAGCTCCTGAGGTCAACAACAATATCCCATCCCGTCTATCCCCGCCCTAGCGGCACCACATCCTTTTCAATATAAACTAACTTCCAGTCCACCAACTAATGAAACCAACCAACGGGGCCCGGGAATATGTCACCCAACCCACTCAATCCCGCCTAACCCAGTTCAACGTCCGAGGGTGAATTAGGGGGAAGTTTATTCGACTCCACAGTCTGACCACTCGCTTACCCACGATGGTTCTGGTTCTTCTCCCTATTTTCCCAGGGTGAACAGAAAACACCCATCAATATATCTACTCCATGGCTACACAAACCTACTATCTGCCTCGCGGCTCGCGGATCCTGGTGACCGGCGCCAATGGCTTCATCGGGAGTAATGTTATCCACAGTCTGCTTGAACTAGGGTTCCGGGTGCGCGGAACTGTCCGCTCGACCAAACCATGGCTCGATGAGATGTTCCGGGAGAAGTTCGGGCGGGACTCGTATGAGTCTGTTGTTCTGGCTAACTTTGAGGATGTGGATGCTCTGGTTGGGGTTATGGATGGTGTATCTGGGGTGGCGCATGTGGTATGTGTTTGCTAGGGAAATGGGATGAGAGGATAAGAGACTGTGCTAACGAAACTGGGATGTATAGGCATCAGATGTCACGTTCAGCTCCAATCCGGAAGAGGTTGTGCCGTGGGTATTGAGAGCTACTGATAATGTGCTCGAGGCTGCATCGAGACGTCGGGATATCCGACGGGTTGTCATGACCTCTTCTGCGGTCGCGGTATTGTTTCCAGAGTCGAATAAGGAGGGGATTGTTGTTCGTGAAGGTGAGAGACCACTTCCTAGAGAAAAAAAGAGAAGTATGTCTTGGCTGACACGATACTTAGATTCCTGGAATGATGAAGCTATCAAACAAGCATATAATCCAGATGCTCCAGAGCAAATGAAGGGTTTGTTCGTCTATGCTGCCTCCAAGACCGAGGGAGAGAAAGCAGCCTGGAGATGGATGGAGAAGAACAAACCGGGCTTCCAATTCAATACCGTGTTGCCTGATTTTACCGTGAGTTTTATAGCCCGATGGCCTATTCAAAGGTACGATATTAACTCGGAATAGCTCGGGAGAATCCTACACGAAGAAATCCCCGGCTCGACATCAGCCTGGGTCTCCGGCCTAGCCAAGGGGGATACACGTATATTTGAGACATTTGTGCCGCGTAAGTGCACACCCACTGATGTTAGATTGGCGTTTGATCATAACTGACATACAAAAACAGAATACTTCTGCGATGTTATCGACATTGCACGTCTCCACGTAGCGGCCCTTCTCGACGCAAATACGGTCTCACGGCGACTCTTTGGATTTGCTGCTTCAGTGAACCTCACTGATCTGATCTCAGTCGTTCGAAAGCTTCGACCTAATAATACATTGATCCCCGAGCCTCCAGTTGACGATGGACGTGATCTGAGTGAAGTTATCCCCGCCAAGGAAGCAGAAAGGCTTTTGCGGGAATTCTGTGGGCGGGAAGGGTGGACTTCGTTGGAGGAGAGCATTGCACAGGGACTTGAGGTATCTCGGAAGAGGTTGTCTTCGTTGTAGCCTTCCATATTTCATCCGACATACTTCATTAGTCTCGCAAGTACATATGCATGAACAAGGAATGACTGTTCTTCAGGTTTCGCTCGAGCCAAACAATAGTGCAAAACAGGCACCATTCTCTCATTCTGCAGTTTCAGGGTCCTTTCCACGAACTGCCCTCTTGGTTGATTTCTTCACCGTAGGTGTTGAAACTTCGTCTTGAGTCTTTTTTAATGTCTTTTTTGGAGTCTTTTGTTGAATCCTTTTTTGGCCATATTGACCGCGCGCAACCCGCCTCACTGTTGACCTCGAGAGTCCCCCATCGACACTGGCAGCAATAGCAGCCCAGCTAGGTCGATCATCTTTCCTCGCCAAGCGCGCAATATAACGCGTAGTCTGGTCACTCAACGTAGAAGGACGGCCTGATCTGGGTTTTGAGGCCATATCTTTGCGTTCTTGAAAACGCGTTTTCGTGCGGTAAACAGTGGATCGCGCGACGCGTAGATCTTGTGCGATTTTGATGGCTGAATCGCCATTTTCAAGGGCTTTGATTATTGCCGCACGGGTTGTTTCTGATAGCTCGGCGCTTGGAGCTGGTTTTTTGGGTTTTGGTTTTGTTGTTTGGGCCATGGCTGGTGGAGCGTGATTGATGGTTGGGGAGAGTTAGGTTGTGGGCTTGGGTTATGGGTGGAGGGGAACTAATTCGCCTCTAAATAAGTCACCCTCTATATTCGGACCATCTTTTCATCCCATGTCTCATCAATAGTGGTTGGTTAAATTGTATAGCATGAAATGTCCAATTACTGCGGTAATGTGACCACTGCTCTTCCCGTAATACCATCCTCCCTCAGTTTCCCGATTAAAGTCGGCACAGCCGAGAAATCAAAAACTTCAATCGACGGCGATATCGTACCAACAGCTGCTGTTTGCAGTAATTCGGCCAATTGAGCTTCGGTGCCCACAGACGAGCCTATCCAGGTGAGACCTATCGTTCCGAGGGTTAGTATATGATTTTGACCAAAGACCACACCCTCATCTTACCTCTCGCTGTGCAAAGCGTAGCCGAAAGGGGAATATCCAAATCATTCGGCGGCAAGCCAACATTCACAACAAACCCCATATTCCTCACCAGGTTAGGTGCCATCTTCAACGCTTCCTTCGTACCCGGCACAACGATTGTCGCATGCGCACCCTCTCCAGTGAACTCACGCACACGAGCAATAACATCTTCAGTCTTATAATCAAAGAAAACCTCCGCCCCAGACTCCAAACTCAACGCTCTCTTATCATCCCCACTATCAACAGCAATAACCCGCAATCCTTTCATCCTCGCCGCAATCTGCACACCAATGTGACCCAACCCGCCACCAGACCCCGAAATAACAACAAAATCCCCAGCCCGCAGTTCATTATCAAGTTTCGACAAAGCACCAACCATCGTGAGTCCCGCACAAAGCAATGGCGCCGCAACTTCATCAGCAACACCCTCAGGGATCAGTGTCAGGAACCGTGCATCGGCAATAACATATTGTTGCAATGTTCCAGGCACATGGCGACTTGTATTGAGCTGTTGCGCACAATTATGCGGGAATCCTCGTTTGCACACTGAGCATTCGTTGCATGCGCTGTAGAGCCATTTGACGCCGACGCGCTCGCCGAGGAGGGATTGCGAGACTTCGGGTCCGGCTTTTACTACGGTTCCGACTCCTTCGTGGCCGATGATAGAGTTGTAGGCGCCCCAGGCTAATACGGCACGGAGTTCTGAGCGGCTTTTTGGTGGGTATTAGTTAGTTTGTGGTGTTGAATTCGGGTTTGAGAAGTAAGCACCTACCATAGACCGGTGCATGTTAATTTGATGAGAACTTCGTTTTGTCCGGGACTTGCGACAGGTATGTCATTTTGAAGAGTGATTTTTGCGTTTTCTCCTGGGTTTTGCACCACGGCAGCTTGTTGTAGAGTTGGTGTGGGATTTGCCATTGATGCGAGTAGTTTCCGATAACGTCGTTTAGTGTTAAGGAGCGTTAGATCCGATGTGGTCAATATTCCCAATGGTTTATTACACTTGCACCCCGCTTGTTTCGTTTCTATAGAAAGCAGCGATGTTTAGGCCTAGTTTGTGATGATGCCATTTTGGTCAAGTAGCGAATGAGGATCGGGTTGCCGAGGTAATTGATTCTCTTCGGTCAGGATATCGGCAAGTAGGTGGCGACTACGGAGTAGTTTGTGATATTATTCCCATTTCTGGTGGCACTTCTACAGCCTATGATTAAATATCTTTTCAGTTAAAAACAACTAAAATTAATAGAAAAAAGATCTAAAAAGAACACCCAAAAAGACATTGAAATGTTATCATACATAACTATGAGCCAGGTAAATAGGATCATTCAAGTCTTACGTCGTTAGGGATAGTGACCGTATGTGCGACTGACTTCTTTTGTACTCGTTCAGCGAAGAGCATAAGTGACCAATTCAGACCGTTCTGCACTATTGATTATCTATGCCTAACCTTTACTCCCGGATCTATGTCCAATCACTTTGGCAAGTTCACAGGTTCACGGCGTACGGAATAGAGTGCCTTGTGAAACTAAAGTCTTCGATGAGCTTGAGGAGTCAGTCCTTCCTGACATTGTTCTTTTATTGAAAGTTTTAAATTGTCTCTTTTTGTGATCTGTACTAGATCGTTCAGTTATATATTTCGTTAAGCAGTACAGCGCTTGGCAGCCATCACCGTCCAAGAAAGCCTGGACAACAATAGTTGTCTCCAGTAGATTTTGAAATGGAAAATCTTCCGAGATACTAAATACCCCGAGCAGTCATTTCTCCTTACGAAATCTGAATGGCTTCGATCGTCACGTGATGACATCATTTGCGGCAGCATGTGATGACGCCGAGGTCTGATTAGTATTCAAATAGCCGATCAAAATATTGATGGTTCTCGTGTTTTCTCCACAACTTTCTTATTCCAAACATCCTCATCATGACGACTCTTTTCACTGTACCGATCAGCTCTACCGGAGGCTCGATCATCTGCACAAACCCTAGTACAGCGAAAGAGCATGAAACCATCTATGTGCTCACCTTTACTTCACCCCCGGACAACCGACTGACACCCATTTTTATTGATGCTCTCCTGCTTGCCTTGGACATTATTGAACACCGTTACCCTAAGGGAGTCGTAGTGACTACTAGTGGAATTGTCAAATTCTACAGCAATGGGCTTGATCTCGACCTTGTCGGGAAAACCGAAGGGTTCCTTGACAACTGGCTGTGGCGCTTGTTCCGACGACTTTTGACGTATGTTTGTATCTCGCATTCTCAGTTTGAGGATACAGTCCAGTCTCGCATAATTTTCAAAAAAGCCAAAAAAAAAAGAAATACTGACCCGCTCCAGATACCCCATGCCAACCGTATGTCTACTAAACGGACATGCTTTTGCCGGTGGCTTCATGTTGGCCATGTACCATGACTACCGAATCATGAACCCAGACCGTGGTTTCCTCTGTGTCAACGAGCTGGAATTCGGCGTCCCGCTTCAAACCCCCATGATGGCCATCTTCCGCGAGAAGCTGACGCCAATCACTTTCCGGAGCGTGGTTCTAGAAGCTCATCGCTTTGGTGGACGCAATGCCCTCCAGGCTGGTATTGTTGATGCCGTTGGTGGAGCCGAGGAAGCGCTTGCGCTTATTCAGACCCGTAAGCTTCAGACCAAAGCCGCGACGGGTATCTATGGTACCATGAAAGAGGAGATGTATTCTCGGGTTTTGAGCGGCTTGGATGATCATGCTGGAAACTTGCAGTGGCGGGAGAACGTCGAAGATAAGAACAACGTTGTTCGGGAAAGAGCGTTGGAGGCTGTACAACAGTTTGAGAAGAATGGGAAAGCGAAGCTTTGAGTGGCTGGAATGTAGAAGGTCTCGGATTCTTTTGTTGATATCATATTGAAGTGTGTACATATAGTTAACTAGCCATCCACATTGTGCAAATGGGTGACACCGAAGACATCTTCCATCTTAACATCCCCATCATTGTCTGAAGTAAAATTCTCTTCGGTATCAAAGAACATCTCACTACCAGAAGTTGTGGATATCAAGTCAATGACCTCTGACTTGGGCAGGATGCCAGGGTATGACCTTGGTATATACCCGGTCTCATTGTGGTCACCATAGACGAGGCCTAATCAGAATATGGAAGTCAGGATAAGACGAGAACAAATATTATCATGGGCCATCACTCACCAGCCGCCGCCGTAACGAAAGCTATGACAACTATGAGGAATTTCATCGTTCGTCCTAACTACCTTGGTTCAATTATTTAAACCAAGTGCTCGCTCGGCCTCTTGGGCTGGTGGGGGGGGGTTTCAGTTCCTGTATCTGAATCAAGGAAGGACTACTCTTATATTGGTCCATTAATCCGCATATAACATGGCCTTCGGATTGCATTTCCTAGGACCGGGGTCCATAATTAGCTACAAATTGTACATAACCAACCTGAAGCTGCCAGAAAAAAGTTATGCTCAGGCTCATTTGGAAAATTTCGTCTTATCCTGACTTATGGCTCACACTATGACCATTGTTTAGATGTAGCCCTGGACAATGCTATTCCTCTGAGCCACATATCCTCAGAGACACGACAGCACACATTGCCCTTTCATAATCGCTTTATAATACCTTGATATTTCGTTCACTGGACCTTGAATCCTGTATTTACTTTCCCTCACTAAACGGTTGGCCTTTCTGCTACGATAATACAATATCAATCAGAAAAAGAACTGGTCGTACTTTCCTCCAAAAATTATATCTAACCTTAGGTACCCATAATAGTGACTAGTAGACATGGCCATCACTCCTTCCACTTCTATTTGGGACGAATCGATTGATGTTATGTAAATTGAAAATGTTTTTAGCGCAGCATCAACTGGTTGTCCCTTAATATAACACCTCTTTTAGACTTCTCTCACTTTTCTATCAGATCTCAGTCCGTCAAAATTGGCTTGTCAAAATGTTTCAGACCATACCAACAATTGCTTGACCCTTTTATCTCTTTCAAATACCGAGATCTTCTTCTTCTTCCAAACAGTCAATCCTGGAAGCAAACGTCTTTGCCCCTGCCAGAATTAAGATCTCTCACTTTCTCACTTAGACTGAGCTCCCTCCTATTCCTCATCTCCAGTTTATCACTTCCTTTAGTAAGTATCCTTCCTTTCCTACCTTTTATCTTCACCTTCATTTATCTTCACCTTCATTTATCCTCACCTTCATTCATCCTCACCTTCATCCATCCTCACCTTCATCCATCCTCACCTTCATCCATCCTCACCTTCATCCATCCTCACCTTCATCCATCCTCACCTTCATCCATCCTCACCTTCATCCATCCTCACCTTCATCCATCTAAGCTAACACCATCAAGCCACCCCACCAAGCCACCCACCAAGCCACCCACCAAGACTTACAAAAATGGAGGCCTCGACAGAAAGCGGCCCAGTATCGTCGTCGAGGTCGCCTACTCTGAGACCCGGCCGAAGATGATAAGAGACGTCGCTTTCTGGTTAACCCAATCTTCTGGAAAGGTTAATGTCGTGCTTACGGTCAATCTACATACGCGCGGAAGGATCTCCATCGAGCAATGGAAGATGGGCGGCCGGGCTCCAGTCCCCGTTCAGAGACTGGAGATAACCAGGAAGCCAGCACCGAAATGTGAGAAAGTCCAGGGGAGCATGCGAATCCCCTTTGAAGAGATTCACCTAAGGCCCAAAGGGCCACGTGACACTGACTTCGTTGTCAGTCATCAGGATCTGGAAGAAATGGCAGACCAAGTCTGGAGGAAACAGGCCCAAGAGGACCAAAGGCGCGAATCTAGATAAGAGCCTTATCCCACTCTCCTTTGAGGAGATTATGGCCCTTCCGGATTCTGAGGGTCTTACCGAGTACGAGGCCTGGAGACAAGCGGTAATCCAGTACAACCAGCAGCGTGGTGGACACGCAGATACCACCACCCTGGCCAACACCAGTGCTGAGATCCCCCTCGGTGAGAATGTCCTGACCACAAGGACCACTCCTCCATCTGATTCCCCCACCGTAAGATACTTATTCTAGCTCATATCTCCCCAGTCCTTTACTGACTCGGGAAACCTAGACTCCCTCAACCACCCGCCCGTTAACGCGGCTGGGGGAACGAAATTCTAATCACATGCAAGCCAGACGACCCCGTCGCCCAGGAACGGGTCAGGGAGAACACCGAGCGCCTGGTCGACTCTGGTGTTTTTACCAAGCTGTGTACCGATCGCACCTTGGATGCCTCCCTCTTGGAGCAAACCGAGACCCAAGGAGCACCCCAGGACAATGCCGAGACGGACGAAAAGAATGCTCAGGAGGCCCATATGCGATACTGGGCGGCAATTGGAGGAGGTGACAATGAAATTGGAAAGCGTCTTTAGGGGCCGCGAATGCCCAACTACCTTATTTTGGCTTTGGCTTTCCGTCACCTGGGCACGATCGCCCCCGGATGAGGACTAGCCGTATGATCTTCGCTAAATCTTGTCTCTTCTATTCTGTTCATGAAGTTGGTTAAAACCACCATTGCCATTTGGCGTCTCGTTGTTGTTTCAGCACTCATTATGCCGCCAAAACCCTCTCCCAACAAGCTGCGTACACCCATTCTGCGAAAGCATACGTGGTGTATGACGTGCCTCCGTGTCTCTGTGAAAGAGTGGGATGAGGAGAGTATGGCCACGTTCCGTCCTTTCGCTGTGAAGTGTCACGCCGCCACTTATGATGGCAAAAACTGCCTTCATTGCAATCATCTGCACAAAGTGTGCGAGCCGGTATGTTCTCGGCGCCGTTTCGGTCTGACCCCGGGTGTGATTCGGACTAATCTCGCGTGTTCCTTAGGTCCCCGAAGGCCTTGAGGGCAATCGTTACGAACTTTTGTCTGTCTTGAGCTGGGCCGAGCAATTCTGGGCCAATTCTGTCTTCAGATTCCCGACAATGATATTTTGATTGAAAGCCATTCCTGATAAGTTTGTAGACAGTTTCTTGGACAAATTATGGGTGTGTCTATATGTCGCAAGTGAATGTTCTTATTCCTGTAGACCCTATACAAAGCTCGCCATTAGTCTCGGTGTTGACGCCATAGTTTCTTTAATTTAAACTTTTATAGTTCCACGTGGGGCGGGAATGTACCTAGATGGGGACCCACACTATAAACGTTCTTAAGATAACGAATTGACTGGTCACTAAGTACAAATCTTTCTACTCTAATTTATTCTACCAATAGCGCCAAAGCGTGGTTGAAGATGCATTGTCTCGTCGACTCCGAAGTAATCGTTGCATTTTATCGTTCATTAATATCATGGCTCTCTTTAACCAGTGTCATTGCAGTATACTTTTGTCCATTTAATCACCTCATCTTTTTGTTGCCTATGCTAGTAACCATACACATATGCCTAGGTCGTAATATATAATAGAAACTATACGATCCTTACAGAGCCTCAAATGTCCTCCGTTATGGACGCAACAAAGGTTTACTCGTGTATTGCGGGGTCCCGATTAGGTTTGGCGTGGACTTGATTTAATGAGTCAGTAGTACTGACTCAGTACTATGAAGTCTACCTAGATACCTAAATATATATAGGGACTTATTTGGTCAAAGGGAAATGTATTTCACTTCAAGGTCCAACTCCGATTTCTTACACTTACTACAAGATCTCACTACATCATCGCGTAAGTCCGATTTCCCGTACATGAATATTCTGTATCCGCCTCCATTACGAACCTCCACAGCTCTTCAACATCCAACACATCCAACAATGGCCTCAAATAACTACAGAGCCATCCGAGCCAAACAAACCCCAAGTACAATCACAGTGTACCAAGCCTATTCCCCCGAGATAGCCGAACCAGCAATCAAAGCCCAAAAATTCGTTCCTCCATTTTCACGCGAGAGAATGACCTGGATCAAGCCCTCTTTCCTATGGATGGCATACCGATCAGGTTGGGCAACAAAGTTCCGACAGGAGCGTGTTTTGGCAATAGAGATTACCCACGAGGGATTCGAATGGGCATTGCGCCATTCCTGTTTGAGTCACTACACCCCTAGCGAGGAGACAAGCCAGGAGGCGTGGCAGAAGAAGCTGCGTGCTAGTCCAGTGCGTGTTCAGTGGGATCCCGAGCGGGATATTTCAATGCGATCTTTGACTTATCGAAGTATTCAAATTGGGTTGAGTGGGGAGGCTGTTGGGAGATATATTGATGAGTGGATTGTTTTGGTTACGGATGTGACTGCTATGATGAGGTTGATCGATGGATATCTTAAGATTGGGGATGTGCAAGCTGCCAAGGGTTGTTTGCCTGAGGAGACTCCGTTGGTTTTACCTGAAGATTTGCAGGAACACCTTAAGATGAAATAAATCATGGTTTTCTGTATCCTCTGTCTCTGCTAACTGACTGAGACTTAGCGCCATAGACGTAGTACTAGGTTACCTAGGCCAACCTAGACATATTACTAGGTTGAACGGCTCTACCCAAAACCCAACCCACACTAGGTTGGGTCTGGGTTAGGTCTAGTACCTAGGTAGCTGTACGTACCATAATTCCTCTGCCGGATGGGGCTTTCCTATAAAAGACTTTGCCCAGCATCCTTGACTCAAAGTCTTGAAATCTGGGGCAAATTCCAAGTTTAAACAAGAGAGCATTTAGTATTCGTGAATTGGGCATACTAAATCAGATATGAGAGAAGAATTGTAAGAAGTGCTACGATAGCCACTTTTATTAGATATGCTTCATCTATGAGTATGCTCCTACTAGCTGCCCTCTGCCTCTACCTCTGCCTGTCCCAGGGCCGGATATAGGCTGCGCTATCCCTTGCCACCTATTTCTGGTCTCCTCCAACAAGCCTCGCGGCGTTTTACCCTCCGCATTTGGTTGGTTCATCAACATAGCGGCATCTTCCCCAGCAACATTTTTCAGAGCAAGTATAATCTCATCCTGAAGTCTGATCTTGTTCGCGGTTGTCACTTCCGTATCTCTCCCATCACGGCGTACATGATCACTCAAAAACCCTCGCGCTGCCGTATGAAAGGGCGTTTCGCGAAGAGTGTTTCGAGCTCTGAAATCCGCTCCATGCTCAATTAGGAACTTTGCCGCTGAGACCTGTCGCAGATTCTGAGTAAAGATGTGCAATGCTGTTTTCCCGTTGTTATCTGTATGGTTGATATTGGCACCGTGTGACAAGAGTGATTCCAGGAGCGTGGTATTGATTGGGTCGCCTTGATGGGATTGGTACCCTAGTAGATGAAGGATGGTACGGCCCGAGCCATCGGGGATTCGAGGGTCAGCCTTGTATTCGAGTAAATTGCGGATAGCAAGCTCAGCATACTGGGTGTAACCGCATCTAGCGTGGCTGCTAGCAGCATAGTGCAGGGGCGTGGATCCAGTTTTGTCAATATGGTTGATACCAGTAGAATCGTGGTCAAGGAGCAGCCGAAGGGTTTCTCTGATTTTAAGCTGCTTATACAGGATTCTGCAATCAGACTCGGCACTGCCGCTAGCTGCCCAGTGTAATGGAAACCGCCCTTCGCTGTCACAGGAGGAAGTCAGGTCAGGATTGCCGTTGGCCTTGTGATTTTGATGATTCAAGAGCAATTTAACAGCATCTGAATTATAGAATAAGCTTGCCAGATGGAGCGTGGTCACGTTATACGCGCGAGTGTTTGTGGTATTAGACTGAAGTGGTACTCTGGGGTCATGAAGATATTGATGTTTGAGATAGATATCAGCACCGGAATCAACGAGCCGTTGAATTAATGGACCAGTACCCCTTGACACAGAAAGTCCAATCACACTATCTTGAACCTGAGTTCCCCAAGGGGAGAGATCATTTAGTAAAGGGGGATTGACATCTGTCGCTGAACAGCCCCGGTCGAGAAGAAGATTGATCAACTGATGGCTTCGCGTAATCCGGTTCCAAATCCACTCGTTCCGATCAAAGCCCTCATCCTCCACTTCGTTGGCATCTTCATCAGGATATATCAACGACCTCGCAGCGGCCAGAATCGGCGTATCTCCGAAGTCATCTCTCTGATGCAAATCCACTGATCCGAGCGGTAACGGATTCTCTGGATCGTTATGGCTGTCCAAGATGAAACGCACGATATCAATATTTGCTGCACCACATGCGTCTAGCAACAGTCGGAAATTGGGATTGAACTTTTTAACAATTTCTGGAGCAGCAGTATACACCCCCAAGAGGATGCGAAGAGCCTCGGGGCTACCGTAAGAGGCTGCACTGAACAAGGCGTCATCCAAGTAGGCTGTCCCAGGAGCAATCACTTCATCGGGAGAGCACGAGGCAATAAACTGACGGAGGAGAGAAATATTATTTTGCTTGATGATGCTCACGAGGCGATTTCTGCGTCTGCCGCTGATTTGAGAGGGGGATTCCGGAAGCTCCAAATGGTTCAAGGTAGGAGAATTGCTTTCTGCCATGATAATTTACTCTCATTTTTTTTTTCTTCACTTCTTCCCCTTCCTGTGTCAGCCGGTAATTTGTGAAAAAAGTGCGGGAAAAAAAGGGGGAGGGGGAAGAAGAGGGAAGAAAAGAGGACGAAGAGGGGCCCCCGTACGACGATTGTGAGCCAGGGCATTTAGGGAATCACTGACACACTCGCCCTTGATATTTTGATTGTGGACGTATATAGGAATAAATTAAGGGAATCAAGCTAGAAGTTCTCTTGATTTTGACTATCTGGTATCTGTCGGAAGCGCTCCTTCCAGGGTACAGAGCCGCAGTGTAGCTAGCTTCCCTTCTCTCTTTTCTATTCTCCTCCCCCAATCTCCAGTTTCCAATCTCCAGTTTCCAATCTCGAGCACAATAGAATCACCACTTCCCTTGAACAGCTCCTTTGTCTCTTTGAAAGTATCTCGTGCATCAATTGCAGCCTGCACCCAACATCAGCTATCTGTTGCCAGACAAAAGTTTCCTCTGAACAAGACTCGACCCACAACGTACTTCCACCTCGGGTTGTTCTTTCCCTCGCCCTCACAGACAGCAGAGAAATCCAAGAAAGCACTTCAAGCGCTTAGTAGCTGGGGGGGCAATTAACTTCCTCAAAGTCGACGAGAATTCCCTCCTGACTATATTGAGGCTGGATGTAATCGCCATGAGCCCACCCCATGTGCAGCCCTGACTGGATTGGATACCGAGAATCATGCGCGCTGAGACGAATCGCGCGGTCTGAGTACGAAGACCGCTCATTCAGGCCTGAGAAATGCATGTAGTTCGTATTGCGTGCATACTGAGGGACCAAAAAGGCGTTTTTTAGACCCACAAGAAACGCGCCGCCCTTGCTGTACCTGCTGCCCTCAGTGTCGTATAGGTACCACTCCTCGCCTGCTTGTATAACCTCGCTTGGCTGGTTGCTGGTACAGATTTGCATGTTCGCACAGATTTTGAAGACGGCTGAGTTGGCACGCCTGCCAAACTTGAGGCGTCCCAAAGCCGCCGCGTCGTGGCCGATGTATTCGTTGTTGTGGTTCACGAGGTGATAGCATTTCCCATAGCTGATTGGAAGACTGTACTCAGGGTTCACGGCGCCGGGGGCATTTTCCTCGGCGTGAGCAACTCCGCTCAGGGTGAGGGCAAAGAATGCAGCCGCGATGCTTTTGAGGTGCATTGTAAGAAGAATGAATTCGATATGCTCGTGAGAATCGGCTTGGGTTCAACCTCCATGCCTTTAAATAATCTGAAATAGCCCAGCTTTACCCACGTCAGCATGATCATCCGGTGCCGACTTTGGAGGTAATGTAACATGCAAAAAAAGAGGAAACTTACACTAGTCGAGACTACTCTCATCTGAGCATGGCGATGATTCAATCACCATCTCAGCTGAGCCCAGCGCACATCTTCAGCCAACACAAGTCAAGGGAGCTGTTCTGTGGGAAGCAAGGTGACGCCAGTCTGTGATGCGTAACCATGGCTCCTGCCTCTCAGGACATGATGCCCTTAGAGAGAGTATCATTGGGAGTGACAATGACACCTCAATCAGCCGGTTTCAGAACGAGATCTAATATCATCATGCTCCACAACTCAAGGCAAGGATATAGTCTTCGCGTCAGGGAATTGGTCTGAGTGAATTATACGCTAACAGGCTTGGGACCGTTGGCGAGCATGGAATTGGAGAGGTCTGGTCCCCAACTGGGATGATGTGCCGATCGATACATGACGGGCTAATACAACTCTCGAAAGCCTTATCAAGCAGGAAAGTCTGTCGATCATAGATGAAAGTGGGGAGCAATAGATTCCCATCTCGTGCAACGAACGTTGGAATGCAGGACCCAGCACTGTGGGGCTGAATCTATATTACAATGTAGCACAACATTCCACATCGAAAGTTCTGCATACGGCTCAGTGTATGACTCGCGGGTTACTGATGCCCTAAAAATTCTGGCCAGGTGGATCAGATATGCATGTATGCCAGAGCAATGGACATATCCAAATTTCATCACCCCAGGTGACAGCGATCGGTTTCTAAAAACAGAAGAAGACTAATTCGAAAGCCACTACAGAACTATTCACAGTAACCTAGAGCTCTCAATAAGTTTTCAACCAATCTTGCATTTAGATCTCTTACTACCGTGCGAAGGACTTGATCAGTCTAGCGAGGCGTAGACTTGAATCACATACGGTAGCTGGTGGTGGGACCAGCAGGTATTACCAGCTAGCCAGTAACCTCGATCCGCATCAAAAGAACGCTTTCAGAATCCCCTTAGACTGCCCTAATGGCAATTTGCACACCTAACCGTTCCAACGTCGTTGCACTGGGGGCGGCGGATATCCCCTTGGAACAAGTTGCGGCAGTGGCAACCCTGCATCCTATACCCATCAGCGCAATCAGCGCTACTTTCAGCTTTCTCTCGTTCATTCCAGCAGTATGGGCGACCAGTTGCGCAAAAGCGGGTGGGCTCTGGGGACGGAGTCGGCGGGCGAGGCGTAACGTGAGAGTCGTTGCAGTCGGTTTTGGAGATCACAGTAACAGTGGAAATTGAAGGATCTTCTTTCTTGGTAATTGTGACAGGCTGCAAAGTGGTGGTAGAAGTGATTGTCACAGTCTTGATGACGGAATGGCTCTGGCTGGCTGGACACTGAACGCTGATCCCGTATTCGTAGTCACCGTCTTCAGAGTGGCTTTGGAATTCCAGGGCAAAGATGCCGTCGCCTTTGAAGCTGGCGCCGTTGTAATATGCGGGTACATTTCCAGCACCACAGGAAATATTCCCGTCGGTAGCTTTGGAGTGGGAGGTTGCTTCCATGCAGATAGCGAATAAATCACCGCGCGCAACAGGGCCTGAGGCGGCTAGAATTGGCTCCGCTGGGAGCAGAAGGAGGAGTGCAACACGTCTAGCTCTGGCCCACATACTGATTTCGAAAATTTCCACCACACAAGAATGAAGGATAGCTCCTGAGGTCGTACTGAGTGCTGGGAATACACATCTTTATATTAGCGGACCCAGAGAGTTTCCTGTTCGCCTTTCTAATTTCCTGCCCTGTTGATTTGAGTATTGAATTCAGCATAGTGTGGCCAATTCTTTGTGGTCCAGGGAGAGTTGCATCAATGAATCACCGACGATCACTCCTATCATAACTACTTTCAGACTTATATTCGAGGGATCATTGTCTGAAGTCAATGACAGCTGTGTTGCACATTAGACTGTATTCCGTAATCCAGCGAGATGAATTTCCAGAGAATACTTGGAGACAAACCTTGGATATCCAATAAACCTTCTGGGCAACTGCATCATCGAACTGGGCACTGGCTACTGACATGGGGGTAAATTCTTGCGTTGAAGATTCCAAAAGGGTCAAACTACACAACGCTATCGAAGGCTGAATGCATCGATCAGGTAGAGAGCAGCGTCATTGACCACCATAAGTTGCAACTACGAAGAATCCTCGAGTCCATATTTCCGTGAGCAAATCTCACGAGGCTCCAAGGTATCTACTGAAACGGTAGCAATAGCTCAACATGTAATCGAGTGACAACCAGATCATACCCAAGGCCCACTTACAACTCACAGTAATGATTGATCTGGGTATAAAGCAGTACTTTCGGGACCGCAATGTTCAATTCTGTTCAAACCAATTCTCATCCTCCATCTCACATCCATCGCAAATTCTCAAGTGATGATGTGGACCAAACCCGGGGCTCTGGCAGTGATTCTGGCAACCTCATTCACAGTTGCACAGCGGTGCTCTATCACACCCCCTTGCCAAAACCCGGAGAAATGGGGAATTGATCATATCAAGCCTCTGAGAGACGCGGAGTCAGGAAAGACCGGCTGTTGCCCTGATGGAACAGAGTTTGATGGGATAACCTGCGTCTTGTCTGCCCCTAAGTGCCCGGACAACACATTCCGTGAGCATGATCGTTGTATCTCGCGGCTGAAACCCTTCTGTGGCGAGGGACTGGAGTTTGACAACGGTCTCTGCGTCACAACCGAGCATCCAGTCTGCGATGGTGATACTGTACTACATGGTGATCACTGTGTGACTGGAAAGGGGGCTGTGTGTCCCGACGACTTGATCAAGAAAGGCAATGTCTGCGTGTCGTCCAAGGCCCCCACATGCCGACCCAATGAACATTACAATCATCAGGGGCACTGCGTCAGTAACGAATCTCCCGAATGCCACGGATCTGCCAAGTTCGAGAACGGCGTTTGCGTCGACTTGGAACCTCCTGTGTGTGGCGAGGGAGCAGAATTTGACAAAACGATCAACAAATGTCGCTCTACATCCAAGCCACACTGTCCAACTGGGAGCACCCCAAAGAATGGTCAATGTATCGCTGAGGTTGGTCCTGTATGTGACGGCAGCAAGTACAATCCATACACCGGTTCCTGCGAGCGCATCGTTCAAGTACCCGATTGTCCTGACTTCTCTCAACTGAGAGGCGACAAATGTGTCTACAATGAAGGACCCGTGTGCCCACAGAAGAATCTTGTCTACTCTTTCAACCCATCCGACCATACCGCTCGATGCTGTCCCAGAGGAATGGGTTGGAATGGTCGTGTTTGCCGGACCCGCCCCGTCGATGATACCTGCCCCGATGGACAACCTCCAGTCAAGGGTTGGTGTGACAGCCATGTTACACCGGAGCCTGAGTGTCCCGCTGGATTTAAGTTGCAGAACGACCAGTGTGTTTGGCTATCGAAGCCAAAGTGTGCCGAGGGTTCCTATAGTGATGGAAATTGTGTCACTACAACAACCCCTAAGTGCCCGAGTCGCTTTGTGCCTGTTGGAAACGAGTGTGTGTTCAAACAGGACGCCAAGTGCCCGTCAAACACCAGACTGGAAGGGGATCTTTGCGTGAGCAACATTCCTCCAACATGCCGACGCGGTAGGTGGCATGGTTCTCACTGTGTGGTCGACGATGACACTCCGGATTGTCGCGATGGGGTTCGGCATGGCAACGATTGCATGACTACCACCACGCCTATCTGTCATCATGGTACACACTTTGGTGGCGACGTCTGTGTTTCGAATACGCCTCCAACATGTGAAGCGCCAGCGGTTCTCGATAGGAATGGGAATTGCATCACTACCATCCACCCGCGATGCTCAACTGGCAAGTTCAAGAATGGCAAATGTGTCACAGCCCATATTCCAAATTGCGACAATGGTTCACACCTCGTCAATGACAAGTGCGAGTCCCTTACCCGTCCGGATTGTGAGGCAGGATTCATATTAAGGAACGGACGATGCAAGCGCACCAGTGAGCGTCAGGACTGCAAGGCCGGATATGTTTTCAAGAATGGCGAATGTGTTTCCTTGGCTGAACCTGACTGTCCGGATGACATGGTGCTCAGTGGGAACAGTTGCGTGTCGAAAGAACACCCAGCCTGCCCCTCTGGAACACGCTTGGAAGGAGATGATTGCGTGTCTGACTCTTCTCCCGAATGCCCCAATGGATTGCGTCTCCACAATAACCGGTGCATTTCGACCCGATCGCCATCTTGTCCCGACGGCACCACATTCGAGCGTAGCACTCGTGAATGTGTCTCAGTGGAGAACCCCAAGTGCGGTGAGGGCCAGGTCTACAAGAATGGTAGCTGCGTGCTGGGAAGTGGCAAGTGCGTGGAGTATCAGTTCTGTCCCACAGGGGCCCCGATCAGTGGTGATTTTGACTCTGACGTCACTGGCAACGGTGGCTCTGACTCTGGCTACATCAACCTGCATCAGTAGGTGGACTTGTCACAGCTGAATTGTGGAGACTTTCATTCCTCGAACGGAAGATCGCGATCGACCGGAATGCTGGCAACCCTTAAAGCTTAAAGGTATGCGGCCCGAGGCGAAAGTCAAATGCCTGCAGATATATCCGGGATTCAACCTCAAGTTTCAATGTCAGCGTGTTTCCACAGGTTGAGGATCACATCCATGGATCGTTCGGTGTGAAGTTCTCATTCGCAGTATGATAGCATTTTTATGTACAATTTACGTAGTCTATTGCGGATGAGGACAGCAGGAAACAAAATATACGAACGTTACCAATGCAAAGAATGCAGCAAAGAAACCGAGACATCTGGTAGGAATATAATTACAAGATTAAGGAAGACCCCCACATCCCCTGCGCTCTATAAACATAATGTACCTTCTTCTTGATAAGATGGGGGAAACAAGGGCATTCCAACCTTGGAAGGTTTATATAGTATCAGTCATCGTGCACGTGACTGGTCTGATATCTACTGAGTCTGAGCGCTGCGGCCCAAATAGGAAACTTACCCGCTAGAGAAAATCCGGTAACGTATTTCGCTACTAGTCCACCGCAAAACACATAGTAAATGCGATAAACTACAGCTTCATATCTCAACAACGGTAGTCTATACAGAAATTTACTTATAACTTAACACTTCTTGCGTAATATATTGTCTGTTGATAAAGCTTTAAAAATATATGTAACTTGGTGATCGCGATATATATATTCTAAGCCTTTCCAACGTAATTGTCAGTAATTTTTAAAATGAGGAATCTTTCCTTTCTCTGTCTTTTTATATCCAGTAAAGTGCATAAACACGAGGAACCATGTGAAATAGTCAATGAAACACACAAGTCCAGATCTGTTCGTAAGTTGTAAAGTACATAACTTCGTAAAAGTCCATAATCCCATAATCATCAAATCCACTTTGCAGGCTCAAGTCTTTTTCGCCTTGCTGGGACGACCGAGTCTCGGCGGTCCCTCTAACTGATCTACCAACGGCCGATATGGCGACGCCAAAACATGCTCCGGCGCGCGCGTTCGTCTCGGTTCCCCGGAGCTTGGGCGATGCAATTGCTCCTCGTGCATGCGATCAAGCGGTTCTCCAACAACCTGATACTTGGCCCAGTTGATTGGGGGCATACGGACGATATTCTGCGGAACGGGGATATGGCCGAAATTCGAAGCCGGTGATCCGTCTGGATTCGTTCGTTTTGAACCTTCTTCGTCCTCATCGTCGTCCCTTGCGTCATCCTCGGAGAACTGGATCACAGCACCGTGGTCTTCGGTTTTCAACCGACCTGCCGCCAGCTCATGCGCAAACCCCTCCGGATCAGCAGCGGCGGCCTCTTTCATGCGATCTAATGCTTGGATATCGCGCAAACTTTGCTGCTTCTGCATTTGCAGGATTGAGATGGCGGAACGGAGCGCGATGGCATCTGGATTCTCGCTCTCGGAGATAGGGACAGGGGGCGGTCGGGGTTTGAAGACGGGAGGATTAGGCGGAGGAGGCAGAGCATGTGAATGGTTGGCATATGAATGTTGAGGGAGATGTGATGTTGGAGAGGGAGATGCAGGTGGCGGTACGATTGATGGCTCGTTGGAAGCGACTGGCGCGAGATGAGCAAACACAGGTGTCACCGGGGAATAAGGTGGACGAGGTGGAGTTCCCGGCTGATCTGGGATTGGGGCTTCAGCCCCTTGTTGCTGCATGATGAGATTCGATGGAGTGGAAGAGGATCAAGCAAGTCCCTAAGTGGGGGGATAATCGAGGTCTTTCCGGTGATAAGGCGGGATATGCGGGTTATGACGACAGCGGTGCCTGGATTTGCCGCAATCACATGTGCAACGTGCGATGGCTTCAAAACAAAGACTGGCGCTGATATTGACGGAAATTTTACTATTTCAGATTTTGAAAATGAAGAAAAGACGTGCAGGAATTAGTTTGTCTTCGGATAGGGATGATCGTATCGGCTATGCGCCACCGATCTACGAAGAGAGACAACCCTCCTATAATACAGGTGTTTAAAATACAACATTGATTGAAATTTAAACTAAATTTAGACTATATATGGAAGATTTGTACAACAATAGATTTGAACCTTAGACGAACTGTGATCTTCTATCTTAGACCTGGAGATGTAACACGAACACAGTTGACCGCCTCATCGTGCGCTCTCACCGCCCGGAAAAATCTATGAAACATCAGACCACTCGCTGGTGAAGCTCCCATTCCTCTACAAACCTCAAAAATGAAGCGCAAGACAGACGCAAGGGCCTCCCTCGATGGCAATGCCATGCCCCAGTCCAAGAAACGGGCTCTCTCCAGCGAGGAAGCTGCTGCCCGCTTCCGCGACGGCTTGTTCGACACCGCGGAGCAGCAGAAGTACACCGGCGAATACGCCAAGTCTTCTCCGTATGTATACACTGGAAAATATTCCAATGACAAAAAACTGACATGTCTGAATCTCTAGCTACCTCCACGGCGTCATTCACCCTCTGATCGAACCCACTCTCCTCCGCTCCGTCCGCGATGAGATCGAAACCCAAGTGTCTTTCACCGAGAAGGAAACAGACATCTACAAGATCTTCCAGTCTGGCGATCTCGCCAACCTCGACGGACTGGATGACTCCTCCCTCTCAAAGCTTCCGTCCGTACTGAAGCTGCGTGATGCGATGTACTCAGCACGGTTCCGCGAGTACCTGTCCTCCGTGACTGGCTCCGGCAAGCTGAGCGGTCAGAAGACTGACATGGCCATTAACGTTTACACCGAGGGCTGCCACCTCCTGTGCCACGACGATGTCATCGGTAGCCGTCGCCTCAGCTACATCCTCTACCTGACCGACCCCGACACACCCTGGCAAGCGGAGTGGGGCGGTGCCCTGCGCCTGTTCCCAACAACGACCGAGAAGGACGCCAAAGGCGAAGACGTCAAGATCCCCAGCCCGGATTACAGCCTCTCCATCCCTCCCGCCTTCAACCAGCTGAGCTTCTTCACCGTCCAACCGGGTGAGAGTTTCCACGATGTCGAGGAAGTGTACCACCCACGCGAAGGCGAAGACAAGACCAAGAAGCGCGTGCGCATGGCGATCAGCGGCTGGTTCCACATCCCGCAAGAAGGCGAAGACGGCTACGAGGAAGGATTGGAAGAGAAGCTCGCCGAGCGCAGCAGTCTCGCACAGCTGCAGGGCCGCGGCGATATTTACGACCTGCCGCAGCCACAGCCTGTATCCTGGGAGGAGCCCGAAGTCGAAGGCAAGGGCAAGGGAAAAGTGGAAGAGCACAATGAGGACGAGTTCACGGAGAGCGACCTAGCCTTCCTACTTCAATACATTGCGCCTTCCTACCTGACGCCCGATATCGCCGAGGAGATGTCAGACGCGTTCTCAGCCGAGTCCTCGCTCAGCCTGGAGCGGTTCCTGAGTGATAAGTTTGGATCGCGCGTGAGCGCGTACATTGAGGAGCAGGAGAGACAGGCCCTCCCCGCTTCTGCGGATGAGATCCAGGCACAGCGCGGGTGGACGGTTGCTCGTCCTCCCCACAAGCATCGATACCTGTACCAGCATGCCTCCGGCGAGAAGGATACCGAGAACCCGATTCAGGAGTTGTTGAACGTGCTGTTCCCATCGCAGCCTTTCCGGAAGTGGCTTGCACTTGTTACTGGTGTGGACCACCTCACGAGCCACAATTTGCTTGCAAGACGGTTCCGCCGCGGTGCGGACTATACTCTTGCTAGTGCGTACGAAGGCGAGGAGCCTCGACTCGAGTTCACGCTCTGTCTTACCCCGAGCACGGGGTGGGAGAAGCAGGAAGAAGAGGAAGATGAGGATGAAGATGAGAACGAGGATGGAGAAGCCAATGGCTCGTCTTCTAAAGTATCTAAGCCGAAGGAGCAGACAAACGATGACGCTGTGGAAGGTCCTGCTCTAGGCGGCTATGAGATCTACATGGCTGGCGATGATGATGAAGATGATGACGAGGAGGAGGACGCTGAGAACGCTGACCAAGTCCTGGGTCGGAAGAAGACCAAGGCCGATCCGGCTGTCTACCGGTCTGCGGGTGCCGACGAGGATGATGGTATTCTGTTCAGCACGCAAGCGGGATGGAACCGGCTCAGCATTGTGCTGCGGGACAGCGGCACTCTCAAGTTCGTCAAGTATGTCAGTGCTGCGGCGAAGGGTGATCGGTGGGATATCACTGGTGAGATTGGGGTTGAGTTTGAGGAGGATGATGAAGATGAAGAGGGTGAAGAGGGTGAGGGTGAGGACGAGGATGAAGAGTAAATCTTAATCATGATGGCAGCATGACTGCAGTGCATATGTTTGAAAAAAGATTGTAGATATTATATATGGCGCATATACGACTTGAATTGACTTGATGATATATTACTTGCGTCCGAACACCGACTTCGATTCTAAAGGCTATGTTATGCCCAGAGAGGTTGACATGGATGTATATCAGACACTCTGACCTGGGATCCCTACCTACGACGTGACATTAGACCCGGCACTCGTCTCTTTTAGCGCCATTTTGATAAAAACCAAACCAGCCCCCCTTTCAAATCCTTTCTTGCCCAGCCACTGACGCTATCTAACTTATTAGAATCCCAATATGAACTTCCTTCGACAACCGGTGACTGGTGGCTTACTAGAACCTAGGAAATCAGTCCAAAGACAAAAGCAAAGCCAGGTTGCATCTTCTGAATGACCTGCCTCAGAAAGATATCATATCAAGAAAGCCCAGTGTATGTTCACAGACTCAACATGGTACGCATGGTACATGGGACACTACACATTAGAGGTCTGGACTAGTTCTTCTCATGAGGAAAGCATGCGATTACAAAATAGTCTGGCCGTTGCCTCGAGCCCGTATTATCACCCGGTCAGGTCTAGTCAAGGGATCTACAACCTTAACAAAGTGAATCCTGTCGGTATCCTTGTCCGCACTACACCTAGCTAGCATAGGGATTTGCCATCTTCTGAACCATGCTTGCCGAGGTTTCTACGCTAGGCTGGGGCTTGAGTCCCAATTGAAACCGAATTAAACCCCCATTTGCAGCCGCTTGGGGTTGAAAAGCTGATGAAGCCAATGTCTTAGCGGCAGATCAAGGGGATTATGTGTGGACTGTGCACTATGCATGCCATAGGACGCAAGGAGCTCACGTTCCGTGCCGAGGCCGTGCTGCGGCCCGGTTCTGGAGGCATTAAGGCACATTAAGGCACTGGTCCAAATATGGTTAGAAAGAAGTGATTCTAAAAACAATGTACCAGGCATTATTTACTGAGATACGACGTACTGAAAGGACATACGTATATATAATCTTGTATACGCCCTTTAGTCCACTAGTGCCATCCCAATCTCACCTGTTATGCTAAGGATAATGCATAAAACCACCCAAGGAACGAAAGGCTACTTGGCCTGACGAAAGCAGCGTGGCTTAGCTTAGTCTAAGGTGTGGTTGTATGCCGATCACCTGGTTTATGAAGTGTTGGGATCTAAAAGCTAGGACAAGAAATCATGAAGTGACAATGTTGTATTGCATGGAGGTGTATAGGCAAGGGAGGAAAGATATTCTAAGCTAGTAATACTATGGGGCAAGATATCATATAATATCATGAAAGATTCAGACATGAAATGTCAGATTGCCGTAAACCTCTTCTATGCTAGAGTCACCTACGTACAAGGGACACATACTCATCGATCTTACCATATGCCTTGACACCTTGGATGTTGTGTATCTGCGGCTAGCGGGAATGCGGTCCGCAGTCAATTGCCTCCACTCGTTCTCCTTTATTCTGTTTTCATCACTTATCTTTTCCAGGGCACCTCCTTCTTTTGCTAGTAAGTGTGCAATCTGGTCATATTGACCACACCCGCGGATTCGAATTTTGCGAGGTCTTGGCTCCTCATTCCAGGTCTGCTTGGACCATTCACCTACATTGTTCTAATAAGGATGTCTCATCCAAGCCGCAATTTTGCTGTTGGTATTTGATGTTTTCGGAAAAGCATGAACAGGGAAAACCAGTTCCATTGCAACTATAACTAGGTAGGAAACTTTTGGATACACGACACGAAACAATCACCAGGAACACAAATCAAAAGAAAGTACAGCAATATTCAACAGCAAAGGTTCACATGATGGTCCCTACTTCAGAAGGACTTGCTCAGCGCCTTGAAGGGCCACCAGAAAACGGCAAGTCTTCAAAAGTAGCGACTTGCTCTCGCACCTTCACCTTCTCTTTTGGTTCCGCTTGGAAATTGACTCTTCTTTCGAAAACCATCACACAGTCAGATCCGCCGAACTGGAAGTATGAAATGTTTTGCCCTTTCTCGACTTTGTCGCCTTGTTTCACGGTCAACACAACCGATGACACTTGAGCCATTCCGATAGGCAGAATGGCTACCTTGCCGTACTCCTTGGTTTGGATCACAATCAATCCCCGAGTCTGACACCACTGGTAGCCAGCATCATCCGGGGCATCGAGATCCTGCTTCTTGCTGGAGGCTCGAGGGCCGCCATCTTCATCACCTTCACCTTCCTCACCTTCGGACTCGTATTGAACACGCACACCTCGTCGGCGCTTGACTTCAGCTGGGGCACGAACAATAGCGCGATCCGCATAGATCTTGCCGGTAGCAGTGTTCTTCGCCACCTGCAAATACACCTGGTTCTGGATAACTCTTGCCTCAATAACCTCCCCAGTCACTGGTGCATGTTGACGGTGATAGTCAGAGGGTCCCAGGAAAGAGTGGGTGAAGTGGCCCTCATTCCAGGTATCTGCTTCGGTCTGCAACAGGTCTTTGACGGGCCAGTTGAAATAGTCCACACCCTTGATCTGGAGTTTGATTTTCCCGTTCGTGATCTGCCAATTTCCAGCATAAGTCGATTCAGCGGGCATCGTGATCACATTGTCATTCAAGGGATGAGCAGTGGGCCGCGCGTAATTGATGTTTTCCCACTCACGGGAAAACCAGTGATTGAAAGACTTCCAACCGGATTCTGGCTTTTCCCACAGCTCCGCTTCTTGATTGTATTTCGAATTCAGATAGAAGGTGTAGAGAAGCCCTGCGGACTCCGGGGTGCTCAGGAAGATTCCCTGCTGTCTTGCAAAGCAGACGAGCCAGTATGAAAGCCAGGATAGGTCGTCGTTGGAGGTTTCAGGCGAGATCGCAGTTTGGTACTCGAGAACAGACGGCTGGTCGAAGACCCAGTAGAAGACCAAAATCCTGCGCAGCAGTTCATCGCCAGTTGTGTCCACATTGGGCACCCATCGCAAAAGTTTCTCACAATATTCGAGATAAGAGTCTAGGGTTGTAATCCCTTCAGCTTTCATATCTTCTGGTCCGTCATGGACGGCAGATTCAATTGCGATATTGAACTTCATCACTCGATTTGGGCAGCGACAGATGAAATTCTTCAGATCGAGAACAAGTCCCTCTTTGGAGTTGTAGGTTGGGGGTATCATGTGGTTCATTGTTGCAAGTTTTGAAAGTCAGAGCAGACTAATGGGACTTCGTATTCTGAGTATCAAGTGTTGATCCGACTGTGAGACGGGGACTGCCCCGAAATATTTATATTGTGACTTGCCTTCTTGGATAGACCTATCGAAAACTTCACTCATCATGAGGTGACGCAAATGGCTCGAAGATGTAGAATATATGACGTTTACTCTAGGGAAATTTTACAGTGTATTCATAAAACAAAAGCATCATAAAGTCTACTTACCCACGCCTAGGTTGAGCCAAGTATAGGATAATGTGACATGATGAGCAGACTACTGTTTGAATGTTACATGAAATCTAATGCACGCTAAATTTCTATCGGTGTCCGGTCTAGAGCTATTCTGGATTGAGGAGGCGAATGCATCGATCCTATGGCAGATAGGCTCTTACATGGTGCTAGAAGTGTTGATGGAGAGTATGTGGCTGACAGAAAGAAGATCTATATAACTTCAGGGAGATTCAGTAGCTGGCGCCTTTCGGAGACTCGTAGTATTGGCTGTGATCTTATGACAAACTATTGAATGTAACTCTTTGCATGACTGACTTGAGAGGATGTCACCTACTCCACTGATCTTCTACCCATAACATTGGTTCAATTGCTCCTTATGGCTTCCGTGTTCGGTGATGTGTAATATCAGACAACCAGTAGAGTGGAAGAAGGTTGAATGTGACCAGATACTAGGTTTACCTGCCTCTGCGATCATGTAACTGTGGTACCCTCCAAGATCTACGGTAACAACAGCCAATGACCACTTTAGAGTATGATAGAATATTAGCGGATCTTTTCTCATTGCTCAATGGAAGCATTCATCTTAGCTCAGTTTCGTGAGTATTGTGGCTCGAAGTGGTGGAACATTTCCCAGGCACAACATAATCAATGAAGGGGTAGTTACACAGATCGATCATGTCTGCATCGATCTAGAGACCAATCATGCACACACAAGAATTCTTGTCGAATATATCAACTATCATTTTCCTAATTCTTTAATAAATATTGGCTTTTATTAGTAATTCATTCATAGGACCTAAAAATTACTAGCTTTAGATTTAGAGTAATTGTATAATATTACTTACTTATTATAGCGATAGTATAGTAATATTTAATAGATAAACTAGGATAACTGTAAAAGATGGTTCTTTATTTTAATGATTTATCAGGTTATAAACGCTGGTTAGTTAAGACTAACATTTTATATAATACTAGGCTGTCGTGAGGGCCTAATAGGGGGTTCAATCTGAGAGTAAAATTGTACCCTTAAAAGCCCCAGTCCATATTATTTCCTCCCCTTGCATCTATGTCCCTTGCCAACACCCGCGTCCTGAGCCTTTATTTGAAATGTTTATTTTGACCGTGTCGAACGGAGTCAGATCTCTAATTTCGTAACGATTACAATCTAAAACAGATCTCAACGCGCTGGTAAAGGTTAACTCCCGCTTCTATCATCTGCTAAAGGACCTGTTGTATCGATACAACCGCCGTCAGAATGGGCATGGCATTCTTCAGGCAGCCAAACTACGATCAATCCCTGCGGTAACCCAATTCATCAAAGGGGGATACCCTGTGGGAGGCCAACCTATCCACGCAGAACACCCACCAGAACCCGAGTTAAGACATCGGGCCTCATGTCCATGTCGTCTGGAGCACCCGATATTTTATGTTGCGGAACATAGGCATTTGGCGCTTGTCAAGTATCTTCTGGACGCAGGCTCAGAGACAGATTTTGAGAACAGTCTCGGTGAAACACATATTTATCCATCAGTGAAACAGGGTTTCTCTCGGTCCTGAGGTCCTACCTAGCTGGTCGACACTTGCTATAGACAACGGCAGCATAATTACATTGGCTCCTATAAAGACCAACTACAAGTGCATTGAACGACATGCCCTCGAGGGAGTAAGACAAACAGCCGAAGTGAAGACTTTGAGGGGGCTAGGGCTTACGCCAAGACCACCCAGCAGACAGTCCAAAGAATGATACTAATGCCACCGTCCACGGACCCAGTCAAGGCGGACCAATCAAATACACCAACGAAGATGAAGACCCTAGGCCAGTAAAAGCTGTGGGGCGGAAGTAATACACATTTTCCGGCTGTTGGACAGCTTGGAGTAGGATCGGTTGGTCAGACATTACGGGAGCGAAGGGAGGATGATACTATGACTATAGATATTTAGCACCGAGTTACTTAGTAGCAAGGTGTACTAATGGGAAGTTCAATTTATTTTGCGGAAAAGTGGGATAAAAGCATGTACTGACTAAACGGGCGACCAAGAAAACCCGGGGTGAAGTCCTAACCTTCTCCTACGTAAACAAACAAAGGGAGAGAGAACGAGCTCTATGGAATATGACATATGCACGTGAAACCATGTAGCAAATGCAGATCGTGTATTGGCACAGCAAAAACACGGCTAGAACAGTGTCTAACCCCTTTTAGGGTTCAACGCAGTCACCTGATGAGGGGTAGGACTGATGGCGCTCGTTCAGCCCCATGGATGTTTATATTATCACAACCACTCTTGCCCGTAAGGCCGGGCACCCATGATGGCTTCGGCGGCATATTTTAGTGGTCCAAACTCTGGAGCTCAGATAGGCTACAATAGCGGCCAGATTACCAATAATATATATCTGCCCCCAGGTTGGTTAAAAACGAAAGGTCTGATAAATTCTGGATCAAGCTAATTATTGTTCCACTTCCCACCGCGTATAGGACAATCAGAAACATCAGCAGATCAGAATTGTCTACGGGATCTACAAACGACCAACCCGCGCGATGATAAGACTCGCATTGAGAAAGCCAAGGGTGGACTCCTCAAAGATTCGTATTGCTGGGTGCTGCAGAACAATGATTTCCAAAAGTGGCGCGTGGACGAGGAGGTCCGTCTTCTCTGGATTCAGGGTGATCCCGGAAAAGGAAAGACTATGCTCCTCTGCGGCATTATCGATGAGTTGAGAAACTCGACTGATAACACGGCGCTGAATCTGTCGTTCTTCTTCTGCCAGGCAACTGATGAGCGCATCAATAATGCCATTTCGGTTCTGCGCGGCTTGATCTTCATGCTTGCTTGCGAGCAGCCTTCTATTATCCACCATATACGAAGACGGTACGATCAGACGGGAAAGCAACTGTTCGAGGATGCAAATGCGTGGCAGGCCTTGTCAGGCATCTTGTCGGACATCCTGGAGGACCCGACTCTGAAAGAGACCTATTTCATCATCGATGCACTGGATGAATGTACCGGAGATCTTTCTCTCCTCCTTGATCTCATAGTCGAAGCATCGTCTTCTGGTAATGCACGCGTGAAGTGGATTGTCTCTAGTCGAAACTGGCCGATCATCGAAGATTATTTTGGGGACGCAACTCAAAAAACAAGTCTTTCGCTGGAATTAAATGCAACCTCTATTTCCGAGGCCGTTGCTATCTACATTCAGTTTAAAGTTCAGCAATTGGCAGAGAAAAAAAGGTATAAGCCTGCCGTGCGAGACATCGTCGCTAGTCATCTTATGTTGAACTCCCAAGACACCTTTCTTTGGGTAGCATTGGTGTATGAAGAGCTCGCCAAGGCTAGGCCTTGGAACACTCCTAAGCTACTGACTTCCTTTCCGCCCGGACTTGATTCCCTCTATAGGCGAATGCTGCAACAGATTCGGGACTCCGAGGATGCGGAGCTTTGCAACAAGATACTCAGTGTGGCTTCAACTGTCTACCGACCTATCACATTGGATGAACTAGTTGCCTTGGTGGATATGCCTGACGGGATCTCAACAGATGACGACGACTTCCCACCAGACGACTTTCTCTCGGAAATTATAAGACTGTGTGGCTCATTTCTCACATTACGCGAGAACATCGTCTTCTTTGTTCATCAATCCGCAAAGGATTTCCTGACTACTAAGGCCCTGGATGAAGTCTTCCCAGAAGGTATACCCACCGAGCACCACGAAATATTTTCCCGCTCCATAGTTGTTATGTCTAGGTCACTTCGTCGTAATGTGTATGGCATCACATCCCCAGGGGTACAAATCGACCAAGTTACACACCCTAGTCCAGACCCATTAGCAGCAGCACACTACTCTTGTCTGTACTGGGCTCATCATCTTCAATATGGATATTGCAGTGAGAGCGCAGATATTGAGCCCCACCATCTCCAGTCCGTGGATACCTTTCTACAAGAAAAATACCTCCACTGGATTGAAGCGCTTTGTCTGATAAGAAACGTCCCAAGAGGCATAGAGGCAATGCTTAAGCTTGAGGGTTTATTTAAGGTTCGGGGTCACCTTGAGTTTGAATTGAGCATCTCATCTCACTAAATGCACCACAATATAATAGGAAAACCAGAAATCATCAACTTTCTTTCAACGAGTCCACGACGCTTCTCGATTTATCCGATACCACAAAGTTGGAATCGAGAGCGGCCCGTTACAGGTATACAGTTCGTCTCTGATATTCAGCCCAGCCCAGAGCATGACCAAGCTTTGCTACCAAAAGGAGAAAGTAGACTGGATTATCCAGGGACCATCAATCGAAGATGACTGGAGCGCATGCATTCAAACACTCGAAGGTCATGATTTGGACGTCTCATGTATTGCTTGGTCCCAAGATGGCCGGCGCCTCGCATCAGCATCAAAAGATAAAACCGCGAGAATATGGGACTCAATCACAGGACAATGCATATCGGTTCTTCGAGGACACGAAGGTGAACTGCGCTCTATTGCCTGGATACAACATGATGAGCGACTCGCCTCGGCATCAGACGATACGACTATCCGAATTTGGAACCCGGTCACCGGCCAATGTATATCAACTCTCCGCGGACATGACAGTGAAATACGTACTATGGCCTGGTCACCAGATTTCATGCAACTTGCATCAGGATCATTTGATAAAACAGTTAGAGTTTGGGACCCAAATACCGGACAATGCTCAACTGTGCTTGAACATGAGGATAGCGTTACCTCGGTGTCTTGGTTGCCGCCTAGTAGGCGACTTGCCTCATTGACAGAAGATAGTAGTATCCGAATATGGGATACAGTCAGCTGCCAATGTATTTGCGATCTCCGGCATCACGGCAGTGTGGTGTGGTCCATTTCCTGGTCGCGAGAGGTGAGTCGACTCGCTTCGGCATCAAACGATGCAACTGTGAGAGTCTGGGATCCAAGCAATGGGGCTTGTCTGTCAATTCTGGGCGGACATCGCGGTTCTGTTCGTGTAACTGGCTGGTCCCCAGATGGAAGCCGACTGGCATCTGCTAACAGAACAATCAAAATATGGGACCTAGCCACTGGAGATTCTGTATCGGGGGTTGAGGAACATGGTGACGACATTTTATCAATTGCCTGGTCACCGGATGGAAATCGAGTAGCGACAAGGTCAGGAAGTGTGGATGATAACACAGTTCGAATCTGGGATGCAGCCACGGGAGATTGTTTGTCATTTTATGAGTTACATCGCTCAGGTGGATCTTCACTTGTCTGGTCTCCGGATGGAAGACATATCGCATTAGCTGGACGAGCAATTAGAATCTGGGATCCAAGCATCAAAAAGCCCAGATCAACGTTTCAAAAATTTGACGGACTCATGGAGGGAACCTCGGGGGGAACCTTCTCCTGGTCGCCAAATGGAGCCTGGCTTGCATCGTCGGAATTCTTTGATGGAGTAAGAATCTGGGATCCGGTAACCAGCTCCGCATCAATGCTTCTCGATAGCCGTCATGCTACGTCAATTGGCTGGTCCCTTGATAGCCAGCAGCTCGCATCCGGGTCATACGGTGGAGAAGTATTTGTGTGGGACCCAGTCACTAGAGAACGCATATCAACGCTCGGCCATGACAGACCAGTTTTTCACGTGCGCTGGTCGCAGGATGGAAGACTAGCGTCGGGGTCAGATGACCAGACAATCAGAATCTGGAACCCGGAGACCAGACAATGTATAGCAGACCTAGGTGATTGTGGCGGTGAATTGCTATCTATTTCCTGGTCTCTCGATGGACGTTGGCTCGCCTCAACACACAGACGTAAAGATGAGGATTTCAAAGTCTGGGACCTGACCATCACAGTTTGGGATTCAGCCACTGGACAATACATCTCATCGATTGATGCTCAATTGCCTGTCATACCATCTTTCGATGACATGAATGCTCTTGAAGGCCTGCCCACATTTCTCGAATTTGATAAAAACACTCCGAATCGCCTGCATACTGTCGCTGGCACATTCGATTTGATCAATGATACGCTCATTTCAACCTCCCCTCTCAATCTACCCCCTGCTGTGGAACAGCAAATTGGATACGGCCTGAGTGACGACACCGCCTGGATAACATACGGAGGAAAAAGGCTCATGTGGCTGCCCTCAGAGTATCGCCCGGCCGTTCCATCTTTATTTGCTACATACGAGGTAGGGGCGGGAGTTTGTGTGGGAATACTCTGTCGATCAGGTCGTGTCATAACGTTGACGCTCTCTCAAGACATTGCGATCCAACATTGCGGTTGAAGTCGGGCGATTAAAGACTATGTAGCGAGCCATTGTCGTATAAATTTTATATCTAGAATATAGGGACCTGTGAAATCGACGCCGAAAATGACAACCAGCCGCCTTTCCACCCGTAACCTTGGACGGCGAGCCGTTGCTTGACCGCCTGCTCTATTTTACCGCTTCCTATTCTGTACCCAACCAGCACTGTTAGTTATTATCCTCTTGTTCAGCTGTTGACACTGGACTTCAATGATTGTTCCCCCTATTTCCACTAGCGACGACGCCGAAATTGGCTCCCCTCTGCATCCTAATTTAGGGCCCCCTCCTTCTCGGCCAGCCTAATCGAGCGCCTATAAGATACCTTATCCGCCCTCTCTTCCGGGGTCTTTTGATACCCTCCTCCCTTTACCCCGATCCCGCTGTCTTAGTAAGATTTACTAAGCAGTATTTCCAAGTCCCGAGGTCAGTCGCCACCCACCGCCGTTCCGGACAAACATTCTTCTTAAACAGTCCTAACCAATTGCGTGTCCCTTCCAGAAGGCCGAGCCTTCGCTATCTACTCGTTCCTTGTCCGGCATTAAGCTTGAGAGACCCAACACGTAGCGGTTGAAATCAAGGTCACTCTACAGTTATTGTCGGTGCACATAATCACTTGGATTCAGTCGCAGTCAGTTTCATGACCCTATATACCGTAAGAGCGCAGCAACAGGAGGGAAAGCAAACAAAGCCGAGGAAACAAAAATAGTAAGACAGGCAATAGAGCTCCTTGAACTTATGCTCCGTTTTAGATCCGCCTCGGACCACAGCCGTTGCTCGTCCCTTCTTAACTTCAGCAAAAGATTCACCTCTCGTGAAGGCTGGTGTATAACCCGTTCCATTGCTTGCACTCAATTTTCACTGCGATACCGTGAGCTGTGAGGCAGAACGTCCCGTCCGCCGGGAGGGCATATGTCATATCCCTCTCAAGTTCCACCACGTCCACCATTAGAGACCCAGTAGGAAATTTTATGATCTTCTTGACGTCCGTTCTTTCAATAGAGAGCGAAAGACCCCTTGTTATGGATTCGGAAGTCGAACTTCCTTCCATCTCGAGGTGGATATGTAGAGGGCCAGCCAGGAAGAACGGCGATGGCGCCGTCGGAGTTATGATGCCAGTCAACCGGTCGCTGGGCTCTAGAACACAGCCACTGAATACTTCAGAATCCCCAGGCGGATTTGCAGTTGAGACCGCTGTTTCCACGGTTCCGGAGCCTGGAGAGACACCAGAAAGCGACACCGCTCCCGTAGTGATTTCGACCGGATCTTGTACAGCGCTCATTGTCGACGCCGAGACCAACATAGGAAGTAATGTACTCTCATTTGGGTAGGGGTGAGCACCCATTTGACCTTTGTCTCGAGCTCTGATAGTCTGTCGAGCGTGGTCCACAAGGATTTCATTGAATCGGTGCTCTAGCGTCTTGAAAGACAAAAGCTTTGGCAGACGCCAACCAGGGTACAATCTTCCATGTGTGCGTGATGTGTGCATCTTGTCATGGTTTTGGATGAATGCATGGCATAAGAAACAAGCATCCTTGCTGGAAGCGATGGCACGCGGGAACAGCGGAGGCGATTGAATTTCGCAGTAGGCGATTAGCTGGATCTCCGCATGGATCTTGGCTTCTTGGAGAATTCTATTCGTTTGCTCAGAGAACTGGTAATCCGGATTCTTGGTCTTGCTATTTTTCATGAGTCGGGAGATCTGGGGGATATTATACTGTTTACCATTGATCTTCCCCAAACGAGTCAGCACGGCTGGAAGACTCGGCGAGTACGTCGGGTGATGGGGTCGATCGAAAGCCTCTTGGGGAAGGGTTGCTAGTTGAATCTCAATGTTTCGGACAAGAGGAAACTTCTTAGCAATGCGATGAAGCACCTGAGCGGCTTCTTTATATCTGGACACTTTTCGAATGATGTTGAGCAGAGTAGCTGTGAAGGCTGCCTCCTTGATCACCTTTGTGGGACCAGAGGGAATCAGATGGAGGAGTTGCTGCAAGCCATGTATGTTGTTTAATCGATATATCTTTTCCACAATGTCATTGAGACGATGCGAAACACGATGATTGGACCATTCGTTGACGGACTGGATCACGCTTTTGGATTCTGCTCTGAATATCGACAGGCTTTCTTCTAGGTTGAACTGAATTAGCTTCTGGGGAAGTATTTGCCGAGTGCCTTCTGTTGCTTTTTGCAGAATGTCTTTGATGGACACTTTGGAGTCTTTCCATTTTTTGCCAGTGAGCCGCAATCTAGAAGCGATTCGAGAAGAGCACATTTGCACAATCATCTCTAGAAGTTGTTTCGTGATCTCCGTGGAGCTGCCTCGTTCTGGCTAAATTCGAATCAGATGCTACAACAAATGGCAGAGACTAACGAACCATATAGTGATTTTTGAAGTACTTTAAAAATGTTCTCAAATCCAGTTTTCAAACTTTGAAGTAAGCCATCCCCATCTGAATATGTCTTTTTATTGATCGCCAGCAGAGACTTCATTGCTGCACCATTTGGGTCCTGCTCGACACACATGGCAGGGATATAATCCGATCCATCTTTAGTTTTGGCAAGAAAGGAGAGGACCTCCACAAGTTCCTTTTCTTTAGAGAAGGAAAGTATGTACTGCTTTTCAGAGCCTCGAAAACGTTCGGTGGGCTTTTGTTGCGGTGGCTCAGGAACTTCATGCAGCAAGTAATTGAGAGCAATATTCTCCGCACAAACCACTGCAGCAATATGCGGTTCACAGTTCATTGTGCGAGTCCCAAAGTAATATGAGAGACCAAAAGAAAGGCACTCTTGGGACTAGATGAGATCTTAATATACTTTAGTAGGATATGCGGGCCAGGTAACACCACCGTCGTTTGGCACAGGCGCCTTACCTGTTTGCAGTGTAAGCAGCGGGGGTCTCTGCCTGCCTTATGCAGAGCCCAATGGGAACGAATCCCTGCTGATTATGAGCGGTCCGATTGGCAAGGTACTTCCGTATCACCCCCCCTTTTTGTCTTTGCGGTACGTCTAGATTTTCCTGTAGCGTAGGTGTAAAACGGCTCATGAAAAAAAGATTCCTTGGCGCTTAAGAGCCGATAGTTCAGGGACTACATCAGAATTGTATAATGGCAAATGGCGATCAGATATAGTATGCACTCTAGATCAGATTCGTGTATGAGGGTAGCTTGTTCAGCTGCCTTATGGTGAGACTACGAACGACGTACATGTGACTCGCCTCGCCTGGATGATCGACGCTGATTTGACTAGATTTGAAAAGCTCGTGGGCGCTTAGGCGCTGATGTGATTTGCACTGCTTTGTATGGCCGCTACAACCACCCCCGCTTGTCCTAACTGACGACCCTCAAACATCATACCTACCTCTTCTTGTCACAACACCGACTCTACCACAAAAACCGACCGAAAATCTGCATTTGCTTTCATTATGTCCGAAAGGCCGCGTCGACGTGTATTACTGCATGATTATACGGTCGCGTGGATATGCGCATTGCCGATAGAGTTGGCGGCTGCGAAATGTTTGCTCGATCACGTTCACAATCCGCTTCCTAAACCTGAGACTGACGACAATATCTACACGCTTGGGAGTCTGAGTGTACATAATATAGTGGTCGTCTGCTTACCGTCCGGTGTTTATGGGACGACTTCTGCTACATCCGTGGTGACTTAACTGAAGCAAACCTTCCCTTCCGTAAAGTTCGGGTTGATGGTAGGAGTGGGAGGGGGAGTACCTACCAAGAATGTTGATATTCGTCTAGGGGATGTGGTCGTTAGCACACCTATGGAAACATCTGGTGGCGTGGTCCAGTACGACTATGGGAAAGCGTCTCAGCAGGGCTGCTTCCAGCGCACGGGATCACTCAATAAGCCACATGTGTCTCTGCTGGCCGCTCTCTCCCAGATACGTTGCGACCATATGCTGCAGGAGTTTCCGCTTGGCAAGATAATGTCTGGTGTTTTGCGGCGTCACCAGAAGCAATTTTCAACTCCAGGCGAAGACTGGCTGTTTCTCTCGGCATACGAACACCAAGGAGGCAGTGGAGACTGCTCGTTATGTGACAAAAACCAGCTTGTCTCGCGTGAATCACGCATGAATGGCGAACCACAAATTCATTATGGTCTGATTGCGTCTGGCAATCAAGTTATAAAGGATTCTGTGATGAGAGACTCTATTGCAGAAGATATTCCTGTACTTTGTTTCGAGATGGAAGCAGCCGGACTCATGGATCAGCTTCAATGTCTGGTCATACGAGGAATCTGCGACTATTGCGACTCCCATAAGCACAAAGGGTGGCAGGGCTATGCAGCTCTTGCTGCAGCTGCTTATGCGAAGGCACTATTATCACTTCTTCCACCAGTGAAAGACATGAAGAAGTCAGATCAAGGTATGTGGTCATCACCTTGCAGTATCCCCATCAACTGATCATCTTATAGAAGCCGATTTTGGGGAGGTGGAAAAAGCTTGTCTCGCAAATCTGTTCATCACCGATCCTAATGAAGATATGAACTCATTAAAACGGACAAAAGGGAATCGTACTCCAGGAACTTGCAGCTGGTTTTTAGAGTCAGACAAACTCAAGTCTTGGTTTCAGCGAGACAAGGGCAATGATGAGCTGGAGCGAAACATTTTGTGGCTGTATGGTAACCCCGGAATTGGAAAGTCGACGATGGCCGTGACACTTGTGGAGGAAATACCGCATAGTGATTATTTTGCCGACGGGAATAATGTCCTAACTTTCTTTTTTTGCGAAGCTGACTCGGAACGCCGGAGAGAGGCAACGTCGATACTGAGAAGTCTTATATATCAGATCATTACTCAGCACCCCCCAGTCTTGAAACGGGTCTTGTCAAAATATCGCGTTCGAGGAGACGCACTTTTCGCCTCATTTGATTCCTTGTGGGCGTTGCTGATGGATATTGGACAAGCAACTACTAGCCCTGAGATATACTGCATCATCGATGCATTGGACGAATGCGACCGCAAGTCACAGCAAACCTTGTCTCATCAAATTTCCCAGTCGTTCAGCAAAGCAGGCACGACCCGCTTAGACACACCCAGGTTGCACTTTTTAATTATCAGCCGTCCGAATCACGAGCTCAAGAGCTACCTATCGTCCTTCACCTATGTTGATCTTGGCTCATTTGAAGAGGTAAAGAAGGATCTTCAATCTATGATCAAGGACACAGTGAAGGACCTCGCGAGAAGGAACAACTACACTGATCCCGTCGCCCAGAAAGTACGCCAAATTCTTGAAGAGAAGGCTGAGGGTACCTTCCTCTGGGTCGGGATAGCTCATAATGAATTGATATCGGTGCAGTCGAGGAAAGTAGTCCAAAAGCTACAGGATCTTCCAGGAGGGTTATACAAATTGTATCGGAAGCTGCTGCTCGATGCAGCAACATGCGGCCCAGACGATTACCCGCTGATTAAAAAGATTTTGGAGACTGTTGCATTTGCATTGCGACCACTCACAATAGGGGAAGTGGCTGAAGCATGTCGCCTATATCTTGACACGGATTCCAGTAGTCGCCTCCAATTCACGCGAGAGATTATCGACTTGTGCCATTTGTTGGTTGTTGTTGACAATGGCCATGTGCGAATGTTGCACAGATCGGTGCAAGAATTCTTAATGATGGAGATGCAGGAGATCAATTCTTCTGCAGCAAACTATACACTGACGTATCGCTGCATCGAAGTCATTCTCCAACATTGCCAGCCAAAAATAAATACATCAACTTTGAAGCCTAGCCATGGATTCCTTGGTTATTCAGTGCTGCACTGGCCAGAGCATGCAAGGTTAGCTCAAACAGACTTCAACATTCCGAAGGAGCACGAGGCATTTTTTCAAGGCCGATTAGCGACGTGGAAATGGTGGCTCGAGAGTTACAACCACCTGGGAAAATTCTCAGGGGCTGATTTGGACACGGGCATCTCTGCTATTCATGTTGCCGCTCGTTGGGGGATTATTCCGTTAATCTCGTCCTTCCCTCGGCATGGACTGGAAGTCAAAGATGCACAGGGACGAACACCTTTGCTCATTGCTGCCCAATACTCCCAGTTTGAAGCCATAAAACTTCTAGTTGAGTCTGGAGCGTGCGTGAGAGCGGTAAATAACGACCACCAAAACGTCCTCCATACTATTTGCAAGAATGGTCGTGGAAGTGGCTGCAAAATTGTCAATTTCCTGCTTGACGCTGGAGTCCCTCCATATGACTGTGATAAGTACAACATGACACCATTCCTTTACGCAGTTGGAAAACTCGATGAAGAACTTGCACAAGTCTTTCTTCAGAGGAGTCTCGATCTGACATTCAAAATTCGAAGACTATCATGGCCTGGACGCACAACTGTGAGCATGTTCACACACAGGAGGTTCAAGGACGAGAGAGAAAGTGCTGGCGTGAATCTAGAATCCGGCCTCACAGCGCTACATTTCTCTTCCTTGAACGCATGCACAAAGATGACCGCCTTTTTACTCCAACACGGGGCCGATCCAAATGCTCAATCTGATTTTGGCGATACTCCACTCCATCTTGCGATCAGGAGCCGCATCCTGGGCCGTGAATACGACGATGTATGGAAGACCGGTGATTACACCATCGAGGCCTTAAGAGACTTGATCACGGACTACGAAAGTGAGGAAGCTTCTGATATCTATCGAGCCATCGATCAAGCTAGAACACACATTGTTGACACGCTCCTCGCGAGCGAAACCATTGACGTCAACATCGCTAATGCTAATGGGGATTGCCCTCAGCACGTGATAGACTTTTGCGAGCATTATTCGCTGTCGATTTTATGCAACCTCATAGAGAAAGGAGCAGTTAGCTCACGATTGAACGGGCGTCATCAGACATGTCTCCACCTTGCCAGCAAGCAAGGGAACGTGGAGGTGGTCCAAAAACTTGTGGATGAAGGCCACGATATCTTGTTGGAAGACCGCGACGGATTGAGCCCGTTCCACTACGCATTGCGCTATAGTCGCTTAGATGTCCTGCATTGTCTGACAACAGCATGTGACAGCGCGCTTTCGAAGCTCTGGTACTCGATAGATCATCACGGCAAAAATCCATTACACCATCATGTCTCGTCCATCGTCTCCAACTGCGACATGGTTGACTTCCTGATACGGATTGGCTGCGACGTCAATCAGTATGATGCGAAAGGAAACTCATCCCTTGGCCTGTACTTGGGATCATTTCACCTAGGAGTTCAGAAAGACATATTCTTTCTACTGATGGAGAACGGTGCTGATCTACGGTGGGTTAATGGACGCGGAGAAAATTTGGCCCACCTCCTCATGCACTATAGGGGAGCAGACACTGAGATTCTCGAGCGTCTATTTAATTATGGCCCGGATCCAGCAGCTCAAGATTATAACGGGAGGACCTTCATGCACCACGGGGCCATTCATGGTGCGTTTACCAAGGAACTTGTAGAGTTCCTTCAACGAAGAGACTTCTTGGATATGCATTCCAAAGACGCACTTGGCAAGACACCCCTTAACTATGCGAAAGAAAACGCGTGTAGAGAAGACTTGGAAGACGTCCCCTTTGATACAAAGTGGGACGATTCCTTCGACGCTCTGTACAGGGGCTTTACATCTGCCCCAAGGGCGCCATGCTCAAGCAAGGGCACCATTGTATGATGACAATCACGCCATTTCGGACCTACTTCGATGTTAGCCCTCAATGCGCTCGTCATTTAAGCGTACCGGGAGCTTTGTCAAAATACTCGGGGATCTCGAAGAGACCAATTCCATCACTATCTAGTGGATCGTCCTAGAATTCACCCAGGTCGTTGGAAGGTCCCTAAGGCAGAGCAGTTCTCGTCCAAACGAAGACGTTTTCGGGAGCTCAGGGCATCGTCCGGCTCCGTCAGATCCGCCTCATAAGTAGGATCGCCCCACTCGTCCGAGCTAGTTGAAGGGAGGGAGAGGGAGGGAACAAGAGGTTGAGAGGGCAGGCCTCGTCTTTTATGTCGGAGCGATGGGGAGTGTATTAGGGCTAGGCCGGGGACGGCAAAACTAACCGGATGTAGTAAATCACAGGTCCCTATATTACATACTCTGTCTTCACATTTCCCGATATCTTCGAGCCCCGAGGGGATGAACGAGTAGGCAGAAAGTAAGGGAAAGGGTAAAAGAATAAAGGAACTGGTAAATTCTTTCTGCTTCAAAGTAAGCCTTCCCCTGAAAATTCGTAGGAGCTGCATCATGATTGCGACAATGTGGGTGGACCAATATCTCCACAAATATATAGTCGTATTTCCAACCAATTTTGTTGAGTTCAACATTTAATATACAACTACGCTACAATATTCGACGATGCATGTTAAAATTTCAAATCTTCAGCGCCTAGCAACAAGGCGAAATCATAACGGATTCTACAAATAAACACTGGCATCACTCATAGCGGCAATTGAAACCCATAACAACGCGCGGGACGATCCCGCCCGGCGCGAACTGAAACAAGCACATGGCGGAATAAATGGACCTCAGCCGAAACGATCTGAGACACAGCAAGGATAATTGAGTATTAATTAAGGACTATTAACGACTATTTCCGAGGATTTCCGATACAAAAAAAAAACAAAACATAAATATTATGTTACAGCCAATCTTGCCCAGGTAGAAGTGGGGGGAGATTCGACGGAAAATATAAAAATGCAAATCCAAAAGCAAAAAGCAAAACCCCAAAATATGTACACAAGTGGAGGCTCTTAGCCCCTCTACATGATGTCGCATTATGTCGTAGTGCACATGTACGATGCATGTATGTGTTCCGTACCTCGACCTAGAAAAAAAAAGGAGAGCTACACATGGCGCAAAACATATCCACATATCCGCATATCCAGCAAGGAGGTAACCTTGGAAGCGGCGACGATTCCCCGTGGAATTCTCAAGATGCAAGACAAGACATGTTTGGGACGGTATGGCAACTCTACTCCACTGGGGATATTAAGTTCACCCCCTTCGTAGAGAATACAGGGTCTTTTGACATTCGACACGCGACAGCAGCTAAACCGAGAACGAGAATAGGATGGATACCGGTGGAGCTTTGGCAAGGCAAGGGGTTTGCCACGATGATTTCAAGGGGAGGGAGATCGTGGAATGATCTGCCAATCACACCTGGTTATCGGGTGTGAAGGTACGAAGTACTACAATACAATGGTAGGATCACCCAGACATGGATGGATGGATGGCTGAGGGCTTCTGATATAACATATAACGTAAAGTACCGTGGATCGTTGCGGTTCTTGACTAGGGTATCAGATGGGCTGGTTAGCTGAGGCAACTGTAGCTCAGCTTCGGCTGGCGGTTAGGTGGAATATTTTGCCTCCGGCTGAGTTTGAACTTGTAAGGCTTGCAGGAGGTGTGTTGAATAGCCGTTGGGGCGTGGATCTTTTCCTATAATAGCTGAGTGAGTACCGTATTCCAGATTAGTGACCTCATCCGGAGGGGTTCCGCAAAATGGAGTCAGTTGCGACCGGGTGAATACAAGCCAGATCGTCGATCCTGAATTTTGTCTCTATTCTCTATATTGTGGTAGTATTCTCAATTTATTTTTGAGAATGATATGTCCAATGAGCTGTTCGACGGGATGGGCCGAGGTTGGAGAAAAGTGGTCCGAAGCGGGGCTATGGATCCATCTACACCTGACTAGATTGGGGTCACGGGGCCAGGTACCAACAGGGTTGTGTGTCATTTCCTATGATTCCTCTTATTATGTATTAGATTATTAGGCTATTAGGCTAATGGATATTCTACGCTGTGAGTGGTGCTCATCCAGTCATCCGATTTGACGCCCTGGGAGCTCAGCTTCAACGCGAAAAACCCAAGATTACACCACCCCAATGAACAACTCGGATTAAGCGCTACATGTAGAAGAAGCGTTATGACAACAAACGAGAAAGCGGTTGGGCCAGGCAAACACATATAGGCCATGTTATTTTTTTCCTATCCACTCATTATCATTACATCCAACCCATTACTTTTACCATCCTAACGCACGACTACTATAACCACGCGATATGCCGACAGTAGAGCCCACCAGTCAGTCCGCCAACGACGCATCACATCTCTCCTTTGAAATAAACGGCCTGTACATCCTCCTATCAAATCGCGGCGATAAGAGCTACACATTCCACTGGCGCCTCTATCTACATCAGAATACAACATCAGGCTCGATCTACCATCTACTAAACGACATGGACCCAATCACCTGGCGCTTCGAACATCTATCCAACCAGACGGTTATCTACGATCCATTGCTTCTCGGAGCCCTTAAGATAGGAGTGTTAGACCCTACGCTCCACGCGCCTTTTCTCGAACGTCTTCGTCAAATCCCACTCGTCGATTCGGTGCGATCGCGCGAGAAAATCACTTGTCGGGTATGGATCAAGGAAGCTCTCTTTCTGTTAGACGACGAAGGTTATATCATGCTCACTTGCAGTGTGGATGATATCGAAGCCGAGGCGAGGAACCTCGCGCTGAGGAATAAGAGTTTGGGGAGGCGGACTGTTGTGAGGAGTTGTGGGAGTCAGGGTTGAGATTATAACTTGTTATATGGAAGGTCTAAGTTGACCATGGTGATATTATGTGTAAGGAGGGGGGAGGGTGGAGGGAGATGGGATATTTTATATGATCGGACGAGGTTGGGCGATATTAGATGGAACCAATTTTGGGAGCCATTTTGGTGTTATTTTAGTTCACCGGTGGAGCTGAAACAACATCATCTCAATTGTGGAGCGAGAATATTGTTTCAGTGGGGTAGGTAAGAAACTACTTGATGCCCAGATGGGTACAAAATAGTTGTGTTACGGCGGTGGTTGGGGGACGACACGCCGGCAGAAGTTACGGATGGACAAAATGGGAGGTTTCTAGCCACAGTGGATATCTTGGATAATTGATTATTGAATCCGTGCTCACATTCTAGTTGAAAAATCCCGGTATGATATTTCCCAACCTTTTTCGCATGTAACCTCTAAGCTTTGGCTGTGCGCTCCCCAGCTTCGGGGAACGGGAGCCGGTGCGAGGATCGTCGGCAGGGGACTTTGAGTTGGTTGAGGTACTCCGTCCAGTGCACCGTACATACATATGCAAATAGGCAAGTATGTGCAATGTACTCCATAGGTTGTATACATATGTATAACTAAGTAGTGGGTAGTAGTGCAGAATAGAGGCACGGGATCGGATCACATGCTGGAGACTTTTCTCTGAAGACTATGAGGATTATTTAAATCAGGTCATATTGTAGACCATTATTTGCACGAAGGGGCTATTTCCATGCGAGGGAACATGAACTTGAATTGGAATTTGGAAGATGCAAATGGAAAAGGAAAAGAGAAAGGGAAAAAAAAGTACCTACATCCCTGCACGGTACGACCCGTGTGTCAAGACAGACTATTGGGAAAGGGCAGCAAGGAACGGTCCACGAGCACGACCCTCAAAAGAGGCGTGGATGCAGGAATGGGTAAGGGCCACGGCATTGCCATGATGGGACCGAACAGATGGGATGGGAGAGCATGGGGGATTGCCATGGGGCCATGAGCCATGAGAAAAGGAGGGATTCGCATTCGCCACGCACTATTGACATAACGAACTCTAAGCTCGACCATTGATGATGTCTATCCCTTGATCGAGATTAAGCAGGCTGGCGAGGGTGTACAACGTTGTAGAGATAGAGTCGTACTCAGAATTCCCGTTGTGGACCGTTTTTTTGGACCTTTTTTTTACCCGGGGAAAGCAGCTGTTTGGCAAAGATTGACCTTGGAGTCTCAGGTAAGCAGTGTTTTTTCGTCAAGTATGGAGAAGTGCTACGGTGTGAGAGGTTCGAGGAATGTGCCGTAGATCGGGTGGCGATCTTCGAGACATTCTGCAAGGCGACGATGGTGCCATGTGGCATGCTGGAAGGGGAAGATGATGGACGGTGGTACTTGACATGCATATGGTTATATTGAATTTCTGCCTAAATTGCTTTGGCCTTCCAAGGTTGGGTGTAGTGGATAGGCCAGGTGGATGAAGGGACGTGTTATTGCAGCCACAGTGTGGCGGTGTCGGCTAGACCGTCGGTTTGGCCGACGCATTTTATTTTCATTTTGGTTTTTGTAATTTAGTGTATCTTAGTGTATTTTAATGTATTTTATATTTACACGTTACAGTCTAGATCTATTTCTGGACGAACACCCGATCAAACGGAAAGATCAAATCGACACATCAACCCCCAAAGCCAACCTGGTTCGGGCAAGTTCCGCGATTGTAGTGGCGTGTAGACCCCTTGGGTAATTATCCCCGTCTCAATGACTATATTTCCAGAAATAGACAATGAAACTATATTGTACTATGGAATACTATAGGATAGTACCTGACACCTTATTATGTATTGCCTACGTAGGGCAGATCCAGATCCAAAAAAGACCAAAACAAAAATAAGCTTGGTCATATTCGCCAAGAGTCCAAGGTTACACTGGACTGTTCGGAACCGGGATATTACCCTCAACCCCGTGAATAGGTGAAATTAGCCGCGCGACATAGTACTCTGTACTACCCATGACTCTGGCTCTGACAGGTCAACATGTGATGATTTGGGCGGCAGGGACGGGTGGTTGCAGGTCTACGGTATGAAGCTCAAGCTCATGGAAGCGTGGGTGATCCGTGACACACTTGTCTGTCTGTGTCCGAGGTGTTACAAACAGAAAATATGTAGGGGAGAAAAGTGGATCATGTTTGAGCTAGAGGGTAATATATATCTAAATTTATAATTAAGAATTAACATTGGGAAGAAATATAATATAAGGATTATAACGGAAGATGAAGAAATATATAGATATGTATATATTATATGGTGATCAAATGTACCCCTCGGTGAGTAAAGGAGACCCCAAGAGATGCCATGTGTGGGACTGAAGAAAAGACATTTTCGCATGGAGGACAAGGATTAAACTGACAGGGATGGACTTCTTGTACTAGGTACTTGGTAATTTGCCCAATTTCCCGAACAAACAGAAAAGAAGAGAATGTATTTGCTACTATTTGGCCCCCGAGACTGCCGATCAACCCTGCATCCTCTTGCCATGTGTCCAACGTCAACAGATTTATATTTTTATATATATATATGTTTGTACTGTCCGTACTCGTACTTACCGTACTTAATCTCCCAAACGGGATTGTGCAGTGAGCCCCGGTCGCGAATGCAGCTTGACTGGATGGAAAGAGAAGGAGACTCCAATAAGGAGGAAGAGACTGCAAGGGAGAGAGCCACGTGAAGGTGTATTGTAACAATAGTATTCTAGTATAGTAATCTAGTATTTTAGTATTCTAAGTATATATAAAAATTCATAAATTCATAAATTCATAAATTCATGAAATCCACCCAAAAAAAAGAGTGACGTGAAGACTTGAATGCAACGAAACGTGTTCTCCTTGCTTTTTCTAGGGAGATTTCTTCAGGAATGTCAGTTCTTCATGTATATGTATATGTCTGAATCTGTAGTTTATAGACATGGAAATATAGAGAATAGTGATCATTAATAGAGAGAAAACAGCAAGTTCATAGTGTTAATAGTGTGAAGAGACCGTATACCTAAACGGTATTAGTATGGTCCTTACTCCCCAGGGTCAGCCTCGTGGCACACACAGTTGCAGGAAGGGCTTGGCGGTAATACCAGTACATTCTTTGGAATTTCCTTTTTATTTTTATTTTTTCTTTTCTTTTCTCTATATTTTATATATTTTATTTCTGTTTATTTTAATTTTAATCCTAAGAAAGGGGATGCCAAAAAGAAGGTTAAAATAAAAAAAAAAAAAAAGAAAAAGAGGAGTTTCAGAGACTCGAGGGTTTCGACTCTCCAATTTTCTATTCTTTAATCTCTCGACTCTCTCACTCTCGACTACTCTCTCTACTCTCTCTACACTCTCTACATTCTCTCTTACCTCTCTCTACTTTCTTCATAATACTCTATATAATACACTTACACTTCCGTGCCACGTTCCTTTCGGTAAGCTTGATCTGTGTTGCCTTCCACCTCTTTACCTCTAACCTTTGATCTAGCCTTCCTTTTGACCTCGAAGTCGCGCGAACCTCGAAACTTTACAACGAAACGGTTTCACGGTGAATCGTTTCTCGAATTGATATCTCTACCCTCTCGATTTGGAATATGCGATAGTGTGGGGGAAAAAAAAAGAGCGGGTTGATATTCGAGTTCTTCTACACTGTTTCCCCCGCCTGATTCAGACTCTCCCACCATGGATCCCTCTGTCGCACATCGCCCATGGGAGGCAGTCTCAGGGCCTCAGTCGGCTGCAGGCTCCACGCAAACCCTGCCTTCCATCTCGACCCTCACCGCGAATATGCCTAGTACCGGAGCCTCGGAGAAATCCCCCAGGAACGGCTCACTGAACACGATCGAGCGTGACTCGGGGAATTGGTCAATGCCGCAAAGCACTAGTAGGAAACCCTCACCTAGTATGGAATGGGAGCGGCGCGGTGCTGACCATGTAGGATCCTCCACCTACTCCACGGCGACCAATGGCACGGGCAACAATTATCCCTCTCTCAGCTTCATATCCGCGTCGCAACCCTCCCCGAATCGCGGACACCCGGCTGTCGACCGCTCCCCTTACCCCCACGATCAATCCACCACGCCTTCCTCCGCTGGCACTCAACAACCCTCTCCAAACTTCGGCCAGCCGAACTCCGCACTCCCTTCCATCAACCAGAACTACGAAGCGCCCTCCCAACGAACGAGTGTGGCCGAGACGACTGAATCCCGGCGCAGCAGTGTCGACAGTCGCATGAACCAAGGAATCAGTTCTCTCGCCATCAACCCAGCCTCGCCTTACCACAGCACCAATGCGTCCCAATCGTCGATCGTCTCAAGTCTACAAAGGGAACGAGGGATTCCGACCGACATGAATTCATACCGGGGACCTCGGTACTCAGGAGGCAGCCAGCCACTCTCTCCGTTGGGCCCTCGCGCCACTGATCAACAGCGGAGTTTCGCAGCCGGTCGCACTGCTCCGGCGATTTCTTCGAATCCTCGGTCGGAGATTTACAATGCTGAAGCACCCACGGCGGGTATGGCATATGCCTTCCCCGACCCGGACATGGCGCGCTCCAGCTCCGTCTCCTCGAAGGGAGAGTCCAATCCCCCGTTCTCCCGAAAAGGCAGCATGGCGGAGTCTATGAACAGCATGTACTCGGAACGGATGCCACGAGGACAACATGGTATGATCCCGCCCAGATAAGACACAAACTGCACGAGAAATACTAACAATCTTCCAGACCTACCCCAAAATGTACACCACCACCATTCCCTCCAACACAAGGCCGTGCGGGAGTTGATTGGCGAAGAAGATGGACCGCCTGGCAGCACCCCGTACAGCCGCACGCCCGAACTACGCGTAACGCACAAACTCGCCGAGCGCAAACGGCGCAGCGAAATGAAAGACTGTTTCGAAGCGCTCCGACTGCGTCTACCACCAGGTCAAACCAACAAATCCAGCAAATGGGAAACGCTCACCCGGGCAATTGATTATATAGCGATGTTGGAGAAAACCGTTGCGCAATCCCAGCGCGACCGGGCGGTCATGCAGTCCGAGATGGATGAGATGCGGGCCCAACTCAACCAGCAAGCCAATGCCTCCCGGCCCCCATCCATCTTTGAGCACCACCAAATGAGCTCCAACCAGGTGAATGGCCAAGGCCCTGTCTTTAGTGGGTTCGGCAATGGCGTGACCCAGGAGCAGCCGCGCACGTTACCGCCCCTGATGAATGGCTCGAGTGCGGCTATGCAGGGCATTGAATATGAGCGACGGTAGTTGGTGTACGGTGCGAGGAAGCTTAAGCTGTGTATGAGATATGACTAGTCACGCAAAACCTATCATCGACGACTTTTGGACTTTGTTCTCTTGATATCATTATATCCCCTCTTATAGATGCGATTCCCGGTCGATTTTTTTTGACTTGGGGATTGGTTTATACTGAATTTTCTGTTTGATCTTGTTGGAGTGGTCTCTGTTTTCTGTTTTGTTATTCATACCCGCAATTGCTTTGCTTTTTTCTTTCTGGACCACTCTACATGGAATATGATAGGAGGGAATATGGAATATGGAATATGGAATAGCTGAATTATGATATTCATGTTTCAATTCAAAAGCTTCACTTTCTCATAGTACATAAGTATAATCTCCCCATGAAACCCCAATTGATCAAGGATATAAACAGTAACACGAAAACATGTTTCAGAAAGACCGGTCCTTTAAATCAGTTTTTATTATAACAATTATACTAAGTATCAGAATCCGAATCTATTTCTGTCCCTCCACTAATTGGCCCCTCGAAGCGCCCGCCCCCGGTCCGGCGCGTAGCGATCGGCCTCAGTCTGACCTTGGCATCCAATCCATCACCTTCATTTCTGCTTCCCCTGGTGATCTCTCTACCAGTCATCCAATAACGGACCTTCAAGAAGAAGCATGAAGCTAGTTGCAGCGGGTTGTCTGGGATCGCTGCAGAAATTCACCAGCGACGATGATTATTGGCCGGGTTGTTTATAGCTTGAGCTATGTCCTGTACAGTGACCGGCCTGGACTCTCTGGCATCTGCACGGTGATGATGCAGAAACGGCAGAAATGCAGATGCAGAAGAGGGACTTAAAGTCTCGGGGCTTTTCTTATTTCTTTGTATCTTTTGTCCTTTCTTTTGTCTTTTGTTTTGCATTTGACTCGCTATTGTCTATTGTTGCCTTCTTCCATTGTTTTACTTGCTATAATATTAATAGACGACTCTTTGTTCCGTTTCCTTTCCTTTCCTTGCTTTTTCCTTCTTTCATGCTTTCCTGACACATGGTATGCAGAACTATCAAAACTTGTCATCTCTGCAGACTAACATCTCGACACAGTCAAGTCTACTAAACCATCATGCTCAAACGAAAGCCCCAAGACCTCCAGGTCCCAGTACCAAACTTCCCTTTATCATCGCCTATCAGCGAGGAGATCTCAAGTCCCTCATGCTCCTCGGAAGACCAGGAAGAACGAGACCGACCCTTTGCATTTCTATCCAAGGCAGCACGACAACAGCTTGAAGCGAAGACCAAAGATGGGAACCGCTCGCCGATTTCCACCCGCGAATCCTCGAGACTGAATATCCGCATCACCAAGAAGCGTAAAAGTGTCGGGAAACCAGTCGGTTTGAACCTCGTTACGGATTTCACCTTAGCGCCGGCGCCGAGGAAACAGTCGATTCCGGTAGAACCAAATGCAGCTGCGCCGTTCGTCGATCTGAATGATCTGAAGCTCCTTTCAAAAGTACGAGAGAAGGAACGCACTGCTCAGAAATCAAAGGATACATTCAAGAGGAGGGTTTCACGGGGGTTTCAGCGGTTACCCGAGACAAACAACCAAAATGGAACTGGAACCTCGTTTCTAACCGCCAGAGATGAAAATCCGTTCCATGATAGACACGAGCATGCTCTCTCGCCCTCAGACCGCCATGTCATGATCGGACTCACTGTGCCTCGCAGCGAGTCAGTAGAGAGATCACAAGAGCTCGACAGCGCAGGCACCCCGCTCACACCATCCATTATCGTCACTCCAGCACGAGGCGAGGCACCATGGAACGCACACTCAAATTCGAGCACAGAGATGCTCCGTCCAAGAGCAACATCAAGTATCTACTCGCAGCCAACACCCCGTCTCTGGCAATATGAAAACGATGTCCCACCCGTGCCAGCCATTCCCGCACAACACTCAGCAGCTGCCAAAACGCCTGCCTCAGAGGCCGGATACCAGAACACCGGCGTAGAAAGGAACGTGCGCGCCCTCTCAACAGCCTCAATCTGGGAAGACGACAGTCCACCCCGGTCACCAGAAACAGTCCGCCCAGCCCCGAAGGGCCAGCAACAGGGCCATCTCAGCGTCAACACCCAAGCAGACCCAGACAGACCCCATTCCCAAGGCTGGTGGACCTACCTCCTCTCCCCACTGCTCGGCCGATCCATAAAATCCCCACTCAGCCCATCCTTCCCACAAGAATCACCTTCAACCCCATCAACAACAACCACAACCCGCCCACCTGCGCGAAAAGAATGGATACCACGCGAGAAAGAAATCTCCTGCTTCTCACCCGATACACCAGAGACCGCAGCACCAATGGGCGAAAAAGCATTCGAGATATCCCGCTCTTTCGAGACAGACCAAGACCAAGGCCCCGAACGCCACCAATCCCCACCACCAGCATACGTCTCAAACGTCTCAAGTCGACAAAATACCATGTCCTTCATGTTCAGCAACAACCAGACAATCCAGGGCGAAGCAGCTGAGTACTACCAAGCCTGCGCACACGAGTTATTCAGCAAGACGCCGTATTTCGAGTGCGTTAATCACGTTTGCTCGATCACGCCCGTCAACCCCGTTGCTGTGCCAGCAGGAGCTATAGATCCGTCTGCAGAGGGTGGTCGGGGACTTGGGATTGTTGCGGCTGGGGAGTCTGGGGAGTCTGGGGTATCTGATCTTGAAGGGACGCGTGAAAATGAAAATGAAATCCAGAATCCAGGTCCATCAACGGCATCGACTAAGAATGCTGGGCTGCTCATTGATATTGATTCGCCTCGTCCCGAGACGACGACGTCGTCGATCCCGGCTGGGTATGCGGTTCGCGCGAAGGAGGTGCAGGTGCTGTCACCCTCGTCGGAGTTCAGTTCTCATACGTGGGATTCGTCTGTTCTTGATGAGGATGAGAAGGAGAAGGGTTCGGTGGCCGCGCATGGGACGAGGGGTGGTGTTTCGGAATCTCGGTCTCAGCGTGCTGCTTCGCCTCCTATCCCTATTCCTGTTCCTGCTGTTGCACCGTCTGTGGAGGAAGGTGACAGACAGGGGTTGGAGCCGTCTGCACCTGCGCCAGCGCCAGTTCCTATTCAAATGCCCGAGCCAACTCCCGCTCCGGCTCCGGCTCCGCAGATAATCACTAACATCTCGCCCCCGGTTACTAATTTCCATTACACTGCGCCTCCACCGCAGGCTCAGGTACAACCTCTGCAGCCGACGGTGCAATATGTGCCAGTCTTCGCTCCTCAGGCTGCACAGCCAATGGAGCCGATAATGCAACAGCCGCAACCAGAAGAAATGTCGCGAGAAATCTCGGAACCGCCGATGGTCCAGCCTGTGCCAGCCCCTCAAGTAGCAACGCCGAGGTCAGAGTGGCCATGGGGACAGCCACAAAGGCAACCAAAGGTTCAACAGCCAGCTACCCAAAGACATTTCTCTGGGTTTGAGTGGGCTTATGACCAGCCAGAACAACCACAAGGACAACCACATGGACAACCACAAGGACAACCACAAGGACAACCACAAGGACAACCACAAGGACAACCACAAGGACAACCACAAGGACAACCACAAGGACAACCACATGGACAACCGCAAGAACAACCGCAAGAACATCCTGTTACACAAACATCACCTCAACAATCCCAAGTCGCATACGGACACGCTCCTCCCCAGACACGACAGGCAACTTATGGTCAGGCAACCCAGCCTCGAGGGCCGCTTGTTGTCCAGGGACGGCAATCTGGTTCTGGGTGGCCGTTTGGTTTAACCGCCCACCCTCACTCGAATGCACCGCCCGTGCCGCCTCTGCCACAAACCCAGCCCACCGGAGCGGATGTTCAGCATCAACGAGAGCAATCTCAAGTGTCTGTGGCTCAGGATCGAGACTCTGGATCTGAAGAGCGTCAAACAGAACGGGCACTGTCTCAAGAGCCTGAGCTTGCCCCTCGGGGACATTTGCAACCTTCTGAGCCTATCTCTCCCGGTTTCCAACGCGCCGCTGGCGGACCTGGCTCGATCCCAATGTCCGATATGCAGGCACCGGCTCCTGCGTACACGCAATATCCTAGAGAAGCTCCTCTCCCATCTCGTTATGATACACAGCCTCGTTACGATCATGACCCTGCAGCTGGAGTTTCGAGCGTCAACCCAAGCGGGGCGATAGGTCCTTATGAGGCCCGACGCCGCAGACTTGAAAAAGAAGATGCCACTGGCCGAAGAGTCTGCAATCCCTGGCGTGGTCGGGGTCTATTCAGCAAGAAGAGCGGACGCCCCGGACGCGAGGGTCGTACTCGACGGAGATGGTATTTCGTGATCTGCATTTTCTTCTTCATCATCGTGACGCTAGCCACAATTCTGGCAATCACACTGACAAAGAAAGGACACAATACTCCCGTTCAATCGCAGTGGCTGAACCTCACAGGCTATCCGCCCATTCCAACTGGAATTGCAACAATTGTTGGGACCCAGCCGCAGGTTGAAAAATCGACGTGTATCACTCCTTCGTCAATGTGGAGTTGTGCTTTACCCAAGGACCAGCAGGATGCCAATGAGCCGTACAATGCGAACCAGCCCAGTTTCCGTGTTTCTATCAGCTTCCGAAATGGTACATACGATAACAGCACCACTGCTAGCTCGAAATTACGTGTCAGGAGGGACGACCTTTTCAACCCATCGCCTGCAGCACCAACAGACGCAGAACAAAGCTTCCTCGGTCAATACACAGATAACAACACTACACCCTATGCCGGCGAAGAAACACCCTTCTACATGTCCCTCCTCTCACCAGTTTCACTCTCCTCGGCAAGCATCTATCGCCGCTCAGCTACCTCCAACGGCACCGCATACCCCAACATCTCATCCATAATCCCAGCACCAGAAGAAAACGCCGACGGAACCCCATCCGCAGCAATGCTCTACCCCCTCCCCTCATCCCAACCAATCCGTCTCTACAACCGCGGTCTTGCAACCGAGCACTACGGATTCTACAGCTACTTCGACAAATCCATCTTCCTAACCTCGCAAACAAAACCCTCCACCGCCGACACTAACGGCGGAACCTCAAAATCCAACGCAAAATACCGATGCACATGGTCCCAAACCCGTCTCTTAATCCAAATCTGGACACAACCAGACAAAATCAACCGCCACCTCTTCCCAAAATCAAACAACACAGCAACAAGCACCACCACCTCGGCCGCAACAACAACATCAACAAACGAACCTACCTCCTCATCCTCTGCAACAGACTTCACCCGCCCAGGCTCATTCCCATACCCGGTAACGGTAACGGTTGACCGCCACGGCGGCGCCGAGAAAAAGAAAATGGTCTACTGCTACCCGCTTGAAGATGACGGCCATTACAATATCACGGCTGTGCAGCTACAGCTCGAGGACCGTGCTATTGGGGGTGAGCTTGTTAATCCTGCTTCGGGGCTTTTTAATGGTCTTGGCGAGACGAAGAATGCTACCGTTGAGGATGCTGGGGGTGTTGATGGTGGTGATGGCGGGTGTGGGTGTCAGTGGGTGAATTGGATATCGGGTGTGTAGAGGAGAGAGAGACAGGGACAGAGTTTTATGGATGGTGTTTTTTGTTTTAAAGCGTGGCATTTCTTTTGACTTTCTCGTTATGTGCGTTGCATTGCGTGATTCTTCTGGTGTTTGGGGGTCGGTTCTTTCCTTCATTTTTCTTGCGAATGGCCAATGATGACGAAGCTTGTAAAAGAGTACATGTGTACATGTCATTTCATTTCTATAGCAACTCTGTATCTAGTTACTCAAAATTAAAATCAAAATCAAACTTACAATTTAAATTCCAACCCTACGATCACGCAGAATCTGTTGATATCTCGTAATATCAAGAAAGTAACGACCATGGATGACTCTGACAACCCCACACGGCGAAGCTCACGTTGCATCAAGGACACACAAGTCAATCTGAAACTTTAATCGAGCCAATCTCCATCCATTAGGTATATACAGACAAACCTTAATGCAAAGCCAACAGGCTGGTAAACGGCTAGCAGACACTCGCCACTCGACCCTGCAGGGACAGCTGGACTGCTTTCCGGGCTTCTATTATTAGCTGTATACCTAGGGTTGCATTTTTGCCACTGGGGGCATTAGACTTTAATCAACGAGTCTGAGTTTTTCCAATGGAGTATTTGGAAGTATAGGCTTTGATGCCAGGGAAATTATATCCCAGTTATGAGGGTATTGTTAGATCTATCTGTTAATCTTTCGTCTTGATATGTTCATACAGGCAAAATCCAAATCACCGAGACAGTATTATCCAAAACGCTTTTCTTTGAATTAGAATTAGAATTAAGTATTGATATATTACCAAGAAACCCACCAGTAAACTCCAAAAAAATCAAAAAATCAAAAACATTATATCCCCCAACGCCAGTCTAGATATCCCAGTACTCCAACCTCCAAGTGAATCAAGTCGCTAGCCACAGCTAGTTCCAAGGTCAGATATCAGAAAGAAACAAAAGAGATACCCAGCAATCTAACAAACGACATTAAGAGACAGCCTCGTGAACATTAAGTAACTGCGAGACGTTTATGCAAGGAGCATAACGGCACCGTAGACAATGCTGCCAATAACAGCGCTGAGAACTCCGACTTGGGGTGCGGTGACCTTGGAGCCAGGGCTGGAGGGGGCGTAGTCGGACGAGCTGGGGGAGGCAGAGCCTTCGGTTCCAGAGCCGGAGCCGGAGCCGGAGCCAGTGCCAGAGCCAGAGCCAGAGCCAGAGCCAGAGCCAGTGCCAGTGCCAGTGCCAGTGCCAGAGCCAGAGCCAGTGCCGGAGCCAGAGCCAGAGCCAGTGCCGGAGCCAGAGCCAGTGCCGGAGCCAGAGCCAGTGCCGGAGCCAGAGCCAGTGCCGGAGCCAGAGCCAGAGCCGTTGTTGCCAGAGCCGGAGCCAGAGCCAGAGCCGTTGCTGCCAGAGCCAGAGCCGGTGCTACCAGATCCAGAACCAGAGCCAGACTCGGAGCCAGAGCCGGAGCCGTTGGAGCCAGAGCCGGAGCCGGAGCCAGAACCAGACTCGGAACCAGAACCAGTGCCGGAGCCGGAGCCGTTGCTACCAGAGCCAGAGCCAGAGCCAGAGCCAGAGCCAGACTCGGATCCAGAGCCGGAGCCACCGACAGCACCACCACCGACAACACCACCGCCGGAGGAGGAACCTCCAGAGCCAGAGCCAGCGCCGTTGCTGCCAGAGCCGGAGCCGGAGCCAGACTCGGATCCAGAACCAGTGCCAGCGCCGGAGCCGTTGCTACCAGATCCAGAGCCAGATCCAGAGCCGGAGCCACCACCGACAACACCACCACCAACACCAGAGGTAGGGGGGTGTTAGTCTTGGTAGGGACGTCGACTGGGATAGTCGCGCTACCGTGGCAGCTGAAGCAGGGTGCAGTACCAGTGAGGATGATGGTGCTGTTCTTGCCGCCGGTGTGGGTACCGTTGCCGTGGGTGCCAGTCACGATGGGGTGGCTACCAGTCTGAATACCGGTACCGTTGTGGTGGCCGCCAGTCGCAATAGGGTGAGTGCCAGTCTGGACACCGGTAGGAACGACACCGGTACCAGTGCCACCGCTAGGTTGGTGCTTTCCAATACCCTTTCCGCCGCGGACGGGGGTTCGTGCTGCTGCTTGGCGCCACCGGCCTGGACGCCGGCTGCGAGAGCCAGCAGGGCCACGGAGGGGGCGGTGAAGTGCATTTCTATTGAAAATGATAAAGCGATTGGATTCAGAAATGAGATGTGGCTTGCTGTCTTAACGAGCGACGAAGCTGGGATTGGGGTTAGTATATGTTCTTTATTGTGGTGTCAGGACTCAGGACTTACCTAGGGTGATAATGCCGATGCGATTGAGGTGAAAATCTAGCAGGAGTTTGAAGAGACGAGGATGCCATTCTTATAGACCTGACGAGGTGTCCATATCCGGCATATAGATTAATTAAGGTTAATTGGTGATGCCATGGACAATTAGAAAGAAATTTTCTTTTTTCAATTTGGAATATGTGCCTTTCGACGTTCCTCTGGCCCTCGATGTTCCTTTCTGCCCTCGATGGGACCCTTGGTAAAGTGGAAACGAGACTTGGTGATTTCCGCATCCGGAGTGAATGTCACATTGCTCAGATCTGGACTCCACACTGAACCCACGAGCGGTTTAGCCCGACGCCCATCTCGTCATGATCTTCCAAATTTGCTGTTCGTCCGAACGGTGGAGAGACGGCTCGGTTGGGACATGATCACGTGATATATTGTCCCAATTAGGAAGGTGCCGCTCTCGCAAGCGGACATCGATGCCGAACACTCCACCACCGTGGAATTCCACAGAGATCCACTTCAGATCTGTCACAATGAACATCAAGTGGATTGTCTTTGTGGATGGCCTGCTTTCAGAATTATACGCCGGAGACACGTTGTCTGAAGGGACGGAGGGAATACAATGGGTGGAGAGCCTCCATAGCTCTCTTGATGCGCGAAGTAGCTAAAAGAAGCAGTGGGTAAAGTAGTGGACAACGGTTCGCAGCACTCCACTTAATTCCTGCTGGGTCGTGAGGCTCGCTGCTTCCCCGAGCTGTACGAATATCTGGTAGAGCACTCTTGGGTTCTAGAATCGGCCACAAAAAGATTATTTGACAATTATTTCTTGGTTTTTTTTCCGTCATAGCATTATAGAAGCCTTCAAAAGCTAGTCGCGCACCGAAAATCCTTCACGCCGATCCCTGTGCAGGGCTGATCGCCTTGTCGATCTTCTAGCAACTGCATCCGGCATTTAATGAGCTTGCATCAAACAAGCTCACCTAGCATCAGAGATTTCACTCGAGTATGCTCAAATACCTGTCGGTCACAGTCTCACAATTCTCTGTCCTCAGGAAACGTCAGCGGCGTTCACGTCAAGTCCATAATCTCTGATCTCTCATTTGCGAGAAACTGAGGAATGTGGCTGCCACGCACTAGCTGTGGAATGTATGTTTCTGCAGAACCGATGGTACCCTGACAAGCTTTGTTCACACGCTGCCATGGAGGTCAATGTAGTCTGTAGGAATGAATACAAAGCAAGAAAGCTGATACCGGCTTTGAAGTAACATAGGGAGTAATTTCTCGCAGATGTTGGAGACAACAGCATCACTTGCAAACTAACAACGTCGACAGAACTGCAAACCTCATCTCAACCTTTTCCCCTAATATTATCATAAATTTCCCTGTGTATGGGTCGTAACATGATGGATTGAATATATTGAAGTTTAGAGTAGGGTGTACATATTGATATGTATCCGACTTTTGCTTCTATGGCTTATGTGATATAGGGACGTGGCTGTAGGAATTCTATACATATCTTCGATGCGGTGTCTTCGGGATATAATAAAAAGGCAGCGTTTTCGAGTCAACATGCACAGCCAACGTTAATCATGTTGACCACTCCGTAACTCCGTCTCTGCGGCCCCATTACTAGGGCTCCCTTCTTGCTGTGACCGGTCAACTCCCAGCACGGCACCCTCATTTTCACTCCGGAGCTTACGGCCCCGCACAAACAGATTAAGAATGGTGGCTAATCCGGCAAAGGCAACATACTAATAGCAACCAGGACATTCCATTAGTTTAGGTTCCTCCACAGGGTTATAAGACAGCATTGTAACGTGTTGTAAGGTTGAGGAGACCTACCATGACCCACACCATCCTCAACGCCTCAAAGTATGTCTTCCTAACCAAGACTTGTTGATCTGCATTCAGTCCAACGGTGCGAATCTCCGTCACACTCGAAGCAGCATTGTCGCCATTGAATATTCTGGCTAGAGATGAATTGGACCCGAGCTGGCTTGCCAACTCCTCGTTCTTCGCATTCATCTCATTCTGAAAGACCACACCACCGACGACAACTGAGATAGCAGTGGCAAGCGACCGGACAAACCCCATTGTCGCAGTCACAGCAGCCGTATCACGAACACTTGTAGCAGCTTGAGCCGCCAGGATAGGGGCTTCGATGTTCATGCCCACACCGACCCCGACCAGAATCTGGAAGATGATTAGTTTGGTTATGTTAGATTCAAATTTGAGACCGATTAGCAGTCCCGAACCAAGGACCAAAAAGCCCTGCGCAATATACATCACGGGCAGATATTTCCCCGTTCGCTGCATGAAAATCCCCGCTGCGGCTGCGGCCAGGGCACATGAGACGATGAGTGGAAGGAGGTATAATCCTGACATCAAGGCTGTTGCGCCTAGCACAGACTGCGCGTATAAGGGTAGGTAAAATGCTTGCCCGATGAAGACGTATGAGTTGCACGCGAAGACAACGTACGGCGCTGCGTTGGTCGGCGAGGAAAATAGCCAAAGAGGGAGAATAGGGTTCTTGGCCACCTTCCACTCATTGACTACAAACAGCGCCATCACTGCTGCTCCGAAAATTAATAGACAGATCACTGTTGCGGAAGACCAGGAGTAGACGACGTCGCCAAACTCGAGGGCTAGGAGGACCATCAGAGCGCCCCCTACAATTAGAATGCTACCTGTCCAGTCGATGACTTTTAGACCGGCGGCGATTGGGGTTCGGGGGCTTTGGACTCTCAAGAAGAATAGTAAGACGAGAAAGGAGACGGCCCCGACCGGTACTATAGGTTGAGTTAGCTTAGGGCCATCATATGAAGTGGAAGGCCTCACGATTGACCCAAAAACACCATCGCCAGCTAAACAACGGTCAGCCTTGTTGTTATTCCAAATGGAGCGGCACCTGCCTCAGCCTCTCTGTAAAAACACCGCCCAACACCGGTCCTATGGCACTTCCAACCGCCCAAACCAGTGAGGTGATGGCGAGATATAGCCCTCGATCCCGCAGCGAGAACATATCACTGACAACGATATTGACCATTATCCCCATACCCGAGCCCCCGACTCCCTGAATAGCACGACCCACGATCAAAACGTTCATTTTCGGTGCAAGTGCACAGACAAGACTTCCGACCAAAAAAATGGCTACCGCGATCAGCATGATCGGCTTCCGGCCCCATATGTCGGAGACGGACCCCCACACCGGAGTTATCGCTGCGTAGGCCAGAGTATAGGCGCTCCCCACCCAAGTATAACCAGCGGCAGACTTGAGCGAGCCGACTATGGCGGGAATTGCGGGAGTCACGATTGTTAAATCGAGGGCAGAGAGGAGCACGGATAGACACAGCGACATCATGGTCCAGGCGATGTTGGCGTTGGTCAGACGAGGAGACTCTGTGCCCTGCTCGCCGGACCTAGAGGTTGCGCACGCCGGAGCGGCATTGGCATTATCAACGGTGGTATTAGGAGCATTAGCACGGACTAATGGGGCGCGATTGTTCGGGGTATGTTTTGAATTGATTGATAAAGAAAGTCTGGCAAGTCCAAGAGCATTGGACATGGTAGAGATGAACGCGCCTAAGAGGGAATACAATTAATTGTTTTGGGGGAGATGAACGTGTGAAGGAATAGCAGAGGGCCCGAAATAACAGACCCCGGACCCCGGTCACTATTCACCTGACCTGGCTTTGCTTACATCGCCCCTTTATCATATGGAGATATTTGAGATGCACTTGAATTTCAGCCAAACGAGTCGACCACTACCGGACTTGCTGGAATAATATGTAGGTGTTGAGCCGGAATAGGCAAGCTATACACAAACCCACGAACAACCAAGCATTATAGGTCTAACTCAGCGAGTTTGATACCGTTAAAAAAATCATCTCATTATTTTGGATTTTATATGAACAAAATACCCCAAATAAACAGTCCATACTAATAATTGAAGGCAAACAAGAAATAACCAGCACTTCTCATAGATCGGCTTATCGCAAATGATTGCCGGGTCTTGGCATTCCTCCGATCTCCCCTTCTCCATCTCAGCTCTTTTTCCATGTCTTCATCAGGCTAGCAATGCGCCGCCCAGATACTAGTCATTCCCTTCTTTCGCCTGTAAACTACGACAACGATGCATCTTCGTTGCGGTCGCCCTCCGAACAGGACTCTGATTCCGACGATGACGCCCTCCTCGATCAGAACCGCAGCACCCTGGAAATCGCAGAGCACGACCGGGCAGTGCTAGAAGATGAAGAGGAGCTGGAGAATCTTTTGATACGCCGTGGTACTGGGCAGGGCCTGCGGAGGATTTTCAGCCCAAATGGTAGCAGTGTGAAGATTGGGAAGACGAAAAAGGAGCGGCGACAGCGAAGGGGGTCACGTCGTGAGAGAGTCAGCGAGGATGGGGAGCTGATGTATGAGATGGAAGAGGGGATTGGTGATGATAATGCATCCCTTTTGAGCGGATCATCGTTAGATTTGGACCGCAAAGGCGAATACACATATGAGCCGGTAAGACGTACCATGGCTGGTTTCTACGCCTTCCGCTAACACGTCCGCTGCTTAGCCTCCACGGCCTTCGTGGCGCAAAATCTTGTTTATAATTGCTCTGGTCGCCATTCTCTTCGTCATCCTCCTCCTTGGGGCGTATAAAGCCTCGAGCGGTTTCCGGGCTGCACGGGCGCACCCTCGACCCTTGCTCTCGAACGGCACAGCTCTCTTTGCGCCAACCACTATATTTATCTCGCTCGACGGTTTCAGAGCCGACTTTCTCGACCGTGGCCTGACCCCTGCGCTGAACTCCCTCGTCGCCAATGGCGTTTCCCCGCAATACATGAACCCCAGCTTCCCGAGCGTCACATTCCCAAATCACTTCACACTTATGACCGGACTCTACCCCGAAAGTCATGGGATTGTGGGCAACACATTTTGGGACCCGAGTATGAAGGAGGAATTCTACTATACCCATCCCACTGTGAGCATGCAACCCAAGTGGTGGATGGCGGAACCCCTCTGGGTCACAGCAGAAAAGCAGCGTGTGAAGACCGCCATCCATATGTGGCCGGGGTCTGAGGCGCACATTGGTGACAAGGAGCCCACCTTTTTGGACAAATACAACGGGACGGAAGTCTTGTCTCGCAAGGTGGATCGGGTCCTTGAGTTTTTGGATCTCCCAGGTCTCGAGGATGAATCGCGGATAACACCTGAGCGGCCACAGTTTATCGTGGCTTACGTTCCTAATGTCGACCAGGATGGGCATAAATTTGGCCCTAATAGCACTGAGATTCGAAAGACGATTTCCGAAGCGGATAACATGATCGCCAGCATCATGACTGGTCTTGAGCGACGCAATCTCACGGAAGTCGTTAACATCGTGGTTGTCTCAGACCACGGAATGGCCACTACCTCTACGGAAAGGTTAATCCAGTTGGATGATTTGATTGATTACGATCTGATTGAACATATTGATGGCTGGCCATCTGCTGGTCTACGCCCCAAGCGCCCCGAGGATCTGGACACCCTCCGAAAACAATTGGAGAAAGTAGCTCCGGATTACGAGCATGCGTTTGAATTCTACACACGGGAGACAATGCCTGAACGGTATCACTTCTCGAACAATGAACGCATTGCGCCGTTGTGGGTGATCCCTAAGACGGGGTGGGCTATTGTTAATCGGGGAGAGTTCGACGTCAAAGAGGCTTTGAAGACCGGGAAGCAATACCATCCTAATGGTATCCACGGATATGACCATGAACATCCATTGATGCGTGCAATCTTCATTGCGCGCGGCCCAGCCTTCCCGCATAAGCCAAACAGTCGCGTGGAAGTTTTCCGTAAGTGCCTACTCCCAACCGTTGGTTGAGATTTGATCTAACGAATTTGTATAGAAAACATCGAGGTATATAATATTGTCTGTGACTCTTTGGGTGTCGATCCCCTTCCAAGCAATGGCACACTACGACTCCCGCTGAAGCCAGTTGGCCTCCACTCGGATGAGAACACACCGGTCTTGGGCACGCCTCCGGATCCCCCAGCTCAAACTTCAGCAACAGCCGGACCCCCGCAGCCGTCACCCCCGGAGCCATCGCCTCCGCAGCCATCACCTCCACAGCCAAAACCAGTGCAGCCCAAACCAGTACAACCAGCACCGAAGCCCACCCCAACAGCTGAAGCACCCCCCGCCACAGACCATCAAAGTGACGACGAAAAGGGCTCGACGTGGTGGGGCACATTTTGGCACAAATTTGATGACCTGAAGAACTGGGCTGGCGGCGTTGCTGATGCTGTTCAGGGCAAGCACCCGGAGTCTGAGAGTTGATAATTTCGCTCCATTTTGTCCATTTGGCCTTGCATTTCGATAGATACCCATATTCACGTATTTAATGTTTAAATGCTTTTTACTCTTTGCGGTGTTAGCTCAGTTACCATATCACACCCGCGATGTGTTATACAATCCTGTCAACTCCAGCCTCATCTACAACCTTTCCACCTTTCCGTGGCGCTATAGGTCCTACGCTTAGACTTTGATATTTAGCTGCAAATTCACACACTAATTTTAGCGACTAGGAAAGTTGATGCAAGGTGCCCACTTAGTGTTAGGCGCTTGGCACGATTACCGCAGAAACAAACCCCTCATCTCCATTCTCAGCCTCCCCTGAGACTCGAGGGATTTCCAAACTCACTTATTTGATCGTTCTACTATTTTATGCATATATCCAACTAACCTCTACTACGTCATTCTCTCAATATATCTTCGCTTCTTCTCTCGCTCCTTCCCTTATTTCCAGATGCCGACAATTCCAGACTGGGTTCTCGATTCTAAGCTTGAGACACATTTCCCACCTGGTAGCAAATACGAGACAGTGCATACCTACTATGAGCAGGAATCCATTTCCCAGCGGCCAATCAAAAAATCAGAACACTGGCAGCGCGAGAAGAAGATTGGCGATGGTGGGTTTGGAGAGGTGTGGTTGGAGAGATGCACAAAAGGAAGCAGCCATGGGCATGACGTCCGTGCAATAAAGCAGATGGAAGTGCGCCGCCAGGTAGACTACGGCCGTGAGCTCGAGGCCATTGCCAAATTCTCGCATACAAAGGCTTGTCTTCCAGCTATTCAACGCAATGAACACTTCTAACAGATCAGCAGTACGAGCGATGTTTTGTCAAGTCTTTTGGGTGGTACCAGACTGAAGCCAGCTTATTTATTGCGATGGAATATCTTGAGCTGGGGGATCTACAAGATTATGTGCTCGACCAGAGCCAGCCGCTGCCGGAATGTGAGGCGCAGTGCATCATGTCCCAGATTCTCGAGGGCCTTGATTTAATGCACGAGAATGGCTATGCACATCGTGATTTGAAACCCAATGTGAGTCAGTTGCACAATGAAAATCGACTACTCAATTGGTCGGGAGCTCTAACCATACTTAGAATATCCTTTTGAGATCATGTCCACCAAATGATTGGTGGGTAAAGATCGCAGACTTTGGGATCAGCAAACGTATCGAGGATGGCCTTGGAAAATCAACGACCATGAAGGGTACATTCGGGTATATTGCTCCTGAACTCTTTGGATTCACTCCAAAGGGCACTCCATATGCCGTTGACATTTGGGCGGCTGGAGAGATTATGTTCCAAATTTTGACCAAGCAACCCACATTCAAGCACCCTGGATTGGTCTTCAACTACGTCCAAACGCCTAACATATTTCCTTCCAATCAACTTTTGGCCAACGAGGTCAGTCAATCTGGAGTTGAGTTCGTTTTGTCTCTTATGCACCCTACCCCGGCAGGCAGGATATCTGCAAAAGATGCTTTACAGCACAGCTGGATTGATCAACCATTGCCCTATACTCGCAAATCAGCTCCACTTGCGTACAAAGAGGCACATTCTACATCATCGCTCGACTCAGTGACAGAGCAATTGGCATCATGGAACACTATCAAGTCTCCAGAGTCCCCTACTGCATCAGCACCTAACTCAATGATAGGAAAGTCTGCATCGTCGAACACTATCAAACCTCCAGAGGCATTCGAGGCTTTTATTCCAGAAACAGAGGAATTGAAGACATCTTCTTTCGATACTTCTACCAACGAAACTGTAAAGTTTCAGCCGAAACAACACAAAAGACGCAAAAGTGCCAATACCGTTCAAGCGATGCTTCCTAAGACGCTTGAGGGTCACTATGGACGAGTGACTTCTGTGGCATTCTCACCTGATGGTAAATTAGTGGCATCTGGGTCTACGGACCAGAGCGTCAAAGTCTGGAATACTATCACGGGCGCTATACACAAAACACTTGAGGGACATTCTAGATGGGTGACTTCTGTGGCATTCTCACCCGATAGTAAATTCGTGGCATCTGGATCCCGCGACACTACAATCAATGTCTGGAACATTCTGACAGGCGATATCCATAGAAAGCTTGAGGGCGATATGCGTGAGAGCCATAGTGGCTATTCCGACTGGGTGACTTCTACTGCATTTTCACCCGATGGTATATTCCTAGCCTCTGCGGCTGGTCATATCTCACTCTGGGATACTACAACTGGCGAGATACACCGAAGCTTTCCCAGCTATTATAATACCTTCAACTCCATGGCATTCTCACCTGATGGGATATTGTTGGCATCTGGATCCGATGACGGAACAGTTAAACTTTGGAATACTATCACGGGCGATATACATAAAATGCTTGATGGCCATTCTGCTCGTGTTAACTCTGTGGCATTTTCACCTGATGGTACATTGGTGGCATCTGGAGCCGAGGACAAGACAGTCAAACTATGGAATACCATGACGGGTGCTGTGTATAAAACACTCGAGGGCCATTCTGGAGGGGTGACTTCCGTGGCATTCTCGCCCAATGGTAAATCGGTGGCATCTGGATCTGATGACAGCACAGTCAAACTATGGAATACTATAACGGGGGCTCTACGCAAAACACTCGAGGGCCATTCTGGGTATGTGACTTCCGTGGCATTCTCACCCAATGGTAGATTGGTGGCATCTGGGTCTATGGACCGGACTATCAAGCTCTGGAATGCTAGATTTTAAATCAAGATTAATATATTCAAAGACCATTCGATAATGCTGCTGTCTCCAAGCATATCAGTTTCCATAGTCGTCACATTGGATGTTTAGGACTCTTGTTCCCATACTGTCGTTGTCCTGGCCTTAACGGTGTAAAATCAGAGGTGCCGTATTACAAATTATAAAGTCAGTAGGTATACCTATATCAGTACAAATTGGCAAAGCATTATATATTCGCCTGCAATCCGAGCTCAAAGTTCAACCCCAGCAAGGAACAAGACCATCTGAGAGAGCCGATATGGAAATGACCAGAAGGATATAAAACACGGGCAATTAGTTCCATAGGAAACGACATCTTGCAGCAACCTCCGCTAAAGATATGGCTGCTATGCAATTACTAAAGAGAGTAGGGCAAGGCTTTGATGAGACGAGAGGATGAGGAACTAGTGATATGTAGGACTATGGGAAGAAGCTATCTCTGGAAACTAAGTTTACAACACCCGGGCGATATCTTGAATCATAGCTCTCTATTTTAACAGCTTTGAACCCCCTTTCCCTGCCCTCCAGCTACGAATGTATTCCGGGAAAAAGAGAAAGACACTAGTACCATGTTACCCGGCTTAGGCCATTATACACCTTCTCATACGGAGTACCATATAACCGGTTTTGATGAAACAAAGATCGCCCGTATATTTCTCCGATGCGCCGTAACTCCGATCTCCGTTTAAACTTGCCTCAAACTAACCGAATACGAGCTCTTTATCTCCATCCCCTGTCACTAATACGTATCGGACTTCCACATGCTGTTCGGACATAAATGGACCAGAACCTCTCAATTCGCGCAACGGATCGGGACTAGGGTAAATATCTGAATCTTATCGCCGAAACCCAGAACGCGTTCAGTAATTGCGAGCATTGCCGACACTCTAAATTACGGTGTGATGTGCAACAACCTTGCGACCTTCGAAAGCGACGTGGATGCGAGTTTCTCACTGGTTCCGGACTACCTACTGCGAGTATCTCGATTTGTATCTTTAGAAGTAATGCGCACAGGGCACTATACAATTTAGTCTTACTCCCGTGGGTTGCCGACAAGATATGGGAGTGAACTGGCATCCGACCGAACGGTTAGCAATTTCCGGTAAGGGGGAATGCTTTAACTAGCGCAAACCGGCTCTGAAAATCTTGAGGAATACTGGAGAGTTAATACTAAGTGAAACCTTAAAACGAATGCCCCGCAATGACTTGATAGGAAATGATTTAATTACCTGCCTCATGTCTACACGCGGTATCGTAATGTTTTGCTATCTCAATGCTAATCCACACGGTTCCATACGTTCCTAGCTTGTTACGTTCAGCTTTCGGGGGGCACAGACTCCTGGTCAGTTGCTGGACAGACCCCGCATAAGAATTTCAAGCTATTTATATGTTCCTTCCCCTTTCTTTCAATAGAAATAGCATCCGCCTACCTATCCGTCAGGTTAAAATTCCGATATGGACTGGGAATCCCTCGCAACGAAGAAGAGGAGTGACCTTGAGGCGTCAATTCCTCCAAAATGGCGCATCAAAATTCACCCCGCTGACGGCTCTGTCATGTCATTCCCAAGGACGAGTGGACACCTCACACTGGAAGAACTGGGTATTACTGAATACTCAGCTACAGAGTTGGTTCAAAATCTAGCTACTGGAAAGCTTACCTCGGTTGCGGTCACCAAGGCTTTTTGCAAGAGAGCCGCGCTGGCGCATCAGTTGGTGAGTCGAGCGTCCTAAGAAGTTATGAAAAACAAGAATTGTTGATCCACTACAGACAAATTGCATTCATGAGTTTTTCCCAGATATAGCGCTAGCCAGAGCGCAGTATCTGGATGGTTACCTTGCAGAGCACAAGAAGCCAATCGGGCCATTGCATGGACTGCCCATTTCATTGAAAGACCAACTGCGCGTAAAGGTTAGTCAATCTATACACCTATCACGGACTACAGCTAATGAGAACAGGGTCTTGACACTACTATGGGTTATGTTTCTTGGATTGGAAAGAAGGATAAAGATAATTCTGTCCTTACGACCATGCTTCTCAACGCTGGTGCGGTACTCTACGTCAAGACCTCTGTACCGCAAAGTCTTATGGTGTGCGAGACCATCAATAACATCCATGGCCGTACCACGAATCCTCGAAACAAGAACTGGTCTTGTGGAGGGAGCTCTGGGGGAGAGGGTGCTATCGTCGCATTGCGTGGTGGTGTGATAGGGGTTGGAACTGACATTGGTGAGTAGATGCAGCTTGAGCCTTCTTCTATGTTTGATAAAAAGCTAAAAGGAACAACCAGGTGGCTCGATACGAGTTCCGGCAGCCTTTAATTTCCTTTACGGTCTCCGACCTAGTCATGGCCGTCTTCCCTACGCTAAGATGGCCAACAGCATGGAAGGACAAGAGACCATCCACAGCGTATGTGGACCACTTGGCCATTCCGTAGCTGACATGCGACTCTTTGTTACATCTGTTCTCTCTCAGGAACCTTGGTCCTACGACTCAAAGGTTATTCCAATGCCGTGGCGACGAGACGAAGAGGAGGCCATCAAGGCCAAGATATCCATCGGCGGATTGACTCTAGGCTACTATTCATGTGACGGCAACGTAAATTTTTCTCTTTGTCAACGAACTTTTGCAAGACCGCTTACCCCCTCTCACAGGTTCTGCCTCATCCACCGGTTCTACGAGCAGTTCAAACTGTTATCAATAAGCTCAGTGAAGCTGGGCATACAGTTCTTCCTTGGGAACCTTACAAGCATGCACATGGTGTTAGCCTTGCCAATCGCATTTACGCGTCTGACGGGGGAGCTGTAAGTCTTCTGATATACTTAAGAAAGACAGCCACTGATCCTCCTTAGGATATATTCGGTGTTCTCAAAGCTTCTGGAGAGCCAGAAATCCCGAATATCGCCGATCTAGTGAGCCCAAACCTACCAAAGATAAACGTCAATGAGCTTTGGGATGTGCAGCTCCAGAAATGGGATTACCAATGCGAATATCTTTCCAAAATCCGTCAATTTGAACAGAAGCTAGACAAAGAGCTAGATGCTATCATTGCTCCAATTACGCCTACCGCGGCTATCCGACATAATCAATTCAAATATTACGGATACGCCAGTGCTATCAACATTCTCGATTTTACTAGCGTCGTGGTGCCAGTCACGTATGCTGACAAGGCTATCGATGTCAAAAACGAGAAGTTGAAGCCGCTGTCAGATATTGATAAGACTGTGCAGGCTGAATGTAAGTAACACGGCTTCTATAAAATACAAGACTAACGGCGTAGCAGATGACCCGGCAGAGTATCATGGTGCACCGGTGGCAGTGCAGATCATAGGAAGGCGATTGACTGAGGAGAGAGTGATGTGTATCGCCGAAGAAGTAGGGCGTCTACTTGGGAACGAGGTAACACAGTAGAGTGGCAAGGGAGCTAGCGGATATTCTGTGTCCATGATTGCAATTCAGAACCAAGTATCTTCCTGCTTCGACGCAAACGGTACAAAAGGTGATCAAATCCGCGATCCATGCTATATAAGACCACGGATATGAACATGAAAATTCTACAACTGGCCAAACTACTGCATCCATGTAGCGTTACGAATGTTTTTGCGAACTTATCTACATATATATATGTTGTTGCTGCAGCCTGAATATCGCTTCACAAAGGTCCGCGATAAATGAGCACTACTACTACGACGACTACTACTTCAATATCAGCTTTCGGCGTTTTCTTTTCACAACTAGTGCTATCCAACTTCCCAACCACATTGTTAACTATAGCAGTAAGTAGCCATTTCTTTGAGTTTTCGTTCTTCAGCTATTGTATCTGGGTGTATTCTATCATTTTGAGTAGTGCTAAAACCTAAAAACCCTGATTTCTGGACAAGGGGCTTGGGAGCACAACTAGACAATACAACTTATTGGAGTTACAGCAATTTTTCCATATGCAAGAACTTCAGTCAAATGAATAAATCGCGAGACCTGCTAACGCTCAAGTCTTGTTTCTCATAAGCTCCTGTCTTTCTGATACATTGCGGGCCATTTCCTTGCCAAGTGCAGTGTCCAAGTTCTCAAACCCCGCAATAATGCCTTCGCGGTCATTTTCAGGCATTTCCTGACTCATTTTGAACTTGCCCCCGAGACTAGTAATGTTGACCTGAATGCCAATGATGTTTTTCTGCAGTAAAGCGATGTACCGATCTGGGGCATCGGATACTTTCCAAGGTCCCTGTTTCTCCACACCATCGTATCCCATCACTGATGTCTCTGCATGCTGGGAGAGATCATGGATCTGTCGAGACAGGTATTCCGTCGATGCGACCCCATTATCAAAGAAGATGGTGGCCTTGCCGTACGCTTGTACGGCAGAATAGTTCCATGTGGGTACAACTTTCCCTGTCGCTGGCTTCGTTTCAGTATAGAATTTGGGCGTCACATAGTGATGAGCGTGTGCCGTGAACAGAACCAGCACTTCATTATCAAGTTTCACGCCACCTTGGGCCCCACCAGGCATAATGGACTTGGCAGACTCTATCATGGCTTTGGCTTGGGGGTTCTGTCTGGCCATATGCCCTCGAAGGACACCAAGCTCAGATTCACTCGACTCGTCGGTCACATCAATAACCCATGGGATATGGCTGGTTTGAAGGAATGGATAGCTCGACGACGCGATTGCAGTAGTCACCGTGCCAAGAGGATTGTTTTTGATGAAATTGCGAAGGGTAGGTATGTGCGAATCCGCATGAATCGCTCGTAGGTACATCGTGACTTGATGAATATACGCTGGAGCCTCGACAGAAAAGCCAGCTGTGACTTTTGTCTTTGAATGGAATATAGTAAAGACTGACTTCAATAAGCAAGTGTGTAAAAAAACCTCATCAGTTCAGGAGGGGAAAGAGGAGCGGGAAACCTTTTTCGAGGCCTGATCAATGCTAGGAACGGGATGGGTAATAGAGAATTAATCCGTGAGTCAAGGTTCCGGAGCGGGGGTGAACATTTCCGATCGTTACAAAGGTTGTTACAGATCCCCGATGTAACTCGGGGTTACATGGAAACCGTAATTTTGGGTGGTTGGATGGTTGATCCGAGCCTAACCTTGCGTATTTCTACTTTACGTCCTAACTAGCATACGTATATCCGACGCGTGTCCATACAGATTATTGTATGCCAGATTTACTACGGGTTCGTTAGAGCGGGAGTAGGCGATGATATGAAATTCATTTGTCCACAGGAGGATCCAACTGATACTTCGGTCATGAAGTAGACCCCACTACTGCCTGTGCAATCTTGTCATAATCGTACTACTCCCTTCGGGAATAATCTCGACTTTTCTCCGTGAAGAGACTAAAGTTACGTAAAAGGGAAACTTGAGTTCCTAGTTTGATAGTATTCGTCGGATTTAAGTCATTTCCTTGGGGTATGATGTAGAGAAGAAATTTGGAGCACCTTGGAGTATATATGTCCACGGGTTGCTCATGGACATTTCTGTGCACCTCCGTTCTGCCCGCATATACGAAACATTCTCTTTGCGCAGCTCCCATCCAACCTCTCACAAAGAAAATGTCTTTATCAATGGAGGATCTGGAAGCCACCTTTTCATTGGCTACGAATGCCATTCATATGGATGATCGCTATGCTGGGCCTGATGTTGCGCCGGCCATGCACCCTAGCACAACATTCCGATACCCCTACAATCCAGAAGAGCTTGAGCCCCAGAGAACTCTATCTGTAAGCCATCGATTGAGTCCGCTGCGAGACGACCGGAGTTTGCGTGTTGCTAATCTGTATACATTGTAGAAGACCGACATGGTCTATGCCAGACTTGCCCGCCCCACCGGATCTCGACTCGAGCACATCCTGACAAAGCTCCTTAACGGAAACTCCCTGGTTTACGCCACCGGACTTTCCGCCATACATGCCTATCTCGTTCGGCTTGGGCCCAAGAAAGTTGCAATTGGTGGAGGCTACCATGGGACTCATGCTGTGCTCGACATACACCATCGTCTGGCCGGTACCCTCAAAGTAGGACTGGACCAGTTGGACAAACTCGAGCCTGGAGACGTTATACATCTTGAAACTCCCTTGAACCCAACCGGTGAAGCGCGGAACATTGCTGCTTACGCCAAAATCGCCAAAGAGAAGGGTCTCTATCTCGTGGTTGACTCCACATTTGGGCCACCAGCTTTGCAAGACCCTTTTCTGTGGGGTGCCGATATCGTCATCCATAGTGGTACCAAGTATATTGGTGGACACAGTGACATGATGTGCGGTATATTGGCTATACAGCGAGAAGATCTCTTTGTAGGTCTTTGGGAGGACCGTTGCGCGCTAGGCAATGTTCTCGGCGGGTTTGAATCTTGGCTCGGCCTTCGAAGCTTGCGTACTTTGGATATCCGCTGCCGAAGGCAAAGCGAAAATTGCACCGCCCTTGTTGCATGGGTGGCCGACAAGATGAAAGACACCAAGGTGAACGAAGTCAATTCAACTGTGCAAAAAATTACACATGCCAGTCTTCAATGCTCCGATATGAACTGGCTTCAAAAGCAAATGCCTAACGGGTTTGGCCCGGTTTTCGGCCTAGTCATGAAAAGTGAGAAGTATGCGCAGTGGCTTCCGAGTAAACTCCGCATATTCCAACACGCAACCAGCCTTGGGGGTGTGGAAAGCTTGATTGAATGGAGGAAGATGTCGGATCATTCCGCTGAGGGCGACGTTCTCCGAGTCAGCGTGGGTATTGAAACACTGGAGGATCTTCAGAAAGACATGTCAAACGGATTCAATGCTATCATGGAGAATGCGACTGTGAATTGACCTTCCCGGTTGCTCGTGCCGCGAGGAAGGCCATACTTGCATCGAAGCCGAGCGGGGATACCATGCTATCTGTTCGAAAGTAGTCAGATTACTCGTGCCAAAGCTTTCTTATCGCTTAACGTTCTATACTGGGCTTCCAATTTCTTGGTCCAATAGTGTGCTTCTTTTTTCCTTTTTTTCCCCTGAGAGTTATCCTGATCTGGCCCTACCTATAGAAGCGTCTGAGCTGCTGGTGCGAGTATAGTGGCTATATCTGCAGAGTGTACATCTCGTATAACCAGGAGAACGACTTTACACCGCGGTAGGCCTACTTGTTCCGTGCTCGCTCATCAATATGAGAATGTTGAAAAAATGCCGTGAAGCAAGCAGGATATGATCTAGCATTTATGTAACAGCTTCTTGTCTACGACTCCGCCGACCCCTTGAATGTCTCAACAGCAAATTCGTCGGAAACCTCACTTCCTGTCAATATTAACCGCGTAATTGCTGTTCTTGCGGATCCTCGGTCCGTATATGTAGAGCAAATAGGGCACACAGGTCAGAACTGCACTGATAGACCCGAGTATCGTGAGTGTATACTGTACTCCAATAGACTGATAAATCGGACCACCAGCAATAGTCACCCCTCCCGCGACCACGTATCGCGTGAACACAAGAAACCCTAGTGCGGAAGCCGAGTATGTATCGTAGGAATCGATGAGATACATGTAAGAAACGATGAAGATAGTTGTAATGCCGAAGCCAAAGAGGACGGAGGCGAGGAGAGGAGACCATATCGAGATTGCTGGCTGTATCATAATGAGAAAGGAAAGTTAGTTTTCCACATATTGACTTGATATCCAGAAGACTTACGTTGCTAGTCCATCCCATCCAGAATAGACTGACTGGCACTGCTGGTGCACCACCGAGCATTGCATACCAGAGTCTCATCTCAGGATCAATGGTAGAGGCTTCGCCTCGAACGTAAGCCTTCGCTGTCCAACTGTATACTACTGGCACCACGCAGCCCACAAGCAAGGTGCCAATTAGCATACCAGTCCAGCACAGGCTAGTCAGGCCCTCCGAGATGCCGTATGTTTGGCCAAAGACATAAGTATAGCCCTCTAGAAATGTGAACAGGACGATATAGATAATCGTCAAGTAGAGCGAGATCAAGATGATGATCAGCTCAGAGTAGAACATAGCAAAGGGCCGGTACACCGAGAGCTTCAGACGCTGGCCTAGAGTCTCGCATTTCATCTCCATGGGGGCTCTGTATCTCTCATCTCCTGTCTCTTTCCGAAGTATCGAGGCTTTCCAATAGAGAATAAGATCGCCGTAGGTCTCTGGCTGAAACAGGAGGACCAGAACCAGAACCATACCTCCCATTATAAGCATTATCCATTCTAGCCAGCGCCAGCCTAATTTTACTGGAATGTAGCTTCCAATCATCTTACCGATCATCGGCCCTGAGAATGCTGGTATAGCGTAGATAGGAAACGCGTAGGTCTTCTCTACCGGATTCCATAGATCTGCGACCGTGCCACCGGCGCAGCTTAGCGGGGTAGAAGCGAAAAATCCAGCGAGAAAGCGAAAAATGAGGTGACCGTGGAGGTTTGGTGCGAGTCCCGACGCCATAATGAAAACCAAAAAGATGAGCATGGTTGTTAGATATACCGCATTGCGTCCAAAGGTCTCCGAGAATGGGCCGGAGAACAGGGAGCCGAACGCAAATCCGATAAGGAAAAGGCCTAAACAACAGTCCAAAAGATCAGCTTGAGTCTTTTCTGAGCTTGGGGGGGATGGACGGAGCGATAGCAAAAGGTAGAAAGAAGTCGACATACCTGTTGCGAGAGATCCCACGACTTCAGATACTTGGAAATACTCACTGTATTCCCTGACACCACAGGCATCGATCGCAGATGCTGCAGTGACAGCCAGCGCAATCAAAGAAACCATGACAGTCATGAAAAGTTTTCGTCCTGTACTTTGATTTGCAGGATTCAAAGGATCACTTTGCCCTTCCCAGCCGACGAGAATCAATTCACCTGTAACTGTGGATTTCGTGAAAGATTGCTTTTCCGGGGTGCCATGATGGAATCTCAGTTCACATCTATTGCAAGATGTGTCAGACAATTCAGGACCAGAACTCTTTCGCCAGCACTTACTTCGTGTCATGAGGAGATCCAACGGTGTAGCTTGAGCAGCTGCAAGCACTTCTTAGCTCAGACACGTGTTGTTGAACTGATTGCTGAACTCTTTGGTACTGAAGATAAGCCTCCATCGCGGGAGAGTACTGCAGGCCTGACAATGAAGACAAGGTGAGGGAAAGAGGTATAGAGGTATATAATATGATTAAGCCTTGGCTTAGATGATTGAGGTATTCTAGGAAAAGCTGAAAGCTGACAAACTGATCAAGTTATGTAGTCGTTCCCTACATTACAAAATTACAAGTTCATATTGAGGCATCGGAGATCAACGGTCCTAGGTAACATTTCCGATAACCTGAATCCCGAAGTTAACTCCGACATTCATCCGATCTGCTATTCCCCGATGGTGACTAATTATCCAGATACTTGCACTGCTCAATCATGATGTCGCTGTTTGGCATTTTTTGGAAATTGTGATGGCAAATATACATTACAAAACTTTATATAAACATGTGGATATGCGCTCGCTTCCTTCAGCTTGTATATTCCTTTGTATCCGTCTGTGGTTAATCCAACATAGCGATGCCATTTCATATCAAAATTGTTTTGAACGATGAACACCCAAAGACAGAAAATGATGCACTTCCTTTGGTCTTCAGTGTAGCTCTGTGTGGCTCTGTCGTGTTTCGCAGTAGCGGACCGTTGGACGGATACTTCAAACTGGTCCTGGAAGGTTTTTTTCTCCCATTAGCTTTACACTTTTCCCAAATGCTAATCTTACAGGGGATTTGATGAACCAGATATGTCTAGAGTCCGAAAATACGTATACGCTGAAAGTGAACGGCCAACGGGTCAGTGGGAATTAGCTATCAGCCTATGGCCAAGTAAAGTCTAATAACTAACATGTCACCGATAAGTTGCTCCATTTGGCTCAAGAGTGCAGACTTCCTGAGATGGGAACTTCGTCCGGTATCCGAGATATCTCAATTCCGTTTAATTTCAAAATACCCGACCAGATTCTTCCACCTTATAATTCCGAATTGTCGACATTCGACACCCCTCCTTCGATTTGCATTAGTCGGCATAGGGGATTCGACTCTCATCCCATCGTGTACGCACATTGCTATGTCTCCTATCGAATTCGATGCCAGACGATCATAGATGACAGAGTCGTTGGCGAGGTAGTGCAGCCATTCAAACTCTATCGGATCTCAGACATCGGCCCTCCTCTTTGTGCCAATGATTTTCCTGGCGAATATCTTCTTTCCGACGAAAGAACATTGTCTTCGTTTCTAAAGGTCAAACGACACTTCCATCTCATGATGAAGGCTCGGGAGCCTAAGCCAATTTTCATAAGCAAGGCCCATCCATCGACCACGATCGATATTCACTCGAGACTGCTCAGGTACAAAGATGCTTATCCAGATGTCATCCCAATACCTGTCTCGGGCCAAATTTCCATTGTCATCAAGTCCGAAACTATTTTTTCCGTCACTCCTTGCTCCCAAGTACCAACTTCGCTAGAAGCTACCAACTCGGTTGATATGATGAAGTCCTCGGCGGTTCACCTTGAATGCAAAAAGAGGTTAACATTATCAGAGTTTTCTCCTGCCGAAAACAGTGTTCCAGGTAATTGAAGCTACAAATCCCTGCATGTGGAGGTCTGGAAGTTGAAGTCCGTGTGCTAATCCCACTTCTCCAAGAACCCCATAGAAACTGCAGCGAGGGGTTTTACTGGGAGTGTGACACGAAACTTGTCATTGATTGCTCTAGTATGGGACTTACCCCGCCTACCTTTGCCTCGCCGTGGGCATATCGAAGGTACGCGGTCCATTTGGCCTTTGCCCTTGATAAATACCCGAGACAAGGGCTAAATTTACGGATTCCCGTGCAAGTCAATTATTCCACCTGAAGATTATTGATGAACCCGAGAGTGAGTCGGCACCGCACTTGAACACTATCCAACTAGACTGGGAGTCAGTCTCGAGAATAATGTTTACCAGATTGTCGAAATCCCATTGCTTGTATTGTAACTCTCTCCAGGAAGTAAAATAAAATTAATCAAATAAGCACCGTATCGCCCATCATGCCTTCTTAATCCCAAGGAACAGAAGGACATTCTCCAGTTGCTCGGGTTTAAGCGGTTAATTAGAGTTACATCGCGGAGATCGGTGATCGGCAATAGGTTTATCCGACTCCCTCCTCCGAAATCCGATCTTCCTCCTGGCTTCAAGTCGTCTTTGAACAACAACTGCCGTGTCGGACTTCTGAATCAGAAACTGTCTGTTTGTTTTCCTTTTTGAAGGGCAATGATTCATAATATTCCGGCACAAACCGGGCCCGTGGAGCAACCCCCCGGATCTCATCGCCGAAAACGCAAAACCGTGAATTGCGAGGAATGCCGACGCTCTAAATTACGATGCGATCGCCAGCATCCGTGTGGCGCTTGCAAGCGTCGCCGACGCGAGGCCAGCTGCTCCTACGAGGGTTTCACTGGTGTCCCTTTATTAACGAAAACTCACAGAACACCCGTTACTTCTCAAGCGTCAACTGTGTTTAGCAATAGAGTAGAATTCCCGTCCCTTGCTAGTGCTTCGGCTTTACAGCCGGAACTGCAGGTACCTGAAACGAATCAGACGCCTCTAGATACACACTGGGAAACCGTGCTTGAAAGACCAGCTCCGGAATCTGATGCTCACGACACTTTGTCACCTCTTTCAATCGGCCCGTGTATGTCTCTCCAAAGGATCATTGATTCTCTTCCACCTAAACCTTGTTGCGACTATCTACTTTCACACTTTTTCAAAAATATATCCGCTTTGTTCCCTATTCTCCATGGTCCAACTTTCCAAAAACAATATACGGCATTCGTGCAACGACCTCATGATATCGACATACCTTGGCTGGCTTTGCTTTTCTCTTTGTGCTCTCTGGCTTTAAATACTATGGATGAAAGTGATCCTAGGCTGGCACATTTCTGGTCTCAGTTGCCTTCGAGTCCCACGCAAGTTCCTGCCACGGTTTATGTGTCTCGCCGCCTTCTCCGAACCGCGATGACGTGTCTTTTACAGGATAACTTTTTTATCAACCACAAATTCAGCACATTCGAGGCTCTATTAATGGTGATTTACAATCTTTCCCACAATGAGTCTGTCGACCAAGGATGGGCTTTGTTAGGGATGGCGTTGAATATTGGCATTGCATTGCGGTGTAATGTGGATCAGAACCTAGGCCCCATCGAAACCGAAAGACGGCGACGCTGTTGGGCTGGTCTATTAACATTACATACGTATCAGGGCATGCTATTTCGGGATGTTGATATGTCATATCTTCTTAACATCAAATTCTCCCTACCGGCCAATGTCAATGATTCTGATATCACAGACGAAGGCATTTTGCACCCATCCAGTCGCGGCGAGCCTACGCAAATGTCAGTTATGCTGGATAAGGTTCGGCTTTTCCGGCTTTCTACTGAGATCTGTCGTCATATATCGGGCCCTTCGCGTCTAGATCAACGTTTACTACATGAATTCGATGCAGCGATAGCTGAGGAACAAAAACAATGGGACTCGACTTACATGATTGATGGCTCTCCAAGCATTTTGGATTCTACTAGCCACGCATATTGGTGCGTTTTACAGACTTACGCACATCATCTCTACCTCCTTTTACACCGACCATTCCACCATTCCAAAGCACCTTGGTTTCTTCCAACGTCCAGAGAAAGATGTATCAGCTCTAGTACAGCCTTAATATCCATACACAGACAGCTATACGAAGCTCCGCAACTCCGAAGTTATCTCTGGTTACTCAGTGGGGTGACAAGTCTGAAAGCGCTCCATGCAGCTGTGGCCCTCAATTCGTGTCTTCAAGATATACCATCTGCAGTTGATCCAAAATATGACTTGGACTCTTTGCGGGGGAGATTCGAAATCTGGTTGTCCGGATGAAAGATCTTTCAGGCCGAAGTAATATCTGTTCCAGAGCGTATCGGATGCTCTGCCATTTACAGTAGGCTACGCCCTAGTACCTTGCAAATTTCAGTTGAGACTAATCATCTACTCTAGGGTCCAGGCAGGCACGACAAACCCCCCAACAAGGAGCACGGAGACTCAGGAGACCCAGTTTGAAAATTTATTCGATGAATGGACTGATATACGGGAATGGATGGATACGGATATGATCAATTTGGTATGTATGCGTCTTCGACATCTAGGCTCTCTGCTAACGTTGCCAGGATTTGGATGGAGCTTTCAACGTCTTTGCACCCTGATCGATTTTTCACACAAGGATGTTGTGGAGCGGAGCAGTGTCGCACGAGGTTACTCCGATAGAGAGGGTTGCGAATTGGTAAAAGTTTCTCAGTGGTTTTTGTGATAAAGAAAAGTCAATGGGAGCACTCGGCTTCAATTGATTTTAACTCCTTCTTTCATGTACAAAAGGGATTTGTTTTTTTTTAGAAAAGGTTTTCTGTATCATTCTCCCTTCTCTTATTTTAACGCCTCCCAATTACACTGAGGGCACGGGTTGTTATGATGGCTGAGTACGATCAGTTACAATCTTATCAAGGTAATTTTACAGATCTGTTGTTTGTTGATATGGGATGCCATGAGCGGGCAAATGCGGTGTCATTGCGGCTGTCGAGCGCATCTCATGTTCAACGGTTCAACAGTTGATGAACACCCATTGAGGAAATATATTCGAAACCCAACATATCTTCCACATTCGAAGAAAGCCTCAGAGATACGACAGACACAATATTTTAAAAGTCACAGTCATCACAAAGTAGTCAATCAATAAGAATAATTCAATGATGGTTACAGTACATTTCGAAAACGGCTTCCCCTTACAACACTCACGGCTTTGTTTCTCGGCTCGTACCCGAAACAACACTAGCTCGAATTTGGATTTGGTATTGACCATGCTTGGCTCACAATACATGTTAGATTACCACTAGTCCCAATTCGAGCTAGCGTTGTTTCGGGTACGAGCCGAGAAACAAAGCCGTGAGTGTTCTAAGGGGAAGCCGTTTTCGAAATCGACTGTACAAGTTCAAAATATTGAGTCAATGGACGGCCAATCTTCAACGTGGTGGTTCGCGGTCGGGTACCCCCGCACACGCGTCTGTGACCAGACGCTTTCCAACACAACTAACAGTAAGGCGAGGCTGGGAAGACAATGTCCATGATCCCTAGTGATGAAATTGTAGGCACTAGTTGGTGATTCAACTTGGGTCGTTAACAGATGAGATGTTCAAAACATGGAACCTGGGCATGTCATTGTTGATTGAATAGCTTTCAGTGCACCACAAGGCCTCATTTTAGAAGACCGTGGAGGCTTTGATCGTCGGCCAACCATTCCTTAACCGACGCAGTGTTACTGTTCCTCAACATGATGATATCTCATCCGTCCCAGCGGGCATCTAAAAATGGTACGAAAATGTCGCTGCAAGTAGCGGTAAAAATGAAGATATGGGTTTCAACAGACCTCATTTAGGATAGGTGTCCTTCAACGCTTCCTACCAAGCTTGTAATTGACAGAAGCCGAGAAGTCTATAAATACGTCTTCTACCCCCAGCAATTTGCTCTACAATTTAACCACTGACTACGCAAAGTTGAGCAGGGCTTGCTTCTGAGGCACTTGATAAGTTCTTCCCTTTGACCCCTACTGAAATTTCCACTGTACTGACATTTATAGAATACATCGTGGACCAGCAAGTCAGACAGTGCCTGTGAGAAATGTGATCCCCAGCAGATCTACTGTGCCAACCAGCCAGCCGATCAAAGAGACAAGGCTTGGGTTAGCTGGTCAAAGCCTAAGATATATGCGAACATCTCCACCATAGCAGCCACCTGAGCTGATCTACTGACCCGTCCTTGGATGTATCCCCAAAGTGAAAGCGCGAGTGCTCATGCTGCAGGTATGTGAACCTCTGACCAATGCTGTCTGAAATAGGACTGACATCAAAGATGATGCGAAACAACCAGATCCGTACATTCCAACAACTATGCAACGAGCGCAAAAACCACGAAGCTCTTTTTTGTCTCTTCATCACTGGTCTTGACCACTGGAACATGTGAGTCATCAAATGTCTCTCCGACCTACAAACTACTGATGGGCAGGGAACCGTTGACAGCGCACCAGTGTGAGACCGCGAGCATCCAGCACCCCTGTCAGTGCTCTGCGCAAAGCCATGGCTATACGATTTCAGGTCCCGTCGCTTCAAACCATGCGGCGTGTCCTAGGTGAAATATTGCGAATTGAACCAGCGAGCAAACAATAGGGTGCGGACAGCCAATTGCGAGATACATTGCGCAGAAATTTGAGACTTCCATTCTTCATGGTAAAGTGAGTGAGTTATCGCGCCCCCTGCCGCGCCGCCGCACTGAAGTCACCGAATACTTGGCCCACGCTGTTAAAGTGCACGCATATGATGTCAATATTAAACTGTGTCATCTCCCAAAAAGGCCACAACTTAATTGCAGCAACATTTCATCCAGAGAACTGTCTTTGGGATCAAAGAATCGTCAAGGCACTGAAACTCCTGCCTCCTCCGTTGGTCTTGAGATGGCAAATATTGATCCACGCTTGATGGAATTCCGTCCTCTCACCATCACGATGCCTTCGCCATCTCGGTCGGGAACTGAAATAGCCGTCTCCTCTGTTGGGTCTGCGGCGACAAATACCGATTCATGCTTGACGGAGGTTTCCACACGGCGACCAACGAGGGGAAAAGCAAAGGCGGCAAACCTAGAGTCCGGGTCTGAGTCGGCATCTCAACCAAAACTTGCGACGCGCATCTCGAAAGCGCGGTCACTCAGAAGAGGAGGGAATATGATTTGTTTCAGAACGCAGAAGAATATCAATTTCATTGAGTTAATGGCCAGAGAAGGAGAGGTATTAAGATTGTGAGCCATATCTGGGAACGACCGACCATGTATCCCCCGTGAATACCAGGTCACCATTCAATCTTAGTGGCTCGGGATCCATGTATATACTCATGCCAATCGTTTCATTTTGTATACCAAACACGCGCAGAACCATGTAGGCCTCGGAATGGTTTCCATTGTCGTGCATGGCTCGCATCTACATTGAATTAGCACAAACAGGCCTGAGGGGTTTTGGTACACTTACTCGCATGTATTGATACTTGCTCATGTAGAACGGAGTCCCAAGCGGGCCTGTAGTCGTCTTGACTTCAATATAATACTTCGGTCGCGCATTGTGCCATCCACTGGAATGAAGATACCCATGTCCCACGAGCAAGGCCGTCAGATCGCCCTCAGTATCATCGTAAATGAGATCTGCCGCTTCCATTCCATTCCAGGGATTCATGTTCTCATAGTCGGGATGAACTTTGACATATTTTCGAATGGTGCTCTGCCAGTTCTGACGCTTCCAGCCTCTTAAACCCGGGCGAAGTGCGGAAAGAAGTTCAAAGGCCTATTTGGCGCTGGTTAGTTGCCTCAGACATAGGCGAAGGGGAAATAGGAGCTCACGTATAGCTCGCCTGCGGCACCAATCTTCTCATCCTGTCTACGCTGACTATCAGACCGAAATGCATTTCGAACATCAATCCCATCAAAACCCCGACTTCAGGAAGGGGTGTATTTATTAGATAAAAAACCAACGCCCTTCGGGGCTCCTTGGTGAATCATAATAACTTAACGAATCGCATGGCCTTGCGCCGGCGATGGTTCATTCAAATTTCTGCCCTATCAACTTTCGATGGTAGGATAGTGGCCTACCATGGTGGCAACGGGTAACGGGGAATTAGGGTTCGATTCCGGAGAGGGAGCCTGAGAAGCGGCTACCACATCCAAGGAAGGCAGCAGGCGCGCAAATTACCCAATCCCGATACGGGGAGGTAGTGACAATAAATACTGATACGGGGCTCTTTTGGGTCTCGTAATTGGAATGAGAACAATTTAAATCCCTTAACGAGGAACAATTGGAGGGCAAGTCTGGTGCCAGCAGCCGCGGTAATTCCAGCTCCAATAGCGTATATTAAAGTTGTTGCAGTTAAAAAGCTCGTAGTTGAACCTGCGAGCCGTATGCCACTATCTTCTCTAAATAGGGCCTCACCGAGGCCACTCATATCATAAGCTCCTATCGAGGGGAAAGAATCCCTTCTCGCTGCTCCTATTACTTGGCTGAGATGACTGCAATAATGCATGTCCTCTTCTGAAGAAGCTCCAGATGGTGGAATCCTGGGACTTGAGGGGGTGTTTGTAGCAGAGGTTGAGGGATAGGGCGATCCATGATAGATGTCGCTGCTCGACCTAGATGGAGTGTACAGAGGTTCTGCAGAATTTCTACTGGTCGATATGTCAGGCGTGACGGGCCGCTGCACTGACTCGTCGCTGTCGTCGTTGTCGTCTATGGGATCTTCATTCGGTAGCTCAATGTCAATGATACCGTGGTGATCAAGCACTAGATTCACGACTGAGGGATCACTGCTCAAAAGTGCAGTAACTGCAGCCAGTAACGCACTGTCGACTTTGTCTTGGATATGCGTGGTTTGATCCTGACCTGGAGCTAGAGCAGCAGTAGAACTTAAGTATAAAGAAGTAGAGGAAAATCTTGATTCTTGAGTCTCGAAAATTCCTCCACTGATAAGGAATAATTAGCCTGGTTCCTTTGCTGAGCTGCAACCTGGATAGCCGGGAGTTTGTTAAAATGACAGTAATAGTGTACAGTAGATTTCGAAAGTAGATTACCCACTAGACACACAATGCTAGATAGTTAACACAGAGATATACTCGAACATTATAAGAATTTGCGGCATCCACAGCACAGTTATAATGTTAGCATAAGGTTATTCAAAAACCTCACCTTTCGTTGTATATTGTCCTAAATAGAAGGATATATAAGATTGTAAAGCGGAGGGGTGCTGATATAAGTAGACCTGGCAGTGACCCGCGGGTGACCCTCACGACCCTCCACCCGCCCCGCCACTAGGGTGGTCCGAGGGTCCAATCTTCCGACCCTGAGGGTCGTCATCCTGAGGTTGGACCCTCCGAGGGTCACCCGCGGGTGACCCTGAGGGTCGTCAAACAATACAAACAAGCAAATTTTGTGATAAAAATAATATTTATGCAAATAATTATGCAATTCTGATTATATAAGCAGATTTATACATCCTAATTAGGCTTAGTGCTGTGGATTTATGCATCGGAGGGTTGCTGCGGGTTGTGGAGGGTCACCCGCAAGCGACCCTCGGAGGGTTAGGGTCGGGTCAGGGTCGCTCATAAGTAGACTGCGGCATATCCGCTCCAATGGATATTGGATCGATCCTTATATCCGCAATTTGCGGATATTGGATATGAGTTGATATCTATATCCGTATACGGATATCTATTAGATATCCGTACTAGTATAACTCTTACTTACTTTCTCTCTTATAGCCTATTATATAATCTTAATATAGCTTACTAATAATTCCTTACTACTAAAATAAATATATATTTAGTCCTAATAGAACTAACCCTTTTAATTAATAGTTAGTCCTTTAAAATTTTAGGAAATAGATATATATTAAAGATCTTCTTATATAGTATTTATAGATAGTATTATAGTTTTCTTAGTCTAATATTATATTATAAAGATAGCTATAGATTAATAATTTTATAGTAAGTTATATATAGAAATATATATTTAATTACTATTAACTATAATAAACTTTATAGGAAATAGAATATATAAAATTAAAACTTTTATTATTAGATAAATCCTTTTAATTTTAAGCTTAAATAAAAGCTAAGAGTCTTAGCTATCTACTAATTATTTTTTTAATCTATTTTAATTACTAGAAATTAAGAAATCCGAGATAGAAGTTCTTAAAATATAGACTTTATAAATTTTAAGATCTTATAGATATCTTATAGATATCCTTAAGATATTCTTAAGATCCTTAAGATATCTTTAAGATCTATAAGATATCTTTAAGATCTATAAGATATTCTCTAATTATCTATACTAATATATAATATAGCTAATTATTTAGATAAACTATATTAAAAATAAGTCTAAATTAGAATATCTTAGTATATTTATTTTATCCTTAAAAATCTTTATTAGTTTAGATATAAGTCTTTTTATTCTTTTAAGTATTTTATTATATTATATATTATAATTATTAACTTCTTAATATCTTAATTATAATTCTTATTTACTAATTTAGATATAGATTTAGTTTTTAATTAAATTTATCTTAATAACTTCTCTAATTTTTTAGATATCTAAATACTAGTTTTATTAATATTATTAATTTATTTAATTTATTTAACTTTTATATCTTTATCTCTTACTTATATTAGACTTTCTCTTTAAAAATACTAGATTTTATATCTATCTAATTCTATATATAATAATATAGATAACTTATATAATAAATTTATTAGTTAGTAGCTTATAATTAAGTATAGATCTTAGTCTAATATTAAGAATATAATTTAATAAGAATTAAAAAGTAAATTAGATATCTAGAATAGCTTTTATTAGATTATAAATAATAAAAATAGAAAGCTAAAGATTATATATAAGATATATTTTTATATAATTAGCTATCTAAGATTCTAATATATTAGTTCTTTATCTATAATAATATATCTTAAAACTAGAATATATTTAAAAAAGAGTAGTCTAAGAATTAACTAGCTTATTAAAAGAATAGTATATTAACTAGAATACTTAATTAGTATTATTATAGTAGTTAAGTTCTTTATAATTTAGTTAATATTAAGTATTTTAATCTAGCTAGATACTACTAGTTTATTATTTATCTAAGACTATCTCTCTAATACTATTCTAAGATTTATTTTAACTATATATCTATTCTTTTAAGTAATTAAATACTTCTAATTCTATTATATATTAGAGATTACTTAATAATTATCTACTAAACTTATAATTCTATTAGTATAAATAATTTAATATTATCTTAATATAATAATCTAGAATAACTAAAAGAAGATTCTATAGAGACTTTTAGAGAGATATTAGTTATTAATAGTCTTAGATTACTAGACTTCTTCTTTCTAGTAAGTCTTTATAGCTATTACTAGTTACTTTATTAATTATAACTAGGATTATTATAAGATTCTTCTAGACTTTAAGTCTTTTTATAACTCTTATACTAATAAAAATCTTAGTAAAATAGTAATCTAGATCCTAATAAAGTATAATATCTTAGATTATATTCTATTAATAACTATAGATAATATAACTAATAATAATATTTTAATATAGAATATCTAAGACTATCTTTAGTTTTAATATTTATTATATCTCTTAATCTTTTATATCTTATATATTATATATATAATCTAGCTAAGTTTAAATAAGCTTTTTAGGAAGTTTAAAATAGTTCTAAATAATAAAGAGATTAAGCTAAAGTAATCTAAGAAAAAAACCTACTTCTTCTAGAATAAGTATAATATCTTTAATAGTATCTAGATTATAGATATATTAAAAAAGATATATCTTCTATCCTAAGATCTTTATAATAGCTAGACTAATAAAAGTATATAAAATCTAAGAACTAGTAGTTTTTATTAATATAAGCCTATAATATTAGAAAATATTTATAACTCTTTAGCTAGAGTTTATATTAATTCTAATCTAAGATATTTAGATATAATAGAATTTAATATTTCTAATACTTAACTAGACTAAAAAGCTTTAACTATTCTATAATTAGTATTATACTAATTATTAATATCTTTATTTTAAACTTAATTAAAAAAAATAGTATTAAGTTAAATATCTTCTTCTTCTAATAAAATCCTTTTTTAATTTTATAATAATACTATTAAAGATAAAAGATATTATTATATATAATATCTATAATATCTATAATAAGCTTTTCTCCTATCTTAATATAGCTAAAATAAAGCTTAAAAATAAAGATATAATCTAGAAAAAATAGATATTATAAGTACTCTAAATAGTAAAGAAAAAGCTCTTTAAATACTATACTATTATTAATTATAAGTCTTATAATAATATCTATACTCTAGTAATAATCTTCTCTTTATTAAAGAAGCTTTAGTACTTTTCCTTAATTAATTAGTAGAATAATATTAATTATATAAATTATTATTAAAAGATCCTAAATTAAGAGTTTAATTAATATAAGAAGATATTTATTTATAATATTAATAATCTAATAGTACTAAAGACTTCTAAAGTAGCTATTAATAAGAATAATAACTATAATCTTAATACTACTTATATATTCTAGAACTAGCTATTAGAAGAGCTTATAAAACTAGATAATAATAAGATTATATAATATCTTACTTATAGGATTAAATAATAGAAATCTTAACTTTTTTAGAAAGAATATAAGAAAAGCTTCCTAATTCTAGCTAAGATAGTAAAAGATATTCTATCTATCTTTACTAGTAATATTAATATTAAATAACTATTTAACTATATTTATAATATCTATTATTACTATTATAGTTAATTAAAGCTAAGTATAATCTATAGTCTAATACTATATTAGTTTACTATTAACTTTAATCTTTAGTAAAAGAAGCTAGAGATTATTAAAGAGTATCTATCCTAAGATAAAGCTACTTTATTAGATTAAATCTAAAGATTATTATTATAGCTTAAGATCTTAGAGTCTATTAGTAATAATAAAAAGAAGGATTAAAAGACTAGACTCGAGGCTATCTAGTATACTAAGAGTAATAATAATAACTTAGATAATAATAGTACTAAGTGATATAGATAGATAAAAGGAAAATAGTCTTAAAAATAACTATATAAGACTATTAAAGAGGATAATAAGCTTCTAGAGATACTAGTTAATAGGACTATACTAGATTATTTAGGATAGATTTAAAAATAGCTAAGACTACTAGATAGCTTCTAGTTAGATTTATAAATAGTATATATAAATAAATAAGAAGATTTAAATTTATATAATCCTAAAAAGATCTAGATTTTAATTATTTAATATAATATATTATTATATAAAAAATATAGAGGAAAATATAAAATTAATATATACCTCTTAAGGTTATAAGTCTAGATATATTTATATTGTTTGATATCTATTAGATATCTATAAATATCTAATAGATATAAGGCTATAGATCTTAGATATTAAAAAATATCTATATCTATAGTTTGCAGATATGGATTGTGGATATCTGCGGACATTATAGATCATGCTGTAGTCTACTTATGAGGGACCCTGACCCTTGGAGGGGCGGGTAGGGGGTCCAAGATCATGGACCACCCGGAGGGTCACTGCCAGGTCTAGATATAAGGCCTTAATTAAGCAAAAAGATTTATATTTCAACTTTACCCTTTTAAGCCTATATGTAAGTCTGTACTAGGTAACCTTAAGATGATATTGTTATAAGTTCAGAGGTATAAACTAATTGGTTTATTTAGAGAGAAATATAAGACTATATATATACCACAAAGTCCAAATTAATTGGAAATCAACTTAGCTTTTTGTATAGATCATTAGGATTTAATAATAGATTACAGTATATTTTAGGTTAGAAAATATCTTTATTTTAATACAATCTTATATAAGACTACTATAAATAGAATAGTAATATCTCAGAAGCTAAGATTACAATTATCTTACTTAGCGACCCTAGAGACTTAAGGGTTAGGTATAAGTAATAAGTATAAATAGTTAAGCACCGAATTCTATAATCAATATCTCTTCCTCTCTAGGGAAGGTTCTGAAAATTAGACCCGCTATTTAGTTCCCTAAATATAGTAATATATCCTTCTTAGAGACTAACAAGTATCTAAATAGTTAGAATGGCTAAAGTATATATATACTTATTAATTACCGAGAATTTCCTATATTAACTTCGGAAAGCCTCCAATCTTATACTAGAAAGATAAGTTAGCAATCTCGATAAAGATAACTTCTTCTAGACTATTAATAGTAAAAGCAATCTTTTTATAATAGTATCTATATCTATAATACTTATTATTATTACTAATTAGTCTAAGATAATATCTATCTACAATTTAGAACTAAGGACTTAAGAACTTAATAAGCACTTTTTTAATCAAACTACTAGTATTAAGACTTAAACAGAGAATTAAGCCTTTATAATAGAAATTTCCTTACTTTCTAATAGATATTTAGTCTAATTTAAAAAATAAAAAGCCTATAGCTAGTATTATACAGATAAGCTTATCTAGGACGCTATATAATAATCTAGTAAGATTAACTAATCTATCTATATTATCTAGCTTAAGTAAGGACTAAGATAGGATATAATTAAGTCAGAATATATATACTCTTATAGGGTCTAGAATATAATTAAGGGCCTTATAAAAGCCCTATTTATTATCTATAGATAACAAGAATATAGTTACTCTGATAACATATAGAACAGCCCTATCTTAAAGAATACTCTCTAGAGAGATATCTTCTACCTTAATCTTAGAAGTTAAGACTCTAGTACTAACTAATAAGAGTAGATTATATATTCTGTATATAGGCTAGATAGTAGCAGATTTCTTTAATAATATTACTAAGAGATTATTAGTCTATACTAGACTGTAGCACAATCCGCAATATCCGTGGATATCCACAATCTATATCCGTAAACTACGGATATAGATATTTTTTGATATCTAAGATCCGTAGCCTTATAGATTTGGATATAGATCTTATATCTATTAGATATTTGCGGATATCTAATAGATATCAAATAATATAAATATATCTAGACTTATAATCTCGAGAGATATATATTAATTTTATATTTTCCTCTATATTTTTTATATAATAGTATATTATATTAAATAATTAAAATCTAGATCTTTTTAGGATTATATAAATTTAAATCTTCTTATTTATTTATATATACTATTTATAGATCTAACTAGAAGCTATCTAGTAGTCTTAGCTATTTTTAAATCTATCCTAAATAATCTAGTATAGTCTTATTAACTAGTATCTCTAGAAGCTTATTATCCTCTTTAATAGTCTTATATAATTGTTTTTAAGGCTATTTTCCTTTTATCTATTTATATTACTTAGTATTATTATTATCTAAGTTATTATTATTACTTTTAGTATACTAGATAGCCTTAAGTCTAGTCTCTTAATCTTTCTCTTTATTATTACTAATAGACTCTAAGATCTTAAGCTATAGTAATAATCTTTAGGTTTAATCTAATAAAGTAGTTTTATCTTAGGATAGATACTCTTTAATAATCTCTAGCTTCTTTTACTAAAGATTAAAATTAGTAGTAAACTAATATAATATTAGGCTATAGATTATATTTAGCTTTAATTAACTATAATAGTAATAATAGATATTATAAGTATAGTTAAATAGTTATTTAATACTAGTATTATTAGTAGGAATAGATAGAATATCTCTTACTATCTTAGCTAGGATTAGAAAGCTCTTCTTATATTCCTTTTAGAAAAGTTAAGATTTCTATTATTTAATCCTATAAGTAAGATATTATATAATCTTATTATTATCTAGTTTTATAAGCTCTTCTAATAGCTAGTTCTAGAATATATAAGTAGTATTAAGATTATAGTTATTATTCTTATTAATAGCTACTTTAGAAGTCTTTAGTACTATTAGATTATTAATATTATAAATAAATATCTTCTTATATTAATTAAACTCTTAATTTAGGATCTTTTAATAATAATTTATATAATTAATATTATTCTACTAATTAATTAAGGAAAAGTACTAAAGCTTCTTTAATAAAGAGAAGATTATTACTAGAGTATAGATATTATTATAAGACTTATAATTAATAATAGTATAGTATTTAAAGAGCTTTTTCTTTACTATTTAGAGTACTTATAATATCTATTTTTTCTAGATTATATCTTTATTTTTAAGCTTTATTTTAGCTATATTAAGATAGAAAAAAAGCTTATTATAGATATTATAGATATTATATATAATAATATCTTTTATCTTTAATAGTATTATTATAAAATTAAAAAAGGATTTTATTAGAAGAAGAAGATATTTAACTTAATACTATTTTTTTTAATTAAGTTTAAAATAAAGATATTAATAATTAGTATAATACTAATTATAGAATAGTTAAAGCTTTTTAGTCTAGTTAAGTATTAGAAATATTAAATTCTATTATATCTAAATATCTTAGATTAGAATTAATATAAACTCTAGCTAAAGAGTTATAAATATTTTCTAATATTATAGGCTTATATTAATAAAAACTACTAGTTCTTAGATTTTATATACTTTTATTAGTCTAGCTATTATAAAGATCTTAGGATAGAAGATATATCTTTTTTAATATATCTATAATCTAGATACTATTAAAGATATTATACTTATTCTAGAAGAAGTAGGTTTTTTTCTTAGATTACTTTAGCTTAATCTCTTTATTATTTAGAACTATTTTAAACTTCCTAAAAAGCTTATTTAAACTTAGTTAGATTATATATATAATATATAAGATATAAAAGATTAAGAGATATAATAAATATTAAAACTAAAGATAGTCTTAGATATTCTATATTAAAATATTATTATTAGTTATATTATTTATAGTTACTAATAAGATATAATCTAAGATATTATATTTTATTAGGATTTAGATTATTATTTTACTAAGATTTTTACTAGTATAAGAGCTATAAAGAGATTTAAAGTCTAGAAGAATCTTATAATAATCTTAGTTATAATTAATAAAGTAATTAGTAATAGCTATAAAGATCTATTAGAAAAGAGAAGTCTAGTAATCTAAGACTATTAATAATTAATATCTCTTTAGAAGTCTTTATAGAATCTCTTTCTAGTTATTCTAGATTATTATATTAAGATAATATTAAATTATTTATATTAATAGAATTATAAGTTTAGTAGATAATTATTAAGTAATCTTTAATATATAATAGAATTAAAGATATTTAATTACTTAAAAGGATAGATATATAATTAAAATAAATCTTAGAATAATATTAGAGAGATAGTTTTAGGTAAATAATAGATTAATAGTATCTAGTTAGATTAAAATACTTAATATTAGCTAAATTATAAAGAACTTAATTATTATAATAATACTAGTTAAGTATCTTAGTTAATATACTATTCTTTTAATAAGCTAGTTAATTCTTAAGCTATTTTTTTTTAAATATACTCTAGTTTTAAGATATATTATTATAGATAAAGAACTAGTATATTAGAATCTTAGATAGCTAATTATATAAAGATATATCTTATATATAATCTTTAGCTTTCTATTTTTATTATTTATAATCTAGTAGAAGCTATTCTAGATATCTAATTTATTTTTTAATTCTTATTAAATTATATTCTTAATATTAAATTAAGATCTATATTTAGTTATAAATTACTAACTAATAAATTTATTATATAAGTTATTTATATTATTATATATAAAATTAGATAGATATAAAATCTAGTATTTTTAAAGAGAAGATCTAATATAAGTAAGAGATAAAGATATAAAGATTAAATAAGTTAAATAAGTTAATAATATTAATAAGACTAGTATTTAGATATCTAAAAAATTAGAGAAGTTATTAGAATAAATCTAATTAGAAGCTAAATCTATATCTAAATTAGTAAATAAGAATTATAATTAAGATATTAAAAAGTTAATAATTATAATATATAATATAGTAAGATATTTAAAAGAATAAAAAGACTTATATCTAAACTAGTAAAGATTTTTAGAGATAAAGTAAATATATTAGGATATTCTAACTTAGATTTACTTTTAATATAATTTATTTAAATAATTAGCTATATTATATATTAGTATAGATAATTAGAGGATATTCTATAGATCTTAAGGATATCTTATAGATCTTAAGAATATCTTAAGGATCTTAAAGATATCTTAAAGATATCTTATAGATATCTTATAGATATCTTATAGATATTTTATAGATATCTATAAGATATTTATAAGATCTTAAAATTTATAAAGTCTATATTTTAAGAATTTCTATCTTAGATTTTTTAATTTCTAATAGTTAGAATAGATTAAAAAAATAATTAGTAGATAGCTAGGACTTTTAGCTTTTATTTAAGCTTAAAATTAAAAGGATTTATCTAATAATAAAAGTTTTAATTTTATATATTCTATTTCTTATAAAGTTTATTATAGTTAATAGTAATTAAATATATATTTCTATATATAACTTATTATAAAATTATTAATTTATAGCTATCTTTATAATATAATATTAGACTAAGAAAACTATAATATTATCTATAAATACTATATAAGAAGATCTTTAATATATATCTATTTCCTAAAATTTTAAAGGGCTAACTATTAATTAAAGAGATTAGTTCTATTAGGACTAAATATATATTTATTTTAGTAGTAAGGAATTATTAATAAACTATATTAAGATTATATAATAGGCTATAAGAGGAAAAGTAAGTAAGAGTTATACTAGTATAGATATCTAATAGATATCTATATATAGATATAGATATCAACTTATATCTATAGTATAGATATAGATATCAACTTATATCTATAGTATAGATATAGATATCAACTTATATCCAATATCCGCAAATTACGGATATAAGGATTGATCCAATATCCATTGGAGCGGATATGCCGTAGTCTAGTCTATACTCCCTTATCCTATAACAGACTAAATCTAGAGAGAGTTTTTGTTTAGAAAAACCTATTTAACTATTAGCCTAAGTAGTAAAATATATAACACTATATACTAAGAAGCAGTAATACTATATTAGGCTCTATAAAATAGCTATATCAGCTTTCTAAAAATAAGACTAAAACTAATCTAGGATTTAGGAATAAGTAGTATAAAATTAATAGTACTTATACTTCCAAAATTAATAGTACTTATACTTCCTATAGAAATAGATTCTAGCTTTCTTCTTCCGGTCTTAGAAATTAGTATACTAAATCAACAGTATATCAACTAATATTATAATAATTTGTAAGTACATAAGCTTTCCTATCAGAGATCTAACTTATAATAATAGCTACTCGACTACTAGTAAAACAAGTTATACTTATATTAAATATATATTACTCTAGATTAACTACGTCTTTAAGAGTATTATCTAGATTACTAGTATTATATTAACTATCTACTAGGATACTAGCTAGATATTTAACCTATTTAGTCTAGCTAATGTTACGAGCCAGGTCTTTGAGGAAAAGAGTGCTATTCAACGAGAATTCTAAGTATAGAGAGTAAAAGGAAAAGAGAAGAGAGGAAACTTGCCTAATAAGACCTTTGTAGGTCCTATCCTATCTCCTTATACAAACCTTGCAAATATCTACGAGACGAGATAAGGTTACGTGACCTATTACGTAATAGGAAACTAAGGGGGCTAGATATAATAGAATATAATCTAGTCCGGATTATTATATAACCCCTAGCTAAAACTATATTTAGCCTCTAAATATAGGCTTATTATTATCTATATAATTGTTAAGAACTTGATCTTCTCTATTAGTATATAGCTATTCTTATAGATATATTAGGAGACTAGATTTTATAGGGTATTAATTGTAGAAATTATAAATCTTTTATAGAGCGTACTTAAAATTTCCTATAGGATACTACTATCAGTTAAGATTATAACTAAGCTATTAGATATAATATTAAAGCTTCTAGTAATATATTCTTAAATCTAGGATCTTTTTAACCTCCTATTTATCTTCTTTAGAAATTTTGATTAGTAGTAATAGGTTAATATATTATCTTTAGAGAAGTTCTAATATTATTATCTTTTAAAGCTTACTCGGATTAAATACTAGATATACTCGAATAAAATTAGATAGATTAATCTAATATATATTCCTAATCTTTTTAAGAATCTTATATAGACTACTAGTAAGATATAAGAGTTTCTAACTAGATTAATCTAATATCTAATTCTTTATTATTATAAAAATATAATCTTTAATATTAAAATCCTTTTCCTACTATTATTTATTTACCTACTAAATTATCTTCTATTAAGAATTAGTAATCTATTACTTTATTTTATTCTAGATATTATAAAGATAGATTAATATATTAATTACTTCTTATTTATTTTATATTATAATATCTTAATCTCTTTAGTTAAATAATATAGAAGATTTATATTCCTATTTAATAAAAAAAGATAATTTCTTTATTATATCCTATAGAAGAATTAATACTATAAAATTAACTATTAGTAAATACTCTAACTAATTATCTTAATTAAATTCTATATATAGTCTTAGTCTTTATACTATATACTAATTTATAATCTTACTTTAGCTATTAGTTTATAGATAATAAGCTATAAAAAGCTTTCTTTTAATTCCTAGGATTTAATAGAATTCTATCTAGAATTTAGAGATAAACTAATTATCTTAATCTAAGATAATACTATTAGATATATCTATACTTTAGAGTATATAATTAATAAAAAGTCTTACTATTTACTTTATTATTATCTTTTTATAATATAAAACTAAGATTAGTCTTTTATTAAAATAATCTATTATTATATAAATTATATTATAACTATAATAATCTCTAAAGAAAAAATAGAAGTCTATAGTAATATACTATTAAAGTCTTTTTAGAATTAGAAGTAGGTATAAAAGTCTTAGAGTTTAATTATATTAAGATTTAGTTTATTTATATATTAAACAATTATAAATATATCTTTCTATATTCTTTATTAATTTAGGCTAATAATATTATATAATAATTATCTTTTTTAGCTTCTTAATACTAGGATAGGCTATTATTAGTTAGTAATATATATTATTAAGTAATCTAGCTTATAGATTATCTTTATTAGGAACTTTAAGTTATTCTTTAAAAAAAAAAAGTCTATTTTATAATATCTAATAATTATCTCTATCTTTAGTAATCTAGTAGAATTCTATTAATTCTATACTCTATCTATTAATTTACTTAATCCTTTCTATAATCTTTTAATACTAAGTATCTCCTAGATTAATAGGATTAATCTTAATTTTAGATTATATATCTTCTTCTAAGTATTCTATAGATAAAAGTATAATCTACTAACTATTATTAATATATAAGATTTCTTTTTATAATAGAGTATCTATAATAATATTCTTTTTACTAGATTAGTACTTAATTAAGAAATAGAACTATAAAAGAAACTTATTCTATTTTATCTATTATTAATTTATTTATTAAATAGTTATAAAATATTCTAGTAACTAGTAATTAGTAAGAATCTTAAAATAATTCTTTTATAATAGTCTTTTAAGCTTAGATCTCTATTCTTATAATATATAAATAATTACTAAGAGTTCTTTATTTTAAATCTTATAATTTAGTTTTACTAGTTATATTAATTTTAAATAAAATACTATTAAATACTAGAAATTATCTTATTTATAGTACTAAGTAAGTACTACTCTGAGAACTTTATCTAAAGTATCTATTTTAACTCTAGTTTTATAGACTAGATTATAATAATAGAGAACTAGTATACTAACTAGATTCTACTTTAAGTATTAGAAAGCTTCTTTATATTATATTAACTACTTAAAGAAAATATCTTACTTTATTAGTTAATATAAAGATTTTAAAATTATATTATATACTCTAATAAATTATTAGTAGAAATTATAGAATCTAAGGAATAATTATACTCTTTTTATAGTAATTAGTATTAACTATAACTAAATTACTTTAATTTTTATAGAGTCTATAGTAATACTATTAATACTTATAATAAAGCCTAGGAACTTAGTTTTTATAATAGAGAACTTAGATTTTACTAAGATAATCTATAATCCTACTTTCTATAAATAATAGAGTATCTCTTTAACTTACTATTTATAGTCTTTAATATTCTTACTATAAATTAAGATATTATCTATAAAAGTAACTATATATTTATCTAAGTACTCTCTAAGTATATTATTTATAAATCTCTAGAATATTATAGGACTATTTATTAAACTAAATAGTATTATTTTATATTTAAAAGATCTATATTATATATAGAATATAGTAAGATCTTTAGCTTCTAGTATTAATTAAATCTAATAGAATCTTTATTAGATATCTAGCTTTATATAGATCTTTATCTTATTTATTTACTAGATTACTTTATTAATTAGTAATAGTAAATAGTAATCTTTTTTATAATTATATTTAATCTTCTAAAATTAATATAGAAATATAGTCCTCTATCTAGCTTCTTAGCTATTAGAATTAGTAAGATATATAAAGAGAAGCTTAAAATAATAAAGTCTTTTTATAAATTCTTAAGAATATACTTCTTAATAACTTTTAGCTTTTCTAATAATAATTTATAAAGAGAATAGTATCTAGATTATACTTTAGCTTTAAGTATAATATTATAGTTAACTCTAGATCTATAGGATAGTAATTTATCTAATCTCTTTTTTAAGAAGACTTCTATAAGCTTATAATACTCTCTTAGTAATATCTTCTTAATCTCTTTAATCTTTATATCTTAGATCTAAGAACTTTTAACTTTAATAATATAATTGATTTTATATAATAAAGTAAAAAAGATTTTAGTCTCTTTATTAGTCTTTCTATACTTATATAACTAGTTAAATCCTATACTATTAATAGTACTAATATTAATTATTAATAATATCTTCTCTAACTATTAAATCTTTAAAGTTATTATCTTACTTTTATTATTTAGATTCTAGCTTATCTTTCTTTATTCTTTAACTTACTAATATTTATACTAATATTTATATATATACTTATAGCTATCCTTTATCTTTAATTCCTTTTAACTAAAAAGATAGTCTTATTAATTAGTATCTACTTAATAATCTAGATTTAGTATTAGTTTTTAGAGAATAATAGTAGATATTAGTACTACTATCTTACTTAATATATTATTAAAAAGTATCTTTTTATCTAGCTAGATTATCTTATATTAATAATAGTCTAGTAAGATATTATAATCTATAAACTATTTCTTTCTAAGAATTATATTATACTTTTTAAGATTAGTAATTAATATTAGAACCTATTATTATACTCTATTATCTATATATATTATAAGAAAAGTAATATATATAATTAGCTTACTAAGCTTTCTATTAAATCCTTAAATAGGATACTTCTATTCTATACTCTTTATTTTTAATCTAAATTATTTATTAAGAAATATACTTAATCTCTAATTTAAAAATATATATCTATCTACTTTAATATTATCTAGTATTAAAATAGAGAAAGAGTATCTATTATATATTAATCTAGTACTAAAAATTAAACTATCTTTAGGATTACTAATTAATTTCTATAAATCTAATAAGTATAATAATATCTTCTATCTATCTAGATAAAAGATTTAATCTAGATATTAGCTTTTCTTTAACTATTATCTTTATTATTATTAAGTTTAATAATATAAAAAGAGGAATAAGTTACTATAATAGTAATAATACTAGCTAGCTTCTTTTTTAGATAGTTATAGATTATATATCCCTATTTCTTATAGTTAAAATACTAGTCTTTCTTTATTAAGATATCTTATTTAGTATTCGAGAGTCTTCTAGGATTAATACTTTCTTTATACTTTATATAAGAAGTATATATTAATATTAATATTAACTTTATAGCTATTTTTATACTTATATTACTACTAATAGTAATAGTAAATTATATATAAAAAGTAGTCTTTATCTCTTATTAAAGATTAATCTTATAAGATATACTCTAATAGGTTTTAGTAAAAGATTCGAAAGTTATAATATCTTAGTTAATAGTCTATATTATCTAGCTTTATAATAGATATAAAAGTTTTAAATATAAGTTATACTTTTAGTTTTTCTTAATTATAATAACTTCTTCTATAAGCTATATAAACTTAGTAAGGAAGTTAGTAAAGCTATCCTTTAGCTTTATTATTAACTTATAATATATAGTATATACTTTAATATATTAGTTCGGATTAGTAAAGATAGTCTTTAGGTAAGTAATTATATCTTTAGTATCTATATATAGATTACTAGAATTAGAACTTATTTATAATATAATATATAACTAAGCTTTATCTTTATAATAGCTCTATATATAAAGCTTATAATATATAGATAATAGATAGTAATTAGTATTAGCTTCTAGCTTCTAATATATAACTATTTCCTAAATCTTAAATTAGACTTCTTTACTATTACTAAGTATTAGAGTATCTAGTATCTTTATAGTCTTTTAGTTAGTAATAGTCTCTATAATTAGTATACTAGAGTTATTATATTAGTTTAAAAGCTAGAATATAAGATTATTATAATCTTTAATTGCTAGATTATAATAAGTAATAGCTTTATTATACTCGATCTCTAAATTCTTAATTATATTATTAAAGTTAACTCTTTTAGCTAAAAGGACTATAACTTTATCCTTAAACTCCTAATACTTCTATTCTAATTACTTATATTAATAAGTAAGTTTATAAAATCTCTTCTTTAATAGAGTATTTAATAATTATTTATATAGAGAAAATAATCCTTCTTTAATATTATCTTTATCTTTATTATTATATTTATATTTATTAATCTTAACTAATCTTATTAAAGTCTTTAGTTCCTAAATATCTATCTTATATTTAGAAGTTTCTTTATTATTAGATATAGTAACAATTAGCTACTTATTATAGTTTATTAGGTTTTATTAAGTCTTAACTATTATAATTAGTTAGACTAAAGTCAGTTCGGTTCGGTTTAGTCTTAGCTTTTATAATACTAAGAAATAAGAAGTAAAGTAAAATAGGACTAGAACTAATTATAATAATAGTCTATATAATCTTACTACTTTATAGAATTAAGAGTAGTACTTAGAATTATATTATAAGCTAGGTCTTTAAAGAAAAGAGTGCTATTTAATAAGAATTCTAAGTATAGAGAGTAAAAGGAAAAGAGAAGAGAGGAAACTTGCCTAATAAGACCTTTATAGGTCCTATCCTATCTCCTTATACAAACCTTACAAATATCTACAAAGCAAGGTAAGGTCACGTGACCTATTACGTGATAGGAAACCAAGGCGGCTAGATACAGTAGAATACAATCCAGTCCGGATTGTCACAGCTAATAATAAAGAGCTTTTGTAAAGGAGGTAAGACTAACTTAAAAATCTTTTAGGTAAGAGTAGGGAATCTATAAAACCTTTCTTTAGCTATAAAGCTATTTAAGATAACATCTATCTTATTAAGAGCCCCTAATCTATAGTTAGATAATTAGATATTTTAAAGTTATATATAAATAAAGAGCTAAATAAAAGGTAAATAGGTTATTACTAATACCTTAAAAGTAGCTACTTACTAATACTTATATCTATAGTCAGATTAAATATATCAAATATATATATCCTATATCCTAGACACCTTTCTAGTATATAAAGAAGACCTAACTAAATAATTCTATTACGAGCCAGGTCTTTAAGGAAAAGAGTGCTATTTAACAAGAATTCTAAGTATAGGGAGTAAAGGGAAAAAGAAGAGAGGAAACCTATCTAGTAAGACCTTTGTAGGTCCTATCCTATTATCTTATACAAACCTTGCAAATATCTATAAGGCGAGGTTAGATTATATAATAGAAAACTAAGGTAGCTAAATATAGTAGAATATAATCTAGTCCGGATCGTTATATAATCCCTAGCTAAAACTATATTTAGTCTCTAAATATAGGCTTATTATTATCTATATAATTATTAAGGACTTAATCTTTCCTATTAGTATATAACTATTCTTATAAATATATTAGAAGACTAGGCTTTATAGGGTATTAATTATAGAAATTGTGAATCTTTTATAAAGTATATTTAAAATTCTTTATAGGATACTATTATTAGTTAAGATTATAACTAAGTTATTAGATATAATACTAAAACTTTTAGTAATATATTCTTAAATCTAGGATCTTTTTAATCTTTTATTTATCTTCTTTAGAAATTTTAATTAGTAATAGTAAGTTAATATATTATTCTTAAAGAGATTTTAATATTATTATCTTTTAAAGCTTATTTAGATTAAATATTAGATATACTTAAATTAAATTAGATAGATTAATCTAATATATATTCCTAATCTTCTTAAGAATCTTATATAGACTATTAATAAGATATAAGAGTTTTTAACTAGATTAATCTAATATCTAATCTTTTATTATTATAAAAATATAATCTTTAATATTAAAATTCTTTTTTTATTATTATTTATTTATTTATTAAATTATTTTCTATTAGAAATTAATAATCTATTACTTTATTTTATTCTAGATATTATAAAGATAAATTAATATATTAACTATTTCTTATTTATTCTATATTATAATATCTTAGTCTTTTTAGTTAAATAATATAAAAGATTTATATTCTTATTTAATAAAGAAAGATAATTTCTTTATTATATCCTATAAAAGAATTAATATTATAAAATTAATTATTAATAAATATTCTAATTAATTATTTTAGTTAAATTCTATATATAATCTTAGTCTATATATTATATACTAATTTATAATTTTATTTTAATTATTACTTTATAAATAATAAATTATAAAAAGCTTTCTTTTAATTTTTAAGATTTAATAGAACTCTATCTAGAATTTAAAAATAAACTAATTATTTTAATCTAAGATAATATTATTAAATATTTCTATACTTTAAAGTATATAATTAATAAAAAATCTTATTATTTACTTTATTATTATTTTCTTATAATATAAGACTAAAATTAGTCTTTTATTAAAATAATCTATTATTATATAAATTATATTATAATTATAATAATCTCTAAAAAAAGAATAAAAGTCTATTATAATATATTACTAAAATCTTTCTAAGATTAAAAATAAATATAAAAGTCCTAGAGTTTAATTATATTAAGATTTAGTTTATTTATATATTAAATAATTATAAATATATCTTTTTATATCTTTTATTAATTTAGATTAATAGTATTATATAATAATTATCTTTTTTAACTTTTTAATATTAAAATAAACTATAATTAATTAATAATATATATTATTAAATAATCTAATTTATAAATTATTTTTATTAGAAACTTTAAGTTATTTTTTTAAAAAAAGAAGTCTATTTTATAATATCTAATAATTATTTTTATCTTTAATAATCTAATAAAATTCTACTAGATCTATATCTTATCTATTAACTTACTTAATTCTTTCTATAATCTTTTAATACTAAATATCTTTTAGATTAATAAGATTAATTTTAATCTTAGATTATATATTTTTTTTTAAATATTTTATAAATAAAAATATAATCTATTAATTATTATTAATATATAAGATTTCTTTTTATAATAGAATATTTATAATAATATTCTTTTTATTAGATTAGTATTTAATTAAGAAATAGAATTATAAAAAAAATTTACTTTATTTTATTTATTATTAATTTATTTATTAAATAGTTATAAAATATTTTAATAACTAATAATTAGTAAGAATCTTAAAATAATTCTTTTATAATAGTCTTTTAAGCTTAAATCTTTATTCTTATAATATATAAATAATTATTAAAAATTCTTTATTTTAAATCTTATAATTTAGTTTTATTAATTATATTAACTTTAAATAAAATATTATTAGATACTAGAAATTATCTTACTTATAATACTAAATAAATACTACTTTAAGAACTTTATTTAATATATTTATTTTAATTATAGTTTTATAAACTAAATTATAATAATAAAAAACTAATATATTAACTAAATTCTATTTTAAATATTAGAAAGCTTTTTTATATTATATTAACTACTTAAAAAGAATATTTTATCTTATTAATTAATATAAAGATTTTAAAATTATATTATATACTTTAATAAATTATTAGTAAAAATTATAGAATCTAAAGAATAATTATATTTTCTTTATAATAATTAATATTAATTATAATTAAATTATTTTAATCTTTATAAGATCTATAATAATACTATTAATATTTATAATAAAATCTAAAAACTTAGTTTTTATAATAAAGAATTTAGATTTTAGTAAAATAATCTATAGTTTTACTTTTTATAAATAGTAAAATATCTTTTTAATTTATTATTTATAGTCTTTAATATTCTTATTATAGATTAAGATATTATCTATAAAAATAATTATATATTTATCTAAATACTTTTTAAATATATTATTTATAAATCTCTTAAATATTATAAGACTATTTATTAAGCTAAATAGTATTATTTTATATTTAAAAGATCTATATTATATATAAAATATAATAAGATCTTTAGCTTTTAGTATTAATTAAATCTAATAAAATCCTTACTAAATATCTAATTTTATATAGATCTTTATTTTATTTATTTATTAAATTATTTTATTAATTAGTAATAATAGATAATAATCTTTTTTTATAATTATATTTAATCTTTTAAAATTAATATAAAAATATAATTCTCTATCTAGTTTTTTAATTATTAAAATTAATAAGATATATAAAAAGAAGTTTAGAATAATAAAGTCTTTTTATAAGTTCTTAAAAATATATTTTTTAATAGCTTTTAATTTCTCTAATAATAATTTATAAAAAAAATAATATCTAAATTATATTTTAGTTTTAAATATAATATTATAATTAACTTTAGATCTATAAAATAATAATTTATCTAATCTTTTTTTTAAAAAGACTTTTATAAGCTTATAATATTTTTTTAATAATATCTTTTTAATCTCTTTAATCTCTATATCTAAGATCTAAGAACTCTTAATATTAATAATATAATTAATTTTATATAATAAGATAAAGAAGATTTTAATCTTTTTATTAGTCTTTTTATACTTATATAACTAATTAAATCTTATATTACTAATAGTATTAATATTAATTATTAATAGTATCTTTTCTAACTATTAAATCTTTAAAATTATTATCTTACTTTTATTATTTAGATTCTAGCTTATCTTTTTTTTTTCTCTTTAATCTATTAATATCTATACTAATATTTATATATATATTTATAACTATTCTTTATTTTTAATTTCTTTTAACTAAAAAAATAATCTTATTAATTAGTATCTACTTAATAATCTAGATTTAGTTTTAGTTTCTAAAGAATAATAATAAATATTAATACTATTATTTTATTTAATATATTATTAAAAAATATCTTTTTATCTAACTAGATTATTTTATATTAATAATAGTCTAGTAAGATATTATAATCTATAAACTATTTTCTTTTAAAAATATATTATATTTTCTAAGATTAGTAATTAATATTAGAATCTACTATTGTGATTTAGAAAGGATCACATGGTTTGTATTAGATAGGTCGTATCATAGTACTATATATAGGTTGATACGGCATACTACGAATACTAAAGTAGCATTCGTACGGAGCCGAAAGGTCTATATAGTGTCCTAGGGTAACTAGAGATATAGATTCTATAGCTAGAATAAGCTCTATAGATCTTATCCTTCCCTACTAATCTGAAACTAGTCCTAAGTTTCTATATATCTAAGTATAAACTTAATTTTTTAGCTATATTCGGTCTATTCGGCCTAAATCTATCCTCTATACTACGATTTTTCCTCCTAGTTAGTAGAATAAAGGAAAAATATTATTATATAGTAGTAATAAGGTCTAAAAATAGTCTATATTAAAGCTATATACTATTATAAGTAATAAAGATATATAAAATAATATATAAAATAATATAAAGACTTCTTTATAAAGGAAATATAGTAAAAAGTATACTATTAAAGAAGTTAATAGAATTTAATAGAAGTAATCCCTTCCTTATATACTAGTAAGGTAATATAAGGATAGTTTAGATAAAGAAAGGCTATTTTCTTATAGTAAATCTTTTATTTATATCTAGGAAGTCTTTATCTAGACTCTTAGTTATATCTATATAAAAAGTAAATATATCCCTAACTCTTAGTTTACTTCTTTACTCTTATTTTCTATCTTCTTCTCTCTTTATATCTCTTCTAAATAGACCCTCCTATATTATTTTTTATTATTTTTTATTAATTATTATCAATTTTTATTATTTTTTATTATTTCTAATACTTCTTAGAGTTATATAGTATTTTTTACTAAGGTTTCTATATTTATATAAGGCTTTTTTAGTCTATATAGGGTAATATACTAACTTTTCCTAGTATCTTATAGTAACTAGTTCTTATATTACTATATCTCTTTCTTATACTTAGGAAGATCCTAACTATCTATATCTATTATAAGTATTCCTAGTTATATAGACCCTCTTCTTCTATATATAGTAATATTTTAGCTTTTATAGGCTTTATTAATATATTTTCTATCTTTATAAGACCTATATAACTATATCTTATCTAAGTTTTCTCTATATCTCTTCTCCTACTAGTAATCTTATTATATTATCTCCTTTCCTATCTACTATACTTAAGAAGTATCTATTAGGCTATCTTCTTAGTCCCAGTTCGGAGTCTTTTAGTATCTTTAGTAATAATAATAGTAGTACTAGTAGTAGTAATAGTAATAGTAATACTAGGCCTATTATACCTAGTTTTATACCTAGTCCTATACTTATAGCTAGTCCTATATCTAGTCTTATATCTAGTCCTACCTCTATAGCTAGTTCTATATCTAGTCCTATACTTATAGTTAATCCTATATCTAGCTTTATATCTCCTACTAATCTTATTAAGACTATCTTTATATCTCTTTTATCCTTTATTATATCTCTTATATCTCCTTCTATATCTACTAGTAGTAATCTTAGTCTTACTATAATTACTTATATAAATCTAGTAGTAGATAGGTCTTTATAAATTACTAATTATAAGTAATTTTTTATATTACTATTTTATTCGAGCTAATCTATATATAGCTAACTATATTAATATAGATATTAATAGATTATCTCTCTTATTAAGTCTAAATAAATTAGAGATAGATAATTAGTTTACCTAAATATAGCTAGTCTATATTACTCTAAACTAGTATCCTAATTATTTTATTACTAACTATTCTATCTATATAGATATATCTCTCTATACTATTATTAGCTAGTTATATAGCTATTAGGCCTTTACTAGTAATAAATATAGAAACTATTTAAAAGAAAATAGTCTCTTTATTTACTATTATATAATTTTGCTTCTAAATACTTCCTAACTATCTATCTAGTAGGACTAGACTTATACTAGTTATAGTTATTCCTCTAGTAGGAATAAGTATTTATTCTATCTAATTACTAGAATACCTTCTATATAGCTAATTAATCTTATATAGATATAAAACCCTTTAAATCTTTCTCTTAAGTACCCTAATATACTTACTCTTATTACTATAACTATTATTATAGTCCCTTCTATAATACCTAAGATCCTTACTACTATACCTAAAAAGAAGAAAGATAAGAGAAAGAGCTATACTAATAGAAAAGATCTATTAGATAATAATAGTAAGATTATAATAGATCCTTTTGCTCTTACTAGTACTACTAAGACTAAATATAAGATTACTAGTAATAATCTTACTATTATAACTCTCTATAAGAAGACTAAAACTACTAGTATAGTAGCTATAACTATTCTAAAAAAGAAGTATCTTAATATTCCTACCTATAAGAAGAAAGCTCTTACTCCTAGCTCTATCTATAATAGTATATAGTACTATTCTCTTTTAGCTAAGTCTAGTATTATATATATAAGTAATATATCTAGTAGTATATACTTATATATAAAGCTTAAAGAAGTATATATATATTTAGAATTTAATCTATAATTAATAAAGAAGGTCTTAGTAAAGATAGATTATCTTAAGGATTCTAGTAAAGAAGATACTAGCTTAGATTATAAAAAGAAGGGAGATTTAGACTTATCTAAGGATATTTTTATAGTCTTAGAATAATTTTCTTACTATATATAGCTTAGTATAACTAGGTAGAGTATTTCTTTCTTTATTAGGATATTTCTAATCCTATTTATAATATACTTAACTTTTTATAAAGCTATATATCTATATACTCTCTTTTTATCCTATTTTAGATATAATAAACTCTATTATATTAATCTTTTCTTTATAACTTCTAATAATAATAATAGAATAATAACTATAAAAGAGTATATAGATTAAACTAAACTATATAGTATAGGTTCTTAATAAATATCCTCTATTAATTCTTACTTTAAGGATATTATTAAGTTAGTATTATTCTCGGATTTATAGTTATTAGCCTCTAAATTTTATTTATCTATATCTAGTAGGTCTAGTATAGATATATTCTTACTATCTTTCTACCAATTTTTCTTCTAGTCCTATATCTATATTTTAGCAATTAGATACTTAGTAATAATATCTTTCTCTCTAAATTCTTAATATATCTTTATATACTTAAATTCCTACTATTCGGCTTTTATAAAGATTAATAGGTCTATATATATTAGTAGTAAGAGTTCAATCTTATTAAGAATCTTATAGAGCTCTTTAAGATAGTTAATCTTTATACTAGTCCTTTATAGTATAGATTATCCTATAGGTAATACCTATAGATAGAGATTATTATCTATATTTATATCTAATAGTCTTACTCTATTAATAAGATTCCTTAGAATATATTCTTATAGTTTAGCTAAGATATATATCCCTAGTAGGTAACTCTTAAGTATTTTATATAGCTTAAATTATATATTCTTATACTTTTTCTTTACTTTATTTTATACTAGGACCTAGTCTCCTAGCTAGAAGCTTATTTTTATAACTACTATATTCTAGATCTATTATTTCTTAATTATATAGATAAGTAGTAGTTTATTTACTTTAGAGCAAGTATCTAAGAGATACTAGATCTATTCTTCTTAGTCTTCTTAGATAAAAGTATTTAAAAGATAGCTTTTATTAGATAAGATATATAAGTATACTCTATATACTAAGTAGTATAGACTTCTTTTTAATACTATATACTTTTATATATAGATAGTAAATACTATTTATATAAGATATTTATTTTATAGTCTTATAGATTTTTCTATTAGATATTTTATTAGTATCTATCTAACTAATCTATTAAAATTCTCTATCTTACTATTAGTATAAAGATAATAGGGTATAGTTATATAGTATTATACTTAGATTAGTACTATAAAGTAGTATACTACTCTAAAGAGGAGGTTTAGACTATTATCCGAGATTAATTCTAAAAATATATTATAATATATATAGATATCTCGGTATAAGAATTCTATAAGAACCTCTTCTATTATATCTAGAACTACTCTTAATACTAGCTATCTAGTAGTATAGTTAATTATTATAATAATCTATCTATTACTATTAAGAGTAATAGATAGGCGATTAATAAGATTAATATCCTAGTACTAGAAGAGATATTCTTCTTTTATAACTATATATTATACTTCTTTATATTCTAGGTTTTTTCTAGAATCTTATATAATTTAGTAGTTTAGATAGATTTTTATAGCTTTTTTAATATCTATCCTTATAGATAGCTACTATCTATAAGATTATATAATTCTATATAGCCCTAAAAAGCCTAGATAGCTAAATTCTTAATAGGAATTAAGTACTAAGTTAGTATAGAAAGATATTTTAAGATATAAAGATATCTCTCTATTATTATAGATATAGATTAGCTATTAGTTAATCTTTACTAATATATTTTTGTTAATAGATATATCCTAGAAACTTAGATTTATAATATACTTTTTTATAGTCTAAGTAGTTATATAATTATCTAGTTCTATACTATCTTCTAGGAACCGAATTATTACTATTAGCTATTCTTCTTTAGAGATACTATATACTATACTTATAATAGTAAGATAAGTATCCTAAATAGTTTATTCTTAGCTAATATTAGTAGATATACTTTTAACTAGATCTAGTTATTAGCTAATTATATCTATTATAATATTTTTAGAGCTCTTTTAGTAATAAATTGCTAGATAGTATTCTTAGAATTTAGTAATCTAATATATAAGATACTTACTATACTTCTTTATAATATTAAGATACTATAGACTTATATTATTAGTAATAATTATAATTTTGAAACAATTATTATTAATATATTAATCCTATATATAGATTGCTTTCTTAATAGCTAGGAGCTCTTTCTTATATATAGGATAGTTTAGTTCTGTTCTATAGAGCTTTTATCTATTATATATAATAAGATAGAGTACTTCTTTATTATTCTTTTATATAAGAACTATACTAAGTATCTATTCGGAGATATCTATCTTAATTATATATAGCTTATTCTAATTAGGTTATTTAAGGATAGATATAGAAATAAGTAGCTCTTTAATTATATAAAATATACTTTTATAAGCCTCTATCTATATAATAAAATAGAAATATTTCTTATATAAGATACTATTACTTTCTTTTAATAGTTTATAAAGTAGTATATAGATTTTTATAAAATCTTTAATAAATCTATAGTAATATATAATAAGTCTAATAAACTATTATATATTATATATATTCTTAGATTATAGCTAGTTATTTAGTACTTTAGTTTTAGCTATTAGAGGCCGAATAGTCCTATTCCTAATAATATAGTTATAAAATTCTAATTAGTTAGTAGTAAATTAGTATTTTATTAGTAAGATATATAGTTTCTATTCTATTAGTAGTATAAGTACCTATTCTAGATATTTATAGTATTCTTCTATTAATATAGAGAAGATTAGGATATTATCTAAATAGATAACTATATTTTAGTCTAATATTAGCTATAGTATATTATTAATCACTAATTAGAATATAATAAGGATATTATAAAGTCTAAATAGTATAGTAAGCTATTTATATTTATCTTATATTATATTAAAAGCTATTTTTTTGATTATATTCTCTTTTATTTAGATCTATTAGTATCTAGCTATAAGATTGACTTTTAATAGGAACTAGATATTATCTACTATATTAAGTAGCTTTTAGATTTATAATAATAGATATCTATTTTTCTCTATAATCTAGTTAAGTATATAGTAGTTAATATATATATATTACTTTCTATTAGATTTCTTAATAAAAATAACTAGGAATCTTTATATATTATTAGAATAGTAGATTAGGCCCTTCTAGATAAGTTTCTCAATCTATTTTACTTATTTATTAAGTTTTTTAGTAGATAGTATATAGATATTAATATTTATAAGCTATATTATACTAGTCTTAATCTTATATATAATATTTCGTTTAGGAGATAGGACTATTAGAAGCTCCGAGTAGAAAAGGTTCTTATATTTCTCTAAAATTGCTTATATTTAGAGATTTTTATATTTTAATAGCTTAGATTAGGATATAGTAGTATTATTAGATTTTATCTATATTATAAATAGCTATATCTCTATATTCTTTTTCTATAAAGCTCTTATAATATATCTAGTAGATATTAGATTAGTATATATATTACTCTTTATAATTATATATAATCTATTTATAAGATATATATTATAGGTTTTATATCTATAATCTATAAGTATTATAATAGAGATTTATTAATTAATTTATAGGTTTTCGAAGTAAAGGAAGTCCTACCCTAAGATAATATTATATTCTATTTCTAATATCTATATCTTAATATAACTTATCTACTTTCCTAGTTTTATAAAGAATATTATAAAGCCGGCTATTTTAAGATATTCTCTATTAGTAATTATTATTAATAAGAGAATCTTTAGTTTTTATAGTTATATAGTTCTACTAATCCTTTACTAGATATAGGATAAGATAAAGATATTACTTACCCTACTATTAAGAAGTATTTAGACCTATAAGGATTATCTTAAATCTATATAAATCCTTCCCTAGTAGAATATTAATAAATTACTTATAATATTAAGAGATATAGATAGATATAGTAGTTCCTTCTATTAATATTAGTTTATTTATAATAACTTATATTATTATAACTTCTTATATTAGGATTAGATTTCTAGTTAAGCTTATAAGGGTATAGATTTAGAGTAATAAGGGTTAAGAAGATCCTTTATATTAAATTATAGTTATTTAGAAGCCTACTAGAAGTAGCTAATAAGGACTTCTATATTATATAGTTATACTAGTTTTCTACTAGCTTTATTCTATAATAAGATATAGCTTTCTATTATTACTTTATCTCTTCTATTTTCAGAGTATAATATATATAAGTAAGATAGTCTAGTTTACTACAATTATAGTATAAATAAGTCTCTTTTACTATCTATAGGACTAGTAATTAGCTAGAAACGACTAATAGATCTATTTTATTAGGGCTAGTTAAAGCGTTTAGCCTATTCTAGTAGTAATATATAATTATTAGGCCTTATTTATAGCTAATAAAGAGTATAATAATCTCTAGTAGTATAGTAGATTATTCTTATTCTACTACTTACTTAGCTTAGTATTCGGTTTTTATATTTATAATAAAATAATAGATTAGTAGCTACTCTAAAATTCTAGTATTAAAGTCTATTATAGCTTAGTATAGATTGCTAATATAAGTATTAATAGATATTTAGTCCTATCTTAGACTATCAAATTTCTCTTAAAGCTTTTTCTAACTTAGGTATTCTAAGAATTCTCTTTTAATCTAGCTTTTAAAGTTATCCTATATAGTAAATATATCTAAGTATTAGTTTTTATAAATCTACTTAAAGTTTTTAAGATACTATAGTACTATTTTTATTAGTTTTCTACTAGTATAGATAATATATATAGTTCTAAGTATATTATATCTAGTAATATTTATCAATTTAGTAAAGTAATAATTATAATTAATTACTTATTTATAGGCTATATTACCTTAGATAGTCCTATTATAATTATTAATCTTTTAGATATTATTAATAATAGACTATCTAATATCTTTATCTATATTACTTAGATTAAATATATTTGCTAATAGTCTAGTAATCTAGTTTAGGGTAATAATAACTATTTCGGATATTTTTAGTCTAGTTAGTACTATTAGAGCTATCTATAAGGGTATTTAGGTATTTATTATAAGTTTATTTAGTTAAGCGACTTCTGCTTAATATATAAATAGACTTTATACTCGTTCTGCGGCTATATATATTACTAGATAGACTACTTTGTAGTCCTAAGTATTATATAAATAAAGATAGAGCTCTCTTTCCTTATCTATTAGGATAGCTAGGACTATTTAGACTTTAGTAACTAGTCTAGTAAGGACTTACTTACTAGTTAAGATTTAGGGCTTAGGGATACTTATCTTATTTTAGATATTTTAAGTAGGTAATATTAATTATCCCTTTCTTTCTTTTATAGTAGTAAGATATCCTATTTATATAAGCTAGTTCTTACTAGATATAGATCTATTTCCTAATTTATTTAGATAAGTAATATCTTATAAAGATTATATATATCCTAATAGACTATTTATAGCCTACCGGATATTTTTAAGGCTATATACTTTTATATACTACTTATTCTAAGGATAGGGTAATTCTTAGTATATTATTAGTTTACTATAGCTCTCCTAACTGCTATACTATATATTCCGGTTATATTGTTTATTCCGGTTTATATTTTTTCTCGTAGCTTTACTTATATATAGATCCGCTAGATTATATATTAGGCTTAGATATAAGGATAATAGGGTCTTTCGAAGCTATACCCTTATACTATATTCTTCGTAAGACCCCTATAGGTCCTATTATACCCTTCCCTAGTCCTTTATAGAGGGAGGATTAAACCGATATACTACCAGATATGATTTAGAAAGGATCGTATAGTTTGTATTAGATAGGTTATATCATAGTACTATATATAGATTGATACGGCATACTACGAATGCCAAAGTGGCATTTATATAAAGCCGAAAGGTCCGCACGGTACCCTAGGGCAACCAGAGACATAGATTCCATGGCTAGAATGAGCTCTACAGATCTCACTATTATACTTTATTATTTATATATATTATAAGAAAAGTAATATATATAATTAATTTATTAAACTTTCTATTAAATCTTTAAATAGGATATTTCTATTTTATATTCTTTATTTTTAGTCTAAATTATTTATTAAAAAATATATTTAATCTTTAATTTAGGAATATATATCTATCTATTCTAGTATTATTTAATATTAAAATAAAGAAAGAGTATCTATTATATATTAGTTTAATATTAAAAACTAAATTATCTCTAAGACTACTAATTAATTTCTATAAATCTAGTAAGTATAATAATATCTTTTATTTATCTAAATAAAAGACTTAATCTAAATATTAGTTTTTTTTTAACTATTATCTTTATTATTATTAAGTTTAATAATATAAAAAGAGAGATAAGCTATAGTAATAATAATAGTACTAGCTAACTTCTTTTTTAGATAGTTATAGATTATATATTCTTATTTTTTATAGTTAAAATATTAGTCTTTCTTTATTAAAATATCTTATTTAATATTTAACAGTCTTCTAGGATTTATATTTTTTTATATTTTATATAAGAAGTATATATTAATATTAATATTAACTTTATAGTTACTTTTATATCTATATTATTACTAATAATAATAATAGACTATATATAAGAAATAGTCTTTATCTTTTACTAAAGATTAATTTTATAAGATATACTTTAATAGATCTTAATAAAAGATTTAAAAGTTATAATATCTTAATTAATAGCTTATATTATCTAACTTTATAATAGATATAAAAGTTTTAAATATAAATTATATTTATAATTTTTCTTAATTATAATAATTTCTTTTATAAACTATATAAACTTAGTAAAGAAGTTAATAAAGCTATTCTTTAGCTTTATTATTAATTTATAATATATAATATATATTTTAATATATTAGTTTAGATTAATAAAGATAGTCTTTAAATAAGTAATTATATCTTTAGTATTTATATATAGATTACTAGAATTAGAACTTATTTATAATATAATATATAACTAGACTTTATTCTTATAATAACTTTATATATAAAGCTTATAATATATAAATAATAGATAGTAATTAGTATTAGTTTCTAACTTCTAATATATAACTATTTCTTAGATCTTAAATTAGACTTTTTTATTATTACTAAGTATTAGAGTATTTAGTATCTTTATAATCTTTTAGTTAGTAATAATCTCTATAATTAGTATACTAAAGCTATTATTTTAGTTTAAAAGCTAAAATATAAGATTACTATAATCCTTAATTACTAGATTATAATAAATAATAGCTTTATTATATTTAATCTCTAGATTCTTAATTATATTATTAAAGTTAACTTTTTTAGCTAGAAAGATTATAACTTTATTCTTAAGCTTTTAATATTTTTATTCTAATTACTTATATTAATAAGTAAGTTTATAGAATCTTTCTTTTAATAGAGTATTTAATAATTATTTATATAGAAAAGATAATACTTCTTTAGTATTATCTTTATCTTTATTATTATATTTATATTTATTAATCTTAACTAATCTTATTAAAGTCTTTAGTTCCTAAATATCTATCTTATATTTAGAAGTTTTTTTATTATTAGATATAATAATAACTAGCTATTTACTATAATTTATTAGATTTTATTAAGTCTTAATTATTATAATTAGTTAGACTAAAATTAGTTTAGTTTAGTTTAGTCTTAGCTTATATAGTACTAAGAAATAGGAAGTAAGATAAAGTAAGACTAGAACTAATTATAATAATAGTCTATATAACTTTACTACTTTGTAGAATTAAGAATAGTACTTAGAATTATATTATAAGCTAGATCTTTAAGGAAAAGAGTGCTATTTAATAAGAATTCTTAGTATAGGAAGTAAAGAAAAAAAGAAGAGAGGAAACCTATCTAGTAAGACCTTTATAAGTCCTATCCTATTACCTTATACAAACCTTGCAAATATCTATAAGGCGAGGTTAGGTTATATAATAGAAAACTAAGGCGGCTAGATATAGCAGAATACAATCTAGTCCGGATCGTCACAAAATCTACTTAAAGTTTTTAAGGTATTATAGTATTATTTTTACTAGTTTTTTACTAATATAGATAATATATATAGTTCTAGATATATTATATCTAGTAATATTTATTAATTTAGTAAAGTAATAATTATAATTGACTACCTATTTATAGGCTATATTATCTTAAATAGTCGTATTATAGTTATTAATCTTTTAGATATTATTAATAATAAACTGTCTAATATCTTTATCTATATTACTTAGATTAAATATATTTACTAATAGCCTAGTAGTCTAGTTTAGGATAGTAGTAGCTATTTCGGATATTTCTAGTCCGGTTAGTACTACTAAAGCTATTTATAGAAGTATTTAGATATTTACTATAAGTCTACTTAGTTAAACAACTTCTATTTAGTATATAAATAGATATAAAGGATATGCCCGGGCATATACTCTTCCACTCGGCCAAAAGACCATTATATCAGAGCTCTTGCTCTGATATACCTAGACTACAGCACGATCTGCAATGTCCGCGGATATCCACAATCTATATCCGCAAACTATAGATATAGATATTTTTTGATATCTAAGATCCGTAGTCTTACGGATTTGGATATAGACCTTATATCTATTGGATATTTACGGATATCTAATAGATATCAAATAATACAAATATATCTAGACTTGTAATCTTAAGGGGTATATATTAATTTTATATTTTCCTCTATATTTTTCGTATAATAGTATATTATATTAAATAATCAAAATCTAGATCTTTTTAGGGTTATATAAATTTAAATCTTCTTATTTATATATACTATTTATAAATCTAACTAGAAGCTATTTAGTAGTCTTAGCTATTTTCGAATCTACTCTAAATAATCTAGTATAGTCCTATTAACTAGTATCTCTAGAAGCTTATTATCCTCTTTAATAGTCTTATATAGTTATTTTTAAGACTATTTTTCTTTTATCTATCTATATTACTTAATACTATTATTATCTAAGTTATTATTACTACTCTTAGTATACTAGATAGCCTCGAGTCTAGTCTTTTAATCCTTCTTCTTATTATTACTAATAGGCTCTAAGACCTTAAATTATAGTAATAATCTCTAGATTTAATCTAATAAAGTAGCTTTATCTTAGGATAGATACTCTTTAATAATCTTTAGCTTCTCTTACTAAAGATTAAAGTTAGTAGTAAACTAATATAATATTAGACTATAGATTATACTTAGCTTTAATTAATTATAATAGTAGTAATAGATATTATAAGTATAGTTAAATAGTTATTTAATATTAGTATTACTAGTAAAGATAGATAGAATATCTCTTACTATCTTAGCTAGGATTAGGAAGCTCTTTTTATATTCTTTCTAAAAAAGTTAAGATTTCTATTATTTAATCTTATAAGTAAGATATTATATAATCTTATTATTATCTAGTTTTATAAGCTCTTTTAATAGCTAATTCTAGGATATATAAGTAGTATTAAGATTATAGTTATTATTCTTATTAATAACTATTCTAGAAGTCTCTAATATTACTAGATTATTAATATTATAAATAAATATCTTCTTATATTAATTAAACTCTTAATTTAGGATCTCTTAATAATAATTTATATAATATATACTTTTTAAGATATCTAGTAAGTTTATACTCTAATATTAATAGATTAGAATAAATATAAAACTAAATATTAAGGAGAGTATCTAGATTACTTATACTAGCTAAGTAATATTTTAGAGTTTACTCTTCTTATATAGATTATATCTAGATATATCTTTAGATATAAGAAGTTATAAACTAATAAAGTATTTTCTTATATTAATTACTCTAATTTATATTATTCTCTAATATATTTTATACTTTACTTAAAAAGAAGTAAAGCTTATACTAAGATATAAGAATTATTTTAATTATATAAAAACTATTATAGATCTTTTTTATCTTTATATAGTAAGATATAAGCTTTACTATCTTAATATTAAAGACTTATAATATTACTTTTTTTTAAGATATAATTTTTAAAATAAGTTATATAATAGATTCTTTAAAGTACTTAAGAAGGATATTATAAATACTAAAAATATAATATACTATTATCTTTTTAGTCTTTAAAAGTATTATAATAAAATAATAGAATAGCTTTATAATATATAAAAAATAATTAATTTACTACTATTCTATCTTACTAAGTTTATATTTCTAAGTCCTAATATTATTATAGTATTTATTATAAGTCTTACTAATATATTTTATATAATAAAGTATTAAAAAGATTAAATTCTAGTATATATAGATATCTTAGATAGATATAAGTTTTACTTTATTAGATTAGAGATAGAAGAAATTATTATAATATTAAGGACTTATATTAATAAATATAGTAAGTCTTTAAATCTATATATTTATTAGATATATTAAATAATAAATAAAGTAATATACTTATCTTAATAAAGGTTTATATAATAATTTATTTACTTTAAGAAATATAAAGTAATTAAGCTTAGATATAGGCTTAGATATTAGAAATATTCTAATCTATTATATTATTCTAAGAGTTAGTCTTTACTAATCCTAGTAACTTATAAAGGCTTAGTTAGATAATATATATAAGATAAAGGATTCAAATAACTACTAGACTAGACTACGACATCGCCCGTCCATAGGCACCTAGGAGGCGCCCATCGCCCGTCCACGGTAGGCGGTGGGCTATTTGGATTTTCGAGTGCCCGTCCATAACGCCCACGGCCTGTAGGCGTGCCCATCGCGGGTATACCCACTATACCCACTATTATATAAATTCTCCCAAAATAGATATATAACTCGCTAACTTCGTATAATAAATAACTATTATTTATACCTATTTTACTAACTCTATATAAAATCACAGCTTTAATCTACAACATCTATAAATTTTATTGAAATATCTAAGTAAATAAAAAACTATAATATATATAATACAATTTAGAATATATTCTTTATCGAAATACATTATATTGTATAGTATTTTTATTAACTTACTAAATCATATTATAATAGTTTAAAGATATATATTTAAGTTAGTAGTATATATCTACTATTTTCTATAAGTAAAATACTACTTCTATCTTCTACTCTATTACTTATCTAGGTCTAATTCTTTCTAATAGATCGAAAGAGTATTAGTATAATTATTATTCTATAAGCTTATATTATTAAATTCTATCTATTCTAGTACTAAAAGACTTATATTATTATTCTAAGAGTTTTAAATCCTATAATTCTAACTTGAGATAGATATTTAGGTATAGTCTTATAGGTATATCTATAGATATACCTATAGATAAAGACCCTTATAGCTAATTAGCTTATAAAGGATAGTAGGTCTATACTTAATTTATAATATATTAGATCTATATAAAGCCCTTCTTTTACTAGTAATACCTATTTTATATAGTTATAAGTTACTTATTATAAGTTAAGACTATATACTCTCTCTTAGTTATTTATATTATTCCTTATATTATATTAACTATATCTTAATCTAGTTATGACGATCCGGACTAGATTGTATTCTGCTGTGTCTAGCCGCATTAGTACCTATCACGTGACCTCACCTCGCCTCGTAGATGTTTGCAAGGTTTGTATAAGGAGACAGGATAGGACCTATAAAGGTCTTATTAGGTAGGTTTCCTCTTTTCTTTTTCCTTTTACTCTCTATACTTAGAATTCTTGTTAAATAGCACTCTTTTCTTTAAAGACCTAGCTTGTAATATAATTCTAAGTATCTCTCTTAATTCTATAAAGCAGTAAGGTTATATAGACTATTATTGTGATTAGTCCTAGTCCTACTTTACCCTATTTCCTATTCCTTAGTACTATATAAGCTAAGACCGAACCGAACTAAACTAACTTTAGTCTAACTAATTATAATAGTTAAGACTCGATAAAACCTAATAAACTATAGTAAGTAGCTAGTTATTACTATACCTAATAATAAGGAAACTTCCGAATATAAGATAGATATTTAGGAACTAAAGACTCTAATAAGATTAGTTAAGACTAATAAATATAAATATAATAATAAAGATAAAGATAATACTAAAGAAAGATTATCTTCTTTATATAAACAATTATTAAATACTTTATTAAAGAAGAGATTCTATAAACTTACTTATTAATATAAGTAATTAGAATAAAAGTATTAAAAGCTTAAGGATAAAGTTATAGTCCTTCTAGCTAAAAGAGTTAACTTTAATAATATAATTAAGAATCTAGAGATTAAGTATAATAAAGCTATTGCTTATTATAATCTAGTAATTAAAGATTATAGTAATCTTATATTCTAGCTTTTAAACTGAAATAATAGCTTTAATATACTAATTATAGAGACTATTACTAACCGAAAGACTATAAAGATACTAGATACTCTAATATTTAGTAATAGTAAAGAAGTCTAATTTAAGACCTAGGAAATAGTTATATATTAAAAACTAAAAGCTAATACTAATTACTATTTATTATTTATATACTATAAGCTTTATATATAAAGTTATTATAAGAGTAAAGCTTAGTTATATATTATACTATAAATAAGTTCTAATTCTAGTAATCTATATATAGATACTAAAGATATAATTACTTATCTAAAGACTATTTTTACTAATCTAAACTAATATACTAAAGTATATACTATATATTATAAGCTAATAATAAAGCTAAAGGATAGCTTTATTAATTTCTTTACTAAGTTTATATAGCTTATAGAAGAAGCTATTATAATTAAGGAAAATTATAAATATAATTTATATTTAAAACTCTTATATTTATTATAGAGCTAGGTAATATAGGCTATTAACTAAGATATTATAACTTTTAAATCTTTTACTAAGATCTATTAGAGTATATCTTATAAAATTAACCTTTAATAAGAAGTAAAGACTACTTCTTATATATAGTTTACTATTATTATTAGTAGTAGTATAGATATAAAAGTAACTATAAAGTTAATATTAATATTAATATATACTTTTTATATAAAGTATAAAGAGAGTATAAATCTAGGAAGACTCTTAAATACTAAATAAGATATCTTAATAAAGAAAGACTATTACTTTAACTATAAGAAGTAGAAGTATATAATCTATAACTATCTAAAGAAGAAGCTAGCTAGTACTATTACTATTACTATAACTTATCTCTCTCTTTATATTATTAAGCTTAATAATAATAAAGATAATAGTTAGGAAAAAGCTAATATTTAGATTAAGTCTCTTATCTAGATAGATAAAAGGTATTATTATATTTACTAAATTTATAGAAATTAATTAGTAGTCCTAAAGATAGTTTAGTTTTTAATACTAGACTAATATATAATAGATACTCTTTCTTTATTTTAGTATTAAGTAATACTAGAGTAGATAGATATATATTTCTAAATTAGAGATTAAGTATATTTTTTAATAAATAATTTAGATTAAAAGTAAAAAGTATAGGATAGGAGTATCCTATTCGAGGATTTAATAAAAAGCTTAGTAAGCTAATTATATATATTACTTTCTTTATAATATATATAAATAGTAAAATATAATAATAGATTCTAATATTAATTATTAATCTCAGAAAGTATAATATAATTCTTAGAAGGAAATAGTTTATAGATTATAATATCTTACTAGACTATTATTAATATAAGATAATCTAGCTAGATAAAAAGATACTTTTTAATAATATATTAAGTAAAATAGTAATACTAATACCTACTACTATCCTTTAGAAACTAAAACTAAATCTAGATTATTAAGTAGATACTAATTAATAAGACTATCTTTTCGGTTAAAAGGAATTAAAGATAAAAGATAGTTATAAGTATATATATAAATATTAATATAAGTACTAGTAGATTAAGGAATAAAGAAAGATAAGCTAGAATCTAAATAATAAAAGTAAGATAATAACTTTAAAGATCTAATAGTTAGAGAAGATACTATTAATAATTAATATTAGTACTATTAGTAATATAGGATTTAACTAGTTATATAAATATAGAAAGATTAATAAAGAGATTAAAATCTTCTCTATCTTATTATATAAAATTAATTATATTATTAATATTAAGAGTTTATAGATCCTAGATATAGAGATTAAAGAGATTAAAAAGATACTACTAAGAGAGTATTATAAGTTTATAGAAGTCTTCTTAAAAAAGAGATTAGATAAATTACTATCTTATAGACCTAGAGTTAACTATAATATTATATTTAAAGCTAAAGTATAACTTAGCTACTATTCTCTTTATAAGTTATTATTAGAGAAGCTAAAAGCTACTAAAAAATATATTCTTAAGAACTTATAAAAAGACTTTATTATTCTAAACTCCTTTCTATATATTTTATTAATCCTAATAACTAAAAAACTAAATAAAGGATTATATTTCTATATTAATTTTAGAAGATTAAATATAATTATAAAAAAGATTACTATTTATTACTATTAATTAATAAAGTAATTTAATAAATAAATAAGATAAAGATCTATATAAAGCTAGATATCTAGTAAGGATTTTATTAGATTTAATTAATACTAAAGACTAAAGATTTTATTATATTCTATATATAATATAGATCTTTTAAGTATAAAGTAATACTATTTAATTTAATAAATAGTCTTATAATATTCTAGAGATTTATAAATAATATATTTAAAGAGTATTTAGATAAATATATAGTTACTTTTATAGATAATATCTTAATTTATAATAAGAATATTAAAGATTATAAATAATAAGTTAAAGAGATACTTTATTATTTATAGAAAGTAAGATTATAGATTGTCTTACTAAAATCTAAGTTCTCTATTATAAAAACTAAGTTCTTAGATTTTATTATAAGTACTAATAGTATTACTATAGATCTTATAAAAATTAAAATAATTTAGTTATAGTTAGTACTAACTACTATAAAGAAAGTATAATTATTCCTTAGATTTTATAATTTTTACTAACAATTTATTAGAATATATAGTATAATTTTAAAATCTTTATATTAACTAATAAGATAAGATATTTCTTTTAAGTAGTTAATATAATATAAAGAAGCTTTCTAATACTTAAAGTAAAACTTAGTTAATATACTAGTTCTTTATTATTATAATCTAGCCTATAAGACTAGAGTTAAAATAGATACTTTAGATAGAGTTCTTAAAGTAGTACTTACTTAGTATTATAAGTAAGATAATTTCTAGTATCTAGTAATATTCTATTTAAAGTTAATATAGCTAATAGAACTAAATTATAAGATTTAAGATAAAGAACTCTTAGTAATTATTTATATCTTATAAGAATAGAGATCTAAGCTTAAAGGACTATTATAAAAGGATTATTTTAAGATTCTTACTAATTATTAGTTACTAGAATATTTTATAATTACTTAATAAATAAATTAATAGTAAATAAAATAAAATAAGTTTCTTTTATAATTCTATTTCTTAATTAAGTATTAATCTAGTAAGAAGAATACTATTATAAATACTCTATTATAAAAAAAAATCTTATATATTAATAATAGTTAATAGATTATACTTTTATCTATAGAATATCTAGAAAAAGATATATAATTTAAGATTAAGATTAATCTAATTAATCTAAGAGATACTTAGTATTAAGAGATTATAGAAAGGATTAAGTAAGTTAATAGATAGAGTATAAAACTAGTAGAATTCTACTAGATTACTAAAGATAAAGATAATTATTAGATATTATAAGATAGACTTCTTCTTTTTAAAAAATAATTTAAAGTTCTTAATAAAGATAATCTATAAACTAGATTGCTTAATAATATATATTACTAATTAATAATAACTTATCTTAGTATTAAGAAGATAAAGAAGATAACTATTATATAATACTATTAGTCTAAATTAGTAAAAGATATAAAAAGATATATCTATAATTATCTAATATATAAATAAACTAAATCTTAGTATAATTAAACTCTAAGACTTCTATATTTACTTCTAATTCTAGAAAAACTTTAGTAATATATTATAATAGACTTTTATTCCTTTCTTAGAGATTATTATAGTTATAATATAATTTATATAGTAATAGATTATTTTAATAAAAGACTAATCTTAGTTTTATATTATAAGAAGATAATAGTAAAATAAATAGTAAGACTTTTTATTAATTATATATTCTAGAGTATAAATATATCTAATAGTATTATCTTAGATTAAGATAGTTAATTTATCTCTAAGTTCTAAATAGAGTTCTATTAAATCCTAGGAATTAAAAGAAAGCTTTTTATAGCTTATTATCTATAAACTAATAGTTAAAGTAAGATTATAAATTAGTATATAATATAAAAATTAAGACTATATATAGAATTTAATTAAGATAACTAATTAGAGTATTTACTAATAATTAATTTTATAATATTAATTTTTCTATAAGATATAATAAAGAAGTTATCTTTCTTTATTAAATAGAAGTATAAATCTTTTATATTATTTAACTAGAGAGATTAGGATATTATAATATAAAATAAATAAGAAGTAGTTAATATATTAATCTATCTTTATAATATCTAGAATAAAATTAAGTAATAGATTACTAATTCCTAATAGAAGATAATTTAGTAGATAAATAAATAATAGTAAGAAAAAGATTTTAATATTAGAAATTATATTTTTATAATAATAAAAGATTAGATATTAGATTAATCTAGTTAGAAACTCTTATATCTTATTAATAATCTATATAAGATTCTTAAAAAGATTAGGAATATATATTAAATTAACCTATCTAATTCGATTTGAGTATATCTAGTATTTAATCTAAGTAAGCTCCGAAAGATAATAATATTAGAATCTCTCTAAGAATAATATATTAATCCGCTATTACTAATTAAAATTTCTAAGAAAGATAAATAGAAAGTTAAAAAGATCCTAGATTTAAGGATATATTACTAGAAGCTTTAATATTATATCTAATAGCTCGATTATAATCTTAACTAATAGTAGTATCCTATAAGAAATTTTAAGTATACTTTATAAAAGATTTGTAATTTCTATAATTAATATCTTATAAAACCTAGTCCCCTAATATATTTATAAGAATAGCTATATACTAATAGAGAAGATCGAGTTCTTAACAATTATATAGATAATAATAAGCCTATATTTAGAGGCTAAATATAGTTTTAGCTAGAGGTTATATAATAATCCGGACTAGATTATATTCTATTATATCTAGCCCCCTTAGTTTCCTATTATATAATAGGTCACGTAATCTTATCTCGTCTCGTAGATATTTGCAAGGTTTGTATAAGGAGACAGGATGGGACCCACAAAGGTCTTATTAGGCAGGTTTCCTCTCTTCTTTTTCCTTTTACTCTCTGTACTTAGAATTCTTGTTAAATAGCACTCTTTTCCTCAAAGACCTGGCTTGTAACACTAGTATCTATACTATAGGGTCTTCTTTACTTCCTCCGAGCTCTTAACTAGATCTCTCTTATATTACTAATATCTTTAATTCTACTCTTAATCTAAATATTAATCCTAGTCTCTTTAATAGCTAATAGACCTTTATATTACTAATAAAGTCTAAGTTTACTTAACTAGTCTTTCTTAATTACTTATTTAAATATATTAGCCCTAATTAGAGAAAGTAGTTTATTCTCTATAATACAATAAATAATATATCTAAAGCAAAGTTTATTAAGTAGTAGTATATAATAGTATATAGTAGTAATACTAAGATATAAAGACTATAATAAAATACAAAATATATATTAGATATCTAGGAGAACTTTAACTAGGTAGTATATTATATTATAGATAAATCTTTAGTTATATATTAGATATATAAGACTATATTACCTTATCCGAAAGTAAAGCAAAATAGTACTAATATACTAAAACAATATATAGCCTCGGACAAATACTAAAAGGATAGTAAAAGTAAGTCTATATAATAGTCAATTAAAGAGATTATATAATATATACTAATAAGTCTTATATAATTATATCCTTTAAGATAACTAATAAATTATATATTAGGTACTAGTATTATCTTATATATCAAAATTCTCGAATAATAAATAAGAAAGAGAGTAGATTAAATATCTTACTAGTCTAAATCTATCTTTCTAAATACTTAAAAGAAAGTAGTTTACTTCCTTGATTTAAATAATATAAAAGACTCTAGCTAAACCTACCCTACTCTATCCTTATATTACTTAGTACTAGCTAAAGAAATTAGTTAATAATAAGTAATATATAATTCTTACTATCTTACTATAAGATATAAAGCTCTTAATCGTCCTTAACTACTAGATATTACCTTTCTAATAAATATTTATAGTAATTATAAAATACTTTATTAACTAAGACTAGAATTACTATAAGCTCTTACTTAGATTTAAACTACTTAATAGAGTATATTCTAGTATAAATCTAAGTAAAGTACTTATAGATATATTTAAAAAGCTTAATATTACTAATTATATATTAGCAATTATATTAGATAATATATCTAATAATATAACTCTAATATAGATAGTTTAAGACTCTATTAATTTCCTTAAATTACTAAATAGCCTAGTAGTTATTTAAATCTCTTATCTTATATATATTATCTAACTAAGTCTTTATAAGCTACTAGGATTAGTAAAGACTAACTCCTAGAATAATATAATAGATTAGAATATTTCTAATATCTAAGCCTATACCTAAGCTCAATTAGACCTAGCAGTGACCCTCCGGGTGGTCCATGATCTTAGACCCTCCACCCGCCCCTCCGAGAGTCAGGGTCCCTCATAAGAGACCCTAACCCGACCCTAACCCTCCGAGGGTTGCTCGCGGGTGACCCTTCACAACCTACAGCGACCCTCGGATATATAAATTCATAGCACTAAGCCTACTTTAGATAGATAAATCTGCTTACCTATCCTAATAAAATACTATTATTTATATATATCTTATCTACTAGACTATAAATACTAACTTATAACTATTAAAGATATTAAATATTATAAAATTATTTAATAATATTATATTTTAATTATAGTTCTCTTTATTCTATATATATTTTATACTATATAATTATAGAGAAGAGATACTAAGTAATATTAAACTATTTAGTATATATTATAGTAGAGATATATATTAATAATATATATATTTAGTATTTATTACTAAATAATAAAATAACTTAATATACTACTATCTTTTTAATATATATTAGAAAAGTAAGATTTAGAAGACTTTATATAATAATTACTATAACTTAAATATACTACTATTTTTCTAATAAGTATTAGAAAATTAAGCTTTTAAAGACTTAATATTTTAGAAATACTACTACTTTTCTAATATCTATAAGATTTAGCTAGAGAGATATAATAGATCCTAAAATAGTTAAAAGAGAAGATTTACTATAGATTAATATAGATTACTAAGATTTATTAAGGGTCTAAATAAGGGTTACTAAGATTTATTAAGATTTATTAAGGATTATTAAGGATCTAAATAAAAGTTACTAAAGATTACTAAGAATAATCTTTATAAACTAACTAATAGTATTTATTATAATAAGTTAAGAGATTAACTTTATAAATTATAAATATTAGTCCTTTATATCTTAATTATAGAAAGTAATTTACTATAAGTTCTTTACTTCTTATTATATTTATATTTATATATCTATATTAAATATATCCTAATTTTTTAATACTTATACTTTCTTAACCTATAAGAAAGTAATATTAGATACTCTTTAATATATTTTTCTTATTAATATATTATTTATAATCTCTTATATATTAGAAAGTTAATAAATCTTAATATTAGTATATAATAGTTATCTATTTACTTTAAGCTCTTTATAATATCTATCTCTATCTTCTTATCTTATAATACTTAATCCTAACTATATTAATTTCTTTATCTTATATTATAATATAATAAATAAGAAATTTATTAAATAATAGCTTTAGATAGAATTTAGGAAGTCTAAGTATATTAACTAGGATATATACTATTAAGTAATATACTAGAATAGTTTTAACTAAATAGTAAATACTAAGAATAGAAAACTAGATATAATATATAAGTAATATCAGAAGATTCTTAATTATCTAGTAGCTACTTATACTAGTATCTTATCTATAAATAAATATAAAAAAAGAATTAATTATACTAGATCTATATTAGAAAGATTAAATATTAGGAATTTACTAGAGAAAGCTATATATTATATTTTTATATATTATCTTCTTTACTAACTTATCTATAAATAGTAAATATACTAGCTTAGACTCTTATCTTCTTATAGGATATTTAAAAGTAGAAACTACTAAATCTTATTACTATATTATATCTTCTATTTTTATTCTTTAAATATTAGGAGTTTACTAATATAATTAAATATATATACTTTACTCTAGCTATACTAACTATTCTCTTATAATAAACTATCTATAAGTAGTTAAAGATATTTATTAATAAATACTAAGAAAGACTTCTCTAGAGTCTACTATTAAATAGAAAGCTTTTTTTTATACTAGACTATTAGATATTACTATTTTAGTAGATATTTATAGTAGTAATAGACTATTTTCTTAATAAAGATTAAAAGTACTAAGAGATTCTTCTTAGCTTTAAGTCACTCTCTAGTATATATTCTAGATTAAATCTTAGTAAGATTATTACCTATATATTATAAAAATATAATATTCTTAATTAAGTACTTATAATTACTATTAATAATATCTTAAATAATATAATACTAGTTTAGGCTATAAATAACTTAGTAAGAACTATCTAATTAAGCACTAATTTTATAATTATTTATATATCTTATATTACTTATATTATTTAAATTAGTCTTATAGATTTACTTAAGAAGATAAAGACTTCTCTAAGTAATAATACTACTAAATTATACTAGTCTAATAATTATATAAGAATACTATATATATATTAAAGAAAATATAAGATTATAGATATACTTAATAAGATAGACTATATTCCTAATATTACTTCTATATACTAATATCTTTTCTAGATTTAGAATCTTACTATTTATATTAATATAAGCCTATAGTAATAGGATATATTTTATACTCTCTAGGATAAAAAGCTTAAACTTATTCTAATTTAAGATATTAAAATATAGTAGAATTTAATCTTTCTAATATTTTAATAAATAAAGAGACTATAACTAGTATTTAATATCTTCTACTTATAGTATAAGTAATTTTACTTTATATTAAGTCTAGAAGAATAGAGATAGATTAAATATCTACTCTTTATCCTTAAACTATTCTATAAGTTTATAAGTCTTATATCTAAGACTAAAGACTTAAGTATTTATCTTATTTTTAATATATATAATTATCTTTTTAACTATCTTAAGAAGACTATTACTATATTTAAATAAAAGAAGGTTTCTTAGAAATAGCTTATATAATCTATCTTTAAAGCTATATTAGAAAAGCTTTTAAAATACTATAAAGATATAGATAGTATTAAGAAGTATCTTTATACTATTAGTACAATTTTATCTCTATTTTAAAAGCTTTAGTTCTTCTTATTAAAGAAATAGGAATCTAAGAATCCTAATAAAGCTAGTTAGAAAGATATTTACTAAGATAATCTTAAGACTTAAGTTAAGTACTATAAAAAATAGCTTAATATTAGAGAAAGTTAGTTATTACTAAGTAATCTTTTATCTAGGATTAGGATATCTAAGCTTAAATCTATATTAGAGATAAATAACTTCTAATAGTCTATTACTCTATAGAAAAATAAGCTAACTTAATATCTCTATTCTAGTAAGTCTAACTACCTATTTTAAAGCTTTATATTAAACTAATATATATTTAGTATTATAGTATTTATTATCTTATACTTTCTAGAAAGAAAACTAATATAAATAGCCTATTCTTTTAAGTATTATCTATAATATTATATCTATTCTAGCTATTAATATAGATATAAAGTAACTATTTAACTTTATATATAATATTTATTATTACTAGTAAGATTTACTTAAGCTAAAAATAATCTAAGATATTATAATATTTATATATACTATAAGATTTAATCTATAAGAGAATTAGTAACTAATTCTCTAAGAGTATCTATCTTTCTAGGAGATTATAGCTTTAATAAAAGTAAGTAGTATAAAGATTATATTATTTAAACTAATTAGTAATACTAAAGAAGATATAATTAAATAGACTTAGTCCTAACTAACTTTATAACTATTATCTAATACTATACTTAAAAGAAGATAAAGAAATAGCTTACTAAGTAAAGATAATAATATATACTCTAATCCTAAAGAGGGTATAGATAAAGATAATAAAATTCCTCTTCCTCGCTTATCTAGAAGAGTTCGGAAGATATTAAAAAGACTTAATAGATATATAATAGATAGAAACTAGGTTTAAGAATATATATTAGAAGTTATTATAATAATATATCACTAAATCAATTCCTTAAGAAGCTTAGATATATAATTAGGATACTCAAAATTATAGAGAAAATCTATATAAATTATATATATCACAAGATTTGCCTATTTGTACTATTTAACAACCCTTAGGATTACCTATAGATAACTCTTAGAGGGTCCAACCTTAGGGTAACGATCCTTAGGGTTAGAAGGTTAGACCCTCGGACTACCCTAGTAGCAGGGCGGGTAGAGGGTCGTAAGGGTCACCCGTAGGTCACTGCCAGGTCTAAGCTCGATTGCTCTATACTTCCTAGAGTAAATAAGTTATTATATAAATCCTTATTAAGATAAATATATTACTTTATTTATTATTTAATATATCTAATAAATATATAGATTTAAAGACTTACTATATTTATTAATATAAGTCTCTAATATTATAATAATTTCTTCTATCTCTAGACTAATAGAGTAAAACTTATATCTATCTAAGATATCTATATATACTAGAATTTAACCTTCTTAATACTTTACTAAGTAAAATATCTTAGTAAATTATATAATAAATACTATAATAATATTAAGACTTAGAAATATAAACTTAGTAAAATAAAATAGTAATAAGTTAACTATCTTCTATATATTATAGAGCTATTCTACTATTTTATTATAGTACTTTTAAAGACTAAAGAGATAATAATATATTATATTTTTAGTATTTATAATATCCTCTTTAAATACTTTAAGGAATCTATTATATAACTTATTTTAAAAACTATATCCTAGAAGAAAGTAATACTATAAGCCCTTAATACTAGAATAATAAAGCTTATATCTTACTATATAAAGATAAAGAAGATATATAGTAGTCTCTATATAATTAGAACAATTCTTATATCCTAGTATAAGCTTTACTTCTTCTTAAGTAAGATATAGGATATATTAGAGAATAATATAAACTAGAGTAATTAGTATAAGAAAATACTTTATTAGTTTATAACTTCTTATATCTAAAGATATATCTAAGTATAGTCTATATAAGAAAAGTAAACTTTTAAATATTACTTAGCTAATATAAGTAATCTAGATACTCTCTTTAATATTTAGTCTTATATTTACTCTAATCTATTAATATTAGAGTATAAACTCGCTAGATATCTTAAAAAGTATATATTATATTTACTTTTATTATAATTAGGAATACTTATATCTATTATAATAAAGAGAAAGATTAATCCTTTAGAATTCTAGAAGAAATATAAAAATAAATTCTTAATTCTTTTAAATATTACTTATAATATTCTCTCTATTCCTATAATAGATACTAGAGTTAAATATCTATTTAATTTAGTATATAATATCTACTACTACTAATATAAATAGCTAAGTATAAAGATAGTCTAGAATATTATAATATTCTAGTATAAAACCTAGTTCGATATTAAAATAGAAGAACTCTCTAATAAGAATATATCTTTAGATTCTATCTAAGAAATAAATAAGTAAAGAGAGACTAAACTTACTACTAATATATCTAAACTAATTAGTAATAGTAAAGATTCCGAGAATAATAATCTTATTAGACTAATTAAATATAAGTTTATAATAGAAAGTTAGCTTTCTTATCCTTTTATAGTACTAAGTATATAGAAGTAATAGAGAAGTAAGCTAGTTAATAGTAAAGATAAGAGTAGTTCTTATCTCTCTTCTTATAGAGATAATAGTAATACTTAAAGATAGTCTAGATTAAGAGAAGTAAGAAAGTATAGCAAACCTAGTAATAATCAATTTGTATTATATTAGTATAAATATATAAATATAATAAATATCTAAGTTATTATATAAAGACTTCTAAACCTTCTATATACTAATCTATAGATACTACTATAATATATATATAATCAAATTACTTAAAAATATAGAGAAAAAACACATAAATAATATAAGTCATAAGATTAAGAAATTCTACTTACTAAAAAGGCCTATAGACGCCCACAACGCCTACAGCCTATAGGCCCTAAGGATAGGGCCCGTTTATAGGCCTATCTATAGGGCCTATTTCCTACTTATATAAGGCCTATAGGCTATGCCTACCTGCCTGTCTATAGGCGATATCGCAGTCTATACTAGACTATTTAGTAGTTCAAGAAAGTTAATAAAATCTTAAACTACCTATACTAGAGTTATATTATTAGATATATTATCTAATATAATTACTAATATACAATTAGTAATATTAAGCTTCTTAAATATATCTATAAGTACTTTACTTAGATTTATACTAGAATATATTCTATTAAGTAGTTCGAATCTAAGTAGGAGCTTATAGTAATTCTAGTCTTAGTTAATAAAGTATCCTATAATTATTATAAATACTTATTAGAAAGATAATATTTAGTAGTTAAGGACAATTAAGAGCTTTATATCTTATAGTAAGATAGTAAGAATTGTATACTACTTATTATTAACTAATTTCTTTAGTTAGTATTAAGTAGTATAAAGATAGAGTAGGATAGATTTAGCTAAAGCCTTTTATACTATTTAAATTAAGGAAGTAAACTACTTCCTCTTAAGTATCCGGAAAGATAGATTTAGACTAGTAAGATATTTAATCTACTTTTTTTCCTATTTATTATTTAAGAATTTTAATATATAAGATAATACTAGTATCTAATATATAACTTATTAGTTATCTTAAAGGATATAATTATATAAGACTTACTAGTATATATTATATAGTCTCTTTAATTAACTATTATATAAACTTACTTTTACTATTCTTTTAGTATTTACCTAAGACTATATACTACTTTAGTATATTAGTACTACTTTACTTTACTCTCAGATAAAGCAATATAGTCTTATATAGACTACAATATCGCTTATAGATAGGCAGGTAGGCATAGCCCATAGGCCTTATATAAGCAGGAAATAGGCCCTATAGATAGGCCTATAGATAGGCCCTATCCTTAGGGCCTACGGGCTGTAGATATTATAGGCACCTATAAGCCTTTTTAGTAAGCAGAATTTCTTAATCTTATAACTTATATTATTTATATATTTTTTCTCTATATTTTTAAGTAATTTAATTATATATATATTATAGTAATATCTATAGATTAGTATATAGAAGGTTTAGAAGCCTTTATATAATAACTTAGATATTTATTATATTTATATATTTATACTAATATAATATAAATTAATTATTACTAGGTTTATTATATTTCCTTACTTCTCTTAATCTAGGCTATCTTTAAGTACTATTATTATCTTTATAAGAAGGGAGATAAGGATTACTCTTATCTTTATTATTAACTAGCTTACTTCTCTATTACTTCTATATACTTAGTACTATAGAAGAATAAAGAAGCTAATTCTCTATTATAAACTTATACTTAATTAGTCTAATAGGATTATTATCCTTAGAATCTTTACTATTACTAATTAGTTTAGATATATTAGTAATAAGCTTAGTCTCTCTCTACTTATCTACTTCTTAGATAGAATCTAAAGATATATCCTTATTAGAAAGTTCTTCTATTTTAATATTAAACTAGGTTTTATACTAGAATATTATAATATCCTAGACTATTTTTATATTTAGCTATCTATATTAGTAATAATAGATATTATATACTAAATTAAATAGATATTTAACTCTAGTACTTATTATAAGAATAGAGAGAATATTATAAGTAATATTTAAAAGAATTAGGAATTTATTCTTATATTTCTTTTAGAATTCTAAAGGATTAATCTTTCTTCTTACTATAATAGATATAAGTATTTCTAATTATAATAAAAGTAAATATAATATATACTTTTTAAGATATCTAGTAAGTTTATACTTTAATATTAATAGATTAGAGTAAATATAAAACTAAATATTAAAGAGAGTATCTAGATTACTTATACTAGCTAAGTAATACTTAGAAGTTTACTTTCTTTATATAGACTATATCTAGATATATCTTTAAGTATAAGGAATTATAAACTAGTAAAGTATTTCTTTATACTAATTACTCTAGTTTATATTATTCTCTAATATATTCTATATCTTACTTAAGAAGAAATAAAGCTTATATTAGATATAAGAATTATTTTAATTATATAAAGACTACTATATATCTTTTTTATCTTTATATAATAAGATATAAGCTTTATTATCCTAGTATTAAGGGCTTATAATATTACTTTCTTCTAGGATATAGTTTTTAAGATAAATTATATAATAGATTCCTTAAAGTACTTAAAAAGGATATTATAAATACTAAAAATATAATATATTATTATCTCTTTAGTCTTTAAAAGTACTATAATAAAATAGTAGAATAGCTCTATAATATATAGAAGATAGTTAACTTATTACTATTCTATCTTACTAAGTTTATATTTCTAAGTCCTAATATTATTATAATATTTATTATATAACTTATTAAGATATTTTACTTAATAAAATATTAAGAAGATTAAATTCTAGTATATATAGATATCTTAAATAGATATAAGTTTTACTCTATTAGTCTAGAGATAGAAGAAATTATTATAATATTAGGAGCTTATATTAATAAATATAATAAGCCCTTAAATCTATATATTTATTAGATATATTAAATAATAAATAAAGTAATATACTTATCTTAATAAAGATTTATATAATAACTTATTTACTTTAAGAAGTATAGAGTAATTAAACTTAGATATAGACTTAGATATTAAAAATATTCTAATCTATTATATTATTCTAGAGATTAGTCTTTACTAATCCTAGTAGCTTATAAAGACTTAGTTAGATAATATATATAAAATAAGGGATTTAAATAATTACTAGACTATTTAGTAATTTAAAGAAGTTAATAGAGTCTTAAACTATCTATACTAAAGTTATATTATTAGATATATTATCTAATATAATTACTAATATATAATTAGTAATATTAAGCTTCTTAAATATATCTATAAATACTTTACTTAGATTTATACTAGAATATACTCTATTAAATAGTTTAAATCTAAGTAAAAGCTTATAGTAATTCTAGTCTTAATTAATAAAGTATCCTATAATTATTATAAATACTTACTAGAAAGATAATATCTAGTAATTAAAGGTAATTAAGAGCTTTATATCTTATAATAAGATAGTAAGAATTATATACTACTTATTATTAACTAATTTCTTTAGCTAGTACTAAGTAGTATAAAGATAAAGTAGGGTAGATTTAGCTAAAGTCTTTTATACTATTTAAATTAAAAAAGTAAACTACTTTCTCTTAAGTATCTAAAAAGATAGATTTAGACTAATAAGATATTTAATCTACTCTCTTTCCTATTTATTATTTAAGAATTTTGATATATAAGATAATACTAATATCTAATATATAACTTATTAGTTATCTTAAAGGATATAATTATATAAGACTTACTAATATATACTATATAGTCTCTTTAATTGATTATTATATAGACTTACTTTTACTATTCTTTTAGTATTTATCTAAGACTATATACTACTTTAGTATATTAGTATTGTTTTGCTTTACTCTTAGATAAAGTAATATAGTCCTATATATCTAATATATAACTAAAGGTTTGCTTATAATATAATATATTATCTAGTTAAAGTTCTTCTAGATATCTAATATATATTTTATATCCTATTATAGTCTTTATATTTTAATATTACTATTATATACTATTATATATTACTACTTAATAAACTTTACTTTAGATATATTATTTATTATATTATAAAGAATAAACTACTTTCTCTAATTAGAGCTAATATATTTAAGTAAGTAATTAAGAAGAACTAGTTAAGTAAACTTAGACTCTATTAGTAATATAAAGATCTATTAGCTATTAAAGAGACTAGAATTAATATTTAGATTAAAGATAGAATTAAAGATATTAGTAATATAAAAGAGATCTAGTTAAGAGCTTAAAGGAAGTAAAAAAGGCCTTATAGTATAGATACTAGGTTAAGATATAGTTAATATAATATAAAAGATAATATAAATAATTAAGAGAGAGTATATAGTCTTAACTTATAATAGATAACTTATAACTATATAAAATAGATATTACTAGTAAAAGAGGGACTTTATATAGATCTAATATATTATAAATTAAGTATAGACCTACTATCCTTTATAAGCTAATTAGCTATAAGAATCTTTATCTATAAGTATATCTATAGGTATATCTATAGGACTATATCTAAATATCTATCTCGAGTTAGAATTATAGGATTTAAAACTTTTAGAATAATAATATAAGTCTTTTAGTACTAAAATAGACAGAATTTAATAATATAAGCTTATAGAATAATAATTATACTAATACTCTTTTAATCTACCGGAAAGAATTAGACTTAAATAAGTAATAGAGTAGAAGATAGAAGTAGTATTTTACTTATAGAAAATAGTAGATAGACCTAGTAGTGACCCTCCGGGTAGTCTATGATCTTAGACCCTCTACCTACCCCTCCGAGGGTCAGGGTCCCTTATAAGAGACCCTAACCTGACCCTAATCCTCCGAGGGTCACTTGCAGGTGATCCTCTATAACCTATAGTAACCCTCGGATATATAAATTTATAGCACTAAGTCTACTTTAGGTAGATAAATCTACTTACCTATCCTAATAAAATACTATTATTTATATATATCTTATTTACTAGACTATAAATACTAACTTATAACTATTAAAGATATTAAATATTATAAAATTATTTAATAATATTATATTTTGATTATAGTTCTCTTTATTTTATATATATTTTATACTATATAATTATAGAGAAGAGGTACTAAATAATATTAAACTATATAGTATATATTATAATAAAGATATATATTAACAATATATATATTTAGTATCTATTACTAAACAATAAAATAACTTAATATACTACTATCTTTTTAATATATATTAGAAAAGTAAGATTTAGAAAGCTTTATATAATAATTACTATAACTTAAATATACTACTATTTTTCTAATAAGTATTAAGAAATTAAGCTCTTAAAGACTTAATACTTTAGAAATACTATTACTTTTCTAATATCTATAAGATTTAGCTAGGAAGATATAATAGATCTCGAAATAATTAAAAAGAAAGGTTTACTATAAGTTAATATAGATTATTAAGATTTATTAAAAGTCTAAATAAGAGTTACTAAGATTTATTAAAATTTATTAAGAGTTATTAAAGATCTAAATAAAAATTACTAAGGGTTACTAAAGATAATCTTTATAAACTAACTAATAATATTTATTATAATAAGTTAAGAGATTAACTTTATAAATTATAAATATTAGTTCTTTATATCTTAATTATAGAAAGTAATTTACTATAAGTTCTCTACTTCTTACTATATTTATATTTATATATCTATATTAAATATATCCTAATTTTCTAATACTTATACTTTTTTAACCTATAAGAAGATAATATTAGATACTCTTTAATATATTTTTCCTACTAATATATTATTTATAACTCCTTATATATTAGAAAGTTAATAAATCTTAATATTAGTATATAATAATTATCTATTTATTCTAAGCTCTTTATAATATCTATCTCTATCTTCTTATCTTATAATACTTAATCCTAATTATATTAATTCCTTTACTTTATACTATAATATAATAAGTAAGGAATTTATTAAATAGTAACTTTAGATAGAATTTAGAAAGTCTAAGTATATTAACTAGGATATATACTATTAAGTAATATACTAGAATAGTTTTAAAATAATAAATACTAAGGATAGGAAACTAGATATAATATATAAGTAATATCAGAAGATTCTTAATTATCTAGTAGCTACTTATACTAATATCTTATCTATAAATAAATATAAAAAAGAGATTAATTATACTAGATCTATATTAAGAAGACTAAATATTAGGAATTTACTAGAGAAAGTTATATATTATATTTTTATATATTATCTTCTTTACTAACTTATCTATAGGTAGTAAATATACTAGCTTAGACTCTTATCTTTTTATAGGATATTTAGAAATAGAAGCTACTAAATCTTATTACTATATTATATCTTCTATTTTTATTCCTTAAATACTAGAAGTTTACTAATATAATTAAATATATATATCTTACTTTAGCTATACTAACTATTCTCTTATAATAAACTATCTATAAGTAGTTAAAGATATTTATTAATAAATACTAAGAAAGACTTCTCTAGAGTCTACTACTAAATAAAAAGCTTTTCTTTATATTAAACTATTAGATATTACTATTTTAATAGATATTTATAGTAATAATAGACTACTTTCTTAATAAAGATTAGAAGTACTAAGAGATTCTTTTTAGCTTTAAGCTACTCTCTAGTATATATTCTAGGTTAAATCTTAGTAAGATTATTATCTATATATTATAAAAATATAATATTCTTAATTAAGTACTTATAATTACTATTAATAATATCTTAAATAATATAATACTAGTTTAGGCTATAAATAACTTAGTAAAGACTATCTAATTAAGTACTAATTCTATAATTATCTATATATCTTATATTACTTATATTATTTAAATTAGTCTTATAGATTTACTTAGGAAGATAAAGACTTCTCTAAGTAATAATACTACTAAGTTATACTAGTCTAATAATTATATAAAGATATTATATATATATTAAAGAAAGTATAAGATTATAGATATACTTAATAAGATAGACTATATTCCTAATATTACTTCTATATACTAATATCTCTTCTAGATCTAGAATCTTATTATTTATATTAATATAAGCCTATAATAGTAAGATATATTTTATACTCTCTAGGATAAAAAGCCTAAACTTATTCTAATTTAAGATATTAAGATATAATAGAATTTAATCTTTTTAATACTTTAGTAAGTAAAAAGACTATAACTAATATTTAATATTTTCTACTTATAGTATAAATAGTCTTACTTTATATTAAGTCTAGAAGAATAGAGATAGATTAAATATCTACTTTTTATCTTTAAACTATTCTATAAATTTATAAGTCTTATATCTAAGACTAAAGACTCGAGTATTTATCTTATCTTTAGTATATATAATTATCTTTTTAACTATCTTAAAAAGGCTATTACTATACTTAAATAAAAGAAGATTCTTTAGAAATAGCTTATATAATCTATCTTTAAAGCTATATTAGAAAAGCTTTTAAAATACTATAAAGATATAGATAGTATTAAGAGATATCTTTATACTATTAATATAATTTTATCTCTATTTTAAAAGCTTTAGTTCTTCTTATTAAAGAAATAAGAATCTAAGAATCCTAATAAAGCTAGTTAGAAAGATATTTACTAAGATAGTCTTAAGACTTAAGTTAAGTACTATAAGAAATAGCTTAATATTAGAGAAAGTTAGTTATTACTAAGTAGTCTTTTATCTAGGATTAGGATATCTAAACTTAAATCTATATTAGAGATAAATAACTCTTAGTAGTCTATTACTCTATAGAAGGATAAGCTAACTTAATATCTCTATTCTAGTAAGTCTAACTATCTATCTTAAAGCTTTATATTAAACTAATATATATCTAGTACTATAGTATTTATTATCTTATACTTTCTAGAAAGAAAACTAATATAAATAGCCTATTCTTTTAAGTATTACTTATAATATTATATCTATTCTAGCTACTAATATAGATATAGAGTAACTATTTAATTCTATATATAATATTTATTATTACTAGTAAGATTTACTTAAGCTAAAGATAATCTAGAATATTATAATATTTATATATACTATAAGATTTAATCTATAAGAGAATTAGCGGCTAATTCTCTAGAAGTATCTATCTTCCTAAGAGATTATAGCTTTAATAGAGATAAGTAATATAAAGACTATATTATTTAAACTAATTAATAATACTAAGAAAGATATAGTTAAATAGACTTAGTCCTAACTAACTTTATAACTATTATCTAATACTATACTTAGAAGAAGATAAAGAAGTAATTTACTAAGTAAAGATAATAATATATAATCTAATCCTAAAGAGAATATAGATAAAGATAGTAAAATTCCTCTCTTTTACTTATCTAGAAGAGTTCGGAAGATATTAAAAAGGCTTAATAGATATATAGTAGATAGAAACTAGGTTTAAGAATATATATTAGAAGTTATTACAATAATATATCACTAAATCAATTCCTTAAGAAGCTTAGATATATAATTAGGATACTTAAAATTACAGAGAAAATCTATATAAATTATATATATCATAAGATTTGCCTATTTATACTGTTTAACGACCCTTAGGGTCACCTGTAGGTAACCCTCGGAGGGTCTAACCTTAGGGTAACAACCCTTAGGGTCGGAAGGTTAGACCCTCGGACCACCCTAGTAGCGGGGCGGGTAGAGGGTCGTGAGGATCATCCGTAGGTCACTGCCAGGTCTAATAGTAGATATATACTACTAACTTAAATATATATCTTTAAACTATTATAGTATAATTTAGTAAGTTAATAAAAATACTATATAATATAGTATATTTTGATAAAGAATATATTCTAAATTATATTATATATATTATAGTTTTTTATTTACTTAGATATTTTAATAAAATTTATAGATATTATAGATTAAAGCTGCGATTTTATATAGAGTTAGCAAAATAGGTATAAATAATAGTTATTTATTATACGAAGTTAGCGAGTTATACGTCTATTTTGGGAGAATTTATACAATGGTAGGTATAGTAGGTATACCTGCGATAGGCACGCCTACGGGCCGTAGGCGTTATAGATAGGCACTCGAAAATCCAAATAGCCCACCGCCTACCGTGGACGGGCGATGGGCGCCTCCTAGGTGCCTATGGACGGGCGATGTCGCAGTCTAGCTACGAACGTAGGCAAACAATTTTCCTATTGTTTGGCGTGCTTGTATAACCCCTCATATTTTGTGTAGTTCTTTCAGATTTGTGCTGGATATCGCTTCCTCTTTTACAACTAGGCAGATGGTGGGGGTATAGGGCAAAGAAAATGATATCGAAACCTAGAGCATGACTTCAGAATGAGAAATATATGTTGCTGTGGGCTGTCGGTAATATATAGTTATTTGTTGCTACAATATGATGCAAATATTGACAGACATAAATAAAGCAAGGAATAAGTAAACAAATGTAGCTTGCATGAAGTTATAGAGGGTTGTGTGCTGTAGATGGACTTCAGCTTAGGGTTGCGTTGTTCAGTAATATAGTTGATGTTGTGCGTTTTTGACTTATGAAGCTCAAATGGCCAAGGATTTTCATCAACCAGCCAAGTGGTCGAGTAGCAACTCAACCATCACATCTTCCTTGGTCTAGTGGTGATGATTTCCGCTTGTCATTAATACCGATAAGCGCGGGAGACCGGGGTTCGATTCCCCGAGGGAGAGATTTCTTTTTTGCATTTTCTTTTTTGTTAAATGTACGCTCTTAATTATAATTTGATGTGCATCTAGCGCTTAACCTTAGGTTGACTCTCTTTTGTTCCAATCCTTGTCCATGACGTGGGAGGAATGGCACCCCAGCGATCTGCAGCAATAATGAGTCAGGTCCAGGCAGACGCATCTAGGCAGCCCAACTGAATCCCACCCCATCCTTCCAATCCAATCAAACCCCGATGAATCCTGCGAGGCGAACTTCGCAGGTGGGTCAGGCGCGACTCAGGCTCAGCTCAGGCATCCGGTGTCCGAGCGGGACAGGCCGACACATGAGGCTCTTCAGCTAGGTTGTCCGGGACCTATAAAAGGGTGGAATGTGCTTTGGTTTCGATCTTCAGGGTCCTCCTTTTCCCTCTCATATTATTACCTGAACATCCGATCGAAATCATTCTGAGATTTTGTGGTCTGTCGATCATGGATGCCAACCAAACCATCCCCACCACAACGGGGCCGTTGTCCACGACAGACACGGCCATGTTGGAGGTCCTAGTCCCTGGCTACGGCTTCATCTCACGCATATTGATGTCCTACCTTAATTTTGATGTCAGCGCCTACCTGCAAATTCTAGTCAGCATTGCCGTCTTTGGCGCAACTGCTCGATACGCTTTGTTTGTTATTTGGGAGCACTTCAATGAGTTATTCGTGTCAAGAGCCGAGATTCGCCTGGACGACGAGATATTCCATTATCTAATGTTCTGGATCTCCCGCCAACCGCATATGAAAAATACCAATCGATTCGTCGCAGGTCTCAAAACCAATAGTTACTGGAGCCAAGATGAAACAGACGAGGAGGACCTCGATCAAGATGAGGACGACGACGAAGAGACTTTTATGGATGAAAAAGACACCTCTTTCGATTCGTACTGGGCCAAGGTCACCACCCGGGACAAGTACAAGAAGATGCAATTTACCCCCTCGGAAGGCAGCCATTACTTCTGGTACAAGAACCGTCCGCTCATGCTTGAGCGCGAACACCGGGACGGGGGGATGTGGCATGTAATGAACAACGAGCGGATCTTCCTCTCGTGTCTCGGTCGGAATCCAGCAATTTTGAAAACACTGCTAGCCGAGGCACAGCAGGCTTATGTTGAGCGCGACAGGAACCGCACCGTAATCTACCGCGGCTCACGGATTGCCGCTGGCCAATCTTTCAACTGGTATCGGTGTATGGCACGCGTACCACGTCCTCTTTCTACCGTTATTCTTGACCAAGAGCAAAAGGAAGACTTCCTTGATGATATCAAGGAGTACCTGCACCCTCGCACGCGCCGCTGGTACACTAACCGTGGAATCCCGTATCGGCGTGGATATCTCCTACACGGTCCCCCAGGGACCGGAAAGACAAGTCTGTGCTTTGCAGCGGCTGGAATCCTTGGATTGAAGCTCTACTTGCTTGATTTGAATTCTACAGCTTTGGACGAGGAGGCTCTGTTGTCACTGTTCTCGGAACTACCACGCCGATGCATTATCCTACTTGAAGATATCGACTCAGCTGGTATTACAAAGACTCGGACCTCCGCAGCTGCATCTACGTCTACTTCGGATAACCCCGCGAGTGACACCGCCCCTAAGGATGGCACCGCCGCAGCGGATAGTACAGGCACCAAAGAAAATACGAAGAAAGGTGGAATCACGCTTTCAGCACTTCTGAATGTGATTGATGGTGTTGCCGCCAGTGAGGGCCGCATCCTCATTATGACTACCAACCACGTGGAAAGGCTCGACCCAGCTCTCCTCCGTCCTGGTCGCGTGGACATGAAGATCAGTTTCGGGTACACCAGTGAAGCAGATATTAAGGAACTTTTCATCTCGATCTACGGGGCGAAGGACAATGATATTGCGCGTCGCGGGGCCCCAGCAATCCACAGCAATGGTACCAATGGTTCAGTCAAGTCGACCACAACTACCAGTGTTGGTAATGCCAAGACAAACGGCGAGATTGTCCAAAACTCCCAGGAGAGTAATGGGAAAGTGGAAAAGAGTAGGAAGGAAGACCTGCAGCGTCTTGCGTCCCTCCGATCCCGCATCACCGACTTGGCGGCTGAGTTTGGTGCTGTTGTTCCGAGTGGCGAGTTTACTGCTGCGGAAATCCAGGGATATCTTCTTAATTATAAGGAGACACCCGAGTTAGCCATTAAGGGTGCAGCGGAGTGGGTGCAAACGGCGCGGGAGAAGAAGCGTGCTACTGAGGCAGAGGAAGAGACGGAAGGAGCGACGGAGGAAGAGGAAAAGGGAGAGGAACAGGATGAAGCTTAGGTGCATGCAGGCATGCCTAGAACGATACGACGATACGAGATACAGGATTTCATCACTAAATAATATAGTTATAATTGGAGTACATGTATGTGCAGATCGGATATTGGTTAAACCTTTCTATACCTCGTGTATATTCACTTACCTTTTTCAAATGTCACCCTTCGATACAGGTCTTTTGTTCAAAGATTCAAATAATAGCATAGTACTATGCTCTAGACAACTCCAAAAGTATCAATGTTCCCAAAATTGCAAAAAGTGTATCTCATTGCTATCACATATCACATGCAAGCCCTCAAAACCCGGGGTATATATCATCGAAGGCGACCAGACTTAATAAAAGTCCGACGCAAAGCGAAAGCTGCAGCACAAACCAAAAACAAAGTCAAAAAGAAAAACAACAAAACCCTCAAGCAATCGATGCCGTCTTCCCATCAATAATCACATCAGCCACGTACATACACCTATCAGTCCTCTCCTGAGTACAGAACGCATGGAACAACATCCGATCCCCACAACCACAAACATTCCCCCCACCAGGCGAAATAAGCCCGGTCTTCTGCGCATTAATCATAGGAACATTGGTCTTAGTATAAGGCCCGGTAATACTCTTCGCCGTAGCATAGCGCACATCATAAAGCGGGTCGGTAAAGCAATGAGTCGAATAAAACAAAAAGTACGTATCACCATGGAGAATCAGATTCGGCGCCTCAACAAGCGGACCATCACCATCAGCCGTATTGCGATCGAGGATTTGCACCGCATCCCCGATAGGCGTGACACCATCGGCGCCAACTTTCTGCAGCAAGATCGGCGTGGAAACAAGCGGCTCAACGCCGTTGTTGCAATCGCCGCCGTGGCCGACGCTGTTACCGTCGACTTTGAAGACGACGTAGCGGCTGCCGTCTTTGTCTTTGAAGCCTGCTGGGTCGATTGACCCGCCTCGATCGAGACGGCATGATAGGGGCGTGTTGCTTGGGACGTAGGGTCCTGCTGGGTGGTCTGCGACTGCTGTGCCGACGCAGTGGTGTCTGAGGTTTGATTTTGCTTCGCCGGAGTAATACATAACGTATTTTCCGTCGTCCTGGGAGGTAATTAGTTGGCTATCTTTTTTTTCTTTTTTTCTTTCTTTTTTTTAGACGAGGAAACATACTCTCATCACAACATCTGGCGCCCAATGATCATTCTCGGTTTCCCATGTTGATAATGTGGGGAGGGCTTCTACATCGAGGAGTGTCCATGTTTTGAAGTCATCCGAAACGGCAACTTGGACTCGCTTTCCGTTACCGTTGGTGCCGAATGCGTACCATCTGTTGTCGGCCGCTTTCATGAAGCTAGGATCTGGGAAATTGGTGTTGAGGCCCAGCCAGGCACCCTTTGCTCGCTTTTCAAATAGAGGTGAGCTCAGGGCGCCGGGGAGGAGGGATAGGGTTAGGAGAGCCCATGTGGAAGTAGATTTGATGAAAGAGGATCGCATATTGGATGATTGATCCGGGGGTGGAAGTCTGAAAGGATAAACTCGCTGATCATGCAGATCTAAATTAACCAGGGCAGGGGAGGCAGGCCCTTCTTATATGTAGATTTGACCGCCATTGTCTGAAGGTAGGGGAACAGGGTCCGCATTGGAGTTAGGATACCAAGAGAACTAAAGTAAGACCACATGCTCGGCGTCTGCTTGGCTCCGAGGGGTTTAATTACTCCGAGCAGTAGAGAGGAGAGTTATTGAAAGAAAAGCATCCGCAACGCCTGGTGTGGGGATCCATCAGGTGGCATCAGGGCCCGGCGAAGAGTAATTTGGGCCATCCACTCACGGGTGAGTTTGTGCTGGCACTTCGTGTTTTTATTTTATTTTATTTTATTTTCTTTCATATTTTATGTATTCATTTCCGTGGAGCCCAATTATAGGGCTGCGTTATGGAGTACTTGAAAGCTAAAAGGTAAGGACCTCGGGAGGGACCTGGAAGGCGTTTTGATGGCTTGTAGGTGAATGAAGGGCTACATTACCTAGATCACTAGGGGACAAAAAAAAAGAAGGGAACAAAAAAACAAAGAATTCAAAATGAAGCAAACTTAGACTGTAACAAGAACCGTGGAAATAAATTTTTCTTTCAAATATCCTCAATATCGAGGACCCTGAATATATCCAAAGGGCACAAAGGATATTGGGTTTGGTCAACCTCGGGCCATTGTTTTGTTTAAGTCTAGACTTCTGATTCTTAAAAGGACTGGGCATCCCTAGATAACTGCACGATAATTGGGTGAATGCCAGTGTATCTACGTTGCTGGGCGTAGTTTGGGATAATTAAAAGTCCCAAGTATGGCTGCATGTAATATGTATGTTGTAATAAGTCCATCGTGCAGTCAGCTTGAGTTCGGCTGTGCTGTAAATCCACAGCGTAGATAGATATTCAGCCGGAAGATCTCTACGGGTCAGAGTTAATCTTGTGGAGTTGACTAGGGGTGACCAACATTTAGGTAAAATCGCCAAGGGCCAGATGCGGCAAGGCACTTCAGACTAGGGGCTTAGGGTTGTTGATCCAGGTCAAAGCTTGGAAAGTCTAGTAACATGACCAAATGTGCCTTGGATCTAACATTTTCACTAAATCTCACCTTGGGGAAAGGGAAAACTAGAAAGGGCATTATGCAAGGGCGCAAAAAGAGTAGTGGAAAGCGCAACCCCAAGACAAGAAAATAACCCGGAAATATGCAGCCCAGAAATGACACCTCAGACAATTTCCCCCTAGCCGATATATGTTTTGCCAAGATGATAGGCCGGGAGAATAGAGAGTAAGCCACCCCAGGCCCCAAGTTGGGTCACAAGAGGCGCATGGCTTTTATGTGCTGGCACTCGTGGTCATCGGGGGACACATGGCTCCATGGCCATACAGCATGGATTATTTGTATGATCTGACGTTATATTCTTCATATGCCAGTATTAGAAAACAGGAATCTCGAAGAAAACACCATCTAGAATGGAATTCCCGATGTTGTGGACTCAACCTAAGAAACTAGAAATATAGCGACTTGAGTATCCTCAGCGAAACAAGTCCGATCGACCGATCGTTTACCATTTCAGGACCGCGACAATCACCATCAGATCGAAAAGACCCCTCTCATTGGCACAAGGCATATAATATCAAGCTTGTTCTGTTCTCCCTCTTTACCCCGCATTGTAGCGGCTGAGATGACCGAGTGCCGAGTCGGTGAGGACTTTCCACTCTTATGATGTCACTGGGGGCTATGCGTTGACTAGTTTCGATCGGCGTTGGCAACATGACAGGGATCAGACATCACTGAGAACCCGGGTTTTCACGATGTCGCACTAAATGTGTCGGGCGAGGGAAATGTCGTCTGACTTTGGAGTAGTGGATTGTAATTTCGCTGGTAGCAAGTTCTATCTACACTTCTATCTACACTTCCCTATATTTCTAATATACCGAGGTTGCAGATCCCGCGCGGTGTCACTCCCGATAATTCATCAATCAGAGCAAGCGGAACAAACAGAGGATATGTCGGAGAAATTCAAGTCGTCTTTCGATACTCATGGCTCCTGTAGCCCGCCATGCTCCCCAACACGCTCTGACCTGTCGATTCAGGGTGCAATACCCAATAAAACATCGCCGCCAAAATGTGAAATGTAAGCTGACTACCTCGCTTGCTTATTCAAATATATATATATATATATATATCTATGTGGTGTGGTGATCTCTGAAGTCTTCGTGAATCGTCGACTGCGAAGACAAATATGCAAGATGCAGCCATCATCATTATTCGCCGAGAACTAGTGGGCAAATCGGAAGTCCAATCTTTTGTTGCCCTCATCTTTCGTTGTGCTCAGGTATTGGTGTTTCTGCTCCGGGCTCATAGCATTCCAAACCTGTTCACGTGTCTTATTTCTCCGTGTATAGTAGACCTTAATGAAGATGGTGACCACAACGTTCCATGCCACAATTGCAAGAAGAATCTTGTTTCCCTTTCGGTAGTAGGGTTTATCATCCGTTCGGTAGATCTGAAAGAAGACGTGTTAGTCACAAACCCAACCAACAGTATGAAAGGTGACATGGAGGGTATGGGAAAACATACGTTGGATGAAATGATAGCACCTGCTTGGCAAATCATATTGTATACTGCACTTCCCACAGTGCGCGTGCGCACAGAACCAGCGTTGCGCGAGATCAAGCTGACTATAAGAAGAACTGTGTCAGAGAATCCCAGGTATTGTTGGAAGATATTAGTACTAACCGTTGATCGAATGGACGTAGGGGAAACCAATGACCAGCACTGTAACTGCGTACCAGCTCCAAGGACTTGTAGTTGCCGGCATCAGCTCGAGTGCCATCAAAAGAGGGAAAACCCAGAAAGAATAGAATAGCACAATAGCCATGCGGTTGTTGATCTTCTCGGAGACCCAAGACCAAAAGATCAATTGGATCAAGAACAACACGTGTGCAGGAATGGTGAGAAGATTGACTTCGAATGTATCGAAGCCAAGCGACTTCAAAAACAGGGTCAGGTATGCTGATTCGGGGTTGGTAGGAACCAGCAGTGTGAGGCTGATCAGATACATTGGCCAAAGATCATAGTCCATTAGAGCGTCCCACAGAAGTTTTGGTGTGAGACCTTGACGATTATGCATGCCACCCTATGGTTCCAGAGTTAGTCTGTGTGTGCGTAAACTTTGAAAAGAAACCCGCTTCAAACGTACCTTTCCTGGATCATCCCGCAGGACTCGATTGACCATGATGATTTCTTCCCTTTCCGAAAACCAACCATCCTTTCCGCGGAACCAGCTTGCAGTCTGAGTTGGACCAGGAGGTAGATAAAACCAAGAGATGACACCAATAATCAGAGTCAAACCGCCCTCGAGAACAAACAGCCACCTCCAACCTTCCCAGTCGCCAATGGATCGCATGCGCAGAATTCCAAATGCCAAAAACGCTGCGACGATAGCAGTACCGTTGGAGCAACAGTAGAAAAAGGCGACCCGCATAGGGAGCTCCTTATTGGTATAGAAATAGGAAAGGTAAAGGAGTGCATCGGGAATGAAGCCACCTTCAATCAAACCAAGCAGTGCGCGAGTAGCATAGAAGCTGTGCTCGCCGCTGACTAGACCCTGACAGATTCCGACTACACTCCAAAGAACCATCTGAATGGGAATCCATACGTCGGGGCCAAGCTTTTTCGAGATCATTTGCGATGGCACTTCTGCGCACAGGAAACAAAGATAGAATATCGTCATTCCATAGTTATACTGGTTAGTTGATAACCCGAGGTCATCAAGCATTCCGTCGGATAATGCTTGTCCGATATTTCCGCGATCCAGCTGAAGGGCGAAGAACATAAGACAGACCCAAGAACAAATCCTGTAGTCGAGCTATATTTTCGTCAAATGTTAGTCGGTTGATCCACAGTATGAGAATCCGGGGAAGGGCCTTGATTACCCTTCGGACTAATTGCTTCTCTTCCTTTTCCGTCCATTCGGCAAGTGGGTCATATCGATGTCTCCCTTCGTACTCCGGTATGGGCTCATAGAACTCCAGTGAGCCACCCCCAGCCAACACCCCACTTGTTCCATCGTAATTTTGGGTGGGGATTGACGTCTGCTGAACAATTGTGACAGCTGGCTGCTTCGAGTCAAGCGACGACACGGAGCTTTTGCCCGACATTGTTGATTAAATGTGGTTGATAACTCCCATGATTTGGATTTGGGTCTTTTTATACAGGATAGACATTGTCACTCGTGCCCTACGCCGAGGATTGCGCAATGTTCGTAGGGCATGTCAATCCAATGCTGGCTTGCACTGTGCAGTCGTGCCGCGGAGAAAAACCAATGGAATTTTATGCTTAAAAGGTGACATTTGGGCTTCTGATGATGAATTCAATGCCTAGTGTGTGCTCGATCTGCATGGGGAGAGCAAATGCGGTTAGATGGAGGGGCCCATGCAAGGTAATGTTAGTGCTAAAATATCGCTTAGGAAGACTGCGCAACACGCGGAATGCCCGATATATTTAGCTAGCCAAGCCTTGATTTAACAACATGTTGCCATTCGATGCGGGATCGCGTCACCACGTGGATAAAATACTGCCTTTTGCCCCTCTGTTAGACATATTGTTTGCATATGGAGCATAATATAATTGAGTAATCATCTTTAAGATGTCGGGGTATCGGATAAACTACTCAGAAAAAGCGAGGAGTAAGAAGTATGTCACAGATCAACGATGCAATGTGTGTGGGGTGTCCATTACATGAGGAAACGAATTAAACTTTTAGTAGCAGATTGCGACACATAAATTTGGTATGGTATACTTCTCTATACATTGCTCTAACACGATTTTGCCTTCAATTGCAAATTAACCTGTGTCTCATAGGTCGATCTGATGCCTATCCGAACGGTTGTGGAGGATGGTCGATATTGACCGAAATCCGAAATCCGAAATCAAATTTCAACACGTGGTGCTAGATGTTCAGAGTAAGACGCGGAAAGACTTGTCTAGACTGGCGTCTAGTTGCAGAAAGTCCACAAGTCGTCCCAAATGATCGATCCCCCAGAACCCTTCTTTTTCCCCCTGAGCGTTTACGCAATCAAACCAAGGCAAACCGAAGGCGCCGGAAGTGAAAACCTGTTGTGTATTTCCATCCAAAATGGCTCTCGCCTTAGTACTTTTGAACTGTAGAGCAATATTAGAGAGGGAAAAACCGTGTCTCGTAGACAAGATGAAACGTACCTGATCCAAAATTTGTTTAGCGCTCTCGGCGCCAAGCTCACTTTCAAAGACAGCAGCGAAACCGGACTCAGTGAGAACCTTCGAGCTTCCCTCTTCCCAGAAGCCGCGATAGAGCTTATCCGCGATAGGAACTAACTTATCGGGAAATTGTGTAGCTAGAAGGGAGAGTGCGAGCTGAACGTCCGAAGTGGGTGCAGGAAATCCCTCGGGGATAGCTTCCGACATGGGAACCTGGAAGCGACGAGCCCAGTAAATCCGCTCTCGGTTGATCCATTGGAACTTGTCTATAACAGGGAATTAGCATACTTCAGACGTAGAGTAGGTAATAGATAACTTCAGAAGAAGAAGGAAGGAAAAGTGACCTACTCTTGACCGCCAGAGGAGGTGTGTTTTGGCACGTCTGAAACAGGTCTCGCAGGGAGACGGGGACGTATTGAATATCACATTTCGCGAAGACAGGGGACGTCTATGGGCAATCGTTAGCTAATTTTCATTCTCACATCCTTTAGAAGATTTGACTGACCCTCAATGCATGGAACGCGATGCAGGCGAAGGGACTGCCAATGTCGAAATAAAACGTTATTTGAGGAGCAGACATGATTGGAATAGTATTGGTCGGCGATAGAGTTGAAATACACCTGGATTAGGACGCTGGGATGAAGCTCCTTGTATAGTCCACGACATTATTTTATGATTATTCATATTCGGGACCCCGGGATTGAGGCACAATCTTTGAAGCTGTTCCCAACAAATTTTCGGATCTCAACATCAAACGGCGATTAAATTTAGGTTCGGGTTGGTTTCCGGAGCCTGTGACTCAACCTTTATATTTCCAAGGTTGGATATTGTTGGGATGGGTATTTTGGATACTGGGGAACAATTAACTAGGTTAAACCCCCGAATTAAAATGTCTCGCGGATAAGGAGAACAGTAGTACAAGAGAGACAAATCATCTTGTTGATTTTGTCGCATTAAATCTATTGGCTGAGCATGCGTTATAGCAATGAAGATAACTATTTACTACCGCTCGGGATCATAAAGGATGTCATGGACTCAGCATGTACTGTCACTTAGGACTATTCTCCGCAGTTTCATATTTACTCAGAGCTCTCAATCTCCTTCCGCCCTTGAAAAGGACCCACGGAACAGGCAAAAGTGCCACTGCAATAAACCCAAGCAAGCTCGAGGCCCACCCTGCACCGAGCCTAGTGTACACTATAAGACACGTAAGGATATGCTTTTCAATGTCATCCCAACAAGGTAGATACTCACTTTGCACGATAAACAAAGGGAAAGCAGCTGCGAGCCCATAACGTGCCAAACCATTGGCGCTCATCGCACTTGCGACAGTGAGACCATGATAAGTATCCACAAGATACTGCGTTGTGCTCACGAAAACACATAGATTTCCCCATGCAAAAACGACGATTGCAACGACCGGACTCGCCCAGGAGATGTCCGCTCTGGCAGTCCATGCAAACCAGAACAATGCGATTGGCAGTCCAACACTACCTATTAGTGCTGGATAGAGGCGATATTCGGGTGGAACTTGCCCGTCTGGGTGCTTTGAGACTTTGGGGAGGTAAAGGAAGACGTTACATAATATGACAGTGACAGTCCCTAGGATGCTTCCGACGACAATAGCCAAGAAGACAAGGCCAGAGTCCTCTATGTTGAAATGATAGATACCTTGAAAGATCAATGGGAAGGCTGCGAAGAATGAGAAGAGTGTCGCGAATTCGCAAGCAATGTAAAGGCAAATGAAACCAACAATGGGCTCGGTTAGGAGCATGTGGATAGGGCGGAGGAGAGAAATGGTTACAAATAAGCGTATCTTCGAAGAGAGAGGGGGTGATGGGGGAAGCTCTAATCCGAGTTCCTTGGCACGACGACGCTTGATGATAGGGTGGAAGGTCTCTTTGGTAATTGCCACTGTGATACCAGTGAAGATGGCGAAGAAGATCGTTGCCCACTGCGTCCAACGCCAGCCTTTCCGGTTGACAATGAAACTTCCAATGACAGGCCTAGGAAATAGTTAGTAAGACAGAGAACATGGCAATAATGTTGATTCAAGGAGTATTAACCCTAGACCAGGACCCAAAAAAGGCGTGAGAATAAAGATAGCTGAGGGAAGAGCGCGTTGAACTGGTTTGAAGGTCTCATTGAGAGTTCCAGCCGCAATCGCCAGTGTTGGTGCGTAGCAGAAACCAGCCAAGAACCGTAAAATGCAAACCCCAGCAAAGGTGGGGCAAAATCCAACACCTAGAGTAAATAAAGTGCCTAGGCCTATCGCCCCTATGTAGACTGGGTATCTCCCCACAGTCTCAGAAAGAGGCCCGCCAACGATAGGACCAAGGGCTAGGGCGAAAACGTAGAGCGACAAAGGTAGTATGGCGACAGTGCTGCTAACCCCAAATTCTTCCATGAACTGCGAGTGGGCAGGTGATAGTATAGACACTCCAACGGTCCTGGATTAGATGTCAGATTTCAAGTCGTCTTCACATTGCGTGGAACTATGGAAGGAATAACCAACGTTGTAAATGCCGACCAACCAATCATTGCCACTTGCAGAATCTTTTGACTTGTCGGCCAGTTGTAAGGATTGCTCGGATCATCATCCCAATTCCATGTTTCACTGTGATTAGGTTTCTCTTCAGTTGTGCCGAGTGCATTTTCAAGCGTAATTTTGGATGATGATTGTAAAACCTCCACGGTGCCGTGTATATCGACCCCGAGGCCGTCTTCTAGTTGTACCATGTTGAAAATACCCTTGGGATGTGAGTGGTAATCTTGGAAAGGTACACATCGTGACAATCCTCCTTTATGAAGAATGATAGAATATATCGATAGAGTAATCGGTAATTCGTGACTATTGCGAGACCAGAAATTACTGCTCGTTAACCCTTCAACATACCCCAGGCCGAGGTTATATGGTCTCCAGTATCTGCCACGCCGCGTCCATTGCCCAAAAGCAACCCTTGAAAGGCCCTTTGAGATGGGTAAAGCGGGGATACCGAGAATAAGAGCATCTGATTGGTTGGAGAGGAGGGACTTTTTGATTATTCAACACTTGATTATTCAACCTGCAACCTGCCTGTGCATTTTTGAGACCTGTAAACTTGAGGGTGAAAGGGTCACTGGTTCGTTGAGATTTATATTTGGCTTGTTGAGTCATAGTGGTGGAATAGAAATTAAATTTGGGAATCTGTGGCAACGCTTAGCGTATTGGTGACATACACTTCAGACTCACCTTTGCCATACATATACATAAACTTGTTCCTTGGTCCCCATTCCATGAAAGGAGCCTCTGGCTTAGGCATGCCTTTCTTACCATATGCAGAGAAAAAGACGAATCAATATTCTTCTCATCAGCACCGGGCACTACCACCCGGCCGTTGGGTTTAGGCGACCCTCCAAAGTTTCATTATCACCCCTATCCCGGGCTCCGCAGATCACTGGTCCCAGTAGAGCGAGACATTCATAGCGGTTATGGAGCCAGACGCAGAAGGGATGCCACTCGCACGGAGAGTAATCATCGATCCCGCGAGACACACCCCAAAAATGTGGGATCGGTGTTTGGTGGGGTTTGAAAATCGGATGATTAATTTATATGTTGGGGTTAGGAAGATGATCGGCCGTCCACTAGAACGGATTGGCGTCGATACATATGCACAAGGGGAGATTTGAATATGGGTTTGGTCATTTTTCTGGAATGTTCGTTGGAGGCAAATACGAGGAGCGCTTAGAATGTGCAGATTACAACATCAGGTTGAAGGTCGGATATAACAAGCGATCTGCAGAGAAGCTGAACCATAATCAATCATGTGTTGCTAGCAGCCGCTTATCCGGTCTGACTCTTCGCCTCCGATTTCGAGTTACCCCCTTATCTCGACATCCACCTTGGCGATCCCGGAAATGCCGCTCCTGGATACGAGCCTATGCCATGCTGATCAACAACAAAAACCCTAGGGACCTTCCATATGGACAGAGATCTGAGGTGTGCCAATCGCATTTTGACAGAGGACGGTTCGCATGGCCAAAAGAGGGACATCAGGCCTGATTATTCAGGTGTCCATTTCCCCCTTTGTCATCGATGACCTAATCTCATGGGGCGTAGCCGTATATCCGGAAACACTTCGGCCTTCGGGGATTGTTTCTATGCTGATTTATTAATTGTTATTTTTTTACCTAAAAGATCAAAAAGTTCATCGCAGATTTCCTCTATATATTGTGCGAAATTCAATCATCGTTCTCGACCTGTTACAGAGCTATTGCTCCAGCAGGTTACATGCAGTTCTACCCCAAAGCGCGACAACAGCGGCCTAGCATCCACCACCCAGCTGTTCGGCCGCTTCGACTTGGTCTTCTAAAGGCAGCTACTGTCAATCTTCTACTCCTCCAGTTTCTATTTTTGGGTCTATTCTGTTACATATTTGGCGCTCTCTTCCAGCAGTCTGGACACATCCACAACATCAATATTTTGTTCGTTGATTACGATGGCGGCGCGATAGGCGATGCGGCCCGTGTCGCCTATCAAAAGCTCCAAGGACCCAGCTTTCCAACCTTTGTTGAGCGATCTGCCTCCGTGTACCCTCAGCCTGGCTCGATTGAAGGTGCAGTGTGTGACATTGAATATTGGGGAGCCTTGTACACCAGAGCAAATGCGTCGAACGCATTGAGTGCCGCGTTTGCGGGTGGGTCTGCTGCCTCTTCGTACGACAAGACCAATGTTCTCACCATGGTGTGGAACGAAGTGCGCTACCCGACAGTCATTGACTCAGCCGTTGCACAAAGCATCAAATTGCTCTCGGAAACGGCGCGTGTTGCGTACTCGCAAGCTAATGCGAAAGACGCTCTGCAGAGTGTTAACAGCTCTGATCCCGCAGCACTTGCAGCGTTTTACGACCCTTGGACGTTGGCCGACCACAATATTCTAGTCACATCACAAGGATCAAGGGCAATTTACAATACATTAGTTATCATTTTGATCCTTATCCAGGAATTCTTCTACCTGGGCACTGTCAATGGGTTATATGCTCAATTCAAAATCTACACATCGATATCACCTCATCGCATCGTCATCGTGCGCCAAATCATTTCTTTGATCTACACACTCGCCGGAGCCATGTGTACAGCAGGTGCAATCTGGGCATTCCGAAGTGGCTGGGATGTCAACGGAAACCAATTCGCCCTCACTTGGCTGGCATTGTGGCTCTTTGCGCATTTGAACTTCCTCGTCCTAGACGTCTTCACCATCTGGATTCCACCCCCCTACATACCGATGGCACTGATATCGTGGGTCATCTTGAATGTCACTTCCATTATTCTCCCATTCGAGCTGTCGCCTGCTTTCTTCAAAGTGGGCTTCGCCTTACCAGCACATGCTATCTTCCAGGTACTCATCGACATATGGTCTTCTGGTTGCAACCCCCAACTTTATTTCTCGCTACCTGTTCTCTTCGTCTACGAGGTTCTCGGTATCGTCCTGAGCTCCATCGGTGTTTATAGAAGGGCTCATTACGCGTGCATCAAACAAGAAATGGACGAAAAAGCTTCTGAGGAGCGAGTCACCACCATACTCCGCGAGCAGCAAGAGGCTCAACTGGTCAGACGGGAAACGATGCATGATGTCGAAGGAAGCGGAACATCGGACAGCGAGGATGAGCCAAGGGGTATGCAAAGACGAGGCACCGGCACGGCAGCAGACCAAGCGGATTTGGTCAACATGATCAGCCGCGAGATGTCACGGTCGAAGGTCGACGGACCAGATACAGGCCGAGATAGCACTGGGCCGTCTTTTGCCTTGGCCTACAAATATTGAACGACCCTCGGACTTGCTCCCGATGGTAAAAAGCGATCTTAGCACTTTAATAGAATTTAGAAACTATGTAATTTATCCAAATTCTGTACATTTTCATCCCGTACTCGGAATTCAATACGATACTCCAAAAAATATTGAATCAACTAACCATCACTATAGAGAGGACGATTCGCCCGAGAACCATCAAAATAGATGATACATAATCACTTACCCAACGCCTATTTCCCCCCATATGGTTCCTCGGCAAAATCAGCTACTGGAGTAGCCCAGCTCGGCCCAAGGAGCAGACGTGCGATATAGGCATCATCACTGGGATCCATCTCACTCTCCGTGTCACTAGCATCAATCTCCCTATATGGCTCCTCAGGAAAATCGACAATCTCTTTAGCCCATTTCGAACCAAGGAGCAACCGCGCGATATAGTTATCATCGCTGGGATCCATCTCGCCTTCGTCGTCACTATATTCTGCATCAGCATCCTGGTCAACCTGCTCATTGGGTTTATCAGGAAACAAGGAAGGTTCAAGAATCATTCGGTCGAGGGCATCTGCGACTATAACACTACTGTTTATGTCACTCTTGAGCAGTCGGATTTGTCCGGGCAAAGCCCGCTGAAGGGTATCACAAAGTTGCGTAAAACGAGCATCCTTCCCGAACTGTGCACAAATGCGTGCCAGACGAGAAATAGCGTTCAGCCTTGCAATTACCAGCGAGCGGTTCTCTGGGTTGGACCGGAGGTCGCGAATTCGGCGCTTGAGAGTCGTGAGCATACGCTCGTGTTGCTCGGCGTCATTAAGTGGCGGCATTGTCTGTAGATCGGTGTCCTAAAGAATGTCAGTATATGTAGTGGTTAGGCAGTACTTACCTAGGCATGGCAGATGGATTCCAGGATGCGAGCGTGGATCAGTCAGAGACGGGGTTATCGCTGCTGATGAGCCCCCGATGATGTGGGGTAGGGCCTATTTATTATTTCCTGGTTCTGATATTAGTTGGAAAATGGATCTTCCGGAAACAAAGGCCATTGTTGGAGATAGATAAAGGACACAATGATACAATACCATTGTTGGCGGGTTCGGCCATGCGAGCAACGTCCAACTCTTCTTATATGGAACAAAGCCAGCTGACAAAGGCTGCTCAAGGTTGAATGGAATGAGGAAAAAACACCGGTCAACACGAAAATTAAAACATGAGGTTGGATCCGATGGCGAGATGACGCGTGCTTTCAGAACAGTGGCACCAGAAAAAATGGGTTTGGTTGCCAGGGCTAGTATTTGAGCCAAAGCAGCCATGATAGCTCTTGAGGTATAAGGTTGTGAGAAGTGGATGAATACCACATTGTATTGATTTTGGAGGATTTAATTTGTTATGGTAAGGCGGATTGCAACAGTGGTTCATACATATGCAGTCTATTTACAACGCGCTGGTAGGTCCTCCCTCGTATCATTTGGCACAAGACGCCATTCCGTAGTTTTTGATACATGCGTATTGGCTTGCAGTGGGCGATTGTAGTCGACGGGACACTTTCAATGAAACGTACGCCTGGGGAGTGAGAGCATGACTTGGCAAATGAAGTAGTGCAATAGCCTATTTCCAATTTGGCACAGCGGGACCACCAGGTGAAACATGGTTGTCTATTGTTGCACGCTCTGTGCTCGGGTCGTTCCGAGGATGTACATCTCAGGAACATGTATTCGGCAGGGGTTGTTGGTCGGTCAGTAGGTAAACAGATTCAGGCCGTTCTCTTAGTCAGAGAGCTTGATCTGCCCGCAGAGGACAACATCTTCCCCAAATGGGTACCATTTGACATTCTTCAACCTCGCGGCGGAGATCGCATTTCCGCCCTCGTCAAAGCGCCTAGCAGGGGTGACAACGACACCACCTTCACCCAGCCACGTGGGAGCAATAGTAACAATGACACTGTCCAGCAAGGACATATAAGCGGGACTCAAAAGGGACTTGATGACCTGGCCACCACCCTCTATCATGACGCTTTCAAGACCGTTAGATTTCAGGGTGACGAGGAGATCAGGCCAGTCAATCTGATGTCGGCCGGTATGCGTTCTAATCATTTTAACTGAGACAAATCTTCCGCCGTACTTTTCCAGCAAGGCTTGCTTCTGGGCATTTGGGTTCTCAACTGCGGTGATAATCCATGGGGCAAGGCCACGCCCCTCTCTGCAAAGTTGGAATAGCTTGCTGTTGTCTGAGAACTCCCACCTAGCTGTGGGATCTATCACAACTGGTCTAGGCTGGCCAGCCAGGCCGTCCTGGCCATAACCACCAACTCCGGTGATTCGACAGTTGAGACCGGGGTCGTCTGCCACTGCCGTACCGACGCCAATGACAATCCCGTCATGGCGGGATCGTAGATAATGAGTCATTGCCTTAGACTGGGGGCCTGAAAGCACCGTACGTGCACCAGGTGACAGAGCCAGAGAAGAATCAAGCGAGGTCGCGAATGTGAGTGTTGTGAAGGGGAGATCAGATTTTGGTGCCGAGCCATCCTGGGGCGGTAGATGAGGCTCTAAGAAGCCCCTGTCTGACTCTGGAAATTCCAGTGCATCTCTGGGTGCTGAGCTCATCTGGATTGCTGTGGATTTCAAATGGTTCACACAATGGAGATACGAAGGTCTGAAGCTCTGAAGCTGGACCTGACCCGCTGATCCACTAAAAACATGTGATTTTAGCAGCTCGCCCACTTATATGTGATTATTAATGGTATTCGAATTACATACAATAAATTACTTAATCTAACAAAATCTCCAAGGTTATTCTCAGTCTTCTTAATAAATTTAATATGCGTTAACGGCTTATTAACATAGTATTGCGATATTATCGCTATGTACAACTTTCGATTTGGCCCGAAGCTGCCAGAATCGGCGTTAAATGGCGCCAAAAACGGCGCCGCTGGTGCCACGGCCGAGTTGCCCAACTACAAGCCCGAGACACCCTCACACGCTTGAGGCGTCTCGTTTATTAAGGCCGGCACAGCTTATCTCACCCTTTACATACCCACCACGCAAGCCCGGCTGACCTTCTCTTGCAATTGGCCTATGTAAATGAATACATATGTATCTTCTAATAATATACTCACCCATTTCTCACCCGGGCCACACCCACCGAACTATTGACCGTACATAAATAAGCCTAGCAGTCCCTTTACTATTAAAATTATGTTGTCCGAAAGGAATGCGGAGTATATACCAAGTGATCATTCATTCCATATTAGGTTATTTGTAATGTGGGCAAAGCCAGCACGCAAGTGGGTCATCAGTAACTAGTTGAGTGGGCAATGTCCTTCGCTTGCAGCAAGTTGTCCTGCAGCTTCTCAATTTTAGTTTGGAAGCGTGCATAGCAATCCGAGCCAAGCGGCAGGCGAAACAGGTCTCCTTTCTCAGCACCCATGCCGGTACCGTCTACGACTTCCAGAACCCTCTTGGCACATTTAACAGCATCGCCTGGCTGGGCGCCTGTGTTGGACTTGAACGCCTGGAGAACATGTTCCAAGGGGGTCCCAGCATAGTCCTTGTTCATGCCAGCGGCAGGCTCGACATAGGCGGACCAAAAGTTGGTCCGGAGTGACCCTGGCTCGACGACGAGCACTCGAATATTGAATGGTGCTAGCTCTTTTGCGAGGCTTTCAGACATACCTGCTCATTTTGTGTAAGCAAGTCATTCCCCAAAATAGATGCCTGTTTTTGGATAAGGGGCTTTGTAAAGCAACGTAAACTCACCTTCAAGGGCAAACTTAGTCCCAGCGTACATCGCGCATGTGGGCAGTCCATCAATCCCGGCACTACTGCTAATATTAACAATAGTGCCGGACTTCCTCGCCCGCATAAACGGAAGAACACCCTTCAACACACGAACAGGGCCGTAAACATTCGTGTTAAACTGAGCTTCGATTTCGGCCTCGCTCATATCTTCGATACTACCTAGTAACGAATACCCGGCATTATTGACAACTACATCAATAAGCCCACCGGACTTATTAACCGCATCTTCCACGGCTTTGGCAGTGCTGGAGCTTGTCACATCAAGCTCAATCCAGATCCCACCGAGTTTTGAGATCTGGGGGTTGGCTTCGGCTGCCTTAGCAGGGTTTCGGGCGGTGGCGATCACTGTATGACCGGCTTGGAGGGCTGCCTCGGCGATTGCGGCTCCGAGACCAGAAGATGCACCAGTGACAAGCCAGGTTTTGAATGCCATCTTGAATCGAGTGAACTCTCTCGGAGTGGTGTTGCGGAAATGCAGTGTGGGGGAATTCGGTACGGCACCGAAAATTTGGGTAATTCACATCGAAGGCCAAGAGTGTTGCTCGGAATTCAAGGCTAAATAGCAAACAGGTTATTTCTGCCATTTCGGAGGCAAACGGAGCGGAGTTTGGCCACTAATGCCGCTAAATCCGGTAGCATGCGAACAATGAAGTAGCCAGAAAAAGCATGATTGAAGCCATGGATATACATCACTTCGCTTGAAATTTTGAGGTATGCCCGGCCCAGGCCCGGCCCAGGCATAGACAGACTGGGGGAAGAGCGGACCGTGCCTTCGTGGATCTCGGACTCCATGTCAATGATCTGAGGGAGAAAGCTTGGTATGATATTGAAAATGTATTGGGATACAGACGAGAGATCCCCCACATAGGTCCGGCCCCACTCGCAGTTGGTGCCAAGAAGTAAACAATCACTGAAAGTCTACCAATCTAGCTTTCTGCTTAACCCCTATCCAGCTTCAAAATAAAAACAGAACACTTGGCGAGGAAGTGGTCTTGAACCATAGCTATGGAGATGGAAATCGAGATGGAAAGTCAACTGCGTCCTGTGAAATAAAGTTGATATCTCTGCCTGAGGCATATACACCGACCCCACCCAACAACATCGCCGACTCACGATTGGACAAAGACCAAAATAACAGGTCAGCAACAGAGGATCCTTGTGATGCAGCTGAAATCCTGCAAAGGCGGGGGCTTTTACGCGACCCCCTGACGTCCATAATTCCTCCTTTTCCACGGCGTTCATCCATATGAAATTCCACAATTATGTCAGATCCACCTCCCCTTTCGCCTTGGAGCCAATCAACCTTGGTGATACGCGATCGCGATCGGCAGAAGAAAAAGCGGATCAGCACGTCGAAGGTCCGAACGGGGTGTGTGACCTGCAAGTAAGTACATACTCCGTACAACGCCCAGTACAACGCCCAAAATCTCGTGTCAAGTGCCAGGTGAGCTCTTAGTGGACGAGGAGATCCGCACCGCGTAAACACGACGCAGCGATCTACCCGGTCATACGATCTCACTTGGGCAATAAGGCCGGAGCTAACACCCGTTTAAAGATCCCGTCATAAGAAATGTGATGAAACGCGACCCGCTTGTCTTATGTGCACTCGGGGTGGACGTGTATGTCAAGGATATACGGCGCCACCTGATAAGCGAACACGTGAAGTGCGAGATGCACGCACCGCAAAGAAAAATGGTGGTGCTCTAAACATTGTACATGTTGTTCAGCAACAAGCCCAATCCGCTGGTTTGGTCTACGTGCGTGATGGGAGTCAAGTTGGGTTATCGCGGATGGAACGTGATTATTTGTTTTCATTTCGTTCGTATACTGCTAGCCAGTGTGCTGGATATCACTTCGACCCATTCTGGCAGGTCCTTGTCCATCAAGTCAGTGAATCTTGCCCCGAGGTTCGCCATGCAGCTATTGGCATCGGTGCCTTGCATCGTAAATTTTCGAACCCTGGTTCCAACCGGAATGATATTTTCCCAATCCGACAGTCCACAAAGGCCATTGCTTGTCTTCGCAAGGCGATGACGAAGAGCCATCTATCGGATCCCGCGGCCACGGAGAAGATCCTGGTAACCTGTGTTGTTTTAGTTACATTCGCTCTGTTCCAAGGCGATGTTGATGCCGTTCGCTGCCATCTGCAAGCCGGCACTAAACTCCTCTGGGAGTGGAGGAAGGGAAATCCCAAAAGCCCGGCTGCTTCGGTTTTATTACATACATTTGTACAGCTCCATATTCATTGGGCGAGCGCTACCAGACTCCAGGATTATGTGGAAGGAGGCTATCCCTATCTTCAAGAACTTATCCATGATAACCTCGTGGATATCGCTGCACATGCCGATGAACCGTCAAAAGCGACTTTGCTAGTGTCTGTCCAATGTTGGGCGTTAATGCTCAGTGATCCGGTGTCGTTTGACCCGCAGCACACCAATTTGTCACGAGGATTTACATGGGACACTCCTTCGAACAAAGTCCATCGATTTAAAACGCAAGTCGAAGAGTGTCGTGCGCTTCACAGACATACCGGCTCTGCCACAGACCTCCGTGCCTTCATGGTCCTCCAGATACAGATTGAGATGATGGAAGTTATTCTCGTCTCAACAACATTCACAGGCTCTGAAACAGAATGGGATATTCTCTTTCCCCATTTTAAGAGCGTTGTCGATAAAGCAGAAATGTTGTTGAGTAGTTTCAACGACTTGCCCGACCCATTCTTTTCTGTCAAGGAAGGATTTCTAGGAAGCCTCATGCTTTGTGGGCTCAAATGTCGGGACTGGACGGTTCGGCAGAAGGTGTTGGCTATCTTCAAAAAGTACAATCGACGAGAGGGAATGTTTTGTACCGCCGAAGCTATTCACCTATTACAGACCGTCTACGATTTTGAGTCTGCAGGGATTCCACCGGGAGAGAATATACCCGAGTCCGCTCGTGTCCCCCTAGCGTACATCGCGGAATATCCCAACCTTTCGAAATTCAACACCAAAAGTCACATCAGATATCATGATAGAGATGGGAATTGGTACAGCAAATGGGTGACACAGTGACTTTTGGTACTGTCAAACTATTTCATGGTTAACATGGGTTTTATGAGTTATATATTTCGAGATAGATACACATACATCACTTCCTTCAGACGATCCAACACAACTATCCAGCAACATCCAGCAACAAAAGCAAAAACAAAAACCTTCGTCCATGGAATTCCATCGACAATGATCTGAAAGTAATCCCAACGTCATCTCATTCAGTATCGCACATCACAGCCCAGTGGGACAAAGTGGGCCGTAGGGGGCTCCATCCAGATGTCGCTGAAACCACGATGAGCTGCCCACACACGTCGGGCAGTAGAATATACTTCTCGGATCATACTTTTTCTTTATGAGCGCTAACGGCTCATAGTTCGTACCATAAAAGTTCGTCGCCCACAAGGGATCGTTGCGATCGGCCTTTGTTGCAGTTAGTCAGGTTGTTAATTCACATCAAAGGAAGAATATTCATGCCTCATTCATATAGCTCCCGAGGAGCGGGTCGAGCGCTCTCATGGCCCCTCCCTTGATATTAGTGATGTCGTCTTTGACATTTTCAGCAGATGAGTGATTAGTCCAAGATCTGGCCACAATGCTGACAATGTACGTGGACCGCCAGGCAGGATTCACACTGGAGGATTTGTCAGACGAATCATTGAGGACCTTTCCACCCCCGACGAGCTCGACAGTATTGAATGTAAACTCCTCGAAATTGCCCGCAGTGATCCCAATCATGTTGCGAAGGGCAGTACGACTAACCGTCAAAGCAGCTTTGCCAAACATCCATGATGTCATGGCCGAGTTAGGAGACGCAACCCCAACTGGCTGGGATACACCAGACATGGCCTGGAAGTATGCCCCATACGTTTGGAACTCATACCACGCCACCAATATATGAAGTGAAGAGCCATTATACTTCTGCAATGTCTGAAAAAGTGGATCAAAGTCTTTCTGAGACTGGACAAGGGACTTGTTCATAGCAGCGACACCGTGCATATAGCTGGCTGTTTGATTCGGCATAGGGCTGTTAATAGACCAGAAACCATAGCCGGAAAATCCTGCATCCATGATGTCGGGATATTGCTGGTAGACATCGGTAATCGCGTCTAAGAGTGAGTCCTTGTCCTTTGCCAGTGGAGTAATTACAAGGGACTGTGCGACAACAGGCTTGCTGGGATATACTTTGACGGTCATCGACGTGACAACGCCGTAAGTACCGCCCCCTCCACCTCGAATGGCAAAGTACAGATCCGAGAACTGACAAGAATTGGCCGTGACGATATCGCCATTCGCCAATACAACTTGGGCCTCTAGTACTTGGTCTGCGGCAAGCCCGTAGTCATGGCTGGCTGGTGAGTGTCCCCCACCCTGCGTGTAACCGCCAATACAACCAACGGTCTTTTGAAACAAGATCAGAATTTTGCTTTTTTGAGGGAAGGAATCTTGCGAACCGGGTCTCCCCCGCCAACAACCGTGAGATTACGTTCAAACACAACTTTGTATACGTCTTGCCAAACATAGCCCCCGGCAATAACAATTGCGGAACCAGCCCAGTCGCTCGTCGTACATCCATTCGAGGGAGTATACTTTTCCTGGAAAAAGATTCCCTTTCGAATGTACTTGATCCAAATCTGCAGTGCTCCATAGCCTTCAGATCTACAAACAAGTGATCAGTCAAAATAGCGCGTTTGTTGAACGATCGTGTGCTACTAACTTCCCTAGCATGTCGTGCCCCGTATTCCTAATCACGAGACGAACATGATTCTCCTGTGCAAATTTGATACCCGCTGCTACCTCCTCGGGCTCTGTTGCATTGATGGTATACACTGGAGCTGGCCCTAGTGTACATGTGCGAGGGTGAGGTCTCATGGCAATTGGAGGGCAAGATTCCTCTGTAGGACCAAAGTACCCGACAGGAGATAGCTGTTGGAATGTGGAATTCGACCACTGCGAAGCCACATATGCGCATTCATTGTTGTCTTGGTAAGTGCCGGGGTAACATGAGATAGCGACTGGAAGGTTGCGGATCAATTTTCCAGATACCGTAGCATTGAGGGAATCCCATGTGCTCGGCGAGGGCCAACAAGAATCTCCAGGAGTCTGAATAGTAAGTCAATATTGGTCGATGAAAATGCAATGTGGGCGTTTTTCGGATCGGATTTTATAAAATCGACTTACACATTTGCATGAAGCCTGAAGACCCGCATAGCATAAGCTAGCGCATTGCAATAGTGAGAGAACTTTCAACAACATTGCTAGGTTTGCTTAAAGGTAGACTTGGTTGTTGGAGTGGAAAGGACATTTAGGGCAAAGATCGTGTCTTCCTAACCATGCAAAGGCATTTTCCCGTAGGTGTCATGTGGAAGGCAACCCGATGATTCTGCATGAGAAACGCGAGTTTTCCTGCTTTGAATTATCGTGAATGTGGTTTGTATAATTATTAAAAAGGCTGGCACAATAACTTTCGCATTGGGGAGGCCTAGGCTTCGGTTGTCGGTGCCCAACCCGAAAGGTTTCAAGAATGGCCCGAAGGGGATAAAACCCTATTCCAAGGTTTGCGAAGAGCCTTGTTGGCAGGAAATACGTCCTTCAGAGCTTTGTGGGCTATCCGCACCCTGTTTGCAAAGCATCCTCTTGAATACACCCAACAACAGTTTCGAAAACAACGACAGGGGTTTGGGGTTCACTAAATTTAAATCCAGGCTGCATATCCTAGCCCTTTGGATGACCTCGCTTGCCGCCCTGAGGACACTGACTACCTAATAAACAAGCAAATCCCTTGTTCCCAGGCGCCATTCATAGGTAAACGCCCGGTTTTCATCCAAAATAAGATTAGCAACGTAGTGTCCCGAAGTAGGTACTCCGTGTGTCCCACTAGCATAAGGGGTAAATCTTTAGAGAGAAATTACTCCTAGACTCTTAGATAATTGCCTGCATCTAATCTGTGTTGCCCTCCTTCTAGCCCCGCCTACGTTGACTTCAGACCTGACAGGGTTCCCTAGTCTTCTCTCTTCCGTAATGGTAAATAGTCGATCAAATAACCGTAGCCTATCACCGTCATTCCCAGATAGCATGTGCACAAACAAATTAGTGGAATGACTCCTGATGAGCTCACCCCAAGCATCTATCCACGGTGAACCAAATCTGAGCTATACTGGAGCGCCCCGTCTGTTGTCACTTTCTAGACAAAGGTGTCCATATAGTGTTGCAGTGTCATCAATTCCATGCCTATGGACGGACTTCCTACTCCCCAAGGGGTGGTAACTGAGCTCTCAGTGAACGGCCTCATTGCTGTCACCTGGGTGGGAGCAATACTCGGCATCCTCTTTACGTCTGCTCGAATCGCCGTTCGAATCGTGTATGTAAAGCGTCTACTAGCGGATGACTACTTCATGTTGCTTGCCTTGACCTTTTTGATAACGAACGCAATATTACAGACCCTACAGGCACCACATCTCTATTACGTGGTTCTCAATATGACAGGGCCAGATATTGTCCACCACGGACTCCACTACACCTATTATGAGTTTGCGATCATTGGGATCTTCTGGTCCGTGCTATGGAGCGTGAAAGCCTCATTTTTGGCGCTCTTCTGGATGATATCCAACGGACTGCCCCATTATCGGCGAGTCTGGTGGGCGACTGCTGTGTTCGCAGCCCTAGCATACATCGGATGCTGGATTGCGTCGGTGTGCACCTGTCACCCGTCGTCTAATTACTTCAAGTTTGGTACAAGGTTCCATTCTTGGATTTTTGATACATATATCTAACGTTTGGCAGGAAAATGCACAAAGCCAATTGATCAGAGAGGATCTGTCATCTCCATATCGTATAGCACTGCAGTGGATATCCTTACGGACATATTGAGTACAAATACCCCTCTCACCTTCTATTAATTCTCGAGTTAATACCATTGAACAGTCATGTCCCTCCCCCTTCGCATCATCTGGCAAGCAAAAATCAACATGCAGCAAAAGATCGGACTGGCGATAGTTTTCTGTCTTGGAATCGTAATTGTCGCAGCGGCAATTATCCGAGCAGTTGCAATCACCGGAAAGGCATACTCGGATCAAGCAGCACTAGCAGTATGGAGTATTGTCGAATCATCGATATGTACGTTTGTTTGATTAGCACGTTGACGATTGATTGAACTCTAATGACCACCGAAATAGCCATAATCGTCGGATGCCTACCTCCATTCCGATCTATTATCTCCACCAAGCCAAATTCTACCCAGTCTCCTAACGGCTCCTCTGGCGTCACGCCGAATTCCTGCCATCGAGATTATTCTGCACGTGGGAAACATCGTTCCAACACCGCCAGCTGGAGTGAACCTCCATTTCCATTACAAGATCTCTCGCCCTATCAGAATAGTCTAGTTTACCGAACGTGTGCACAAGATGTGTACATAAGTGGAGGTCAAATATTGCCGAACAACGTGCTGCATAGTGCATCGGAGGGGGCGCTTAGGGGTGATATAGAAATGGTACAAGAATTTGTGAGTTCAACGCTAGTATATATATTCTACTACGAATACCTAACTACAGTGTGTTCACAGAGTGTGGTATCTTCCAGATGATGCCGTCTGTATGTACAAGATGGATCTAATATATTTCAAGCATGTCTGCCAGACCACATGGTATGGTTAATTGTAAATGTCTCTCCTGGCCCGATGCTAATACTATTTTAGGGTATCTCAGCGTAGCTTATCGTAGATATCAATATTCCAGAAACATCTACTATCGGTAATGATGGTTAGATAGTATTGGAAAGAACGCATCCACACCAGTCTTGCCCAATGGTCGGTTTAGTCCCCTACATGACACCATCATCGGGGTTGGCGTCGCGGTTCCACTTGGTAATAGCACTTGCATCTGTTCCATAGGCTCTGTGGGAACGTCGCGCTCCCTTCAGAACATGTAGATCTGGCCTTCTTGTCGCTGAGCTCTCAGGATAGCCTTCGAGTAGGCCCACAGATTGCTTGACGGCTCCCATGAAGCTGGTGGATGGCCACTGAGATAGGCGCATCTCTTGGCAGGGTGCGGCCCAAAGCCGCAGAAGGAACACATGTTGTTGTCATCCTTCTGTGCGCCGTTGCGCATTTCCCGTACGTATTCGTGAATGTCCTTGCCGTCGGCAGGTTGATTGCGAAGACTCCTCTTCTTCCTCTTAGCAGTGGTGACGGTGTTGTCGTTGTTGTGGTTACCGCTGTTGTAGCCGCCTCGGCCACCTGGGTTTCCTCCTCGGCCACCTCGGCCGGCATTGTTGTAATCAGCGTTTGTGACACCTTCTATGTCAGCTGCTGCTTGGAGGACTCTCCAGTATTCCTCCACTTTGTCGAGATTGAGCTTCTTAGGCTCCAGGCTTACAATCTCGTCCATGACAAACTGTACCATCTTCACTTCCAGCTCCAAGTTTTGCAGGACCTGGGATAAGGCGTGTACTGGGTGGGGTGCTGCTTTGAATTGACCAAGCACGTGGTACTGTCGCCGGTACTCCTCGATGTACTCGCTTGCCGAGTTGTAGTCCGATCGTTTCATCCTATCGAACTTCCGTATCTCGAGGAATGCAGTTTGCATCCGATCACTGCCCTGCGTCATTGACATGAGTTGATCATACAACTGGTCGGCGTACTTCGGCATCTTCGACAGGTTACGCAGCTCGTTCTGGAGCGTCACGTCAATTTGGTTGTACATCCAGCTTGCCACCAAGCGAGACCAGTACTTCCATCTTTCGTACGACGTGTGTGTTTTGGCAGGTCGAGGAATGTCACTATCAAGCAGCCATTCCAGCGCGTATGGAATCAACCGGTGGGCTAGTGCTAGTTTCCATCCACTCGGGTCAATGTCATTGTGTTCCAACGTCCTAACCTTCTGAATGTTGGTCATTGCAATCGCTGGCAGACCATGTCCCTGGTGGGACGGCTTCTTATCCTCATCATCATCACTGTCGCTTTCGTCTTGTGTGAAGCGGATCGGGTAGTGTAAGGATGGGATCGCGTCGGGGCCCAATGGATTGGTCGATGCGTCGGAAGGGTAAGGGTTGGCGTCCCCCTTATCCGTCTCACGGTCGGCCATGATTGGATGGTAAATGTAAAGCTCGGGACCTCGGGAGCTTTAACCGGCGGGGTCGAAGGATTCCTTGGAAATGATTGGCTGGACGCAGTGTACCACGCCCAGAAGTGGATCAACTGCGGGGTGAGATCGTCCGGATGAAGACTTCAGAGAAAAGAGATGCTAGTGGTCCTACTAGCAGAAGAGGCTCATAACCTAATACAATGCTTATTGGAAGCAATATGTACTTGGATGAAATATTATTGTTGGACGGAGAGAGAAGAGAGAGGGGGGAGGGAGAGAGAGAGAGAAGCTATCTGTGCGTTCAGAGTTGGGGACCGGGGCAAACCTCCAAGTGAGCGCCAGGCTTGATGGATTGTCTGATACCGCATCTTTCTACTACCTTTCCGTTTTGATGTTTGTTTTGTGTTGGCTCGTTAAACACTTGCCAATCTAGCGCCAGCTCTTGGGCTGGAGATTTAAATAGAGTTCAACAACTCCCGCTAGGTAGTCCAGCGATGCGAAAAATTAATGTGAATTCTTACATTCTACCGTAAACCTTGATATCTTTACTTGTAAACCTTGACGCCGATCCTAAGGTTGATAACTCCGTATATTTACTCCTTACTTTCCAAACACTCGCTTAATCGACCCTAGCCGCGATTTCTTCTCAACCACCTTACCAATCTTACCCTTTCCCCTATGAAGCTCCCGCAAGCGCCATAGCATCCCAAGCGCACTACTAACCACGATGTTTTCTCCAACGGAGTTCTGACCAGAAGGGAGAAGAAGAAGCCCCTCACTATATGACAGCCACAACGAGTCGTCAAGCCCGATGTGGTAGTATACAGCCTGGATATCAGCATCGCTGGGTTCCTGCTGCGCCTTCTGTGGTGTAGGGTTGCGGACAAGTGTATACCGCAGGCGCCCATTCCGGCTGGGGTGGATCTGCCATTGATAGCTTGTTGCTCCACCGTCGGCATCTGGGACCTGGAAGGTGAAGAAAGGGTGATTGACGATGCCATTGCGCGTTGAGGAGGGGGGAATAGGATATGTCACATCAAGGAATATCTTGGTTTTATTTGCGCCGTCTGTGGTTAAGATGGCAGCTTCCTCTTCGATGGTGGATATCGCCCTGCGGGGATGAGTCTCACTTTTTACGGAAGTTCAGGGGAAATGCAACGTACAATTCAACCTCAGCTGCAAAGGATGACGTTGCTCGGCATTTCACCAATCCCACTACCGCTCCTTCGTCTTTTTGACGATTGAAATCGACATAGTACGCGACGGTATTATCGTCTAGTCCATCGCCCTGCGGTTTCGGCATGACTCCTATGGCTACCGCGTATTTAGTACACCCGATGGGAAGGGTACCCTTAGCAGCCGCATACTGGGTGCTGATGTCATTAATGGCGAGATGCGTCGTATTTCTCTCATGGCGAGGGATGTACAGCGCACGTGACAGATGGGCAAGGGCCGCGGCATCGGGATGTCCAATTTGCGAGCCAGCGGAGCGGGTGATTTGGTCATGCGATGTGTGCTGTTCCCAACCGGGGGTATACCCCCCTTCGGCCATGTTGGTTGATTGAACAAGGTTCTGCAATCAAGAACACTGCGTGGGTGGTGTATGCGATCCGTATGATCACTGCTACTGGCATGGAGGCAAAGCGGGGAAATCAAGGGTTCATATATATATTTGAGTGGGCTGAGCTCGGCTGGCGATGAACACCCGGGGCTGGTTCCTTGGTAAGCATTAATTGGGGTTAAATTGGCCGATAGGACAAGAGCAATTCAAAATTGACTTTGTGGAAGGGGCTTGCTTAGACTAGAATGAGGATTGCCTCCGTTCCCCGCGATGTTTTAATTAGCGTGATCTTTCAGCCTCTTATGTACATACCAATGCGTTTTGACCACGGCATATCTATAGATGACAGCCCTAAAAGAAAATGAATCAAAAGGAACATCGGGTGATTGCCAACAATCAGTACGGATGCTCCTTAGTTCATTTTATTTCTGCCTCTTGGAGCAACCTCCAGGTAGATCCGCTCATTGGCCAAAACCCTGTAAGTTTCCTCCCGCAATCATCCTTTGCCTCGTAAGGATTCGCCCCATGATCTAGCAGGGAGCGAGCTATGGCCCTACCCTGGCCGAAAATAGCATACGTCAGCGCAGGCTGTCCTGACATATCAGTGATATCCGGATCTGCGCCACGTTCTAGTAGCAAATTGACCATCGATTCCTTGACTTCATCCACAACCCAGAGCAAGGTGTGGTCAAATATGCCATGACCCTATTTTGGTCGTACTATCGAAGGAAGATTATTTATTAGGCAATTTACTATAGCATTAAAGTCTAGATAGTAATAAAACGATCTATTAGAAAGCTATATAAATAGAGAAAGCCTATCGAGAAAATCAAGGCTCAGACGATTATAAAGATAATTCGGCAAGTAAGGAACCTGGGGCTTCCGAGAAGCTATATCGATATAATACCGGAGTTCTACGCAATTATATTCGATTTCGGGACGTTAGTCCCGGAGAAAGTTCCAATAAAAGCAATTTTATACGCGAACCCTACTCCTGTCGTTACTCGACAAGGGAAGGTCCTAATGAACGCGATTCGGCTCTCTCCCGTCATTAATCGACCAGGGAAAGCTCCGAGCAGAGAACGATCCGTTCCAAGGTTGAATCGTATGATACCAAACCAAAAAGGGACTAGGTAAGGTATATACTTATGTATTGTAACAGCTCTAAAAATTACCACTCCCAGCATCACTTTATTGCAACTCAAGCGCAAACATCCTACCCCACCAAAAGATGGCCCGAAAGCATGCTAACTATTGTTCGGCAAAGCTAGGTCTCCTCTAGTACCTCATAGGCCATTATTTGCAACAGAGTGAAGAAAATATATGATGCGAGTCTATCTCGGATATTCCCCGCATAGTCAATAGCGAAATTGTGTGGCATGAACGTAGAGAATGATGTATTTAGTATGCCACTGCTAAGAATGTAACAAGATGAAGTGATTATTTGATATGGAGTTTGAGGCACTATGGTTCACACAACACATAATGCATTTATCATCTCTGCAAGTCGCCGGATCCTATCGTTATTTGAGCCAGTATATAGTCTTGTTCAGGAAGGGGCTTATGCATGGAAACACCTTTATTCAAAGAAGAAAAGAGCGAAACGTTAGAAAGATTGGGTACAAGACATCCAAGGGCTGCGGTCGTAAGTGTCAATGTGAAGGGGTAGGGGTACATGAAGGGTAATAGAAGGTGACATTAGGTGCTCAGAAACAGACTGAGCCCATCTCGGCCCAGCAACAACCAGCATACTTTGAACTTGTACATAAAATACATCGAGATCAAATCTAGTATATGGCCAGGGTCAGACAGGAAAACTTTTGAGCACGTATCGGCAGTTATGCCGCTGCTCCACTGGGCTAGCTTTGACAAGGCCCACTTCGGATCAAACTCGAATGACCAGTTTTGAATATCCTCTGTCCATGATAGGACTGGGGCAAGCTCAGAAGCGGGGGGTGATATAGGAGAGAGCTTATGGTCCGAGTCGGTATCAGACTCGGCGTCGGCTTCTGAATTGGTTTCAGATGTAATAGAGTGATTTCTCTGCTTATTCTTTGTGCTTGACTTAGACATTGATGAGCGGAGCTTGAAGAGCTTGACTGATACCTGCACTCGAGTGCGGAGATGATGACTGGATTCACAGCTTGCGGGGGACATCCTGAATGTCATTTCCACGCGTTCGTTGGGTGATAGTTGGGCACTGGCTTGGGCTTTATATTTCACACTTGGAATAGTGATGCAGGGACATTGGCATTGCGATGGAGGCTCAGGGACTTTAGGAGTGGCTGTGACAATCTCGGAATGGCCGTTGTCTGAGACTGTATGCAAAGGTGTCCACCCATCTTGGGTTGCCGCTTTTTGATCTGCATTCCAACCCAGTAGTAGCTGAACTATCTCATGATTGCCGTTATAGGATGCTAGTCTGAGTGGTGTCCATCCTCCTTTAGCTGACGTAGTGGCATATGCACCCGCTGTAAGAAGCAATTTGGTTAAATCGGCATATCCGGCTGCTGAAGTAAAGTGGAGTGGCGTCCATCCATCATCATCGACGGTCATGACATTGGCCCCTGCGTCAAGAAGAACCTGGGTTGTCTTCAAATCACCTCGGTAACACGCGACTGTCAGAACTGTCCAACCCAAGGAGACCTGCTCGTTGGGTGTGAACCCTTTTTTTCTATCAGGTACCGCACCGTCTCTGGCAGGCGAACCAACACTGCATAGAATAAAGGACTGTCTGACATCTTTCTGCTTTCTGCATTCATTCTCTTCAAGGTTTGATCATTTTCGTCCATCCAGTGTCTCCAAGAATCCCATGTTGGATTGCTTGAATCAAAAAATGAATTCATCTGTTCCACCGCTTTACTGTCATTGAGATCGTTCACTGCGGAGTATTCATACCAATGGCCAGCTGCATAATCTAGGAATGACCCAAAGATCTTATCATCGTGCAGAGGAGAACTGTTCGACCAGACCTTTGGGATATTCACATAGCACAGGCACATCCTGGAGAAAAAGATACTTTCAATTGACTCGGTAGATGATTGGAAGGTTGGAATGGTCAAATCGAGGGGCATGTTGCGTAGAAGGTACTCCTTCACTGAAAAATGCGCAAGATGTACGGTCTTCAATCCAATGTGCAGTTCAGATTGGGAGGTTCGAATTTCAAGAAGAGATCCACAGAGGTTGACCATCTCACTATCGATATAATCTTTATCAATGGTATCTGGCATCTCATCGAGTAGCAGTTCATTTTTCTTTTCATCGATAAGCAGGGCTTCTGTGAGCTCTCGGATAGTCAGTGGTCGAAAAGCAAATGCCGTCCAACGCAACAAGGCAAATGCCCGAGCTCGTTCTCTTTCAGGTAATCTTGCCATCTTCATCCAATTCCGTTCGTAAAGGTGTTCCAGCCCGGCTGGAGTCTTGTCGATTGCATCCTCCAACTGCTTTTGGTTCTTCCAACTGCGGAGAGAATCTTCCTGCATCTTAAGCCAGAGAAATTGTCCATTGCATCCAGCGGCCATTTTCTGCGAAATATCGGACTTCGTCGCTTCAGTCTTGTGAGGAAGTCGTTTTTCCACGATACTCATTGAATACAACTCTATATCCGAGCTGACATCTTCAAGAGAGATCTTATGTTCAAATATGTTAGTCCCATCGATAGGGCTGGTGAGGCCATGTCTGATTTCAGGTTCGTTGCGACTAACGACCAGGATTCGGGTGGCTGTGCCCTTGGTCGCCCTTGTGATTGTCTCCAGAAACACAGTGACTGAATGGTCTTCTCCTCGTGTCCAAGTACATTCATCTAAGCCATCCACAGCAAATGTACATCCATGGATAGCTTGAGAAATTTCTTGGAGAAGCTTGATGATATCTGCACGAGTTGCTGTTTGGCTGCATTGGCTTGTCCATCTTTCATGGATTAGCCTAAACGCGGTTGGGTGAGATGCCATTTGGGAGATCCATGACCGTATCGCCACAAAGGGATCAGCCCGAGTCTCAAAATCGGACGAAAAGAAGAAATGGGCAGTAGGCTCTTCGATTGTGTCGGAGAGATGCTTGATCAGTCTGGCACAGAGGGTAGACTTTCCGAACCCTGCGGGCCCATTGATCCACAGAAGCTTTGCTGCACCTACAGCAGAAAAGTCGGACGAAGACCAGTTGATAAATGATTCTTCGGTCAGAATCCAGTCGCACGTGCCGTCCAATCTTTTCTCAGTAAAATCACCAAATAGTTCATTCGGAGAGTGGCGGCCCATCAGCCATTTTTCCACGTCCCGTCTTGTTTCGGCTTCGCTAATTAGACAAAGGCCAAGACCTGGAAGTGCCATGGGACCAACCTTCAATCTTTTCCCCAAATTTATTGAATATCCGTTTAACATCGGCAATCCAAGTTTCTTTGCTTCCTAGATATGCTATTAGGGATATATCAATTAAGGGGGTGATAAAATTCCACTTACCATCAGTACCACCAAAGGTATTTCCACAACTGCTAGGTCCAGTCAAAGGAACCAATATATACAGTCGATCCACTAGCTGCCCAAATTGTTCGACCTGGGCTATGCGTTTGGCCTTGTCTCTCATTGCCCACTCAAGCCTCCGTCTCGTTGATACAGTTGGATGGACATTGACTTTGAAGGAGATTCCACTTTTTGCAGGCCGGGCATCAGGCCCTAAAAATGTGGACGGGAACCTGATTTCCGAATCACTTCCAATGTCACGTATGACCGACAAAAGTCCTTCGACCGTTGCGAAGGTTCGTGGGTCATTGAGAGTCTCGTGATGGTAATCTAACAAATCCTTTTGGCCAACTCCCACTGCCTGGCCCCATTTTTCAAAACGAAGCTTATCGGCCTCAAATCGAGCTGCTAGTGCGCGCGAGTCATTGCTGAAGTCCTTCCAAGAGTCGAGCCTCTCCAGAACATCCAAGCAAGAGCTGAAGAGCCCCGCCAGTCCTATAATTCCAACGGCCAATCCGACTGGTTCCATTTTGTCGTTCCTTTTGAGACTACTTCCCACACTGAGAGGTGTATCAACTGCAATGTTGTAAAAAGCCTGCCGGCTACAATTAGATTTTATTCTCAAACCCAGCACTGCCCGATGGCTACTTGGGTAGCAGCGGCTTTGTGTTGACTCCCCGAGGCTGAACTCTCATGCAACCGTCATGGTCGCCATTTCAATAAACCACTAATAAGAAGCCTGTCAGAATTGGATATTGAGCTGAGCACCGCCACAGATGGCGGGGTAATTTCCTCCCCAATGTCAGTTTTAGTCCTGTCGTATTCCCGATGCTGACGTGGCCACAAGGCTGCGATTATGAATCCTTCGGGTAGAGATCTGCAGATGAGCCTCGCCCATCCTTGTCACCTCCGCCCACATGAGATCGTAAAATAGGCATCCGATTTGATGGTAATAACTCGATTCCAGCAGGGCAGAGCTCTGGACGCACCAACGATATTTCTATTATGCTGGAGCTATCGAACCGTTACGATTCCCATTCCCAGTACAAATTCCTTGGTTTCTATAAGAAATTCGTCATTCCCTTAGGTGGCCGGTTAAGCATCCCTATCCGCTAGAATTGACCGCCGCTTAACGCTTTACTAAGATCGTACTCGGCCGTACCGGTTGAATGCAAAAACGGGTTCAATGCAAAAAAATAGATTTAGGTACCTTTTCTATAGGATACATATATAAAAGGTACTTAAAAGCTAACATTATTTAAACGTGAATGCGAAAAGAAACTAGTCCTGTGCATCTCTAGAAACCCAGGGGCTGGAAAGTCATACATTGCTACCAATATGATTCGTCACCTAAAACGAAAGCCGCAGGTCTCTCTGGGATTCTTCTCTTTCAAGGACGACTATCCCACAACCCAATTCAACATTGAGTCTTGGCCATGGGGCAATGTAGGTGGGGGCCGGTGGCCGGTACGGGAAATTCGGTCTGTGGCCGAGCCCTGGAACCTGACCAGTTAGAATTCGGCTCAAATAGGATCCATGCAGGTACCCCGGGGCTCTCTTTTAGGTAAACGAGGATAAAATAACTAACTAACTAGTTATTGGACCCTAACCCTGAATCTTTTGATTCCCAATTTCGTGGCGCTCATTAGTAGTATTCTTGACTCATTGTTTCAACCCGTATAAGTAGCGCGTCTCCTGTTTTTCCTCCTTTCTCTTGAACCACGACTCTACAATCTTACTCAACCCTACAAGTACAGAATAGCTACCCTGATCGATAATCCCAACATAAAAAAATGGTCAACACAACCCTTCCCACTGCCGCATCCCTGCTGATGCTGGCAACGACCGTCTTTGCCGCGTGTGAAAGCATCAGCTACACCACTTGCGCCGACACGATCGTCCACTGGTACGATCCGACAAACGGACAAGTCTGCGATCCGATCGATTGCGGTGGTGGTCGCGCTCCTGTCAAATACGACGAACCCTGCTGCGCTGCCTACAGGGGCACAGAGCCCTGTGTTTCCACCACCTCAACTCTCTCATGCTGGTCGCCTTCAACCGTCGCTGCTTCCTCGACAATTGCGTCCGCTAGCTCTGCTGAAACTACCTCTGCATCTACCACTGCCACTGCCACTGCCACGGCTAATACCAGTGTTCCGTCATCTACTAAGGCGGCCGCGGAGACTTCCTCGCACAGTATTTCAGGCACTACCACTGCTCCTTCGACTACAGAGGCTCCAACTCAGTCGACGAGCTCGGGGACTGAAACTAGCTCGGCTAACTCGAGTAGCTCTGCTCAGCCAGTCTCGACCAATATTGCCGGGACCCATGGTGGTCCATTGATGGCGGTTGCTGGGGCTGTGGTTGGCGCTGTTATTCTTATTTAGTTAGGTGAATGTCCGGAGAGATAGAGCATACCGCTCCGATGCCGGTCCATGTCACATTAGGTGTTCTATGTAATAGATTTGTAAAATATGATATAAAAATATGCAGTGTACCTATAAACCCTTTCGGGTTGAGATCTTGAAATTAATTGCAGGTTAAGGGTCATCTGACAAGATGCATTGACCCCTCGGCTAGGCCCTACGGGGCACCGGGCTCAGATGGGGCCGTCACGCCCAAGCAAACTACCTTAGTACAGGCTAGCACTTAAACTAGAATGGGCGCTTTTCATCACTTTTTCATAAATAGGGGGCCAACTAGGAGCTCTTTGGTCCACATTGCCAGAGAGAATATTTATCCGTCTAACTCATTCGTCGATTGTTTTTGTCATTCACTTTTGTCATTCATTTATATTGATCATGGCGCGATATCCTGTTGTTTTCGTGCTCTTGGCCCTCCTCGCCGCTACTTTAGTCACTGCATTTAACCAAACATTGGAATTTGAGAATTCGAATAATCTTAGCGGATCCCTCCTTGAGAACTAATTCATGATACACTTTGAGGATGAAATTAGGATCTTTAATGCCAGGTTTCAAAGCATGGATGAAACCCTGCAAAGTGTTCCAATTCTTAATAAACAAAGGATCTTAATAAACAAAGTATTAAGATAAATAAAGAATCAACACGATTTCGCCGTTCAGCTACAAGTACTCTGTTTTTCCTGCGCTCTTGTGGTCTGCGCCATTGGCAGGTCTGCTGTGATATCTTTTATATAATGTACAAACGACCAAAAGATGACTACTGGGCATCTGCGATAACTGTGGCTTTAATTTTCTTCCTTATCCGCGTTTTACTAGGTTTGACGGAGTCTGGATTTGACGCATAAGAATGAGCTGATTCCCGAAAAAGCAACTATCCAAGAAGCTAACAAGCTAAAGGCCCGATGACCCAGATCCTAAGCAAAGTATCGGCAAAGTATCGTTACACATCTTTGCTCGAAAGAGATTCAACAAGCCCATAACAATAGCCCTTCCAACAAACTTTGCCAAAAGCCAAGTAGACATTCATCATGAAGCCACTGCAGGGCTTTCAAATGCTTATGAAACAGTGATGGAGGAGGATCCACTGCTCTCGTATCCCTCAGTGCTGACAATCTGGTAGTTGTGCGAGCCAAGACTCATTCCAAGAGAAGCCCAAGCGTTGAAGTGGTTAGCAGTGGTGACAGTTCCGCTGGAGCGCTTGGAGCGGCGGATGGACCAGTACTGGTCGAAGGTAGCAGTTCCTGAGATGGAAGGCTGGTTTACCTGCTGGTGGGTATAGATGTCATAGACGGATCCATCGCTGGTCACGGTTCCCTTGAAGGTCATGCTGCTGCCGGGGTTGTATTCGCCGTAGCTTTCCATGATGTAGTATTCGACGAGGGGGCTAGTGGTCCAGCCGTAGACAGCAAGGTAAGCATTTCCGGAGGGGTTAAAAGACCCGGAGAAGTTGATATTTCTGTCGCGGTATACTTGTAAGTATATTATCGGGAGAAAAAGAGGCTTGACTTACCGGGAGCTTCCAGTAGCCCAGCCCTTGCCAGAGGTGAAAGATCCGCAGTTGGTCCAGTCGACGCTGTATTGACCCGCAGCACCGTTGGTGTAGGAAACACTGCCACCTCCGTTGGTCCAGAAAGAATAGAAGTAGCCATTGCTAGTTCCTTGTTGGCTCGTGGTGATCGCGCGCTTTTCTACCTCGCTGGGAAGCGCAAAGGCAGTTACAGCGGCACAGGCAGCCACAAAGAGGCTTGAGAAAGAGACCATGATGAAGGATCAGATGTCTTTGGTAATTGAGGAAGACGAATAGATTGGAATGAACTGTTTTGTGGCAGGGGGTTTCTTCGGGCGAAGGCCTTCCTTTTATATTGATAGGAGGATGTGGGGTGTCAATGGGTGTTTCAGAAAAGGTTTACGTATCTCCCGGACGTCTTAGATCTCAATTTAGCCAGCGACCCATTTATCCCATACATACTCACCACTCCCAATTGCACTAATCATAGTCCGTAAACGGACCACGATCCGTTTCATACCAAGTCTAGCGGCAGAGTCCATCGTATCCTCAACTAAACCCCTCTACCATTCAACCAGCCTAAAATCCAATTTATCAGTGATTAGAGTTCAAGGGGGCTTACGGCTAGACTCCTGAAGCGGCTAAACTTCGTCGCCAAGTGAAAACAAGAAGGTTGAAGAATCCAGCCCCAGGCACAGAAGCAAATGCGGGGAAATTCGTCACGGCTATACGGTGTAATGCTACAGCCCAGGCTAAACCCAAGATCATGCAGTTTAAAGGCCGGAAAACAAAGGCTATATGACTATTTTTCCGGACCATTTCAGTCATCAAAGAGGTTGATATAGATAAAGTCAGCGATCGTGCCAAGATGGCCGATCCATCCATGGATCAGCAGATGTTTATCTCTACCGAATCTTGGCAAGTGGGTATCTTCCTGAGGAGATGGTGTATTTACGCAGGTAGCAGGTAGGGAAGGTAGGCCAAGGTCTGAGATTTAAACCACATTTATGCAGCAACACATTTCGTGATCGAGGGTGCTTCGATAAAATAGCCCACTGTCGTCTCAAGATGCAATCCGCTAGCGGCGTTGAAGATTGTCCGTTTTTCTGCCTGGCATTTTCGATCCGCCTATAGGATTGAACAATTTATTAGCCTTTTTTTCCCTTGGCACTGATCTGTTCCAACACTCTTGTTAGTGGCAATGCTCAAAGACGGCCCGTAATCCCGAAGCCAGAAGAACACGTGCCAAGAATCTTGAGAATGTAGCGGTCACGTGAGGCTCGGGATCGATGCTTAGGAAAGCACAAATTCTGGGAATGTTGTGTCATGCACATTTATCCCACCTGGGCAGATACAGGTGTCCCGACTTTCAATGTCTTGTTAAGTACAAGATCTCGTGAGCCTGACAAATAGCCAGAAATACATCCATCACCTCTGATTTGCCCCTATGTCGCACGGTTATCGTATGTCTTGCATCTCGACCAGATCTGATTTTAATCCGTGCGGCTCCCCACAAACAAGCCACCCTTTCGGCTTGCTTGAGGCTTAAAACTTGTCTCATCTCCTAAAATATTTGGGATCACAAGACTCACAAACCACAAGGGATTTTGTAGTGTTTGAGGAAGTATGGGCATGGTTCCATTGGCATTCAAGTAGTTTCAACGCGACTTTCGCAGAAGACAAGGTATATCTCTCGAATGTTGGGGGTCCGAATACGAGAGAGGGATGATATCAATTTTATTCTCATCCCAGTCATGGTTACACTTCTAAGTTACTTGATTATCACATAATGTTTCAGGCCTCACCTGAGCAGGTGTCGACATAAAACAGATAGAGCTAAAGTGTGCATTTGACTATGAACGAAGCATTCATAAAACTCAATGCCGGGAATTTTCACTTTCATCACTTCCGGTATGTCTCAGAGTGTGATCCACATTCTCGCGAGAAAAGGTTATATGCACAACCTATGATGTGCTTCAAAGATTCAATCGAGGAACCATTACTCCGTACGACACCGTGCCATTTGCCACGGGTGCTCCGGAGTACTCCATATTTGAGCCCAGTGCAAGGGGGCTGCAATACGCCCCTTGTCGACACCTTTGTCTCAATGATACGGCTCCACCGTGCCAATTCCCTCCCCTGGACTAGCGAGTGCTTGGCATCATTTGTGGGCTTCCGCTTCCCAAAACATACTAATGGTCACGCGAGCAGTCCTCGGTTACCCCAACAAGATGATCTAACCACATTCCACTCTGCATGTCAAGCTGCACGACATTGAATTGGTGCAACCTTGCAGCTGATTTGTCTAGATTGGCTGAAAAATCAATCGGATATATATTTTCCTTAGACAAAATAAGCTTAGCCAAGTCTTGTCTCGTGGCTGTTAACCACCGATTGATGGGTTCTGGTAAAGGCTATTGTTAGCACGCCTGATTTCACTATGGGCACGGCGGGCTAGCCCCTTTGAGAATAGATATTTCTTGGCATCCACTTTTCAATACAAGTGCCATTGATCAGTCCACCACAGTAAATAACACAGTGTTCGGTCAACCCTCCATGATTTGACTCTATACAGGTTACTTGACTATTGACTATAAAATGTATTAACATAAGGCGATTTTCAGAAAAGAATCATGTAGCTACAGTGGTAAGTAGGCTACGTCATTTTAATATACTGAGATACATGGCACTTGTATTGAAAAGTGGATGCCAAGGAATGTTAACCCTAAAGGGATTAGACCACTGTGCCGATAGTGATTTCTGCTGTACCAAGAGGGTTTTACCTTTTTGCCCATTTTGCTTGATATTTTTGCGTCTATCAACATGAAGTCGGCCCTTGTCAAGAAGGTGCTTGGCTTGCAAGATCCTCCCAATCAACACAATAAAACGGCCCTACCTCACGACACAGATCCGACTGTTCGGGAATGGTTAAGCGATGGCATTCCCTCCAGACAGCAGGCCGGACAATACTTCGTGAGGTTGTTGCCCTTCTTAAAATGGATCCAACACTATAACCTTCAATGGTTTCTGGGAGATTTGGTTGCAGGTAGGTGCCTTTGTTAACTCGAGTCCCGGTTCCTGCTAACTTAACTGTCCTAGGAATAACGGTTGGAGCTGTTGTGGTTCCCCAGAGTATGGGATACGCCAGACTGGCAAATCTTCCGGTGCAATATGGACTATATACTTCTTTCATTGGTGTTGTTATCTACTGGTTCTTTGCAACATCCAAAGATATCACAATTGGGGTAAGCTACCCAGGTAGTGTCTCATCCGGTACTTGCATGGGCTAATCAACTGGGCAGCCCGTAGCTACCATATCAACAGTTCTCGGCGGCATTATCACCGATGTTCAAAAAGACCACCCCGACATTGGAGGCCCGGAAATCGCCCTATCAGTCGCCATGCTTTGCGGATGCATCATTGCATTCATGGGCTTCGCACGGCTAGGTTTCATCATCGACTTTATTCCGGTTCCTGCAATTACAGCCTTCATGGTCGGTTCTGCTTTAAGTATCTGCACGGGACAAGTCAAGGGACTGCTGGGACAGACAGGGGACTTTGAAACGAGCACTCCAACCTACCGAATAATCATCGACACGCTGAGGTATCTTCCCACCGCGCAAGGGTACGACGCTGCCATGGGCCTTACCGCGCTGTTCGCTTTATACGGCCTCCGATCAGGCTTCAACTATAGTGCAGCCAAGAAGCCACGCTTCGCCAAGCTCTTCTTCTTCCTTGGCGCCTTGCGCACAGTGCTCATCATTGCTCTTTACGCCCTTATCAGTCTTGGCGTGAACCACCATCGCCGCGACAATCCCGCCTTTGCTTTGGTTGGAAACGTGCCAAAGGGTTTCGACAAAGCTGGTGTCCCTGTACTCAGAGGCAGTGTAATCAAGCTCATCGTTTCCCAATTACCCGCCTGCGTGATCTGTCTCCTCATCGAGCACATTGCAGTCTCAAAAACATTCGGCCGTGTTAACAACTACACGATTGATCCCTCGCAAGAGCTTATCGCCATCGGCATCACCAACATCCTCGGTCCCTTCCTCGGTGCCTTCCCAGCGACAGGTGCTTTCTCCCGCTCGGCCATTCAATCCAAGTCCGGGGCACGCTCCCCCTTCACCGGCATCATCACCGCCATCGTCGTCCTGATCGCCATGTACACATTGACCTCCGGCCTCTACTACATCCCCAAAGCAACCCTATCAGCCGTCATCATCCACGCAGTCGGAGATCTGATCGTCCCACCCAACACCATCTACCAATTCTGGCTCATCTCACCCCTCGACGCGGTCATCTTCGCAGTGGGCCTAATCGTCGCATTATTCAGCACAGTCCCAAACAGCATCTACGCAACGGTCTGCATCTCCGTAGCCGTCCTATTATTCCGCCACGCAAAAGCCCCAGGCCAATTCCTCGGCCAAACCTGGATAAACGACGAAAACAACCAAATCCCTCTCTACCTACCCGTGGACGAACCAAAAGCCGACCCAAACCTCAAAATTGAGAGACCCCGTCCAGGCGTCTTCGTCTACCGTTTCGCCGAGGGCTTCAACTACCCCAACGCAAGTCACTACTTCGATGACCTCGTCCAAACAATCTACAAGCATACCCGCGGGACGAACGCGGAGATATACACGAAAAAGGGCGATCGCCCCTGGAATGAGCCGGTCTCTTCCAGTGTAGATGATTCCCATCTGCCGATTCTGCAAGCCGTCATTCTTGACTTCTCGGCTGTCAATAATGTCGATGTCACCTGTATCCAGAATTTGATGGATACACGCACGCAGCTGGATCGTCGCTCGACACCTGTTGTTGTGCAGTGGCATTTTGCCTGTATTAAGAATCGATGGACGAAGCGTGCGCTAAGTGCGGCGGGCTTTGGGTCTTGGCCGTTACCTCAGGAGGGTGCGAATGAAAAGGGTGGAGAGCCAGGTTCTGAAGGATCTTCCTCGGATACTGAGAAGGGTATGGAAATGTCTGTATCATCGACTCCGGACAATGCGGGTCGGCCGTTTTTCCATCCTGATTTGACGACTGCGTTGCGAAGTGTGGATGTATATTTAGCCCTGAACCCTTCTGTTTAAAATAGACTATATATGAATATAAGAAACTTCAGTTGTTTCATAGAATAAAATGTGCATTGTGGTCAATCATAAACAGTCAATCCGTATTTCATGTACATGGGGGGAAATATCAGGGGTCGTCACTCTTAAACGCCAACCGGGAATATCGCAAAAAGAAACACCAATATGCAATAAAATCACAATCGTAACATGGCACCTGATTCAAACCTCATCAATGCATAAGTAACCAAGTATCATATGGAACACCCCTCGACAGTGTCTTCCCATCCCGACCCGTCGAGAACAAGACGGGCTCGAAATCACAGGCTGCAGAGTACTGCCTTATCAACTGACGCCAATAACACGACTCAGCCGCAGGAGTAAGATACCTGTCCCGGAAAGTGCGCACCGCATTATTCGCAATGCGCTCCGCGATCTTCGGGTTATCAATCAGATAATCGATCTTCCGCGATAGATCCGACCACTCCCGATCGACCTCGATATAGTTGGCATCGGGCCCAGTTGAGATAAGCGCGGCATGGTGAGCCTCACGCCATTCAAGCGCATGGGAGATAACAACAGAACGACAGTTGAGAAGATACTTCCCACGACCCGAGAAGCTCCTACCCTCCGTATGTGCGAGGAACATATACCGACAATGGTCTTCAATGGGTAGAAGATTGAATCGGATACCATTCTGATCATCCCAATCAATGACCCGCACGCTAGCCCAACTACTACCCGACGCAGACTTAAGTAGCTTACTCCGGACAGGCGGGTTCGTCGCCAGACTACCACGCCACACGAGCTGCTTTTTCTTCTCCTGGAAGTTCAGACCGGGCACGTATGTACCGTCTGCGGCAGTTTCGCCGTCGTCGATTGCGGCAATGCGACGCCGGACTTCGTGATACGGTCCGATCTGCACCTCTGGCCAGGCCCAGTATCCGAAATCGGGCATTAGCCAGACTGAAGTGTCCGAGTCGCGTTTTGAGTAGGCCCAGATGGGACTTGGGGCTGTTGTGTCTTCAGCGAAGTCTTCTGTGGTGAAGATGAACTCGATGCTGGGGAGGAGGTGGCGGTCTGGGAATGCTGTTAGGGCGCGGTGGAGGGAGTTTAGGGTTGCGCGTGCTCGAGATGCTGTGGCGGGCATTGGGGCGTAGTCGACAATATACAACTGAATAGAATATGTTAGAATCAAGTGTTTTTCGAGTCCACGAATGTTTCACTACCTGTCCTCGATCAATAATTCCCCGCACCATGCCATCATCCACTGTTCTGGAATCGAGTTCCTTGTAGGAAACAAGCTTATTTTCTCTCAGTGTAGAGGACTTGTCAATCTCAACAAATAGTTTGGGGAAAGCAATGCGACATTGGTCCTCGGAGAGACCGTGGTTGTTTCCATCGCGCTCAACGACAAAGTCCCAACCAGCGGAAGAGTTCACGGGCGGGGCACAATACTTCTGTGATTTTGTCTTTATATTAAATTGTGATGAGAGCGAGGGTGAACCAGTGCTGAGAACAAGGAATGTGAGGATAAACAGAGATACCACGGCGCCGGTGGCCAGGTAGCGGAATGAAGGGCGTTGAGTGATCATTCTGTCTGGAACAATTCCAGTTTTGCCCTCGAGAGTGTTTTAAGGCTCGATTTAAATTTCCATCCGAGGTCTCAGTCTAGAAGGGAGGAAGACCTGGTATTTCGTGGGTTGATGTCACCGGTGTTAGCTCTGATTGTTTCCACGGCAACGCAGCAGATGATGTTTGAATACGAATTCTAATTATAGTCGGCCATTACAGAGAGACCAGTTGGCTCTATAGCTGGATGTATTTATCTACGTTTTAACTACAGAATCTTGAATCCATAAGGTAGAAATGTAGACCAAGCTGCAAGTTACCAAACCGAAAGAAACTGTGCACAGTCGAATCTATAGTCCCAACTATATCGGATGTATTATGTACATAAAAGGGAAATTGCCACAGCGAGTCGATATATTCAAGGGGTATCTCAACGGGTCATGAAAGCAAATGGGAAAACGAAAGAATAAAGTAGAAGGTAAATGTAGACTTAGACCCGTAATATCATAAGAAATGAAGCGAAGCCCCAAAGCTGAAGCTTGTCCACAGGCATGTCCGCGCACGACTAGTGGGAAATTCCAATAAGAATTATTAGTCGCCATTGGTGGGGGGTCTGGGGCTGTTGCTATTGAAGTAGCTCTCGTCTATCTTCAGGATCCATTCCACCTTTTGTGCCTCGGTGCGAGTGGCAAAGAGGAAAGTGTTCTGGGTTCCGTAGACGGCAAACACATTCGGTCGTCCCTTGGCGGACAGCGAACGGTCGGCTCCAGCTCCTGAGCCCTCTAGCAGTCTTGCGAAGTCCGGCGCATGGTCGACACGCGCATTGCGGAGGTTGATGGCATTGATCTCGTCTCCCTCTGGGACCGAGTAGATGTGGAGGTACGGCCGGCGGAGCTCCAGGAAACGACGTACCCACACGTTGTTGGTATCATCGGGCGTAAGCACATACCCCGTTTTTAAGGCGTCGGGGGCTTTGGGAAGAGTTTGGATGGTGGCTGTGAAGCGAGGTTTGAGGGATAGTTTGTCGGAGAGGCCGTTGGCATCCGAATTTCTAATGTGCGCCGCTCCGTCCGAAGGGGGTTCGGTATTACTCCGGATGAGGATCGCCTCTGTCGGGTCCTGCTTGAGCGACCACAGGTCAAGGTACTTCCTTAGAAGCTTAGATTTGCGCTCATTGAGATCTGCGCCCCGCATTGGAGTTGACCTTCCACTACGAGCCAGCGATGGAATAAGACAGCCCGCGCTCAGAGCGCCTCGGGCAGCATGAAGCTCTGCCACACGCTGCCGGCGCTTGCGGTTGGCAATGTAGTCTCGTACCAGAGAAACTTTTCGAGGAGCCCAAGTGTTTAAGAGTTCCTCGCCTTTCACATAGTCATTCTGTGTGTTCATACGCCACAGATCAGCAGCACGCTTGGCTGAAATGGGCCGAATAACCAACGAGTACATGCGAGTTGTTGAGTGCACAACACGAATCGAGTTCCAGAATTGCTTGAACATCGACTGTTGGCGGACATAGGTACGACCTTGAATCTGAATTGTCTGGTCTGCCTCGAAAACAACCGGGTTCTGCAAGCGACTGGACACAAGATCCCAACGGACGGTCACTTGAACCCGGTACTTCTCTGCCGTAACTCGGTCAAGCAACAACGATCCATGTAAACTTGAATCCCACTGTCCCACAATTGTGACATGAGAGGTTCCGTCGGCGTTCTCCCTGACCGTTGGTTCTTGAACAAATTTCAAGGGAACGTCCGGAGTCTGGAAGTCCTGATCTGGGATCTTGCCCCAGGGATCAAGGAGGCGGACAGAACCGACCCGGATGTTGTTAATATCATCCCACGGAAGAGTTTCCGTCGAGCTATACGTGATGTTGACCGAGATGCGGCGCTGCAATCCTTGATGAAGCTGGGATGTCCCGGCATCGAGGCTGCTGCTCTGGACAACCTCCACGGGGAGGTATTCACCAGATTCTGCCATTTCGAGTATTTGAATTCTCGCAAAGACATCATGACGTTCTTCTGAGTAATATTCCGATTCCGCAATTCGAGGAGTAGTTCGCTTCTGCGGTGAAGGCTCCGCTGAGTCACGCATATCATCCCAACTAAGAAGTTTGTCGAGATGAACCGATGTCACACCAGCATAAACACAGACCTTCAATGCGGCTGTCCGTGGACTTGACAGCGGCAAGCTCATGCTGTGCACACTTTCAAAGCGAACCGGACCGTCCTCAAATCCTTTGATCATTTGAGTTGTAGTTGCGCCTCCTTCCTCTGAGATACCGGGAACAAATAACTGCGCATGTACATCAGACCCTTCCCACTCCGCGAACCCGATCATGTCCCGCATGACAACGTTAAATTTCAGAGTTGAAGAGGGCGCCTGCGCGGAGGATGGTTCGAGCGAGAGACGAACGATTCCGATGACACTTTGAGTATAGGGCGAGGTTATCTCAACGGAAAAGTCTTGCACACGGGTTTCAAAAACAGCCGTTAACGGGATATCGGCATCACCGATAAGAGAATACTGGGGCGAGCAAGGTTCAGAGAATGGATTGTCGAGCTTGAAGTGTTGGATGTAGTCGGGACGGTCGATGTATTGGTGCAATTGCCGCATGGCTTGGACGCGGCGCTGGAGCTTTTCAATTGACCACAAGTGAATCACGCACTGCTTGAAGTCAATGACTCGGACACCCACACAAGGCTTCTTGGCCTCATCAAGCAGGATGTCTTCATCGCCGGAAATTCCGTTCAACACCAGATCATAAGACGATTCCATGTTATGACCATGGTCGACAATGGCAAACTGGAAGACCACATGCTTGTCCATAATATGGCTCATGATCTGTGCCTCTTTCAGAAGGGAGGCATGTTGCAAAATCTTCTCGGCCATTCGAACGTAATTTCGCTGAGACCAGTGCCTGTACACTGAGCGTGCGATCTCAAGTTCACGTTCGTCCAACTTGGCGAAGCCATTTTCGAAAATTTGAGGAACTGGCTTACCCATATCTCGGATGTGGGTTTCAAAAGTCTCCTTTTGTTTGCGCAGTTGCTCTTCGAATTCCTCCTTGGCTGTCCGTAGGGCGTACTCCATACGCTCCTTCTCCGTGCGTAGCTCCGGTGAGTCTGGATCAGACGAAGCCCCCACAGACTTGAGTTTTTCTTGGAACTCTTCCTTGCGGCGATCCAGCTGGCGCTGCATATCTTGACGAGCCTGGTTGAGTGATGCAACACCATTGGTGTCATCGTCGTCATTCTGCCGGGGCGTGCTCGGCATGGTTATAGCGGTGTCTAAAGAAAAATTGTCGAGGGTCCCGTTGGACATGTACTTGTCCCGAATCGGGAAGGAGCTGATGGAGTCGGAATCTTCTTCTTCTGGAAGTCCACGCCGTCCAGCTCGAACCTTTTGCACATCCTCCAACAGTGTGTCAAGTTCATCATCAGGCAAATTAGAGATCTGGTCAGGTCCAACCATAGCATTGACAGCTTCTCTACGTGCTAAGAACCAGTCTGACTCGCGGCTACGCTGTGAAGGCATGGGTGAATCCGCCCTGGATGAATCGCCATCCATGTCAGATCCTGCCTTGCTCAGACTTCGATCATGGGTTTTGTTTGGCGCCGGCGACCCAAGCTGGCTTGTAGTGACTGAATGGCGGAGTAAGCTCTGCTCGACCCGTTCGGCCCTAGCCTCTTGAGGATGGTTGAAACGGAAAATATGAAAATCGCCGAGAATAATTCGGAAACCACTCTTGAGTCGTGTGGGCTTGTGAACCCGCATGCCGTTCACCATGATAGCGGCACCTTCGGCGGGTACAATGGTCACAATGTTATCCGCATTCTCGAACGTGCAGTGCTTCTCGAGGATCTTGGATCCGTTCAACCGGATCTCCACGGTTTGACCTTGATCCATATGACCAACCGTGGTGGTGCCAGGTTTGATATTGTAGACCAAACATTCCGCAAGAAGGGGATCGTCGCTGAGGTTGACCAAATGGGGCATTTTCTTTGGTGTGCTCATTCCAATGAAGCCCTTTTCAATATTGATTCCCAACTCCTCCAAAGCTGCTTCACGCTCTTTGTGGATAAGTTCTGTATTCTGCAGCTTCTCTTCCCAAGTTTGGTTAAGATCTTTGTAGAGCTTCTCACTCTGATTGAGTTGTTCTACAATCTCTGCCTTGCTGACCTGAGTGACACTTCCATCCGGCTGTTGGATGGAGACCATCTGTTTCTCCAACGGTGTATCTGGGGGATAGTACTCCTGAGGAAGACCACCTCCTATGGCACCAGGTGCTCCTCCCGGTGCTCCTCCCCCTCCAAGTTTTGATCGGAGCTGTGCCAGTTCTTCCTTGAGTTCGCGAATCATGCGTGCGTTCGGATCTTCGTTCACAACAGCATGGTTCTTGATTCGTTTCGCCGAGTCGGCGTATCGCAGAGTACCAAGAGTTTCGTCAAAGTTAATATCTGCAGGAGAAATTGCTGCAATCATGGAGGTCATGGAATTTCCACCCAGAGAATCCTTCAGCAACCATGTTAGGATTGAATCACGATATGGTACCATGGATGCATTCTTCTTCTTTCCCGCAACGGTCTTGCCAGCAGAGACATCAGCGAGTGCAGCAATGACACGACCAAGTGTTGACAATGAGCGATTGATCTCCGCACCCTCCTTCAATCGCGCGCCGGTGGCTCCAGTCGAGTTGGCTCTTTCTGAACCAGCCAAATCAACCAAACTGATTTTCGACACCTTCTCAGTATCCATCGAGGTCTCTTTGTCGTGTCTCTTTTGCGTCAGAGTCAATGTGAAAACGGCGTGTGATCGACTTGAGGTTTCGTTCATGTTGGTCGCGGCAACAGTTCGGGCTTTGTTACCCTCGTCCATCAGGTTCTCGATTTCTTCGAAAGAGCTGACAACAAGTTTGGCCAGATCCTCGACATAAGGACCCGTTGACGGATGCTCACGGACTTTCAGGTTGCCTTTGTTCGACGGGTTGAGCAAATCGCGGACCCGCTCGTTGTAGATTTCGAGGTATGACACCTCGACAGTGCAATTTAATAACTTGTCCGCCTGGATCGCGGTTATGCGCTCGAACATCGATTGGCAAATCCGTGGAATCACACCGTATTCTTTGCCATAACCCATCATGGAGTATGATTTTCCCGAACCGGTCTGGCCATAGGCGAAGATACAATTGTTGTAACCCCCAAAGGCATTATCCAGAAGCGGAGAACCCAGATCGTCGAACAGGTCATTTTGATCGGCGAAGTTTGATGAATTCTTATCGAAGGACCAATATGATCGGTCAAAGGCGAAGACCTTGTTCCCTTCAACAGCGCCCTTCCCACCCTTCCGCGATTTGTCCTCTGCGCCGGGTGGAGGAGTGAGCACGGTCTGCGAGCCTTTCATCGACACAATACATTTTGCGCCTCGCTCGATCTCTGTATAAAGACAGACTTGGTTAGCTTAAGGTCCAAGGGAGATCCCCTCCCTCAACATCTACTCACCTCGACTATTGAAAGGGCGCACTCGCACCACCACCTTAATATTTCCACCGCCGCCTGGAGCCATCTTTGCTCTCTAACCCATGCACGGGAGGTTGTTCGTCAACAATGAAGGTGTATGGAAGCCGGAGTCCGGAGGTGGGATGCAAGTGGTGACAGGGGTACACCGGTGCGCGAACTCCGCGAGGAGCGCCGCCTGAAGATCTGTCGCAGGGGAATGAGCGCGGAGTTAAGTGTAGCTGGATCGCTTGTAATCGGTTGGGAGTGGTGCGTAGCGAGATTCGAAACCGTGGGTGTCAACAAAGACGTCATGTATCGGTCCAATGTTGATGTTGCGCGTCTGTGATGTTTTTTTTTGTGGGGGAGGTTTGCTGATGTGCGGGGAGCCTGGATCTTGCAACTTTGGGAATTAGCCACCGAGGAAAACCAGCCACAGTGTCTGTTTTCTCGAGACACCAAAACAAAATGCGATTGTGGTCTCGAGTCAACAACGATGCGGAAAAGCCACTTTGGTCCGGGGGGGGTGATGATGAGTAAGCGCTCCACCGCTACCCGTCCACTGGACTGCAAGGGGCCTCTGTCCTTGACGATGTGGGACTTGAATGATCTGATTTCTTTACCCCGAGATGATATTGGGGACGTTATATGTAAGGAGACATCGACATGTTTTGGGTGTTCTCTTTAGACATCTTTTTAATGTATGAGAAAGCAGTCAAGCATAAAGCGTGCAGAGACCTTTTCTATGCATAACTAGAGCATGTCCTTGAAGGGGCTAGTAGCTATATCGCTACTTCTTGGGTGTTGTGGCTATGTGCCACATATCTTTGACTCATGATTACGTCGACGTGGGCCAGAATAGAGTTATGAAGAGGTCCAAAGCATATTTAGATGCAGCCTTCTAGGTTTTCTTCTATGACATCCATAGATGTAAGTAAGCATGGATGGTTTCACCCTTTCTGACCTCTTGACAAGCTAATTTTGCACCAACTGTTAAGTCCCGCATCGATCATTTCACTCCAAGATGGGTGGTTTGTTGTCCAAATATGACGTTGACACGTCTCTCGAGGACCAAGATACGGCAATTTCCAAACTGTGGTCATGGTGCGATAGATTGGACGATGAAATCAAAGCTATCAATATGAGAACAAACCAAGGCAACAATGCACCAAACGAAGGATCGAGCGCAGATGTCCAATCTCTTTCCAAAAAAAGTTGATGATGTTGCTGCAGAAAACGGTCACCTGCGCGAAAATATAGCCGCTCTTTCTACGAAGATCGATCAGAATATTGCAGAGATCAGTCACTGGAAAGCAGAAACTGAAAAACTACCCGCCATGTTTCAGGATGTCCTCGGCCCGGAAGTTAATACTATAAACGCAAAGTACCAGGCCCTTTCTACAAAGATTGACAATGGTCTCAACGACAGTCCACCAGCTGTCAACCGGGGTCTTGCTATTGGACTATCTCTTGGTCTCGGCATTCCTCTAACCATAGCTATTGTTTTTATGTGTGTCCTGTGGATTTATCGCAGGTATGATTTCCACGGGGTTTCGCCTAAGAGAGACGGCTAACATGCTATACTCTATTAGATATCCATATAAACCAGAACACATGAATAAGGAGGAAGCTGGGAGCCAAATCGAAATACACAAGGCAACACGGCAGAGTAAGTTCTCCGCGAGGTCAAGTTACCTATGGTTATGTTCTGACTAACGAACTTTTGATCAGAAACCTTCACTGAGAATTTCAAAAAGAAACCCGTTGTCCCGGAAGTCTATGTCATGAGCAACACACCCACAAAGTGATACTATCACCGCACATGATGGATATTTGGCTCAGGATATAAGATATCAATAAGTGCAAGGACATGGGGATAGATGATAAAGCTTGGGGTGGATGACATTTTGCTTCGTTGCTTAGGTATCTAGCTAGATCTATTAGTTAACTAGATCCAGTGAGTTAATAATCAATTGCTTCTTGCCTAAAAGTACTCTGCTCCCAACTTCAATATATCCTTCTTTTACCTCCTTCTTTTACCTTTGCGCCTTTTAATTTTCGATGGAAATAATTGCACGATCTGTGTACTAGGTACATAACCTTGGATCCTTGGCCTGTTTGTGCCCTTATCGTTCTAACTAAGTTCAGGGACAAAACCTTCCAAGGTTGTATCCCTTTTCGGACGCGGCTTCGTCTCTCTATATTTTCTAAATGTGATATCATCGATTCTTCTTTTTTCTTCTCAATTTGATCCCGTATACTATTCTTTCTTCTCGGCCGTACTAAAACTACCCAGTTATCGCTCTAAATCGAGTCAAATCGAAGTATCCGAAACAATACTTCCATCCCAAACTTACTAAAACCTTTTCACAAATCCCAAAAATGGCAGTCAACCAGGGCCTAGCTATTGGCCTTTCTTGTGGGTTAGGAATCCCTCTGACCATCGCGTTGATAATATTGGCTGTGAGCTATAGCCATCGCAGGTAAGTATATAGACTGCTCTTTTCCATGGAGCTTACTAACAATAGCTGTCTATTTAGACATCCAAGACTACCTGAGCCTAGTGCTCGCAAGACTCAGGATACAGAAAACTGGATTAATCTATACCACGCAACCCGTCCACGTATGAGCCAGCCTCCCAAGTTGTTTTTAATCTATTATTGCTGACAGAAACCTTGCAGGCTCCTTGGCAGAGAATATCCGCAGTATCTTGGAATCCCTGAGGCTGCTCAGGAAGCCCGTGGTTCAGGAGGTATATATGATGGAGGATGGGGCTAAGGTCTCGAAGTGATACTATGGTCACAGGAGTTGAACACTTTGCTGGATAACAGGACAAACAGGTATGGAGTACGTGCGCGTAGGCGACCTTTGGCGTTTTGATAACATTTCGGGCGGACTAGTTTTTGTCTTTTTGACGTAGCGACTAGATCAATATTATTGCTGTGGTCGGCATGGCTGGTATACGTCGTATGCGCGTTGGTACTCTATGATTTATCGCTTGTCAGTAAGCTAACAGCTGCTGCTCTTGTTTTGGTATCGAGTGGTCGTCATGCCCCGTCTAGTATTTACGCGGAACTGGCGCATATTGTACGAAATAATCTGCCCACTTAAGATAAGGTCAAAGTCCCACAATATTAAGTAACTATACTGTCTCCCTCTGTGCAAAAAGGATTCTCTAAAATTTCTTGTGGCTAGCATTCTATTTAGTGGAGAATAGCTGACATCTTACTGTATAAAATTTGTGAATTTAGAAGGTAATTTTGTGTTTCAATTGTTGTTATTAGAGGTGACTACTATATATATTTTCGAGGAATGCGGGTTGCTAGGCACCAACACCACGAATATTAGTCGAAATCAGACAGAAAAAAAAGGAACCAAACGGTAATTTATCAATAATATGGTGTACATGAACATATTTTACCCATGTAGAACCGGGGTCTATATTGTACACAAATTAAAAATTTGAAGGGGCCCCGTAGTCAAGCGGTCAAGCTTCTCACACGTGGGATGTTTCATGGTCCGGAGATCGGACCCATCCATCTCTGCGAATCGGGATTATCGCCTGATTATCGCCTGCACTGAATGGCCCATGGGAAGCTACTAAAGTTGACTAGAATACACGTGGGGATTAACCTGGGACTGGAGAAGATATATGACACTATAACATTCTATATGAATTGTTTGGTAATTGAACTCGAGGCGATTTATGGGAAAATATAACCGAAGCAGCAACACGAGGTGGGGGTGTTTGAGTCGGAGATAAATCTACGGTGAGCAGAATTGTTTCGACCGCCAGTTCGGATGTTCAATAATAGTAACAGCCCACTATAATGATAATAACGGTCTCCGGAGATTGCAGATGTACCTACGGAGTAGTTATCTAGTCGATACAAACTTAGGTTAATTAGATTGCGTCATGATCTTGGCTGGACAAACACTTGAATGCGCCAAGCGAGTACCTAGAGAGGGAGACCTTGTGTTTTTTCAGTAAATATCTACATAATGAGATACTCAGGCCTCCCAACTCGCGCCAGATGGACGGGCTTATGTACCATATAACGTCGTCACTCCCGCCTGAATTACAATGTTGCCGCCCGGGGAGATGATTCCATTGCCGCCACCTAAGAGATCTCATCACACTCCCATGAAGACCGTAAGTGCCGAGAATGACAGGCCGTCCTAGAATAAATCCTGTCGTCTGTGAAGCTCTTTTTTTTCCCGGAGTACGTACATCGTGCACGAGCTTTGAAGCAAGGGCCACAGATGGAATGGGACGTTAGGTGGAGACTTCCCCAATAGGGCACACGGCCGAGCTACGCAGTGTCCACGGAGAGTAGGAAAAAGCAAAGTGAACCTGCGAAACATTCTTTTTGGGTATTAGAAGTGATAATCAGCGGAAACCAAGCTGACGAAAAGAAAAGGGCCAAAAAAGAAAGGAGGCGTTTATTAAAATGAGGCGAGTGATAGCGTGGGCAGACATGCAGATGCAGCCGAAAGTGTACAGAGTACTCCGTATGTATGATTCAATGATCGGGTTTGGGGTTTGAGGGTAGTATAGTAGGACGTAGAAGGGATAATGTGAGTAAATTGTTATCTATGGATATAGTAGATGGCTATATTAACCAAATCCAGTCAATTAAGCAAAAGATTGCAAAGAAGAAAACACATAGGAAGGGTATACTCGTCTAGGCCATGCGTCATAGTCTCGGGTCGCACATGACGAGAGCTCGGGACTGCCGGATTTGTTTTATTACTGGTATTGTCATATAGATACCATTGGGGGCCATTTGGGCGGATATAGAGGTTGATGAACCAGTAATGATGTGTATTGATCTGTAATCTAGTGTAATATCGCAGAAAAGGCGGCCTCAGCAGCGGGGAGTAAGGCGGTCGCTCAGTCGGCAGCCAGTCAATCGCCTACAAAACTGCCCCATCCGCCCTTTTTCCTCGCCTTTCTTCCCTCTGCCTCTTCTCGTTGGTTGCCCGCCCTCTCCAGTTCATCCTCCAATCGCACAGTATCATCTCCCCCTTTTTACATCATTATTGGTGAAACCCTGCCTTGCATAAGGTCATTCCGTCTCTATTGGTCTCGATACTATAACTGGGGTAAGTGTTATATACAATTTGCTTGATACTGTACTCTAGTACTGCAATTGTATGCTTCTTTTTTTTCTTTTTTCCTGCTTTTCTTTGTTTGACCTTTCATCTTTGATCATTCTCCCTGGGTAAACACATGTCACAATTCACTTTTGTATTCCTGTTTTATTCTCTTTTTTTTTACACCATTTGAACTACAATTGTATCCCTAATATACCTCCTGTACTGCCTATTACTGCCTATACTGCCTTACTGTTCTTATTGCCGGGACTTATATACTTTGGGCGGAACTGCCCGGCTTGACATCAGTGGCTCCCACAGGACCACCGCCTTCTCTCTCGTTGGCACTCCCATCTCCCCCTCTCTTCCCTCTGGTCAAATCATCTTCTACCCTGGGATCCCTTGATTGCCTGGGATTGGAAAGTCACTTTATACCCAGTGATTATCCTTTCTATTTCTGCCGTGCCGATTAAGGTAATCGCTAAGCTCCAATCCCACGTTGCGCGCGCTTTTGCTTATCTCGTGGCAAAACAACGCGTGCTAAACCAAAACACACTCATTTTCACTTTGACCTATCCTTGCTATTCCTTCTCTCATTGGCTCTTCTGATTTTTTTACCTATGCGCACGATTGTGTTTCATGTTTCTTTTCGTCCAATCTGCACGCGTCCTATTTACATCTTGCTCGTGGGTATCCAGTTGCATCTAACATATGACATAGAGTCACGCAAACCGATTTCCTTGGCTTTGGCCCGTTTAAACTACTCCAATCTTCACTTTGTGTCTGCTCTGCAGAATTCGATCGACAAGGTACGTTTCCAGCTGCAGCTCAACTCCCGACTTGCCAACGCATACATTCTCCCCTCTGAACCCTGACCGGTCTAACCCGCCCCGGATTCCCAAACCCCCTCCACTTGAACCCTCTGTATTGACAGCGCATTGGTCGTTGCTTCATCGCAATGATTGGATAAAAGGTTAAAAATGCTAATACTGGCCCATAGTGTTGGTGCGTGGAGTCTTAGTGAGGCGCATTCTGACATCAACGCCCAGGCGTTAGCTGTCGCAAGTTGAGGCTGTTAGCACCGCCCGAATTCTACGCTGGACGTGGCAGAGCAAGGTCTCAGAATTGCATGAGTGAGGTATCCTGTCGACCGTGCTTCAAATATACTGCGTAGTCTCCACATCTGCCATCATCAGGTCTGCTCTGACTTGACAACGCATCAAACCGACCTCTAGTTGAGGCACCCCGGCACCGCTGCATCACAGCCCAACCACGTTACACCCGACTGTGGGTGTAAACAACTTTGCACAAAACCAAAACCCTCCGCAAGCCATTCGAGATTACTCTCGACATAAGAGGTCGACCCGAGAGTTTCTATTGACGAAACACAGAGCAATATCGGAACGCGCTTGTAAGTTAAGGTACGTGCCTGGTCCCAGTTGTGTTCCTTTGGTTCCCCATACCCCCACCCGCCAATCCAGTGACCGCTCGGCGATGCGCTCTGCTGACGCGACCCCCGAGCCTGCAGACTATTTGTCGAATCATCAGTCACCTACCCCAGCACTTGTGGTGACTCTTGTCCCTCATTGCGCGCGCTCTGCGATATCGCTTTATTACATCTACCAAACAAACGTCGCCGTCAACTTTTTGACATATTTGGCCTACCATCCCAAAGCAATCCTTTGGGTCTGATTGGTAATCTCCATATAAGTCGCCACTTTCAGATCGATCCACTGAATCGGCGCCGCGCCCTGTAGTGTGACAAGATCCACTTATCACAACTCGCCAGTATGGAATATCCTCCTCAATATCAACAAGCCCATGGGCAACATCCGCATGCTCCCACTCACATCCCCGGTCCTTATCAAACCGGGCCACCAAACGCCGGTCCTCCTGTTGGGTCGATGGCCTCGCCTACTAACGCCCAGGCACCCATCCAACCTCACTCAACCCACCAATCCTCTCCCATTGTTCCGTCGCAACCTCATTACCAACAAGCACAGAATGGACCCGGAGCAGTTCACCAACAGATGAACTTTTCCCAGGGCTATGGTGTCCCCGCGCCCATGGCTCAGGGCTACGGCATCTCGCCGACACAGGCTGCCGCGATGGCTACTGCAGCTGCGTCTGGGCAGTTCTATCCCCTTCACCAGGAGTCCATGGCCGGCCAGATGCCTCAGGGCTCCCGAGCCTCACCGCGTATGGCGAGTATGCAAATGAAACAGGACCGTGACCCCCGATCGCCACCACAGATGCAAAACCAGATGCCTCCGATGGGATCGCAGGTTCAGATGCCCCCAAACCAGCAACTTTCCCAACGTCGCATGAGCCATGTCGGTAGCCCCAACGTCCAGAGTGCACAGCCTGTCATGAGCCACGTCGGCCGGGCCCCCATCGCTGCACCACTTCCCCAGGCTCCCGTACAACAGAACCAGCCCTCACCCGATATGGTACCCGGCGGCAATCAAGAAGAGTCGCCACTATATGTGAACGCCAAGCAGTTCCACCGGATTTTGAAGCGCCGCGTCGCCCGACAAAAGCTCGAGGAGCAGCTACGTTTGACATCAAAGGGTCGCAAGCCTTATCTGCACGAGTCACGACACAACCACGCCATGCGAAGACCGCGTGGACCCGGTGGACGTTTCCTGACTGCAGATGAAGTGGCCGCGATGGAGAAGCGAGAAGAAGTAACGGGTCAGCCTGTTACCTTTGAGGATCTTAGCAAGCCGTTGCCAACCGAGAATGGTGGCGGTCAGAAGCGCAAGTCAAGTGAAGTCCACGGCGATGGCTCGAATTCTTCCAAGAAAACGAAGGTCAACGCCAGCGCCGATGGAAGCGAGGGGGACTCCGCCGAGGCCTCGGATGAGGACGGCTAATCGCGCTCGTTTTCACCCACAAGACCGTGTACGCTACATCACGTCCTGCTGAGGTGACTCGCGGTATTGAATTTTCTTTGTTTTTCTTTTGTCGTCACGGCTTTATGGATGGATGTCTTGGACCTTTTCTCTAGCGAGCGATGTGTATGGATGCCCCCCCCTTTCTATGCTCTATGCCCATTTGATGTGCTTTTGTCTGATATGCTCTTGTCTTACGTGTTTTTTGTCTGACGTGTTTTTGTTTTTCACCTATCTTACCCCCATTTGCCCCTGATGTCTGTTTATATTCGCTATGCTGGGACGATTTATTTCTTCTTCATTCCCCCTCTTGCCTATTTTATATCCTCGATCCTCTTCCTCAATGGTGACTCCCTCAGTTTGTGGGAGATACCTTGTACAAGAATGACCGTTTCAAGCATCTACACTTTCTCCCTTGAAAGTGATATTTGAGACTGGAGAGATAGCATGCTCTGCTTTACTCTGCCTGAAATTGTCTTGCCTGTCGGCCCTATATTACATGTAGGGTCTTTCAAGGGCATTACATGGTTGTGCTTGATATGCCACCTTATAATCTTCGACAGATAGCAACTCGCTAAATATCCCATCTTCATCCAGATGTGCTATTTCCATCTTTTTGTCCCCATGCTTATATCCACTTTCATGTTTCTATTATGAATATGCTTCTGGCAATCTCTTTCATCATCATCTTCTTCTCCTCTTACATCCCCCATCTCCTACTCTTCCTCCTTTCATTCTGTTTTGGTGTCTCGTGTTGCGGGTTTATGGGTCTCCGGCTGGGAATTTTAGAGAGGGTCTCCATCACTGGAAAAACAGATCGGGATATCGGTTTTCGAAAGACTGGTTTGTGTTATGAATATCATTTGAATTTAGTATTGATGTTTGTTTTTCTTTTTTCCCTTCGGTTCTTTTTTGCGTTTCGGTTAGGATTTGGCAAGGCGATGGAGGACAAGGATGGAAATTGGATTGTAGATTTTGAATTTATGGATATATTGTGCTGATACTTATACATGCACTATCTTGTTGTCTTTCTCGATCTTTGTGTGTATTGTAGGACTTTAGAGGTTCGTGCTCTCTGGTAAATATGATAATTTTAGTTGATAGCAAGCTGTGAGCTTATATGTAGTCTGTCCTGAAAGAGCAATTTCCCTGCAATACTACCCCTACATATCATGAATTGGTTTCTGTGATATCACAACCCAAACCCCGAGACTGGAAATTAGATCATTGGTCGTCACTGGCGCATATGTACAACATATGATCCTGAGTGGATATGACTATGTGGGTCAGGATACTTTGGCAGGGGAATAAAGTACAGACCATACAGATATCATGCTTGATTGATTGGACATTACATGGGTCTTCAAGTCTAACAATGGTGAGGTGACCTAATCAGGTTTGCTTTCTGTTGTTTGCTGTCGCTAGACGATGCTTATTCCATCCTCTTCCGGCCATTAATGGGATGAATTGCACAATCAAGATATGAGAATGCTGAACTTTTACTTCGTTACTAGTTCGGAATCTTTTTTATATTTAAGTTCGGGCGCGCTCTTCTGTCACACTGAACTCTAGTATTGGTCACGACAGGGTAAGGAGGGTGCGACAAAAAGGGGTATATGGAGGGGAAAGGATTCACATGAGAAGTATACCACAGCGGTGGCCAGGTGGGAATCGGAGATGCTGAGTCTTGTGGAACATGGAACGTATCAAGAGGATGACAAGGAGGCGATAAAGTCCTTCCTGTTGCTCCGGGGTCAACTGAAGAGGTTTTTCGCATTGCTGGAACATCTTGTCCTTCAATGTCAATCGCTTAGGCCCCGTGGAAACCGGGAACCTTCCAATCGAGCAATACATCAACAAGACCTGGGAGACATAAAGTCATGATTGGACCAGGTGTGCAGTGTTGATAGGGATCTGCATAGCATGAAAGCCCCCACCTGGTTATCGAACCATGCACATATCAGACTTTGACACCAGCTGCCTGCAACAGATACATCCAGAACACCGCCGAATAAATGCTGACTATGAATACTGCAGTTCACAGCTTTCATACAGCTTCCCAATCCATGGCATCGACCATGAACCCCCAGTCTGCCTCTGTGTTTGATCCCTCTCCAGTGACCTCATCCGGACGGATGCACTTGTCAACATGCTCCTTTGCTCGAACATATGATTCTTCTAATCCACCAAAGATATCAGAGATGATTCCCTTGAAGTCAAAACTTGCAAGTGTCACAACATCCTTCCTTTCGCCTTGTTTTTCTCTCTCTTCCGTAGTCAGATCGGCCGTTTTCCACCTATTCCGTAGTTCCTTGGCCCTTTGCAATTGTAAATAAACAGGGCCGCCGCCAAGAACTGGGGATAGTGGGGTTGATTGCTCCCGCAAAGCCTCTAGCACATTGGCATGGTATCGATGAATACCAACCGGCCGACCGACACCATTCCCATTATCTGGTTGTCCCCGAGGCGAGGATGTGACCGAGATATTGAAAACCGCCAGTAAATGAACAATCGCACGTTCAAGTAGAGCATAATATTCATGGAAATCAATCTTGAACATTATTTCCGCGTGGGCGATGTCGTCCGCCGATACCACATCGCTCATTTCCAATGTTGCAAGGCGGTATCCTTCTGCTAAAAATGGAAGTTTCCATCTCAGCCTGGCGACAATTTTCATAAATCGTGCCAATTCCTCGGCCGGCGGCAGCAACCGACCATCTTGGGATGTGATAGTCGGACGGCCGCTGCTGTTACCGGTGGAGTTATTGGAGGGCCAGTGCCGGGGAGCACTTTGACTCGCCGGGTATTGTTTCCCCCTGATCCGGGTGCCCAGCGAGAGTTGAATAGACCCGACATGGTCGTTCGATCGTAGGTAAAATGTGGCGTGTTATGCTCGTGTGATTTGGCGGGCGTGGGGGGGTCCTGGTCAACCAATCAGCGGTCAGCATAGGGTCCTATCAGATATTGTGCTTGTGAAAGACCTGTGGGGAATGAGTTGAGCTCTCACATCGGGGTTTTCTTTTTTTTTGCTCACCTTTGTACCTGTCATCTGGCAGGATTGGGAGGAATGTATACCTATACATAGTAATGGTATATAACTATCACCGCATTGCGTCTCCTGGTCTTGTTGAGTCTTGAGCTGTCCGGTGTAGTTCGGCATATGATTGAGTACCACATCCAAACTCCCTATGTATGCACCGCGTTTTCCATCGAAAGGTGCAGATGGTAGGTTTACCTTGAGTGGAAATTGACACCAGTGAAACTGACACCAGTGAAACTGACCTTCTTTGTTTGAAATGACTAGGCCAATAAGCTCTGACTGTCTAAAACGAATATTCTTCAAGATTGAATGTCATCTAGGCGTTTGCCGCCGGACTAAGTCTCGCCGCCGTAATGAATACGAACATCGTAGCGATCTATAACGAGAAGACCGGGGGTTCTGAGAATCATACAGACCTGCTATACAAGTAGTCATTTCAATAGGACATTTTACACAGGCTATTCCATTCTTTCCGCCGGCCGCCGCCGCGTCGATCTATAGGGGCTCGCCCCCAGGACCTCGGCCGGGTGTTCTGAGAATCATACAGACCTGCTATACAAATGGTCATTTCAATGGGACATTTTACATAGGCTATTACATTCTTTCCGCCGGCTGCCGCCGCGTCGACCTATAGGGGCTTCGGCCCCCAGGACCTCAGCCTCTCCTGGCCTCGCAAATTTGCCCTCCAATGGGAGGCAGGACGATGGAAAAACGCCATCTCTGACACATCTGCATCCATCTCAACCGGCGGCGAAGGACGGGCAGCTAACTGGGATTTCACCCACATGATGATTGTCGAATTGCCTACTCTGGCAGTACTTTTTGTACATAATTCCATAGCTAAACACGTCCGCATACCCCCTGGGCGGTTACAGGGCTGCAGGCTTCGCCTGCAGCCCGGCCGACGTTAGATAACACAACAACAACAACAACAACCGCGTCGACCTATAGGGTCGAGCGCTATCGGCGCTCTATAGGAGCGTAGGCAGCGAGTGGCCTTCTCGCCTTCATTTGATTCCTCCGTGCCCTAGGGATCCATGCATGGATGTATCACTTCGTTTGCCGGCGCTAGCTATGTACCCAAGCGAAAAGTGACCTGGCAATCGACATAAACGATGAGGGGCTGAGGAAAAAGTGAAAAGATTCATAGGCCGTTGAGTGGAATTAAGTCGCACAACACCAAAGTAGCCTTCCATGAAGTAATCTATCAATCCGCGAAGTAAATTATCACGATTGAAGTAACATCCTGATTGTTACGGAGTTTTATACTTCGTTCATATTGGCGGCCGACCCGACTAACACCTGTTCCACTTGAAACAACTTTTTCTTCTCCTTCCTCTTCTCATTTTATTCCTGACTTCAAAATTCCCAACTCAACTTGCCAAGTTAGGGCAGACAATTGTCATCTGGACCTGTTCCTGAGAATCGGCCAATCAGCGGATGCCAGTCATCCCCGTGCCGCTATACCCCTTTCGGCTAAGCGCCCAGCTCTCTCCAGCTTCGTCCGCCTCCTCGGCTTCTTCCTTTTATCGCCAACTGTCGCGTTTCGCTCGAGGCTTCTTGTAGGTGGCCCTCTTCTTTCTCCAATTCGCTTTCTGTTTATTCTTTGGCTTTGTCCCTTGCCCTTTCTCTTTCTATGCCTCCGCTCCTCTGACCCTGCTTTTCCACTCCCCTGCTTCATCTTCTTTTCTTCCATTCTAAGCCGTGGCGCCAGCTGCGCATTGCTGGACTTTGTGGGCTATGACTCCTTATATGCATAACAGCATTGGCTCTGTCCAGCAGCCTTCTTCATAATTTCTCTTTGCTATCCGAAATCACCTGCCGCCAACATGTTCCAACCCCCTGCCAAGTTCCGGGGCGGACATGTCGCCAGCGGCAGTGTGTTCTTGTCTCTCTCTTTTCCCTCAACCCCTGCCTATGTTATTCCTCGTGAACTGCCCAGCCGCCACCATCGCTATTTCGCTCTATGAAGTTGCTTGGTCTGATGTTGACGATACCAAATCTTAGCTCACCCTGCGATTCCCGACTCCCTGATCGATCAACGCAGACTGTTCCGCTGCACTTTATCTACCTGGGCTGAGTCCTTGGTCTATCAATCAATTGATTGCAGCGAAGGCGATTGAATATACTATCCCGGAAGGTTTAGAAAAATGGATTCCTACGACGGTTATGGATCTCCCGGAAGGAGCCGTGAGTCGGATTCTTTTACGGGACGAGCCTCAGGGGAATCATACAGACGTCGGTCGCCCGGTAAGTCTATCATATTGAATATTAGTAGAGAGAGGTGGGCGAAATTGACTCATATAACCAGCCTCTCAAGATCGACGACGTGCACGGCCGCGCTCCCGCTCGCCCGTGATTGACCGTTACGAGCCTTCGGAGCGTCGTTCTCACCGCGAAGACTTTTACAACAATTCTCGGGAGCATGCTGCCCGAGAGCGCGAGGACCGCCGACGTGCCCCCTCCCCAACTGTGGCAAACATCGACCGATATGTGCCCGGACAAGACGGAAGCGGTGGTGGTGGTGGCAAACGTCCTATTCCGACCAACCCTATGCCTAACCCTCTCACACTCGATTTCCAAGTCGGATTCAATTGGTTTGCAGAGTGGTGGAGATTGGAGGAATCGGTGAATGAGGAGAAAGAGCGCGCCAAGAACGGCGGTCGTCGAGTCAAGGGCGAACGCGAGGCGCGCGAAGATCGCGAAAAGGAACGCGCTCAAATTCAAGCAGCTTATGATACATACAAGGTTGATCTGCAAATCCGACTGGCCAGGCTATTCGTCCAGCAGCACCGGAATGAGGAATGGTTCAAAGAACGCTATGTTCCTGAAGTCAGAGATCCTCTTCGCACTCGCCTCATGGCGGTTCGACAAGGTGCATATGAACAGTGGGAACATGATATGGACAACAACCTTTTCAAAGACTTTACCCTTGAAGGCATATACAAGAGCGATAGCGACGGTGCCGGTGGTGTGGTTGAGAAGGAGGAAGGCGAGACTACGGCTACCGCTGAGACTATGGGAGTGCTTGACCTACTTCCAGTCCGTGGCGGAGACCTTCGCGATGAGGCTCTTGCGCAACCGGCGCTCCTTATTAAAACCCTTGCACCAAACGTCAGCCGCAGCAAGATCGAGGAGTTCTGCAAGGAACATCTCGGCGAGGAAGATGGAGGTTTCAAGGGCCTCAGTCTCAGTGACCCGAACCCCTCCAAGAAGTTCCATCGCATGGGATGGATCATGTTGCATCCTTCCGCAAACACCAACACAGTGGAGCGCGGTGATGGACGCGATGAAGAATTCGAAAATATGGACCACGACGGAAGTGCCAACGGCGGTGTCACAATCAGCCCGGCTGAGAAAGCTCTGGAGGCTGTTAATGACAAGACCATCCATGATTCCGTCCACGGTGACTTTGTTTGCCACGTGGGAGTCCATGTTCCCCCTGCTCAGCCGCGCAAGAAGGCTCTCTGGGATCTGTTCTCCGCGCCCGAGCGGATTGATCGTGATCTCGAGCTGGCCAAACGTTTGACTTCCAAGCTGGACTCCGAGATGAATACCGCCGTGGATGGTTTCACTAAGATCGACGAGTATGTTGACGACCTGCGTGGTAAGGGAGAGCTCCAGCCGCCGGCTACGGGGCCAGTCAGCGCGAAGAAGCAGAGAAACGGATATAGCGATGAAGGGGACGAAGGCGAGATTGAGGAAGGTGAAGAGAAGGAACTTCCCGAGGAAGAAGATGTGGATGATGAGGAACTTGCAGTTAAGAAGAAGAAGCTGGACTTGGTTGTTGAATACCTGCGCCGGGTCTACAACTTCTGCTTCTTCTGTGTCTTTGAAAGTGACTCAGTCCATGAGCTTGGCCGCAAGTGCCCTGGTGGACACCTTCGCCGTCCTCGCACCGGACTTTCCACCCAGGCTAAGGAAGTGGCCCGAGCCAGCGCTCTTGGCCAGCCGTTCCCAGCCAAGAAGAAGGAACCTAGTGAGGAAGGAGAAGATCTCTCTTCGCCTGTCCAGGAAAAGCGCGGACACGGACAGCGTCATGGCTCTAAGTCTGAACAGCAATTGCAGCGTGCCTTTAACTGGGTGAAGACCTTTGAAGACAAGTTGCTGCAGATCCTAGAGCCAGAGAACGTCGATCTTAGCAAGCTCGGCGGCAAGCCCGTTGACCAGGCGCTTGAAGATGAACTTTTGAAGTACATGAAGCAGGAGGACGACTCCAAGTACCGGTGCAAGGCGCCTGAATGTACCAAGCTTTTCAAGGCTGAAGCCTTCTGGCGCAAGCACATCGAAAAGCGCCATGCGGAGTGGTTCGAGGGCATTAAGAACGATGTAAGTGTGCAATCACCCAGCGATGATTCCCAGTATTAATAATTATCACAGCTCGCATTAGTGAACGCCTATGTCTTGGACCCAGCCCGCATTGCCCCATCCCGATCTGATGCCAACAGCAACGGTCACTTCCCCCTTGGCTCCGGACAAGGGCACACCGGCACTCCTCGTGGATTCAGCCTTGCCAGCCTTCCCTACGCCCCCAATGGAAACATGCCTACCTTCCCCCAAGTGGAATGCCCGGCATGATGGGTGCACACGCAGGTGGCTGGAATGGAAACGCGATGGGACACGATGGCGGTCTGCACCAGCCCGGACCCATGCGTCGCGGCCAGAACCGCAACAACCGACCCGGTCCGTACGACCGTCGCCGATTCAACGGCAACGGCCGACTGAGCCCTCCCCGTGGCATGCCTGGCATGTATGGTGGTGGTCGTCTCCCGCCTCCTGGTGTCAGCGTTCCAGCTGGTCACCCTGCAGCCAGCATGGCCGCCTCCAACTCATTCCCAGACTCTTCCAGCGGAGGTCCCATGGCGCCGCGCGAAGCCGTCCAGGGTCGCAGTCTGAAGAGCTACGAAGATCTGGATGCAGTCGATGCATCTGGCAGTGGCGAATTGCAGTACTAGTTGCATCTGCTGATCTGATCACCTCTTCCGCTCTTGTGTTTTCCTCTTATTCTTATTTTTTTTTTTCCTTCTCTCTTTTCCTCCAATTGGCGACCTGGCGCATCGGAGGGACCGTTGGAGATTCGCTGACTCCAACTTGCTCATTTATTGAATTCAATCATTTTCATTGATCTCTACTTGCGAAAACATGGCTTTTATTTTTTATCTCCTTGTTTATTATCATCTTATCATCCCCAACGGAATTTCCTTTCTTTATTTTCCAGCATGTACAATAGCCCTTCTATCAAAATATGAAATTGAAGATTCAAAGATATCAAATGACATTCATTGCAATGCGTATGGGGGGTATCAATATTCTAAGTTTTACAATTCTCAATCAAATATTAAACATGGCCCAAATCCCCTGGCCAAACACACTTACTTCCTAACCAATGACCATCTCCTACGGCATCTGAATAACAACCTCCTCCCCCGCATCTCGCCACTGAACACCCATCCCACGAATCCGCCGCTCACTCGCCAAGAAGAGAAGAAGGTAAACGTGCATAGCGACCTCACCCCACGCATAGACTTTAAGAGAGACATGCGTGTCAGACGAGAGCGTTGACGGAGCCGTCGCAGCCTCGAGGATACACCAGACGCCCCATCCGGCACGGCCGTCCCTACCAACGAAGTCCGAGAGGAAGGACCAGAAAGCATGAAAAAGCGGATAAGGCCATGTCCGTGTGATCTCTTTTGGCTTTGAAGTTGTGGCATTAGTGGTTCTAGGTTTGGGGGTTGGGTTTAGATCTGCAAGATCGGCCGAATCTCGCTCTCGGGTTCGGGGATCCTCAACTGCGAGGTGCACGAGCCAATAGCCCCGTTCTAGGGGGTCGAGGGGGCGGGTCTGGGTGGATGGTTTGTAGGTTCGTGCTGGGTTTAGACGCTCTGTGAGCATTGATAGGGTTGGGGTTATGTGGGTAGTGAAAGGGGCCGTGGAGATTGGTGGTCTTGGGGGGTGGATTTCGAGAGGGAGAGTGGATATATTGATGTGATTCGGGGTTTGGGTTTGGGTTGGGGTCGGGGTGTTCGCGGGAATGTGATGTGAGGGAGTGGTAGTATGAGTGATGGAGACATCTGGACCTTTCTCTTGATCTGAGCTGGATATTTCGATGGGGATTTCAGGCAAACCAGTGGGGATGGCAGTGGGGATGGGCTGTTTATTCTCGATGGGGATGGCCCCCGGAGATACAACGGGCTGGTCCGCTGCAAGAGAATCTGGAATTAAAAGCGGTTTCACTGGATCCGGTGAGGCCGGGGCTGTGCGAGGCCTTTTGGGAGGTGGAGCGAGCTGCGATGGAGGCGATAGTTCTGCACGAGATTGCTCGGCGCGAACTAGTTCCTGGCCGATCTCGGGCTGGGAGTCTGGGATGACGCTGATGAGGGACTCTAGGGAGTCGGGATGATTTGAGATGATGTGCTTGTGTGGAGCTGGGCTATCTTTCTCATGGAGCAAGCGAGGATCCGAGGATATCGCCGTGTATGCGGGCCGGGGCGCCTCCCGCAATATTGGCAAAGCCTCGTGTTGAGTCGTCGGGGACTCCGAGGACTGTACGGCGGCACCCGCGGAGAAAGAGCGCGTGTTGTCTGCACTGGTGGGAGGTGAGGAGTTGCTCTCCTCTATCAGTGGGTAGCGTGAGGCACACTGGAAGTCCAAGATGGCGGCGACTTGGGCCCTATAGCGGGCATCATCTTGTGCGGTGCTTGCTGCGGCGATGTGCACTAGAATCTGGGAGTCGGGGACTTGGATCATTTTTCCGTTTTTCATTGGAGCGCCCATTATGATATTCGATGCGCGCTAGTGATATTCGGGGTCAGGGATGATACTCCGTATAGTATTTGTCAATGAGGATATACCCTGGATACTCAATATGGGAGAGACTATTGGATGTGACTGGGAGTTCGTCCAGGGCCGTGGGACGAAATGATTGGTCAGCCCACTCGACTGATCACACTAAACCTCGCACGTACCTAGTACTTGCCGGGTACTTGACTTATTATGTGACAATAGAGGTTAAAAATGGTACTATCCATGTACCTCTAGTTGTCATGACCCTAGTAACGCGTCGAGTATGTAAAGTGTTGGATATTTCCCCTTTGTTTCAGTCTATTTGTGTGTAATTTGGTCTATTTCAGTCTATTTCAGTCAATTCCTATGTGTGTACCTGTATATTACCTTACAACTCAGGTCTCACGGCCGTTTGATTAGGTGGAGCCCTTTAAGACAGATCGAACGCCTTATTCTTTTTGGATTTTTTCGGATTTTTTTTTCTATTTGCATAGCCAGTTAATAAGTAATAATAAGAATACAAATAGAATATAAAATAAAATAAAATGACTTAAGAAAAAAAGGAGTTGTACAAAAATCGGCTCTATCCACTTTCGCTTTTATAACTCTCTCTCTCTCCGATCTCCACGGCTGGGCTCCATACCCTTCTCGACTCATTCTCAGCCTTAACCTTCTCCCTTGCCTCTTCCCAAACTCTCTAAAATGGCTGTTAGTGGTGGGGTCTACCCAATGGACCATGCGATGGGCTATTCTGGTAAGTTTATTCTTTTACTATTAGGGTGTTTTGCGATCGGGGGGTATCCAGCAGCTCTACATACAGATCACCACATATCTGGAATGCACGGGTCCAATTAACTCTGGTCCCTCAATCGCAAGTGTACAAGCTGGCAAACCAGTTTGAACCTGTTGAACCTGGCGATCCTGGTGATCCTGGTGAACCTGATGAAGCCTGGGGTTCGGGAATTATAACGGGTTTCCCCGGTTCTCGCCACACAGGAAGCTATCCAGAGTTAACCCCTCCCCGACCACCGACTTTGGGCTTTCCCCAGCCAGAAACATATATCGACTGTTTTTATTGCATTTCTATGGTCGTAGCTAACATTGTGGCGCCAATGTCTCTCCGGCTCGGCCCACGGCCCCGGAGTGCACGGTGCAGAACATGGTAGAAGAACCACAGACCCCATCGAGCAAAGGCTTCGGAGCCGAAATATTCAAGATCTTTGGAGGAGGTGGCAGTGGCAGCGCTGCCAGTGGCAATGCGCCGAAGAAGACCACGCGAGGTGAGTGATCTGATCCCAGTCGCTCGATCGGATCGCAACTAAGCTTTTTTCAGATGGCCAACAACCCAAACGTCGCGGCCCCAAGCCCGATAGCAAGCCTGCACTCACCAGACGGCAGGAACTGAACCGTCAGGCCCAGAGGTACACAATCCGCGGATACAATAACCACCGGGCTGAACTGATCCACACAGGACACATCGCGAGCGAAAGGAACAATACATGAGAGCACTTGAGACCGAGGTATCACGGTTACGGGAGGCCTACACCACCGAGATCGCAGAGGCCAACGCATCAATCCAACAACACAAAGAACTGATGCATTCGATACGAGAGGAGAACGAGATCCTGAAGGAAATTCTCGCAGCGAGCGGAATTCAATACGAAGCGGATCTAGAACGCCGCCGGGCGGAGCGCCCACCGATGATGGCCTTCCAATCGAGCCCTCTTACTGTCGCTGGCAGCAGCACTGCGTCACAGAGTGCGCCTGTCGCCCACTCCGCCAGCAACCACAACACAACCCCTGCAACCACGATCTCATCCGGCATGAGCCCTCGCGCGAATGGCATGGATCACTCGGAGATCTCGCCCGCGATTGGATACGCGTCCCACCAGCAAGTGTACCACGCGGGTGCAGGCGAGCATTCCATGAACATGGATCATTCATCGTGCCCCCCCGTTGATACGATGCAGCCCATGCCGGTTACGCGGGGAGGTGTCTTCGAAACGGATCCCCAGCTGCAGGTTGACTTTATCCTAACGTAAGGCCCACTCTAATCTTACAAGCAAACAACACGAGCTAACGAATAATATCCCTACAGACTTGAAGGACCCTGCCGCGAACATACGGACTACCTCTGCCGACGGTCAGTCACAGAAGCCGACGACGAAGACATGCCGTTTTCCGGACACGCCTTGATGGCAACATGCCCACCGCCGAGCTACATTGCAAAAACAACACACGAACAACCATACCCACACAAGGCGCCGGATCTCCCACACGCAAATCTCAGCACCCTCCTCAACCTCAGTCGACAGCTCGTGACAGAAGGACAAATCACCCCCATCATGGCGCTACAATGTCTCAAGAACCACGAGCTGTACCCGACGCTGCGACGCGACGATATCAAGATCATCATGGACACGCTCAACACCAAGGTCCGCTGCTACGGCTTCGGCGCTGTGGTCGAGGACTTCGAGTTGATAGATTGTCTGAGCAGCGTACTCGGCACCAAGGTCGAGCTCGGCATGTCCGGCACAGCCGATGACTCGATGTATGGTTGAGCAGTTTGCCAAACGCAATGAAAATGATTATGATTTGATGTCTGGAAAATCCTGTCTTTTTTGTCTGTGTTGGCTACTGCCATGGAGTGACTCGGTGCCTTTGCTTGCGGCCTGCCTTTCGGTTTTGATTGTGCCTGTGAACTATTTCTTTTTCCATTCTTTACCTTCTTTTTTCTTTTTTCCTTCTTTTTTTTTTTTCTTTTGTTTTTGATACTCCCGTTGAGAGGGTTGTATATAAGTGGAAACCACCGTAGGTACAGATGATATCTTACCTGGACAATATAATTCTCTTTCTTTTTCGTTATTCTCTAGGAAACGATTATTTATATCTCCTTCAATCATTCCAAAAAGCTGAATAGATTTCACTCTACTCTAATGGCACTTGAATTTATATATACTCATATCAGCACATCGGTCTTCGATATGTACGTATCCATATCCCAAAGGAGGATTATATATAAACAACCTATAAACCCAACCACGGCAGAAATCCTCGATGCGTATAACCGCGAAAGTCTAGAAAGACGCCAAGAAGGCAAAACGTTTCTTGTGTTTCCCCGAGAAAGTTGTACAAAAGTTGATCACTCGTCCACGGGTGTTACTCGACACTATGGACATCACCTTTCGGGGTCTTTGCATCCCGAGGCCACCAGATATGGAACTGCATTACTAAAATGAATTATCAGTCTGTATAGCCTCGTAACAGACTTCTACATGCCAAAATCCAAGGCCATTTCCCCTCGAACGTATGATTCTGTAGTTAACTTAGTTGTGAGAGAGGTTGTCTGGCAAAATGAACTTGATTGAATAGACTATTGGTCAGACTCTATAGTCAAGAGTATAAAAGCATCAAATTTTAGGTCGAGTACGTATGCACATGGAAATGAGGAACATAAGTCATCACAAAAAAATCTACTCATCAGCCTCATCGGACTTCTCATCCTCCTTCTCCTCCTCAAGCTCCTCATCATCCTCCTCGAAAGTAGTAGCAGGGACGCTGTACAGACGCAGAACAGACTTGTTAGGGTCCTTGATGAGAACGTACTTCTTAACCTTCTCAGCGGGCTCATCAGAGTCCAGAGCACGGATACGGTCAACAATAGTACGGACGATACCCCAACCGTTACCGAGGTTGAGGTTCATCTGGCTAGCGAACTCGCGGGGCTTGTAACCAGCAACGCCGAGGACGACGTGGGCAGCAGCAGAGCGGGGGTTGACACGGGACACGAAGCCGAGCTTCATGCCGTCAGCCTTGGCGAGGATAGCCTGGGTAGTCCAGCGGGCGAGCTTGGCGGAGTTGTTCTTCATCTCGGTGGCGAGGACGGCACCACGCTGGGAGTTGAGCTTGCTGCGCCAGTCGAGGGCACCGCCGGAGCCCTGGGCCTTGGGGTCGAACTCGTTCAGGGCCTTGATGATGAGCTGCTGGTCCTCGGTTCCGGTGGGACCGCCCTTCATGACGGCGTCGACCTCTGTGCGGACGACCATGGAGACGGGCTCCTCGTCGCGCTCGAGGGAGATGTCGAAGCGGCGGTACTTGTAACCCTTGGAGGCGAGGGGGCTCGGTCTCCTCGGTCTCGTCGTAGAAGGGGTTGGGCTTGGCGAAGGAGACCTTGGACTTGTCGGACTCGATGAGAGTCTGGAGGGCGAAGTTGTGGTTGATGATGGTGGCTTCCATGGCGAGGGCGTTGGGGGTGTTAATCTGCTCCTGCTTGCCGGCGGCCTCGGCGGCCTCGAGGGGTGCGTCGATGGCGTTCTCGTTGACGCTGACCATGTCGAAGGAGGCACCGTCGCGCTTGTCGAAGTAGATCTTGTCGCCCTGGTGGACGATGACGATGTCCCACGAGTAGACACTGCGGGTGGCGCACATCAGCATGGACAGGATATCGGAGGTGGCGAAGACGGTAGCGGCGTTCTTCTCGGAGAGCTCGTTGATGACGGGATCCTGGGAGGTGGTAACGTTGTAGGCAGCACGGTCGAGAGCCTGCATTCTGCGCTCGGCGTTCTTGACGGGGGGCTTGTCGTAGGACTTGTCGTAGTAGTGGAGGAAACCGTAGGTCTCGAGGTCCTCGCCCTCGGGAGCATCGAGGTTCAGCTTAGACAGACGGGTGAAGTCAACCTCCTCGAGCATCTTCCAGTCAGGACGGATGTTGACAGAGGCCTCACGGATACGCTGAGGCTTGTCGTAGTCTCTCCAGCCGAAACGACGGCCACCGCGGCCACCACGGCCGCCGCCACGGTCGCTGAATTGGTAACCGCTCTGCTGACCGCGGCCAACATTAGGTCCAGCACGCTGGAAGCCACCACGTCCACCACGCTGGTTGGCAGCACCGCGCTGACCACCACGGCCACGGAAAACGGTGCCACCGCCACGGCCGAAACCGCGCTTCTGGACGCGAGTGTTATCAACGACGGAGAAGGAGGACTCGTCCTCGGCGGCTGCGACAGTGAAGAGGTTGGAGGTACCGGCGCCGTACACCTGCTGGTCTATTTGGGACTGTTAGCCATTGCTTATTCGACTGAAAGAGGAAGTTGGTGGAGACAGAGAAAAGTTGAAAGAAGACATACCTCTGAAACCACGGTTGTACTGGGGACGCTGGTTCTGACGCTCCTTGGTCTCAGCAGTCCAGTCGGCCATGCGGCCAAGCTTGTCGCCCTTGGAGAAAGGAGCGTATGGCACACCGGAAAGCATGTTATCGGCAGAGGTGGAGGGGCCCCAGGTGTCCTCCGAGGGGAGGGTGGCCACCAGGTCGGCGAGAGAAGTGGAAGGCATTTTGGTTATGATCTATGGGCAATTCGCGCTGGGCAACTGCTCAAAAATCAAAAAGGTAGAGGGGTTGGTTGATCGATAACCCCGGGGAATGTGGTGTGGATTAATTGAGGCGGGAAGTTTTTTGTGTCGCGAGCCTGTGGCGGTGTGGATAGCACCGCCACATGTGCACCGCCACATGTTTCCATATCAGCCCTGGTCCCTTTTTGTCTTTGTCTTTGTCTTCGTTATGACTGGGATGGGATTTTCATCTGGATTACAGGAGATTTTTGAGGGGCATTGTAGGTCCATGAGGATATGGACTATGGCTAACAATGAACCATTGTGTCTTGACTTCAGAGCCTTATCTCTTCTGGTTTCTCATCCAATTGATAATCATTGACATTATCAATCCCCTGAAAGCCAAGAAGAAATGATTTGAGATGTTGACCTCAATTTTCAGGTGACAGACTAAGCCGAGGCATAACATCGATATGGTACCTCCAATGTTGGATTCAATACGTTCACGTAACTCATACAGACACTCTTATCAAGATCGTCACAAACCATGACGACAATCAGGGGAAGCGGACATGAAGAAAATTTCAAGTGATCCAATGAAGAGCAATAGTCATTCAGATTGACTGCGTCCAGATCGAAGTTTACCAAGACCTTGGGACCATCACAATGTCCACCTTTATGATACCCGCAAGCTAGTTTGACATCGTGCAATCAACGGTGCGAGACTTATCTCGAAATTTCTCGCTTTGTTCGCGGGGTTGGATTCGGATCTACCGCAGTATGCGCTCTCAGAGGGGATGGAAATGACAAATCGCAAACCAATTGTATACAATTTCAGATTGCGGAGACCGCGGATGAAGCTACGGAGTACGGAGTATAGAATTGGGGTTTTTTTTCAGTCAATTGAGTTCTCTGGTTGATACGTCGATCGGGTGACAGGGCTTTACCAGTTCCTTACAGTGGATCGTCATCTTGGCAATTCTGATTCGATGCCACAGGGAAGATCATCCCGGAAAACAGATCCACTGATAAGGAACTCCCCGATCCGGAGACATAGAGAGGAAATAACCGGGGGGTTTGCCCCGCTGGCTATTGGACCTGTACATTGACTTGGCGTTGAAAAGCCAGTCACTGCATGTCTTTCAATGATATTGAGCATGGACCAAGAGGGATCGACATCCAAGATAGCTCGCTTGGAACTCATGCGAATCATGGATATCCACATTATGATCTATGTTAGATAGAATCCAAGGAACTGGCTCACTCTTCCCGTACCAGGAACTGCCTCTAGCACCCTAGTAGCTCGGTTAGAGGTCGAAGCCTCTCATCCGGCCTCTAACATTGGGGCCAAATGCTATCTAGAGTTTCGCAGATCTTCCTGTTCACCGAGATGGACACTACTCCGAGAGTTCTGTCTACAACTCACAAATGAATGTTTCCACATTCCGACCTCGATGATAAGGGTAATGAATTATTGGACATAGCGGAGCAATTGATGCCTTGGGTACCCTGTCGAAAACTATATAAGGATGAGGATATTTCACGAATTCTAGACATCATTCACAATCGCAATCCTCTCTCCATCACAACAACCACTTCTCTCTTCTTCCAAAGACCAACTCGAAAACCTCCATCAAAATGAGACTCTCAATCCTCTCCGTTCTCTCCCTCGTTGGCGCCGGCATGGTGTCCGCTCTTCCCCAGGAGTCCAACCTCTCCGTGAAGCGCGGTGATACCTCGTCCTGTGTCGGTCCTCTCCTCTGCTGTGGTACTCTCACCACACCTCTCGACCCCCTTGTCGACCCCATCCTGTTGGCACTTGGCGTTGATGCTGCCAACATCGTTGGATCTATTGGCCTTCTCTGTATGTTTGGACTCTCGTGTAATATTTGCAAGATGGGAAAATTTCTAACTTTGCTCACAGGCCACCCATACGACGAATCCTGTACCACCGCGCCCCAGTGCTGCACCGAGGCCAACGTCTTGGTAAGTGACAATCTTGAACACAGACTCTTCTGCGGAGAGTGAGTGCATGACTAACTGATCTTTAGGGTGGCACTCTTGCTCTCGGATGCGCGGATCAGAAGCAATAGGCTCAGTTTGTTGAAACAGTTGACTGATATATACGAGTTGTCTTTACGATAGACTTGATATGTCTACTTAGCCACTGAGGATTTACATTCTGTTCCGGGAGATGAAGTCACCTTCGACTTTTGTTGTATATTTATATAATAGTAATCAATTTTTACTCTTGAAATGATACTTATCATATTGATAGACGTTGCTATATCGAGTAAAGCTTAGTATCCACTTATGCAACTGGTCTTTTCGTTGCATACACTGTGGAGTATAGTAACATCAGATTTGGGATTTGTTTAGGGTTCAGCTTTAGTATATATATTGTACTGCGAAAATACTGCGTGGTTCCAATAAACCTTGTTGTGTTGAATAACAAGAAATTCACATTGTGCCTATCTGCGATGTACAGCTTTCAATGAGGAGATGAACAAACAATACCGAAAAAATACCAGGAAAATATATATGCCAAAACAAGTGTTATACCCTGAAGCAAGGTCTATCATCATTTCTTGCCAGGTCCCGTCAAATTCGGTCGTAAACTATATCATTCAGACACCCGGCGTTTTCTCATAACTTCGTCGAAACAGCTCGTCAACGTGGACAAGGTAGTAAGTACTGGGAGCCAGGCTATCGATGCTTCCAACAGGGGTATAACTCTTCTGCTGGTAGGCTTTCTCCCGGAGGTTGCGTATCTACCATGATTAGAACCGACTTCATAGACGATATGCTCCTTAGGCAAGAAAGAAAAGGCTTACATCGTTATAAAACTCCGGCGAGACCGCAATGCGAGCTTCCAAACGCTCATGCAGCCGGAGCTGCTGCGCGATCCCAGAAGTATCACCCTTAACACGAAAACTGAACATAGTGCTAGCTAGGCCACTGCCATAGCTGAACATGCCGATGCGCTTGTTCTGCAGTTCCTCACTAGTAACATTGCTCAGCAAGCTCACCAGCCCAGCGTAGAGACTAGCAGTGTACATATTCCCACAATTTGTGGGTGCTGTGATGGATGGCTGAACGCACTCGGAGAACCTTTCCTTCGTCAACCCGATACAAGTCCTCTCAACTTCTTTGGCCGTCAGAGATGCAGTGTACTCAACATCTCGTACCGCTGCTGGAACGTCATCAAAGCGGTTGGGCTCGGTCCGGAGATCATTGAACAACAAACGACCGTAGGCCTTAGAGACGAGTTTGCAGGTAGGTGCGTGGAAGACGAAATACTCAAAAGTATCCAAGAAACTACCCTGGGACTTTGCAGCCCCATTCGTCAAACCACTGCTTTTAGCCAGATATTTAGTTCGATACCGTTCGTAACAGTTGTCCAATGCCTCAAGATAGCATGTGTTGGAGTAGTGTCCATCGACAAGAGGGTACTCCGACTTGAAGTCGCCTTTATAGAAGTCGTAGACGTGCTTCATGTACGATCCACGGAAAGGCTCTAGTACCAGGGGCGCATCGGCGCCAATCAGCATGGCCACACAGCCGGCGCCGCCAGTAGGGCGTGCGGCAGGCTTGTCGTATAGGGCGATGTCGCCCGCCACGACTATGGCGTCACGACCATCCCACGTGGATGATTCGATCCAGTTGACTGCGTTCAGCAGGGCATTGGTTCCGCCATAGCAGGCGTTGTAGGTGTCGATTCCCTCAATATCTGTGTTCTCCCCGAACAGTTGCATGAGCACCGACTTGCAAGACTTGGATTTGTCGAGCAACGTTTCCGTTCCCACTTCTAAGCGGCCAATGGTGTTTGGGTCGATCTTGTACTTTTCCAGCAGGGAGGAGACCGCTGTGAGTGCCATGGAATAGAGATCTATGAATGTGGCCACATTATATTAGCACGGAATATGGAGCCTGGGCTTTAAGTCTGTCTGCATACCCTCGCGGTCATCACAGAAGCTCATCTTCTGCTGACCCAGGCCAATGGTGAATTTCCCAGGACTGGCCCCCAGATAGGTCTCGAGCTCGTTTTGTGGGACGTACTGTATACAAGGAAGTATGTTAGTTGCCCAATGGGGTCAATTGCAGGATGGACAAATAAATCATACGCACCCGACTAGGAAAATAAATCTCCAAGGCCTTGATGCCCACACTTTGGGCGTTGGAGGGCATAATGTTCAGGACTGAAGCCAACCGATTGAGACTGGGGGAAGTTGGTAGCTGATGAAGGATATGAGGACAAAACCCTGGAATGGTAGAAAGATGGTCAATAAGTGAAAAGAAACGGACCAGGGGGCAGCTTATATACTAATTCATTTGGCAATCGTGGGATGATCACAGTTATCACCACCCTATCACCACCCCCCACAATGGGGCCACACGAAACGAACCAAGACCACGTATAACTATGACGACTACTACCGTGTATATTCGAGCATCAATTTCCTTTGGTCCGACAGTCCAAGGTAACGATTCAAGTAAGTCAAGTAATTCAGGAAACTGTCATGCGAGACGGCTGCTTTAGGAATTGCGAACGCGGCTGGATATAAGATAAGTTTTTTTGATTCCGTTGGATACTTTGTTTATTCACTCATTGTACACATATTATGGACTACATCGTATGGATCTGGCAAGATTTCTAGGCAGCCAGTCAATGTGGTTGTGATCAGCTCTACTAGGTAGCATCCAGCATGGACAGCTCTGGCGGTATTGGGTATGTCAAGTATTCTGGTAGACGCTGAGCTTTTTCGGAGTCAGCATTAGGCCTTGACTTATACCTGTGGCCATGATATACAATCTTTATCGTGAATCCTTTATCGGGTGGTTCTAGTCATTTCCTCACCTGATCATCCTTAGTACGGATAGTCCTCATTTGACAAGGAAGTCCAACATCGATGAATAGTGATGTACTCAGGCAGCAAGCCAGAGAAGCGTTGCTTGCTTGCCAGCAGGTGGCATACATTTCTCTTTGCCAGCATGAAGTATATCCATGGATATAGAGCTTCATGACGGTAAGTAGATCCGTCACTTCTCGGCTTCTTCTCCTTGCTCTCTCTTATAGCCACGTAGATATCTACGTGTGTCAAATAGTCACAATATATACACAATATAGAGAATATATATTATTCTGTGGGCAGTTGATTCCACTGGGCAATCGACCGACAGCACAAAGAATGCGGTGTGTTCCATTTATTTGCAATAAGCCCAAGCAGCACTACTAACTACCACTACAGGGCACGTCGTCTGGACAAGGCCTCATTTGTACCGGTTGAATGCTAGAATACTAAATAAGATCACCAGGCTCTGTTGGTATTGAGTTTGTTCAAGGTGGATGGGCTCTTTAATTTCCTAACGCCCTCAATTTTGGGCATCGAAATAATGGAAATATCTATTCTCAGAGATAAATGACTTTTTCTGAATTGCTTTTAAGACTACTTTCTTATATGAGACGATGTAATATGCCCTTGGATGATGGACTTTTGTCGACGGTCCGCTGTTTTCTGTTACATGCCTTTACTATTTTTTTTATCGCTAGTTCTTTCCTTGCCGGGAAATATGTCCTTGATAATTCACTTCAAAGAGGCTAGGGGCCTATATCCAAATATGTTGAGACAGAGCAGCTACAATGATGTCTTGTTTGTCAGGCACCAACTGGCCATTTAGCTGGCTTCTGTTTGGAGATGAGACCTCTTCCACTAGACCAGGAATCCACCTTCTCTCACCTTTCACCTTTCTCTCTTGTCCAAGCCTACTAGCCATGGCTTCCATCTTTGAGAATTATCCCCTTGAACTGCTGGAGATGATATTCCAGCACCTACGACGACAACCATATTCCTTTTACAGTCTTGCGCTGACCTGTCGCAAGTTCTACATTATCACGACCCCAACACTTTACTCTTCGATTTGTTTGACAAATCCAGTCAGCTCCGAGAAACTTGCAAGAACTTTGCAGCAGAACTCTTGGCTATCTTCTCTTGTCCTCGAGCTACAGGTACACTTCCACCCTCCCCAAACGGATCAAACCCACGACACTCTCCTAGATGCCATCGTTCAAATGCCTAACCTGGAAAGCCTGGTATTGCGGAGCGTGCCGCTCAAAGGCATCTTGGAGCCAAAAAATCACAGGTTGCTTTCTAAGCTTGTGGGAGACAAGGACAACGTTCAGATTGAGTCGCCCACCCAATACGTGGGACAGAGACTACGGTCGTGTAAGTCCTAGAATCCGACTCAAGGGAGTAAATAAAAGGCTAATATCCTCTAGTGTATCTCGGGGCAGCCTTCACACGTTATCATGGAGATGGGTGGTTGCTTGATGCCAACGAGGTTGTTTTTTACATGGAACAGCTTGAGAAGCTCCACATCCAAGGTGCCCATATCGAAAATCTGCACCCAGATCTCTTTGCCGCGATATTGCCTTCTAGGAAGACAGCACTGCAAGATCTTTCCTTGCTCAACTGCAATATTTTACCAGATACACTTGGACAGATCCTCGCCTTCCCAGATGGTCTTACTCGCTTCACAATGAAAGGCTCATGGCCGGACCCGAGCGGACGTTTCACGAGCTGGGAATACAGTAACATTGTCTATCCACATCAATACATCGAAAAATTCAAAGAGAGCAGCTCGGCGGGTCTGGAGTATCTCGATTTGCACCTATGGTATCCAGGAAGCCTACCGGATTACGACAGCTTGGACTGTTTAAAACACCTCGGCATCCTCGTCCTCCCCCTGCATGTGTATGCAGTGGGGGTGAATGAACTAAGTGCGGCAGTTCCTATTCCGTCTCTTCCTGCCAGTCTGGAGACCCTCACATTGCATGGTTTTATACCGGTGAGTATCTCCTTCGGTAGCCTTGTTGAAAGGGTGGAGGCCGGTCAGCTTCCGAATCTGCGTGCGGTTACATACCAGAAGCTCTATGGCCAGGACCAGGAAGAGACCGGGGAACAGACCGAGGAGGACTGGCAGAATGATATCAAATCGTTGCAAAAATTGGGGGTGGAGCTTTCTATTGCCTCTCGTCCCGGTTCATACATTATTCTGCCCGAGAATGATAATTGGCCATGCCAATGCTGGATCTTTGATCTTGAAATGGCCTGGTGGTAGATGAACAAGCATATAGGATGAATATTGAATACAATAATATATGTTCCCAATTTGATGTAAAGGATAGCAAACCACCTGTAGGCAACAGCTTTCCTTGCGGAGTGGTCTCGGACCGCTCGATGTCAGCTGCTCGATGTCAGCTCACCTAAAATCCCGAACTTCCCATTTCTCAACTCATAACTTGCTCTAAGCAACATACATTTCTAGAAAAATTACTTATATCTCGTTCATTCGCCAAATACTCGAATCTTGAGCGCTATTATGGACAATGACAATGCGCAATCCAGCGCTTTCAACGGGGACGGCAACACGATTACCCGATGCTCTCTCAGCAACTGCACAATCAACAATTCCTGCATAAAGCGATCCACACTAAGCGACTGTGTGCTATCGAAGGTGGAAGACGTGAGCCGGACCACGGCTCAAAAATCCCAGTTCCACGACGCGGCCCTTGCCGAGCGCAGCGCTATCACAAATAGCACTATCCAAACCCAAAGCTCGGTACACCGATCCACAATTGGACAGTCCGTCATTCAGGAGAATAGTGCCGTTAAGCGGAGTACCGTGACCGGAACGATGGTTTCAAACAGTGAACTCCAGAGAGCTACGTTGACAAACTGCGTTGTCACTGAGTGCATTATCGAGCGGTGTGACTTCCAGGGACTGGTTCTTAAATATGGCGTTTGGAAGCGAAATGAACTGGTGGGGAAGACGGGGAATCAGGATCCTATTTTTATTAGGAACTATGGCTCGAAAGCCGGGGTATGTTGATTCGATTATGAGCACGAGGGTGTATTCACTGACGATATTCGATAGCAATCCGCAACTATTTCTGAATTACATTCTGAGAGTCATCCCCGGCAGGATGTTTGTCTTCCTAACTATCATGCTGAATTAGATGTTAGTGCGAATAGTCCAGATGATGCTGGTCTTGATCTACCTCCGCCCTACAGGCCTTAGCCTAAGGCGGAGGAGAAGTGGTCTCTTCATGAGTTATAGGCGTTTTATTTTTCTGTTATTTCAATAGCCATGACCTGCTGTGGGGCGTTTTCCAGTAAGATTATGTCCAATAAGTGGATTATGGACATATTTATCTCACTGCTGTGGGTATACAAGGCATCAAGTACTAGTTTCATAGCCAAATTGGGATAATGCGGCACTACTAGGACCAGACCTAAGGGACAACAAATGAGATGACGAATATAGGGACCTCAGATATTGCATATAAGAATCCATCTAAAAACTCTTCTGGAAAGTGAAGTCCAGGTGGAATACTCCAATTACCCAATGCGCGCTGCAGGCAAAATCCAAGGCGGCGTAATAGACTGCCGTATAAGGAAGGCACGATCAGTACCTGAACCATTTTGTACACTCCTGTCCCCCAGGTAACCTGGGAACACCCTACACCCTTGCGTGTTTGTCCACTTGTCCACTCTCCTTCTCATCAATATTTTCTGTCATGCCAGATGGCACCAGAACATTGATGAGGGGATTCAACCACTACCATCTTCCTAGCCCTCTCCTCTCAAGCAACCGACACATTATGACTGACTCTTCCTCGATCAACTATTCAGTCAGAGAGGCCCTGTCCGCTCCATGATCTGGTTATGCCCGCAACCCCGCCTTCGTCCTTGAAGTGGGTGTCTCCGAGTCACAATCCACGCTAAGCGCCTAGAACTTTTAGCTAGATCTAACCAGAGAAAAGCCAACAAAGGATTGATAAGTGGGAATGGGATAAAGCGAATAATCACAACAAACCCGGCACATCATTGTCGATGAGGATCCAAGCAGAGAAAGGACCACGCCAGCAGGTCGAAATTATACTTAAAGGCTGTACTCGCAACGATATTCGATTCTGGATTCTTTCAAATCTTAGGATTGTCTCTTTCTTGCATCAGAAGTGGTCCCAGAATCCCGACCATCCAAAGCCTCTGTCTCTTGCCTGGAGCAGTACACGCCAGATGGTGCACCCCCAACGACGCTCAACTGCATTTGGATAAAAGAGGGAGAAGACCGAGGCAGATTCTTTCTAGGCACATCCATCCAAACTTACAGTGCGAGGTGATCAGCGCGGTTATAGAGCAAGGCTGTGAAGGAAGCCCGGTTCGATCTGATGAAGGATACGGCCAGGATCAACAGTGACCGTTCCAAACACAACGATGGTATCTCATTTGACTTCCTACTGCGACAACCCGGCTCCCCCGGACAGAAACAGATATCAGCATTGAAGAGTGCATGTTGGGGCATATATCCTTCAAGATGTGGCGGTTTCTACGTTCACAAATACGGCCCACACACAGAAACTGCTCAGAAGCCAGCAATATCTTTGACAGTGACCTTTCCGAGAGACTGAAAGCTTTCGTCCGCACTGGGGAATTCTTCCGGGCTCGCCACTTGGTTGTCCTCACTGCTGGTGCCATGTGAAACACATCTATGGAACCGAGGATGTGGCCCGGTTGTCCATACAAGCAAGTTATCCATGTGCCATCCAATCCTTCCTATGTTCTCGACAAGCATAGGGTTGCCATATATCAACACGACAGAAGACTTCTTCGCATATGGTTCTGACTCAGTCAATTTGTTCCCAGTCCGCCAATCCTAATTCGGACGGGGATATCTATCATGGCGACCCCAGTCATCTTATGGGCATTCGGCCTTCCATTCATCACTGTCTATGGTGATTACTACATATTAGCCGGCCTCTTCCTCTGAAAGTAGATCTGGCTCTGGAACAAAAAGACGTCATCATCAGCTGAACCACGCCGAATTTCACATCGGTGATATCGTTACTCCTCCTGCCCCCGCCTACCAACTGGCTCACGATCGTTGAGCGTCAGGTCGAGCGGTAGGGTTGGATCCATACCATTACCCTCCTGGTCGTTATCCTCGTCTTCTCTTGGGTCTGGCGGCTGTCCCATGGCCAGGACAAGTTCAAGCCCGTGACGCAAGCAACACCACGAATAGACTACGAGAGGTACGGTTGGTTCAAATTCGAGAAGATTACCGACTTACGATGTGCAGCGAAGCGACTGAGCTCGATGTAGCAACTAACTCTGATGTACTACAAATCTACCGTGTACCTGACCGGTTCACAAAACATCCGAGGGTTCCACCCAAGCGCGGGCTCGAGCCAAGTCAATATCGTCGATCGTCCCCCTGACCTCAACAAAGCAGAATAGTCTAAGACGAGATAGACGATGCAGGGAGTTGTCCAGCAGGCCAAGGACCGAGCTGGAGACGTTGACAGCCGGCGCCCTTGACAAAGAAATCAAAACACATTGATAGGTCATTAAAATCTGGTTTTTGGCCGAACTTCCTTTTAAGTTGTTGGTTCTATATCCCTATCAAAATGCAGGTGTGCGTGCTTGTCTGGTGGATCCGGACATCTCTCGGTGTCTAGCATGATGCCCAACCTGATTGCAACTTTATAATATTTGACGTTTCTATGATTTGTTCCTCTTTCTTCAGTTGCCTAAGTTTCTGTGACCTCTCTAAGCTACTGTTATTTATTATGACTAGTGGTATATCCTCCGTCCTTTTCTCCATCGCAGCCGAATCTTACTCTGTTCAATTCAAGCTCAAAGCCTCTATAATCAAGGTACCTTAAATAGCTGGACTTTCAAAAGGAGCAAACAAAAACACGCTAAAACTTGTGGATCCGGTCCGCAGCATAACCAAGTTCTTCTAGGGCCCCCTTCTGGCTGGAATTCCACCCTTTATTTCCAAAAATCGCTGCCTCCATAGCGGGAGGCCCACACAGGAAGACCTTGGTAGTCTTACTATCTTTCGGGCCCAACAATTCCTTCTCCAATAACTCCTTGGTGACCCTGCCCTTAGCGAACGGGGAACCCTCGACCGGGTCTGAGACTCTATAGACAACCTCAAGACGATCGGGGAATTTCTGCTCAAACGCATCAAGTTCTTTCTTCATGACAAGATCTTTCTCCGTATTGACTCCGAAAATCAACTTGATCTTGCTCCTGTCGTCTGGGTTGTTCAGCATCCCTTGGATCAGCTGGTACATGGGAGTAATTCCAGCACCACCAGCAATGAGATTGACATGTTCGAATTCATTGGTTTTCCATTTGTAACTCGGCATAGGTCCCCGGATGTTCAGCGTATCACCAGGTTGAAGAGAGTGCAAGTATCCGCTTGCCCTGCCATTGGGATATCTTTTGACCAGGAGCTCAATGTACCCCGGTTCATCTGCATATGCAAGTCAGAACAAAAGATCATTCATTTTGCCCCAGAAATGGTGTCCAAAGTCTTACCGAAGTTGTTAATTGGGGTATATGGTCTAATGACGGGAAACCACGCGTCCTTTGGCTTATGAAACGTGAGGATGAATGCTAAACCCGATGTTAGCCATTTGCTTATTGTTTTTATTTGTCGTTGGTAAAGCTATAGGGCAGCTTACAGGCCAAGGGGAGGCCCGCGCTCGAGGCTGGGTCTGGTAGTTGGAAGCGCAGGCGTTTGGTGTTGTCATTCACCTGTATAGAACTTTCTAGGCGCATAGTATGGAATCTCATTCTTCCGCCGGGGCCACCACGACGTTCAAGACCCTTACGACCACCGCAAGACGTTGTGGTCTCCGCAAATGCTTCATTGCGGAGTGAGGCCTTTCGAGCAGCACACAATCCAACTATACCAACCACAGCGATTGCGGCGGCAGTCTTCCGAGGAAACGGGCGTACTCCAGACATGATTGTGTTGGCTGTGAATGGAGAATAAAAGATGGAAGAAAGGAACGAAGTGGGAAATTAATATGTATGGGGCCATCGGACCCTGTCCGCGACAGCCCGAAAATTCCTGCCCCTTTGGCACTTGTTGCCTATTGGGGGCTCCTATAACTAGCATTATTTATTATACTTACATGCGCTAGGCAGGGATAGGACAAGCTAAATGATGGGGCCGAATCATCGGGTCCCACTATATTAAACTCGGTGTTTAACTCGGTGTTTGTAGTGTCCGACTAAACCCGATGGTTACTTAGAAGATAAACGACAATGGTGATTTTTTAGACATTGTGTCAACCGTATCTTGGGTCGTTGATTGCCCAGGTGGTTCAATGCAATAAACAATTTCGGTTGCAGAACCGACAATATGCAGCTATTGAATCTTGGGTCTAGGTACTGTAGTATTCAAGTCCCACATGACATGACAAATTTAATAAAACATCACCGTGGGGTCTCATCGAATAACTGTCCTTCATATAAGCCCCATCCTGCATATCCGACCACACCTCGAACAACGAGGGTAGGGAACACTTCATCCACCCTGGAAATGACTCATATGGATCTACCTCCAACGCCTCGACGAGTTTCACATAGTGACGTCTCTTCTCTGGAAGGGGAGCGTTTTGTAACATTTGAAAACTTTCTTCGTCAATGACAATAAACATGCGATAGCCAGGAAACTCATCGAGCACACCACGCTCAGTTGCCTCGGCCTTGAAATGCTGGCGGAGCTGGTCTATCGATGCTCCGTCGAACTGGGAAATATCTTCAATGACCCGTGGCTGGTAATTGGGCCAGATTTCATCCCAGGGAGTGATGTTGAACCCATTTGCCCTAGAGTTGTGCTGACGGGAAGATTCGTAATAATTGTAGAATCCGTCTTTTATGTACTTCGTGGTAAGGTCGACCATACGCGGGAAAGCGGCATTAGATTGGGGAGTATAGGTTGTCCGGTAGATGGTGTAGCCCTAGGTGGGCTCAGAGTAATGGAGCCATTCATAGATGTTACGAATGGAACCTGGAAGCCAGTGGCATTGCTTCACACTTGATCTAAGACAATAGGCAAAGAGAGCTGTTCACAGGTAGAATTGCCCCAACCACACGCATCACACAATCCCAGGCAGCATGTGATCCCACAACAGTTACCCCCGACGACGTATCACAACATTGAGATGGGAGACGCAAGACCGGCTTCCAGAAGAGCTTCCAGAAGGGCATCATGTTTGGAAGAGTTTTTCATGGGGGTTTACCATAGGTACCTAGGTATTCTACACGTACTCGACACGTACTCGACACGTACTCTGCACGTATTCTCTTCTCTAAGAGCCACCAGCATGGGTAGCAAGTAGTGAAAAGAATCAAATTCAACTCGAGGGCTCAAGAGCCAAGGAGTTGAGGTAATGTGGCTTCAAAAATTCCCAAGCAGGCGATGAGGCCCACTTGAAGTGGTCACGGTGGTAGTTTTCAACCAGCAATAACACGATCTCGGATATTTCCTCACTGATGCGTGTAAGACCCGTGCACTAAGATGGAGGGGAAAAAGAAGAAGAGGAAGGTCGGGGGGCTGGACTCGGTATTTATATTTCTCTCTGGGCCCCCTACGCGCGTAGGCCAACGCGGGCACGGCTGCGTCAAAGAAAAAAAATTTCCTATTTCGGAATTAGGACAGGGCTACATTATTGACGTCTGATTGATTGTTGATTTGACGTTGTTAAGTTACATGAGAACGATATGAAGAAAGGAGGCAATTCGCGCATCGGCCTCCCGACAGCCAAGGTATTTGCACAGGCCTCCCAAGAATTCCCGTAATTCTCGCCTGCCGGTCCCTCGAAACCTTCGAAAAGGCATGCCCGTAATTCTCGCCTGCTGGTCCCTCGAAACCTTCGAAAAAGGCATGCCCGTAATTCTCGCCTGCCAGTCCCTCGAAACCTTCGAAAAAGGCATGCAAGCCCTCAACGAACTGAGGCAAGCAAGATGGGATAACGGGAACATACCAACTGTGCAACTGGACGTGACAGACAGGATATCGATCCAAGCAGCAGCGAGAAACGTACAGGAGAAATTGCACATCTCGATGTGCTGATGAATAACGCCGGAGTGGCGAGTCGACACCCGGATATCAAGACGCGGCTCCACCACCGGCAGCCTACGCACGTTGGCGTCTCAACCTGCCGGTCCCTCGAAACCTTCGAGAATGGCATGCAAGCCCTCGACGAACTGAGGCAAGCAGGAGGGGATAACGGGAAACGTATCAACTGTGCAACCGGACGTGACAGACCGGATATCGATTCAAGCAGCAGCGAGCAACGTACAGGAGGAATTGGACATCTTGATGTGCTGATGAATAACGCCGGAGTGGCGAGTCCACACCCGGATACCAAGTTATTGGACCGGTAGCTGTGTCGGCCGCCTTCCGATCACTGCTCTTGACGTCTTTGAACGGACTTAGCGTCGGATCCCACGTCTAAGGTGTTCCAGGAACCGTTGAATGGGGAGGCTTATCGCGCTAGTAAATCGGCTTTGAATATGATCATGGTCTAGGATTGGGTTGAGAGCCGCGGGACACTACTTAGAGTCTTTGCGGTTTGTCCGGGCTTTGTTCGGTTGAATCTGCGTGGGGCGAGTGAGGAGGAGCGCAGTGGATGGGGGCATGCAGTGATCCGTCCATCTCGGGAAACACGTTACTGAGTATTCGCCGGAGGAATGGTGGTGTCGGGAGGTTCATTCATAAGTATGGTAATTTCCCTTGGTCATATTCATGTCCCTAGAATGTTATAAAACTAGTCTGTAATATCCTGGAGGGCCGGAGGGATGCCGATGTTGGGAGGTTCATTCATAAGGATGGTAGTTTCCCTTGGTGATATTAGTCTATGACAAGGGAATTGGTGCATAAAATAGATGACACAGGTCAATGTAGATCAGGTACCCTAGGGATTGAAGTTCTAGTTAGAGTTATAATGAATCTCATAGACCTAAAGCACATCAACTCTCCGTACTGTGTATGTAGTGATAGCAAAACTAAGAGGGCAATCAAGTTCACACAATTAGCAGTTGACACTATGCGTAGTTGAGACTCGAATTTCACCGTGTGGATGTTCCTCGCTGCTTATTTTCCACTGTCTATCCCGAGGCTCCACAGTAAGTTGCTGACCTTGCATGATTACCATGATGCCATTCCAAGAACATTACTAAACATCATTTGAGTAGCACGGAGTAATGATTCATGATGAGGCATTGGTAAAGAGATGTATTGACCTTGGAGCCAGTCACAACTAAATGATGACCTTGTGCCTATTAGCAAGTTCTCGTAATCATAGGCATTGTAGTGCCTATTTGTCAAGCTAGTCATGATCATATATATTTGTAGTAGTTCATACATCTTTTGAGGAAATCCAACTCCTACCACAACTTCCTCTCACCTCTAACAATCAGATTAATTTCTTTTTCGCAAGACACTTGTGTGCTTTAGCGTTGATATCCGCGCCCTCCTGGAGGAGCATCAAGATTGCAGCCTCAAAAGCTCTATCCACGGCCATATGCAACGGGGTCCAGCCATAATTGTCGTATACGTCAATATCTAAACCGGGTTCGGACCTGGCGCGATGCTCAAGCAATTGCTGGAGAATCTCGAGTCTCCGATTCAAGACAGCCCAGTGCAGTGCAGAGCGACCATCACAATCATACACGCCTATCCGAGCACCGTGGGAGAGTAGTAGGCGGACTACAGAGTCGTGATTCTCAATGACCGCGTGTATCAAGGGTGTGCGACTGTCGCTATCTTGACTGTTTGCATCTATGTTACCCTGGAGCAAAAGAACTCGAACTATTCTTTCGTGGCCTTTCTGAGCCGCGATGTGAAGCGTGCCAATCCATCCCTTGTCATTTCTGGCCGATGTGGTGAGTTCCAATACCGTATCGTAGATGGGTGATTGCGTAGGCTGAGGGGGCAGACTCTCCGAGCGGGTATCAGAAGCGGATGTTATGTGATGTAATGGCAGGCTATGGCTATCCCCAGATTGAGAGAGCGACGCCGAATTATCACTTCTTGTGCTATTGAGGGGTGTCTTGCGCGAACCGGGACCAGGTAAATCGCTGTGGGTGAAATTCGGCCGTGGCGCGCTTGACTGGACAAGCGATGGATCGGACAAAGTGAAGGAGAAATCATGGTTGGTTTGGGATAAGAACTGGTCTATTGCATCGAGATCAAAGTTGTCTACCGGCCCTGAATCCGTGCTAGCGATCGGAATTTCGTCTGGAGGCAAAGCTCCTGCCAGTGTGGGGATTGCACTTGCGAACGAAGGCAAAGAGTTAATTGAAAAATTCCGATTGTTGCTGGCGGTTGAGCTCGATTGTGACCGGTTTTGAGGCGTCGCAACGGCATTTTCTGCTACCCTCCGCTTCTTCTCTATCATCACGATTCTGATCAGCAGAATGATCAACACAGGTTGTTGGACAACGGCCGCTCACCGCGGAACTTGCGCTGGGCTAGACGGTTTTGAGTACGCCGCCGCTCGGCTGTATCGGTCATGAACGGGACATTGACATCCATCGCCCCTCAAACCAGTGTCAATCAGAGTGTCAATCAGCAATGAGAATCTTCGAATGCCGGAAACTCGTTAAACGAAAATCAGAGCCCCGCCGGTCACGATAGCGCGTGGGGGCGTAGAACCTTTTAACAGTGTCTAGGCCAATCACCTAACCTTGTCAACAAGTGTCTTCATTCGTCTTAGCCAGGATTGCATTGCGGCGACCGAGACTGTAAGCCATCGATTCTACTAAAATCTCACTCGTCACGTTTTCACTCATGAGCGTCCAATAAAACGCTCGCATTGCGAAGTTCTTTGAAATTCCACGTGCTCAATGGAGTCGAATGGGTGCATTAGTAAGCAACACGGGTGCGTGGGCCTGATGGGGTCGGCCCGTGGTAGTTGAGGATACGCTCTAACCCGAAGTAGATATAATCGGAGTATGTTATCAGAACTTCCACTGGTTGTTTTAATAGGTCAGGAGGGGGTTAATACCAATGTGGTGACAATGACTTACGCATGCTCGCTTTTGATCCCCGGAAAATCTGTTTACAACACTTGGTCGTCAGCCAACCGAGTATCTTTTTCAACAGAAAATCGCCCAGTGCCGCTTTGAGGCTTTTGAAGCTTTCGGGGGCGACTAAGTCTATCAACGGACCCATCCACCTGCCACAAGTACATGAGATCCTTACGGTAATGAGCTCTTTATCCCGGGGCATTACACGGATAATCCGCTGTGCCTCGTTTCTAACCATTTTGTTAAATTACCAAGAACGTCATCGAGACATCTGAATTATGAACATGGGGATGGTCCGCCGAGGCAATCTAACTTCTAGCACCAGCGACAACAAATTGCTTCTCAGTCTTGAAACTTTTAAGCGTGTCCTCCCTGAGGTTGAGTGTATCCGCAACGATTTGTTTCGGCGTGGACGCAATCCATTGACCAAGAGCTATATCTACTAACCGTTAGCACGTGAAAACCTAAACAGATAGCAAGAAAGAAAAAAGATACCTGTAAACTCAGGTGCTTGCAGCACCTCCACAAACACCAAGTCTTCATCACCGGTGTTCTCAATATAATGACTATTAGACTTTGGGAAGTAACCAACATCACCACCGGCATAATCAAATGTAGTCGCGGCATTCGGGGCAGTGAAAAGCGTCGCTCGGCCCTGGCCCGAAATAAAGAAAGTCCATTCGTCACTAGTTGGATGCCAGTGGATCTCACGCATGCCACCTGGATGAACGGTGACAATAGCGGCGGAGAAGTTGCTGGCAATGGGGAAGGTGAGTGGGTCGACGATCTTGACTGAACCCCCAGCAACTTTGTGGGCCGGCTGCTCAGAGAAATGATATGAATAGCTCCGAGAATGAGGTACGAGTCCAGCAGCTGTGGTCACGTTCTGCTTCTCAATGTCTGCCGGGGCGGGCGTGCCCTTGAAAATGTATAGTTCGTCGTCGGGGATCTTGTCAAAGGCTGATATATCCACTCCGAAATTCTTTGAGAGGACCTCTCTCTATGTGGAGGGTTAGCATACTGGATCTCGTTTTCAATTTAGGATTTGCTTTTCTTACCGGAGTGTGGAGGAAGACCTCTGTTGCGAGGAATGTATTATCCTCGCTAAAGTCTCCATCGTCAAACACCAGAAGGAACTCGACTCCATCGTCGAGGGCTTGGATAGAATGAGGAACGCCACTAACGATCAAATTATCAGCATTGATCATTATTTATTCAAATGGCAATACTAACGGTGGGAAGAACCACACATCGCCGGCAGTAAGATCGTCAACAAACGTCTCTCCGTTCTCGTTCACAGCCTGGCGGCTTGATTAGCACTTATTTTAGTCGGCTTAGGATGTGAAAGTACCTGGATTCGACACGATCCATTTAGCACCAAGGACCATTCGGCAGCCACATGCCAGTGAAGTTCACGGTAACCAGCAGGTGCCAGACGCATATCGACACCGGCCATGAGCGTCGCATCCGGCATCACAACTGTGTTCTCTTGGCGAGCCCAACCAGCTCCATCTATTCCAAGTCTTTTAAAAAGATATGAGTATCTGCGATATTCTTGTTTGGGAATGGAAAATTACCTATTATGGCTCATTCCTGACATATAGTAAGCAAATTATACATTTCTCCTGGTAGACTAGTGGACTTACCCATCGGCCACTGCGCATTGATGGTCTGACCATGGTCAGTTCCAGGAGGTGCAAGCTTGTCACTATTTATTCTGTCGTAGTTATAGTTCCCTGCAATGAATGTTAGCGTACTCAGTATCCGGTCAAATCCCGAAGTCGTTGGCGGCGCTCGTACTGGGACCAGGATCATCAGCACCCATGGGCCCACGGATGGGCTGGGGATCGTCGCCTTTCCCAAAATTGAGGTATGACCCAATTTTCGGATCTTCCTTCTGCCCTGGAGCAAGAGTATACTCGATATCAGGTGGTGAGTCGCTGCCACCCTTATTGTCTGGCGAATATCCGACTAGCGAGTCGCTTCCGCGAAGACCGGGGTTGGAAGTATCCCTACGGGCAGGGGCACCATGCACCAAGGGTAACACGACAGGAAGTAGAGTAACAAGGAGTTGGAACTTCATATTCATATGCTCCAAAGGCTTGTGGGGAACTGAGAGGATAGTAGGTTGAACCAGAATGAAAAGCCCTCTACTATTGCGTCCCAGACGTCCTTTATAGCTTGAGATGGTGAACAAAAGTTCAACAGTATCCACTAGAGGCTTATGCACTCACTCTCACATCGCATCATCGCATCGCCCTGATCAGGTGGCGGTTTCTCCAAATATTCGTAGAATGGAACCGGGTTTCCCCTCATGTCGACGCCGAATGACGCAAGGCATCGGCACCTCGGCTCTGAAGCGCCTAGGATGAGTTATTATTATTTGCCAGGGGGTTATAGTCATGAGCGGGGCGAGATACGGACAATGGGATGGATTTTGGATAGGGAGGCATTAATGCCAGGCCACCCCCTCACGCTTCACCTGCAGCAGTCAATACAAGTTTTCAAGATAATCCAGTAGCAATGGATTGATTAAAAATAGCGAGGAATGGTAGAAGTTCCGGAATCGCCACTTGCTGCAGCACGTCGCAATACCAACTGAAGCCGGAATCGGGATGTTCTATGTATAGAAGTGATAATTGCGGCCAGTTGCAGATGGCTTGAAATTAGGGTGCGCTGGTTGGTACAAGGTCCTACCGGGCCCGGGGCGTCGCAGGCATATATGGAGCCAATCCGGACGTTATAAAAATGAAACTAGGCCCGCTATGTATGATATGAGTAAGGGCACGTTCGAGTAGAGCAAGGTTCTGTGGGTGCATGTAGAATCTAGGCAGCATCGATTCACCAACAAGTTGTGCGGACACGTCACGAAATTTAAATATGTTGCACAAACGAAAAAGAATATCGAATAATAGCTGTGAGAAGACAAATTAGACGGTGTATTGGAAATGTGCTAAGCTTCTTAGCCAAGGACGCCGATCAACGCCAAAGGATGGAAAATCCCCGTTGGGTCCGTAGGGTTGCGTCGGGGACGTGTGAAGTGGATACGCAGGTTCCCCGCAACGGACCCGAGACTATCCTCCGAGTTGAGAGATCACATTACTTACTGTGTACATTTTCTTAAAGATTTGGTTGTCACTTCACCTTTTTGGTTTGTACTTGATAGGCATACCTCAAGAAGTGAATCACACAATAGAGAACAAAAGTCGAATAACTCAAAGGCGAGGTTCCCTATCCAAATTAGCGCCCGAGTTAGATAGTAGAACTATACATAGGCTGAATATAAATAGAACGGGTGGCGTGGTGGATGCACGATATACTTGGTTCCTATATACGAGGGGTGATCCGGCGAATCACCAACTACCAACTACCAACTACCACCTTCCAACAGATCACCCTTAAAGGCAACCATTTTAAACTCCAACATACAGTGCCAGTCTTCTCCAACAGCCACGCCAGGCTCTCAGCAACCCCGCAACATCAACCGCAGCCGCAACCGTCGCAACAAGCCGTCTCTCCTCACCTTCTCTAACCAGCACAGACTGTTACTTCTTCACCCCAACTCCAACAACCGGCCTACGCCTCGGTCATCCAACATGCCCCCATATCCTTATCGCAACCGACACATAAAACTCATCAACCCGCACCTCCCCCCCAAATCCACACCCACAGTCGAAGATCTTCATCGCCGTTTCCTCAATAAGCCACCACCGTTCAAGCATGACACGAAATCCAGGAAAATTCAGGGTCTGTGCATTCACGAGGGAAGGCAAGGCGGGGTGTTATAGGCTCATGGGAGTCGATGGCGATTTTGTAGATCGTAAAACCACGGCGCTAATTAGGAAATGTTTATCAACAGTTACTCAAGCAGAATGATTGGCCAGTTCATGTGTGACGAAGTACCAGCTCGCAATATGGAGAACCAGGTCCGGCGTTACATTAAATCATGGCCGTAGTAAGATAGCCATATACTAAGTATTGCTAGAAGTACAATAACTCATACTTTATTCATTATAACGGCAGTTTTTATTCCTAGCCATCTGCCACATTTCAATGTGAACCTCCAGCTCGCCAGTGGCAGTCGATCTTTGAAAGACTCGAAGTATAATAAAACCGTTCTGATTGTACTCGGGTAGAGTCTAATACCATTGCACCTAGTAACCCTGCAAAACGAGGGTGGGCCTCCACGATTTCCAGACTCGGATAGGAGAGGATAGCAAATCAGCCAATGTTACTGGCATCTTTTCGTCCTCGCATTCAGCATGATCTTCTGACTCCATATCAACATCACTTTGGTCCAATTCTTCAAGCTCAGAGGTTGCGGCTTTAGGTAACTCGACCTTGACCGTAGCAGCTTCACTAGGCGTGCCATTAGCATCCATGGCAAACAGCATGTACCACCCAGGAAGCAAAACACCAGAGCTATCGGGCAGCTTTGCAGTGAACGCGTTTCCGTTACCGGCAATCTTGAGTGGCACACGACGCTGATCAGTGTTGACAGTGTGGGTAGTGGTTCCCTGTCGAACAAGAGACGCCGATTCAACGATTTTATCAGTGGTAAACTTCAAAACCTGACCGACAGTGACGGTCTTATCAACAGTCTTGATCTCGGGGCGTGCTCGCCTCTTACCACTGGGAGTAAGCAGGTAGGGCGGAATGAAGATCTGCGCGTCATAGTGATTGAAAGAGCAGTTTCCACACAGGCCACCACCACCGTTGAAGACGGTCGCATCCGGTAGCAACATTGAGATACTGTGGTAGACTCGGATCATGTTGTGGCTGTTCTGCGGCTCGAAAGTATCCGTCACGGGGTCGTAGAGTTCTGGCACGAATTGAACGTTTGACTCGTTGAAAGGCTTTCCCCAGACCTGACCACCTGCAGTAAAAACTTTGCCGTCGGGAAGGACCACAGACGTGTGGTAGACTCGGGGGTAGTTCATGCCGTTACCGGAACCCGTGCCAGCAACCTCCACAAGAGGCTCCTCGAGTGGAGTGTTCAATGTAATGATATGGGCGTTCTTAGATGCGTAAGAGCCATCGTAGGATGTCTGACCTCCAAACGTGAGAATCTTGCCCTTGACGGCGTCAAACATGACAGCATTTCCCGACATAGCGTCCCGGTCATCTCCGCGCCTTCCGGCGCGAGTTGTTGTACCCTTGCCTTCGGTGGTAAACCAGTGCATCTGCCTACTTGGTCCGGCCTGGAAGATGCTTCCATCCTTCCATCCAAACAGCCAGGCGTGGTTGTCGGCACGCCAGCGACCAAGTCGGTCATCGGTCATCATGTCGTCGACCTTTGCCCCGGAACGAGAGTACCACTTGTGTTTGGTAGGGACATACACTTCGCCATTCTTTTCAACCTTGCTACCACCGCTCCAGGAGCCACCGATGGCGAAGATCCGGCCGTTGGACATAGTAGTGGTTGCGTGGTATCCGCGAGGCTGGTTCATGTCGGGGCCAGATTCCCAGTGTGTACCGTTGAAGATACTGGTTCGTCCGGCATCTCCACCACCGCTCACGACGATGTTTCCGTCGGAATCCATGGACATGCCCGGGCAGAACATATCATGATGGGTTTCGGCAACCACGGTCTGTTCTATAGTCTTGTGTTTGGGGTTAAATGTTGTGGTGAGTGTTTTGCCACCGGGTGAAGCAAAGAACTGGTCGTCGGCCCAAGCAGACCAGACAATCACCTGACCATTGTTCTCCAGGGCAGCGCCGACTGGAACAACGGGGAAGTCGATCGTCTGACCCCATCGACCTTTGTTCGGCTCAACGGGAAGAGTATAGTTGGCAGTGTAAATACCAATGTTGACAATCGCAGCAGGCTCGTAGCACTCATCACATTCGGGGTCGTCAGAGATAAGTGGGGTGTCACCGACAAGCTTCACATAGCGCGCGGGTGTGGGATTGAAGGCAGCGAGCTTCATACCCTTGTTCGTACCCCATGCTCCGTAAGCCACGGGCTCGCCATCTTCCTCGTGTTTATTTTTCTTTAAAAAGACACGATGTTTGACAATCTGACCCTCGGTTGCGTTCGCATCCAGCCGCGGCAGCATGGTCAAGCCACTGACATTGTGCACCGATTTCAGGTCGATTTGAATCCATGGTCTCTCACCGTCCCGGCTTTCGCTCTGCCAATAAGTCTCGGGATTGCCGTCAACAGCATATTTACACTTATGATGATGTTTTTCGCCAGCGCAAGTCGGTTTGAGTTTTGATTTTAGCAGAGTCGAGTTGACGGGCGGCGACTGCCATTGGATTTCACCGGAGACCTGACCATTGTAGTCTGGACGGTTCTTCTGAGTTGATTCGTAGGAGTACTCTGCAGGTTTGTGGGCGCCGACCGAGATAGCTCCAAGAAGGAGGCTGGCTGCGCATAGGAGCTTCATTTTGGAATGAGGAACAAATTGTTGTCAATATCGTGTATAGCTAGTTCCTCGACTCAGAACTTATAATAGGAAGGATAGGGTCGATTCGAAACTCAAAATAAGAATAGGAAGCTAAAGCGAGGCTGCTCGGTGAACAGTAAGTAGCATTGGAGGAAACACCTAACAATCGCCACTTCTCCATAAGGCGAGCTATGGGGGCTTCTAGAAGGATGTGATGATCATAGACTCTAAATTATGATCTCACTTATCCAAGGTTCATCTCCAGCTAGTTCCAAGAATGATGAAAGATTTCCTAAGTTGGCACGCTACATGGGTCTTCTACTGTCTCCGCACTATTATCCACAATTCTATATGGGGATTTGGTCATCTCCGCGGGAACAAATCTTGCATTCCAATGCAGTAATCTTCACAGATTATGAGGAGACATTGTGCCTTCGAAATAGGTCCACTTGTTATTCATCTCTAGTTTCAGATCGTCTGAAGGGGATCACCTCACGACATAGCATTACCTAGGTCGTATTCAATGGAAACTGTCCTTATTTCCGTGTCGTGATGCGTCATTTTATCTTGGTCGACCTTGTCAGTCCATGAAGGGCCGAGGAGATACTAGATATTGAAATTTGGATGTGGCTGGCTGAATAATCTGCAAACATCAATTGAATGCGCAGTCATCCATATGGACCCTTATCACAACATAGCATTACCTAGGTAGTATTCAATGGAAACTGTCCTTATTTCCGTGTCGCGATGCGTTATTTTATCTTGGTCGACCTTGTCAGTCCATGAAGGGCCGAGGAGATACTAGGTATTGACATTTGGATGTGGCTGGCTGAATAATCTGCAAACAGCAATTACCTACGCATATATGCGTAGTCATCCATATGGACCCTTATCACGACATAGGTGGAGTTAGCACATTCCCAGTAAGGTATCTACTAGTTCCTCGAGGTATGGTACCCGGAACAAGAAGTCCACACTCCCACACTCCCAAAGTGTCATTGCATGCTTCCAGGAGGCTTGTTTGAGACAACGTATGGCCCTCTCTTTAAGTCTCTTTCCCAACCAACCTTTTGCTTAGAAACAGGATACACCATGGTTATATTGACTCTAAGCTCCAGTATATAGTCGGAATGAAATAGGTAACACATATAATAAGATAGAAAAACCTCAATCAAACTTTGAAGTGCCAGCGCGACTGCTTTGTCGGTATAATGCAGAGTATCATTCCGACAAAGGCCCACAAATCCTGGAGCGAAGTGCCCTTTGAGAAACTCAAGACGACAAGCGCTGTTGGTTCCAGGGATATGGGGCTTCTACGTAGTTTAATCAAGTGCCGGTCGGTACTTACTCTTGTAGACCCACCTACTCTTCCCTGGGTGTCCCGGATATTACCACTCGCTTTCGAATACCAGTTCATCAAAAGGGACAAACCAGATCAAATTGATTGAAAAATTATGATTGTATGGCGATCGTACCTCTACCTAGTTATTGGGGTAGAGATAGAGTAATAAACTTTGAGTTGAACCTTGGAAGAGAGATCGTCCGGGGGTGGACACGTTGTACACGTAAGCAACCTTTGTGGTACGCCCGGGCGGGCGGACCCCCAAGAATCTTGGAACCCGCCGCGGTCCGAGGGCCCCGACAACCCAGGGGCATAATGGCCAGGGTTACTCCGTACTTTGGATTTAATGCATACACTAGGCCAAAGTAAGGCTAAATTAAGGAACTAAGGCCGTAATGCATTTTAAATCCGAAAGTAACCCTGGCCACTATGCCCCTGGGTACCCAGACGGTTCGACACCTTTTCTCGCTATTTAAGGTTGCACAATCTTTCTCTGAATGCAACACTTTAATATGGCCCATATTAGAAGTGACGTTCGATATCTACCTAGGTAGACATGGGTTTCTGACATCATGCATCAAAGTAAGGTTCTGACTACCTGCAAGTCCGCAAGTGTCATGTCAAGCATCTACAGGTTACCCCTAGTTCAGGTTGAATGGCTGACAAAAGACAATTCAGCACTGATCCACTGCGGCTTTTTCTTACGATTCACAAATTTCTGATTCGTTGATCACTGTGGGTATGGAGAATATAATTTTCATACAACATATGCATATGCGGGGGTATCCATTTACCCACTGATCAGAGGTTCACTGACTGCAACATACTTTGTCGCAATCCATACTCGACTACTTTGGCTCAAGAGCTACTTGTCAGGACCCCGCTGAGAAACCGCAACCAGCTTGCCTGGGCCGGGGCGAGGTCCACCGAAAACCGGCGAGAATCCCAGATTGACAGTGGTGATGATTCGTTCACAGACAGGTGAGGATAGAGGGAAAGTGAAGCGAGTAGGTGGATGAGGTCGTATCCTGTCATTGAAATTGCAATGGTATCATTGGACACTGTGACTGCCCAACCACACCGCAAGGGCCATGCACAAAGATAGGAGGGGAGACATAAGAACTCAGAACTCTCCTCACATCAGGGTGCTCTCTTCCAAGTCTTTCCAAGAAAGCAGCTTCCAAATATGGACCTTCCAGTCAATAAAGACAATATCCAGGGTGGCATTTGGCCACGCATGCCCAAGGAGTTCGAGTCTTACCTCTTCTACAAGATCACCGACGCGGACAGATTCCGCAGTGATCTTAAAGATTTCCTCTACAATGGCCACATCACTACCGGCGCCCAATGTGAAGAGCGTCTTAAAAAGATCAAAGCGGCGGCGGACTCCGGCAGGCCCAGAAAGTTCCCGATCTCAGGCATCAATGTCTCATTTAGTCAGAAGGGGTTGCAAAAGGTATGTTTCATGTTTCGATAAGTGACTTAGCTATACCAAAGAACAAGTGAACTTACATGAAATGCAAAAAAAGCTGAACAAAGCCCAACTCCGGGACGCACTCTTCGAATGCGGTATGTACCATGATCTTATCTTCGAGGGTGCCGATATCCCCGAGAGATTGCTTGATGAGTTCAAGCCTCCGCCTGAACACCCTAAGGATGATGACAGCTGGCGGGTCGATCTGGTCTTCATTGTGGCTGCTTCAGATGATAAAGTCCTGAACGACGGGATCTCGAAAATTGAGTCCAACTTCTCCGTGAGGGATGTAAACAAGGCTAGTCTGGAATTGGTAACCGCGAAGCATGGAAAACGTCGACCAGGAAAACTTCGTGGGAGAGAGCAGTAAGTCATTACATGGTTGTGCAAGCGAAAGTAAGGTTTTAACATACTGCGCAGCTTCGGGTTCGAGGACCACATTTCTCAGCCTCAGATCAAGGGTCTGGATGATCCCCCGGGGCGCGACGAGCCGGGTTCCTGCCCCCCAGGGTAAGGCTACCACTAATTTTGCGATGACTTTGAGCTGATCGAGTTAGATACATCTTTGTCGGCCATGAAGGAGATCCACGAAAAGACACAACGCCCCCGTGGTCCATCGAGGGCAGTTTTCTTGTTTTCCGTCAGCTAGACCAGAAGGTTCCTGAGTTCAACAAGTAAGTTCCATTGGTGTTTCAAGGTAGAGGCAGAAACCCTGCTGATGAGGCGTAGATTTCTTGAGGAAGCTGCACAGAGTATTCCCAACTACCAGGGACCGGGCGGCGCTGAGAAATTGGGGGCCCACATGATGGGACGTTGGAAAAGCGGTATTATGACCTCCTCTTATCATACGCATAAAACTGATATTCTTTAGGTGCGCCCGTGGCTTTGACTCCGGACAAAGATGACCCGAGTCTCGGAACCAAGAATAACTTTGACTTCCGGCCTAAGCAGAGCATTTTGGGATGCCCGTTCGCCGCACACACCCGCAAAATGCGTCCCAGAGCCGATCACAAGCGCAACCTTGGTAACGACGATGACTTTGTGGCCGGAAAGTTTACCAATCCCCTTAATGGGACCACCAAGCCTTCAAACTTGGACGTGGATAGTGATGAGGAGGAAGATCAAGGTCCTGAGAAAGAAGATTCTAGCGTTATCCTGCGTCGGGGCATCACGTTTGGCCCTGAGCTTGGACCGGACGAGAAGGAGAAAACAACCAAGAGCCGGGGTATTTACTTCACCTGCTATCAAAGTGATATACGGGATGGTTTCAATCTTCTCATGACTCGTAAGCCCCCCCTTTGCATCTTCCCCTTGAGCATCACTGACAATCATGAAGGCTGGGCAAGCAACAGCGTTTTCCCGACGTCCAAGAGGAAAACCGGTCCGGAGGGTCCTGGAATGGATCCCTTCATCAACCAAAGACAGCGTCACGATCATCCCGAAGGTCACATTAGTCTATTCGATGGGAAGGACACAGAGAGAACTCACAAGCTTGACCTTGGTACTAGTGCTTGGGTGGATCAGCGGGGTGGTGAATATTTCTTTACCCCATCCATGAGAGGCCTGCAGTGGTTCTGCAATACTCATGACTCATGAGTAGACTGTATTGATTTTTTGATAAGCTCGAGTTGGGTACAATAATATTTGGATGTTTCTACCTAGTGTAGTGGGCTCCCCGCTATGATCAGTGCGCATCACCCTTCCCTTCTGGTTTCTTGTTTTATGAGTTATATAAGCAAGCATTGAGAATACGAGGTTACAAGTAGCAGATAGATACAGATTGATAATACACACTCCTACACCTCTCTGAATCCACTTCTTGGGCATTGCATCTAGGTCCTTCTGTATGCAAAGTTGAGCATGAAGCTAAAACTACGAGTGCTGAATCGACCCGTATGCCGTAAAGCATACAGCCTTGAGCGTTCCCCTCTTCATTAGGTATCTTCAATTTCAGCGCAACTTTGGAAGACACTACTAGGTACTACTTATCAAATTTTCTATAGAATCTATCCAGGTAGGTAATATACAGGCACATATCATAATTGGAAAGTTAGAACTACCACGGGAATCATACCTAAGTAGCTACACGTTGTATAGGCTTCCAAGGTTGTATATTTGGAAGTATATATATCCTTACACCCGTGGACTTGGGCATATAGCGATTTCAATTCACATATACCTAGATACAAGCACCTAGGGCTGACCATCCGGGCCAGCCTCGCACAAATGACAGCCAGGCACTTATATAGAGCACCTGCGTGAAGTTATTATCTCAACAAAGCTTGGCAATTCCGGGGGGAGAGCGTGACTCCGGCGGGGGCCAACCATTTCCCATACACTATATTACAAGTGTAGTTATTTGATTTTTGGGCTATAGGTGAGGATTAAAAGAGAGAAAAAAATGAGATATATTTCGAGTAAAGTAACCGTTTCGTCCCGCTCAAGCGATCTTAGAGATGGAAATACGTATTCATATCAGGTGAGTCCAAAAGTCTCCGTGGAATATAAATAGTGTAGGAGCCCCTTTAATCAGACCAGGCGCTCCTACTCTGTAACAATTCCAAGTTTTCATGGAAATGATAACTAAGACTAGCATGTCTCACTATTTCACCAATGAAACTAACTTATCACTCAGCTGAAGGACCCAAGTTACAACGCCCTAGACAAATGTATTTTCAAGGCTTTAATCACACAACCTTCCTAAAGATTGGTTTATCCTTGCAAATAATCACTTGCTCTGCCTGCAAGTATGGGCAAACACTCATTCACATTGCGCCCGTCAACCACCCAATCAGGAAATTCCGCACGAAACACAAACGCGGGGTCGTCAAGCCACCGAGACAGATGAGATCATCCTACGGGCTAACCCCAACGCGGTGACGACGGCCTGAGTAAGAGAAGAGATATGATAGGCCAGGTTGTTTACAAAGTGTCTACCTGAGGTAAGTATCATGTATCGTATACGGTGGAAATGAGGGGCCGAGCGCACTCCTGATTCCTTTGGGCGATGGCGAAGTGGAGCATCTCAATTTCTGGTGGATTCTTCAGCCGAGTGGATCTGTCACTTCTTATTTTCTACTTTTGAGTGACTTGTTTGCTTGTACCTAACTAGGTACTGGTACATAACCTCAAATTTAAGGAGGGATATTACGTTGGGTATATATACAGTTGATTTTCCACGTGGTGTACCCTGTTGAGAAAACCCATCTGGGCCTTCCCTTTGTTGACACACCCCTTATTTTAAGATCGCTCTATCGCTGGGGTTAGGTCTAGTATGACCTCCTGGGTTGTGCTTATTTGGGCAGTGTGCTATTCAATCATTATTACCACGCGCTCTTCAAACTTTCTTGGTCTATCGCCGGCACCTTCGGCTGAGCGATGTCATTCTTACCATGACATTCAACAACTCTATGTAGAGCACAAGTGACAGCAAGTTGAGACATAAAGCCAGAAACGTACAATCTAATACACATTCAGGTGTATCTGTAAAATATTCATTGTAATAGTATCGATTTAGGGTAAAGTAGCCCTTGGAACAAAAACGCCAGGTCTACCTTGCCAGACTATAGCGAAGATGTCAACGACCGACCGAACAAAAGAAAGAAATATCCAACCTGGGACCAGAAGTATTTCCCCAGTGCCACATAACTACCGATCAGGCACAGCTGTTGTCGATAGATACATGGCGACGAGGGATAAAAGGGGTATGTGTGTGAAGAGTAGTGGAAGATATGCGTGAGGGTTGTAGATTCATGTAGTCGAGTATAGGCAAGTCAAGTAGGCAGCAGTGACTGACTGGACTGGCAACTCTACCGAGCCACACGTTTCAGATATCGCATCGTGAGGTACACAGCCGCCATGCTGGTATACAGACCACCGGCAGCAGTGATCCAGACAGGACGGTGAGCACTGAGGGAAGTGCGTAGGAGGTTGGCTTCCTTTGGTTGTCTCTCTCCTTTTTAGTAGTGTTAGTATATCTAGACACGAGGACCAAGGTTGATGATACGGTCGGAAGCCAAGAGGGAAGAACATACCCTGCTGGAATATACGCTGGCGCAGGTTATTCAGACCCTGCCTTGAGCGGGCAGGGAGGGCCTGCAGTTGCTGCATGAGAGGACCCATGGCTGCCGACATCTTGATGTAGTTTGTTGGATAGTGTGTTGATGGAAAAGTCAAGTTGATGGTATAAGGCTGATGGAAGTTGATGGAGGGGAGAAGTTCTTGGAAACCAAAGAGGAACGCAAGCTGGGGGAAAGACATGGAAGAAGGACTTATATACATTGGCATCATCTGACACAATGCGGGGTTGGGAGTCAGTCAGGACTTGGGACTGAGTGAAAGGTGACATCCATGGATCTAGGGCGCCCCTGTACGGTGGCAAGCCAATGGTCGCGATGCGTCACATAACCTTGGTGCTGTCGACTGGGTTTCAGGATCCATGTGTCCCTTGATGACCTAGGTGGTTTCGAATAGATGTCGTGGTGATGATTCAATTCAATTGTGTTCCATGGATTGTAATACCTACTTCGAAGTACAGACTTGTAAACATTGAAGAGACTCGATAGTAGTGCTACTAAAAGCAATTATAACCGCCCTTCTAATTGATAGCGGGAAGTGCGAGTCGATCATAATGGGGCGGCATTAGCCCTCTCCCCCACATTGTCTTGGGTCGTGTCGAAGTGGTCTTGGTTGGCCTTGACTGTATGCGATTGGCCAGGTTTGTCGTCACAGGTAGACCAAAAGTACACCAATACATGTATATTAGGGCAGTGTAAGTACCTGTGTGCCCTCAATTACTCACAGCCGTGTACATTGTGACACACAAACAAATAAGGGGCTGCCTGGGTGAGATGATCACCCTGCTGTAGGCGGGCTCCCCTGAAATGTGACGCAGAGCCGAGCCTAAATGGGAAGAGGATACTTACGATTTTACATTTGCTTCCATTATTGCTGTATGCTTATATTTTATGATAATCCGATAAAAGTGGAATGTTATGGTGGAGTCCGGAGGTTTTGGCCCGGTCCCACCCAAATCCGGGGATTGCGGGGTTGGGTGGGCCTGGCTGAGCTTAGATTGACTTGGTCTGAAGCCCTTCAAGGCTGGACTTAATAGTTGCCCTGACCTGAGTACATGATTCTTAAGGTTAGTAACATAAGAAATGTTAGTAATATCTGTTGTTATTTGTAAGGATAGCAATTGAAAGGGGAAAACTTCACCACCCGATTCTTGGTGACAGGAAGGCATCAGGCAAATGTACATGTCACGTGACAGGTACCTGTACCTGACCGAAAGGAGTATTAGGGCAAGGGCAAGTCCGAACCGGCTTTCATATAGAGCTACAAATTTATAAAAAGGATATATCTATCTGAGAGACAAACTATAGAGATCCAACTCCACTAGAAGTATAAAAAGTGCTAAAAAATGAAAATTGGTACCAAATTCATTCCATTCATGTCGTCTATGTATCTGCGGCAGAGCAGCATTTATTTCCAGACAGCTACCATTCATAACTGAAAATGCAAGATACGACGCAGGATCTTAAAACGGGGGCGATACGAGACCTGTCTGTCTTATACCGACGATTTAAGGTGAGACTGGGAGAACCTTGCAAACAACAAACATCAAAGGTCATACAGACCACCACAAATTGCCAGCCTGAATAAAAAACCATGTGTTCTGTGACTGGGTCCTAGGCCATCTTCTGGGGCCCTACGGGTAAGAAACAGAGAAAATCAAGGATATTTCGGTCATACTGGCATTATTGTGGGGTCCGTATGTCCTTTGATGTTTGTCGTTTGCATGGTTTTCGCAGTCTCACCATAATCTGTCGGGAAAAGACAGTTTTCATCTCCCCAGTTTTGAACATCTCTGAATAGATGTTGATGGCATTGCAAGTCGTGCCAGAGCAAGGTGTACCAGAACATAGTCAGGTTTCGACATCGTGATTCGTCGTTGTTCGTCAACTCGATCTCGTCAGTCATGATCATTTGTTGTATGCGTTGATATCAGGTAACATCGAGAGTCTTGGGTTCCTGGTCACTGCAGTGTGTATCCATATTCTCCGAAACTTTTGAGAGGATTCATTCAGCCCCACGGTAAGGAAGCAAGGTGAGAGGGTCTCTGTTACCGAGAATGGAACAAGTGAGAATTGAGAAAGGTAGTACTGGGGGCATCCGGGCCAGAGTGATGTTTAATTTTGATAATTGACTCCCGCATAGTATTTATACCCATGGACATATCTTTTGTTTATCGACAGGGTCTCATTTGAGACTGGGGAATTAAAAGCAGAGCGGTAAGGTGTCTCAGGCTACCGGGATGTAGCAGAGTTGTGTAAACAGAATATAATAAATGTTTCAAGGTTTCGGGCAGTCACCTGAACCTCGTTTATAGAAGACAGCCAGGGAAAAGGTCTGCAGGGACCACTCAGAAGCACCCAAAGATAAAGGTGCAAGTAAAATAGCCTTTATATGGTTGGTAAAATATGTGAAGCGGTTCGGTGGTGACCTTATCCCTAACACCCCTATAGGAATGGAAAGTGTTGTTGTGCTAAAAATGTTCTCTATGGATAGAATATACAAGAATACCTAACCAAATATAAGCTAACCCCTGTCTACCATGTCTAGATTCAAACCGCGCGGGGTGCGACATATCTGACGAGCATCATCGGGCACAGTTGTCCAAATGACCTGACTAACCTCCCTACCAACCTGGTCGATCGCATCCATCGCCCAAAGGACATCAAGATGCTCATATTCTTCAATGATTTTCGAATGAACGAGACTCACATGAGGCTCACGACCGCTTTGGAAGCGATTCAGAAGCCGGCGACCATCAACAAGAGCATCGGAGCCTCCGATCCAAAATGCAAACGGGGGTGTTCTCGGGCCATACCATGGGCTCGGGGCCGGGGTTCCTAAACAAGCGTCTGCGGGATCGTCACCATGATCAGAAACGGGGTCTCGCGTATGCGGGTTCGCGTTTGTCTCCTGGAGGAGCTCGTTGTCGGTGGACAAAATACATTTATGCTTCGCAAAGCTGTCGCTGCCCAGCCACCACCGCATCGACTCAGCGCTGACATATACAGGAGCGAATTGAAACATTCTATGGCGCAGGTCACGCTCCCAGCGCGTGTCTGACCAGTCGAACAAAAAGGAGAACACCCAATATGCTAAAGTTCCATATATCCTAGGCGGGAGTAGACGCCGAGCGGTCATCATGGAGGGAATGAAAGAGTGAATCCCGAAGATGACTCGGAACATCGCTGGAGAGAGAAGGCTCATGAACCGGAAATACGGTCTGCTCACAAGGGGGCCGGCATACGCAGCCGGTGCAAGCGCGCAGAAAACCGAGATGTATTCACCCAGTTCAGGACGATGGTCCTTGGCTAGAGCAACGAATGTCTGCGTGGTTCCTTGGGAGTGGCACACGAGACCTAGCTTTTCGAAGCCAGTCTCATAGAGAACACGTGATGTGAGTGCTGCAAGGTCCAGGGTCCCGAGGTGCCGAATATCCCAAGACCACATACGCGGGTCGTCGGTCGACAAAGTAGTGTGCTCTGGGTGTGATCCACAGCGGTTATTCCCTAGCCAAACGTCATACCCTGACTTGCAGAGGTAAAATGCCAGACTATCCTCGTCGTTGGTACAGAATGCACCAGCGCTTTGCAGCAATCCATGAACCAAGAGAACAGGGTACCGACGGTTAGATTGTGGACGAGATGTATTCGGCTTTCTGGGCTTGGTGAAAACATTAGGTCCACGCTCATGCCGCTCTTCTGGTGATAATGCCTCATACTCCCGGGGGTTGTACACATGCCACAGGGTGATAATGAAACCGTCCTCCGTCTGAACACGAAATGTTTCCACGTCGAGACCAATTCGACGGGCATAGTACGCGACGTCGCCAACCACGGGATCCTTGCCTCCTTCCAATGACGGGCATTCTTGGCATTCTTCGGGTCCCTGTTCCTCGTCCATATCCCTCTTCTGTTGGCGCAGAGCCCATCTCCGATCAGCATTAGCCCGGGCCTTCCTGCGCGCCTGCTCCTCTGTATAGAACGACCTCCTCGTGTCTGGGTTCTGACCGCTGCATCGCAGGCGAGCCTCTGAGATTGCGACTCCGGCTGTGTGAACCAGGGCCCCGACAAATATGACTGTCAAAAAGCATAGCGACAGAAAGAACGAGGCAGCAATAAACGCATAGTACTGGACCCTGCGCAATGCAGATGGTGGGCCATACGACGGCATCGGTGGGAAAAGCGGGTGTTCTGCAGTCAGGAAATGAAGGCCGGACGAGGGTTGTTTTTCTCTAAACGATGATGTGCCAGAGAAGTTCACGGCCGCCGCAGCCTTGCTGTCGCTGACCATCATCCCCACGTTCCTTTTCTTCTCCGGTTGTATTCGGTCATATTGAACGTCTCGGATGGCTGCGCCGGCGTGACTCGTTTCCGCACGTGAGGTCGATATAAGGGGTTCGAGCGGAATTGTTGTGACCGACATTGTCATAAACTTCACTCGTCATCCGGGATCCAAAGTGGACATTGTGATCTCTATTTCTAAACTCCAGGAATGGCGAGTAGAAGACGCAGTACAAAAGTCCTAAAACATCATCGAGTATCACTGTGGATTGCTGCCGGGGCCATGCATGCCAAGGCCGAATTATGTCACGTGACCCTTCAGGGACAGGCATGTGACTGTGGATCCAGTTGGCCAATCGGAGATCACATGCTCACTGCGCTATAAATAGAATGGGGTCGACTGTGTACGCTATAGAATCCTGTACCTATTGAAGTTTCTCCGAATTTCATAAATTAGGATAGTCTTATCTTTAACTCAACTAAAGCACAATATTATCTTTAAATAAACACAGACACAAAGGGTATCAAACGTATCAGGCCTCGACAGCTCTTTCATTGCCCTCTGCTGCCATTGCTTCTCTTTCATCAAGCGTAAACTCACTCTTGGCTTCTCGGATTCGCACGAAAAAAGCAACAATAAGCAAGCCTAGGATCGCCAGTCCAGTTTGGTACCAAAACACAGCCTTGTAGCTATCGATAGTACCCAACTCAGAAGTCTGGGTATGAACAATATCTGCGAAACCAAGCATCACGGCGATTCCCATGTGCAGAGTGCAGTTGATCAATGCACCAGCTAAGCCTTGCCGTGATTTTGGAAGGTTTGTCGTAATGAAGACATTGGCGAGATTGAAGCTGATGTCAATGCCGACTGTACCGCATATCATCGCCGGGAATACAAAAGCCCAGTAATTTCCGCCAATAGGGATTACGGCGAAAAACAATCCGGAACCCACGTAGCCGAGACATGATATCAACATCAATATAGTTCCTGGGACTTTGTGGAAGATCATTCCTCCTCCGACTGAGAGAATAAGACCGCCAGCTCCCATAGGCACAGTCCATGCCACGATTTGCATTGGGGAGGCACCCATTATATCAGACATGCTATAGATTTTGTCAGCAAAAAACCCAGTCTGAGCAAGGTAGCCAGAATATAACTCACTAAAGAACGGCATACAGTAAAAATATGCCTAATGTGCCATAAAGGAGTAGCAGAGCGATGACCAGAGGCAGCATATACTTGACTCGGAAAACGTCACCAGGAAGCAGAGGGTTCTTCACGACCCATCCTTCCACATAAACCATGATTCCAAGGAGAATGAGCCCAAGAGCGAGGAACAGAGGGATATATGGCGTTTTCCATCCTTGCGGTGCATAGGAACTGTCCGCGATGGCAAAAACAATGAGCACAGCTGCCGGGATGGAAAGACACGCACCAGGCCAATCCATCTGGATACCCAGTTTTCTCTTCTCGGAATAATCACGCGGGATGGAGAAGAGTGACAGAGCTGATGTGATGGCGGAGAGAATCGCTCCGAAGAAGAAGTACCATCGCCAGGTGAGATATTCACCTGAGAGTCCGGAGAAGAAAATTCCCACGAAAAAGCCTAGCGCTGCACATGCGCCATAGATACTGAAGACGATGTTCTTTCTAGGTCCCGGTCGGTAGGTGCTGCCAAGAACCATAATTCCCGATGGAAGAAAAGCAGCCAGAGCAAAGCCCTGCAACGCTCGACAAATAATTAACATCAGCCATGTCTGGGAGACACCACATAGGATGGACGATATGGTGAGCCAAATAGCCCCACCGCTGTAAATGAGATATCCGCCAAACATGTCGGTTAATCTGCCGAAGATAAGGAGCGTCGAGGTCACGACCAGCGACAATGCGGTAGACGGCCATATGGCCGAGGCTTCAGGAAGGTCAAGCTCTTTGACGAGCGTTGGAAGGAGGACATTTGAGCCTGAGATGTAGTATTCCTAGTAAAATGTCAGAATTTTTCCTCGTAGTACACGACCATCGTCGGTGACTTACTGCAAGAATTTGGGACATGAAAATTGAAAGACAGAATGAAATTTCTGACCAAGGGCCAGCGAAGCACTTTGGACGCTCTCTCCCCAATCTCTCCAAATCGATAGTCTCTTGATTTATCCTGGCCTGTTCCGGGTCATGTTGTATGGCCTCATCGCTCGGGCCAGGAGCTTCTGGCGCCCCCATGATACTTTATCAGAAGTGTGTGTCTTTTCTTGGTGATGGATTACAAGTGAGCGGTGCACCATTGTATGCGTGATGAAAAGATTTTTATAACCATGGTGAGTGGCCATTTCTAAGCGATGACGCCCCAACAACTACGGAGTACAGACTAACAGACCCAGTAAAATTGTACTCGTATCTGATCAATATTGTCCGTTTCTAGAAGACTACTATAATTTTCAGCACGAGGGAAGCAAGATGATTTGTGGGTTAGAATGGATTCTGGGGGGTAAATCTCCGCGCCAAGACTTCTACTCTGAGCTTCCTTTTTAGGAAGTTGTGAGGAGTGGGGCTGACGAAATCGAACATTGACCATCGGCCTCATTCCAGGGGCTTCTCAGATTGGACATCTTCGGGGTTCGTATAAAAATATGTATGCAATGCAATGTCTTGTTGTCAATCTCCGGAGATCTTAGGCTCTATATTTCGCTGCCCAGCCAAGACCCCGCTTTGATGGACCTCGGGATCGTATCTTTCTGACTTCGCTTTTAGAAGCGACAACAAAAATCAGTTCTCCACACTGAATGTTTAAACACTATATTACCTTTTTAGGCACTCGGTACAAAGCTTGAATTATTAACTTTGGTCCCTTGATCTCCTTTTAATAATATATATCCAATGTCCATGCATCAGAACCTCGAGGATGCAATATGTCTTCTGGCGTTAATCTCAGACCGTCCACCGGGCCTTGAAGAATCAACACAACAGACGGAACCTAGTGGTATCGATAGAGAGTTGGAATCCTATCCCAGCGACGAGGAATTCGACGGCCCAGAAGATCCAACTGTGTTGGGTGCCGATCCAGAACATGAACAATACCACATCGAGCTGAAGAACCAATTCCTCGACCGACTTGCCGAAACTCTAGCTCGCTTCAAAACTGATGCCCAGGCCAAGACCTCTAATGATGCAAAACATGTCTCCGCAGCTATGATGGTCTGCTATGAAGACGAAGGGCGCGTCAAGATATTTTGCGCTAAGAATGAGGGGGCTTGAGCAGGAAGATGAAGACTTCCTGGCCAGGTGGAAGTTACTTATGGAAAGTATCGCGAGGAAAGGTTCGTTCCGGATCCCATTAGGTCTTTCGGCATATGCTTGTGTTGGTTACTGAAGTCCAGTTAGAGCATGCCTCAGATGAGGATACGTCTGCCATGTTCAACCTCGTTGCAGATTATCAATGGCCACGGATCACAACCTATCTTGAGTCGCTGAAGCGGGGTTTTCGACCTAACGTAGATCCAGGATTATCCAAGAGTACCTCGAAACTCTCTCTGTTAGAAGAACGGGTTTTGGCCATTCCATCTTTGCAGAGTCGGGAGTGGGAGGACGACAATGAGTTTTCGTTTACTATGCCGCTAGCTTATTCTGCACGAGCAAACCGTCCTGCTCCTGCGGATGAGTTGACAAACTTAAAGTCAAACACTACTTGCACTGGTGAGACAGTACACGAGATCCAAGGCAGTGTTTCCAAGCTTTTCGAGGACATTCGCCGGCTCTGTCAGGCTGATACTACACCAGAAGACGGGGCAATTATACTAAAGGGAGTCATGAGTCAGATGTTTGATCTCTGGAGAGAGCCCCGAGCTCGATTCACACTGAAGGCAGCCCTAAGAAGACAATTCACGGGGCAGAAACAGAGAGACACTTTGCTATTTCTGGCTAGGGTCTGCTACGCTGCATATATCTACGTCGAGATCGCGAAGGTCTCTCGATATTTTCAGTCTATCGAGATCGTGTCCGTTCCGCATAGCAGAAATCAAGGTCGGCACGAAGTCCAGGGTTGGGATAAGAAAACACGACTACATAAACCCGGAGATGAACACGCCAATATCCTAGACGTTATCAAAACTCTAGGTATCAATTTCCACCCTAGCTGGAAAGTTTATCTTGCAAAGAATGCAGCGCGGTTCACTAGGTTGCGCAAATCGAAACGAGATAAAAGATTTCACCACGCGGAAACTCAACTTCTGGCTCACTTTGAGTACTCAATGTCGACAGACGATAAAGACCAGTCACACAAATACATCGGATGTAGCAAGCGCTGTTGTTGGCTATGTTATATACTCATCCGTGCCCACGAGCATTTTGAGGTGCGAGGAACACACGAGACACTACTATATAGATGGGACGTGCCCATGCACTCTCCGACAGGGAAAGGCGCCTCATCAACGCAACTCAATTTGGCCATGGACCGTTTACTCATGCAACTAAAAGTCTCTCTCGAATCTTTGTCGAATAGCCCGCAAAGGAAGCATCGTGATTTAAGAGCACAATCCTCGCATGCTCTTTCCTCTACAGGGGCTATATGGCAGCGGAAACCTGAATACCACAATGCGTCTTATCGAGGCTTCCAGTGTGTCAATCGGTCAGAAGTTACATATAAGAAATGATTTGCTAATTATCTTATAGGCATTTGATGATGATGCCGACGGCTTTCAATAACGCATTGCTTATTGTCCCAATTCATAATAAGCCGGGGTACGCATTGGTCTCAGGGGCCCGTTTTGATCATGGACCGATGGAGATGACATTGACAGAAGCCGAACGGCTTAAAGATCAGGATATTTGTTCCATGTTCGAGCTTGAATCTCCAAACGGAATGCCTCTTAGAGGCGTTTCCATCTCACGCAAATGCAAGTCATGTGGTCAATTATGTGGATTTCGTTGCTCAGCCTGTCGGATGAATTATTGTTCAAGGAAATGCCAATCAAATGACTGGTTTAGACATGTTTTCGTCTGCTGTGTCAAGAATCGACCCAACGACGTGGACTATCTAAAAGTCTTGACCAAGCAATGGCTAGCCGAAAAGAACGACTTGGTCTCCCGAGCTCATCTCCTAACAGCTCTCTTTCGGGACGATGATCTCTGCAAAACTTTCGGGTTCAATGTTTGCGTGCGTGAAATAGACATCGTCAATCTTCTCTGCTTATACAACAATTTGACCTGCCGATTTTCATCAAAGAGGCTTCAACAATTTGTCGAGCACCATACTCTGGGTGAATTTATTGAGTATTCGATTCAGTGTCAAAGGGCTCAGACTAACAGCCAAGACTGCAGTTGCTTTCCATGGTTTCTCAGTCTGTATCAATCACGCTCCTTCGATATCCCTAATCATGATGGACAGTACCTTTACCAATTTTGGGCCATAGAAAAACTGGAGAAGGCTTTTTCTATTGATTATGACACTGTCCTATCCGGACCAGAACACGTTGTTTGGCTTTTATATAAGACGCTTCTCCGAGAGTTCAACAACCTTCCCAATATTGGTGACCCAGAGTGGATTAGATTCGGTTTCTGTTATTGCACAAGCAAGACCCAGATGAAACTCCTTGCAAAGGCATACATCCAGCTCGCCACCCATGCATCGCTCAATCAAATAGCAACCGCATGGGAGTCGGATACATTACTTGATGTCATGGCAGCCAAAGGTATTGCGATATCAGCTCTCGTTTCCGATGGAATCTACCCCCGGCAACCTTCTCCCGAAACAATCGGCATCTACCGCTTCATGTCAGAGGTCTCGCACGGTCTCAGCGGGTGTCCAAGCTGCCCATGCAAGAACGTCAGATGCAAATTCCATTCCAAAGATGAGCCTTTGCTTTGCCAAGAATCTGAGGTTGAGTATGGGTTCCATTTAGACAATACCTGGGAGCGGTGGCAACTGTTGAACTTCTATTCCGATATTTTCACAAATCCGAAGTTTAATCCACGGAAGATGCAAGAAGTAAGGCGACATTCAGATGCACACGCACTCGAAAAATATATCGAATCCTTGGTTCCGGGGTTCCATCGCATAATGGGAAATGAACATATGACAGATGGAATGTTTCCCAAACTTACGTCTCGATTAAAATTCCAGGGCGCTCATCCATCCTGCGAATGTTTCATTCATAAAGTTCCTGTCTCTGAAGGGGTGGAGTATAACGTGAAGATAGAAATTGATTGGCTCCGCGAGTAGTACGAAGAGAGAAATAGAGATCTGGTTCCTGGATCATAAGGCGGGTGTGGCGGATTTACCTGACAGCTGCCATTTGGCTTTCTCCAAGTTATAACACATTTGTCTCATTCATAGAGAAGTTGCTTCTACACTCTACAGTTCATAAAATGATACATCATATGCGCACATGTACGTATACTCTACCGCGCGGAATATGCATCCATATTAGAAAGGATACCTCATTAAATGCAATATCGGACGAGATACAGAGAAGCATATTCAATATTCCCGGTAGACTTGAAATTCAATAGAGATTCACTTCAGGTTTATTATATACCACCGAAGATCTGGTCATATGCGGTATGTTCTTGGAACCTTGCAAGTCAGACTAAAATTGAATCAGATACATATATCGGGCCCAGTTGCTTCTGGAGACGTTTCACAATAACATTTGGCTCGATACCTACAGTAAGGAACACAAACAAGGGACGTGTGCCACCAGCTTGGGTGGCATCTCCACGGGCAGAGTAATCTTTAGAGAGCAAGTAAGTCAATATATCGATCGTAATATTTTTGTCTCGTCGTCTGGGTGACCTACAGTATTGTATTATGTCCTGCACGTGATATGGTACTATGTGGTTGCCTGATCTGTTTCAAGATGGATGCCAAGGAATCAACAAACAACACGTGCGATCACTTCATTCCCTTTCCGTCTGATGCCGAGAATCCGTCATTATCAGTCCGGGATTTGAAGTCAACCTGCAGCTGCTCTACTGCACCCACCATTGATATGATGCCGGCCATATCACGCACAAATCGAGTGTGGTCTCGGAGAGAAATCGAGGGATTGATAGCAGATGGGCGAAAGATAATCATATTTGGTGATCAGGTACTCAAGGTTGACACATGGATACCATATCACCCAGGTGGCGATAAATCAATATTGCACATGGTCGGTCGGGATGGAACAGATGAAATCACAGCATTGCACTCAGAGGAAGCACAGGCATATATGCAAAAGTATGTGATAGGAAGAGTACATGGAAGGTGGGAAAATTTCTTGCCTCCGATACAGGGAGGGATATTCAGAAGACTGGTATCGAAGGATGACGACGAAATTGACGATGCCAGCTCATCTGGACAATCGACACCGCCATCACTCGTATTCGATACTGAACACACAGGAGATGAAGTGCGTCGGAGGCGTGTAGGCAATGATACGCCTATTTCTCGAGCTTCATCATCCGAGCCGGAATCGGAGCAATTCCAATCTGTGGAGGCATCAACAGCTCACGCGATATCATCAGACTTTTCAAAATACCCTCGTCTTGATCCAATGTCACAAGATGAGGTTATCTCAAAGTACCGCCAGCTCGATGAAAAACTGCGGTCCGAAGGACTCTACCAATGCCCATATAGCTCCTACGCTGTGGAATTTATCCGATACTCGACACTTTTTGTTCTCTTCTTGACATGTCTTCACTATTCCTATTACACCCTTTCGAGCCTTTTCCTCGGGTTATTCTGGCACCTGCTTTCATTCCTCGTTCACGACGCCGGTCATTTAAGTATAACACATGGATTCCACACGGACACCTGCATTGGGATTTTTGTTGCAGATTTCATTGGTGGTCTTTCAGTCGGTTGGTGGAAACGCAATCACAACGTGCATCATATAGCAACCAACTCGCCCGAGCACGATCCGGATATCCAACATATGCCATTCTTCGCCATCTCTCCTCGATTCTTTGGTTCCCTACGCTCGACCTACTACGACCGCGTTATGCCTTTTGACGCCGCGGCACGGTGGTTTATCAAGCACCAGCATTACCTCTACTATCCCATACTCTTAATGGGTCGTTTCAACCTATACCGCCTAGCATGGTCATATCTACTAGATCCGAAGCAATCGCCTCGTAAAGGCTCGGCATGGTGGCATCGCTACCTTGAAATGACCGGCCAGGTGTTTTTCTGGTACTGGTACGGCTACCGAACGCTATACCTCTCGATCCCGACGTGGTCATCCCGCATCGCATTCTTGTTCATTTCGCATATGGTCACCGCTCCGCTGCATGTCCAACTCACGCTTAGTCACTTTGCCATGTCGAGTGCCGATGGGGGTGTCCACGAGTCGTTTGCTCAAAAGATGGTGCGTACGACGATGGACGTCGATTGCCCGCCTTGGTTGGACTTTATACATGGCGGTCTCAATTACCAAGTCGTGCACCATTTGTTCCCTCGTCTCCCGAGACATAACCTACGCCGGGCGCAGAAGTATGTCAAGGAGTTTTGCGAGGACGTCGGAATTCCTTACGTGATATTTACTTTTACGCGCGGGAATCAGGAGGTCATTAGCAGACTGGGAGAGGTCGCTGAGCAATTGAGGGTGATGGAGGAATGCAGAAAAGTTGCTGCGAAGGACTTGATTGAGGGTCACCATAGTCATTGATTGTTTGGTTTTGTTTTGTTCCTTTCTTTTTCAGCATATAGCCAAAAAAAAAAAAAAAAAAAAAAAGTAAATAGAATGCTGTTGGGCTGAGTTTAAGCACGGCTTTATCCCCTCATAGTCACGATGCGATAGTTATCTAATCTTTGGCTACGTAGTCAGGGCTATCCCCGACCATTGCTTCTGTCTGTACTTCTCTTAGCCCAAGGTAGTCACAAGGTTAACCCGTTCACTTTGTATGTGTCAAGTCTTTTTGTATCGGTGCACCATACAAAATATATATAATCTCAAGGTGCACGACGGCTATTCTCCTCCATACAGGTCCTTAAGATAAAGTGATTACTCATGGCAATAAGATTTCACCTACAGGTTCCAAGGTTCCTGGTGAACTCTGCTTCAAAACCATAAAGAAACCGCATTTTGACTCAAATCTTACTACTCATTTCCAACACGCCGCTTACGACTTTTTTTCCACTGCTTATTTTTTAATGTTGGTCGAGAGATAAGCTTGACTTCTATAACTCAATCCATCGCTATACAACATACGGTGAAGATCGTATTTCTACGCAAAACGGTAGACTAGGGAGACCTCAACAAGCCCCCTTTGCGAATTCTTATACTTGATAAAGGAGGTGATATGAAACAATCAATCCAAATGCCACAAATGCACATGTGCTGAGGTCAGATCGTAACCTCATTGCGGGGCTTCCCCTTCTAGGAATCTTCGGTGACGATCAAGACGATCAATGTAACATCCCTCGCAAGCTCAACAATCTGGACGATCTCAATGTCAAAATGAGAGTTCTCAAAATGTTCATAAACCGCGAGAGGTGCTATATAGGCACCAATGATAACCACAAGATGGACAGTCCAAACAGCCTACAATCAAAATGAAATTCTCCATAGAACTTCTTCTCCCTTTCTTCCTTGCTCTTGCGCCTTCAGCTTCGGCTGCTTCCCCAAGCGATCTTCAAGCACAAATTGGACACCATGTCATCTTCTCTTATCCCGGCCTCGAGCCACCGGCCCATCTCCACGACCTGATCAAGGAAGGCAAAGTCGGCGGTATCATGCTGTTCAGCGAAAATGTCGCTGATAACCTCACAACCACAATCGACAACTTCCAACGGATTTATAAACAGAGTCCGTACTATTCAGGCAGTCCTCTGTTCATCATGACGGACCAAGAAGGCGGAAAAGTGCGTCGATTGACCGGCGGACCAGCAGAGAGCGCTAAGCAAGTCGGCCAAGCCGCCGATCCGAAAGCAGCAGCGACACAGATGGGCAAAGATGCCGCAAGTGCCCTAAAGGCATTCAAAAACAACTTCAATCTGGCACCTGTATTGGATGTTTATCGTGAGGCCGGAGACTTCGCCGATGCCTCCCAGCGCTCCTTCAGCAACTCATCCGGCGTCGTCGGAACATGCGGGTCTGCGTTTATCAGCGCACAACAATCAGCCGGTGTCGTCGCATCTGCCAAGCACTTCCCTGGCCTTGGTGCAGCAGGCGCAGGCGAGAATACGGACCTACGGCCCGTCACCATTGACTTGACCGTCGAAGAGCTGCGCAAGGTGGATATGGCGCCGTATACCAAGGCCATCGCTGCAGGTGTGGACATGGTCATGACTTCGTGGGCTATCTATCCTGCTTTGGACCCGAAATATCCCTCTGGGCTGAGCAAGACTATTATCCAAAATGAGTTGCGGGATAGACTTGGCTTCAAAGGTGTCACTATTACCGATGCTATTGAGGCGGGGGCGTTAGAGGCGTTCGGCGATCAGGCTGCTCGTGGTTTGTTGGCTGCGCAGGCTGGTGTTGATATCTTGCTTGCGTCTAAGAGAGATGTCACGCAGGGAGAAGATATATTTGATGCTCTGCTTGCTGCGTTGGAAGATGGGTCGTTGGACAAGGAGTCATTTTCTGCTGCGACCAAGAGAATCCTGGAGGTTCGGAAGAAGCTTGCTTAGATATATGATGGTTTGTATATTATATAGACCGAGGCTATATTAACCAGGGTTGCATTACATAGAACAAAGATATTATATCATAGATTTGGTACTGCGTGTCTCGGTGAAGTCCCGAAGTAACTTCAAGAATAGTCACCCAATTTTCACACTATGCATGAGGCTTTGGATCCTGATCGTCATCTACCTATGCGGGCAGATCTTGACCTGTCCATGTCAGAGACCAAGGACTTTATTCTCACTCCATGTAACGCCAATGCTACCTCTAGGTTACAAATGGCTAGCTGTAGCAATATTACTCGTGTAAATTAATACTAGTCTACCCAAGTTATCTGACCTGTTTCATAGTCAAAAGAAAAATCGCACTCCGCTAATCCCAGCCTTCTTAGTCCACTGTAAGGAGAGAGCTTACCTGTGATAATCCCCCGTCATCGGTTTCAAATTAATATAAGAATTTTTCTTATTATGTCTACACTAGCCAATTATAGGATTCCAATTTAGGGTGAAGCACGCCCTTGCCGACGTGCATACCGGACGCACAAAATGAAAAATTTGCACAACGCCACAGCCCACGATTATTGCAGAACTTCACCAATTGCACCAAAACGCAAGTGATATGAACAAAAAGCAAAAAGAACATGATAAGAGTGGGATTCGAACCCACGCCTCTTGCGAGACCAGGAAACTATTGCTAGTTGTGGAGTCAAGGTATACCTTAACCTGGCGCCTTAGACCAACTCGGCCATCTTACCAGTGAAGATGGAGTGTCAATGAGATTATGCCTAGATAAACGGAAACAGACCTAGAGACCAAGATGGAATGCAGTATCATGCTCATAGTTCTCACTGACACAGTGCAGAGTAGATTTAGCTATCGTACATATACTAGGGATCCTACTTCAGCGCGAAATGCCTTGACACGATCCATTTCTACGTAAGAAAAAGTTGGTTTCAAACATGCTTTTTATACAATCTAGCTCTTTAAAATATCTTGATCATCTTATCGACATGGAACATAGTTCAAAGCAGCTCATATGCCACTTCGTAGAAAATTCTGACAACACCACCCCACCACCACCACCCCACCCCGAGGCCACTACCCCACCCCGAGGCCACTTTTAGACCTAAAAATTGATTCAATTGACCAAAAAATTGACCGACGCAGGGATCGAACCTGCAATCTCTTGATTCGTAGTCAAGCGCCTTGCCATTGGGCCAGCCGGCCGGTGTGAAGCGCCTTGCCATTAGGCCAGACTGCCTTGTTATTATGACTTTCGGCCAAAATGTGCATTTTAAGCGAAAACTAAAATGGACCCACTTTCGATGCCTCTTCAGCCTCATTGGGGGCATATATTGTCATCGCAATTGGTCCATACTTCGTTTTAAATATATAAGACCAGTGTGGTAGTAATAGAGATTGCTTATTTTGCTTCTATTGATATCAATTTTAACATTTTACGCATATATTCTGATGTCACCATAACTATGTGGGGACATTATATATATTGCCATCTGGCCTGTTGATAGGATGTCTGCTACCGGCTACTTCGACATACTATAAGCTATCCAATACCATATCTCAGGCTGTTTTACAACCTCATGGGCTCATGATAACACCCACAAAAGGCCATTGGACATTGATAGATTTTCTAGTCAACATTGGAAGTTGTGTGGATGAAACAGCGTCGGAGAAAGTAGAATGTATACGAAGTAATTGGTGGGTCTAGCACGGTTACGGTGTAGGAAAAGTAGGCCGTTTTGCATAAGACACTGCTACAGTGGGGATTGTAGTTCTCATCAAGTAATGAATCTTGTAACCCACATAAGTTCCCGATAGTGTCAAGTAGCTTGTGTGACTAGTTTAGTGATAGAAGCATGAAAGACGCCACATGCGAGCATATATTTGGTTGCTGCTGCAATACCACGTAGTAACCATAGGAAATTGCATAGATATAGTGTTGGGAACCAAGCACAATCCGCGTTGGAATGTACAAAATAGACATGTCGTTGTGGCGTGATACATACATATGAGTACTTTCAAGGTTGCCTCTCACAAGGCACTGTTTGATTTGGCCCCCACTGTTATGGGGTCCATATTTAGAAAAAAAGCCACAAACAACGCGTGTGGCCATAGAATAGCGCTAAAGGTACTAGACTATAGAGAAAACTATGAGTTAGGGTTTTCACGTTGTGCGATACCCTGTCAAGGTTTCTTAAGAGCTTAGCGAAGTGAGTAAGGAGGTAGGCCTATGAGCGGTTATCATCGAGAGAACAGAGGAGTGAAAGCATACCTACATACTCCGTAGTGCAGCTGTAATGATTAGTCCCACTGGAACCAGTTGGTTTCATAATAATTTCGGGTATGGTAGGATGTTCCATGCAGCTCAAAGGGGGGTTACTTTCGCTTCTCAAAGGGGATACGGCCACATGCGGTTAGAACAAACAGTGTATACCAGGATCAAAGGATATAGGAAAGAACTGACTCATGCATTGGTACGGAGGCCGCAACAAAATAATGAAGATCCGATCCAATGGGAGATTTCCCGTAAGGCTAGGCCGATCTTGCGCAGGAGGTGGACCCCGGAGGTCTCTGAGATCAAGCTGTGAATACAAGAAATAAGGCAAAATTGGCTATAAATCAAAGCCAATCCCTGCTTCTTTTTAGCGCTTCATTTGAGACATATTTAAGTGAAACTGACTGTTTAAATAACCAAGTCGCCTACAAAAGTCCGAAGTGGCTGAAAAGAGACCAGCTCTCGCCACTACGGACTCGACCGGAGGTGGTTCCGCCCTAGGCCATTTTGAGCTCCACTGCGTCAACGGCCTTCATTATCTCGCTTTTATTTTTCTTTTGAACCCCTCCTAGTCTAACTCCCTGCCATTCTCTTTTTCTTTTTCTTTTCCCCTTCCCATTTCTATTACAGATTCTCTGTATTCTACTGATTAGACACTCACCCCTTTTATTCCGTGGAGCTCTCAACGAGCGCGCCGCAACAAGCTACCATGGGGCTGTCCAAAACGAACAGGATCTTGATCCTGTTGGTCATCGATACCGCGTTTTTCTTGCTTGAATTAATCACTGGTTCGTATATTGACAGCTTGATCGTATGCGACCGGGTTCTAACTGTGACTTCCTAGGTTATGCCGTCCACTCCCTTGCCCTTGTCGCCGACTCCTTCCACATGGTACGCTGCCATCTACGATATTGCTCTCTGGTCGAAGCTAACCCGAATAGTTGAATGATGTCTTATCTCTGTGTGTCGGATTATGGGCAGTCAAGGTCGCAAACCGGGAGACCACCTCCAACACCTACACCTATGGCGTAAGTCGATGACCAACACCAGCCCCGAAGGACGATCTGACAATTGGATTTTTATTATACAGTGGCAACGAGCGGAGACACTTGGTGCCTTGGTCAATGGCGTGTTCCTAGTCGCCCTGTGCATGTCGATTTTCCTGGAGGCAACTCAGCGATTGTTCGAACCCCAGGAAGTGCAAAACCCCCGATTTGTTTGCATTGTTGGCTGCTTCGGCCTAGCTTCCAATATCATTGGATTGGCGCTATTCCATGACCACTCCCACGGACCCGGCGGCGGCCACGACCATGGTGGCCACGATGAACACGACCATGATCATGACATCGAGGCTGGTGAACATGATCACGACCACACATCGATCGCCGCTCCGAACGAGGACATGGCAGGAGCTACCGCTGGCTTTGGCGGACCCGTAAGCGTGCCTCAAAGCTCCCTCACGCACTCTGCCACCGAACCGTCCCGGAAACAGCGCGACACCCAGACCCGCAGTTCAAGGAGATACAGCACAGGACGCGGATTCGTGAGCCCCGACGATATTCCCGTACTTCCCGAGAGACTGAGACAAGGGATTATCGCCGCCAGCCAATATCGGAATGAACAATCATCGGATTCGGAGAATGGCCATGATGAGGATGAGATCCCAACTGAGCGTTCAGGTCTTCTGAGCCACCGTGATCGCACCACCAACTACACCGACGAGGAGGGAACTCCAGTCAAGATCCACGACCACCACCACGATGAAGATGTCCACAAATCTCACAACCATGCTCAGCCCAAGCCGAAGGACCAAAAGAAGGGTCACAGTCACGACCTCAACATGCGTGGTGTCTTCCTCCATGTCATGGGAGACGCCCTCGGAAACATCGGTGTGATCGTTTCCGCGCTTGTTATCTGGTTGACGGACTACGAATGGCGCTATTACGTCGACCCGGGCATTTCCCTCGTTATCACACTGATCATTCTTGCATCCGCCATTCCGTTGTGCAAAGCTGCCTCGCGTATCCTTCTCCAGGCTGTACCCCCCGGTATGAGCATCGATCATATCAAGGAGGACATTGAGCGTCTTCCTGGTGTCATTGGTTCACACCACCTGCACGTTTGGCAACTCAGTGACACCAAGATCGTGGCTTCAATTCACCTCCAAGTCGACACCGAAATCAAGGGCGAAGGGTCAGAGCGGTACATGCGCCTGGCCAGACAGGTGAGACGCTGTCTCCATGCCTACGGTATTCACTCGTCGACCATCCAACCCGAGTTCGCCCCGGAAAGTGACACCGAAGACAATGGACAAGCATCGTCCTCTCGGGACACCGATGACCAAGTTCCCAGTCGTGCTGGCAGTCTTCGGGAGGGTGACCCTCAAGCATGCCTTCTGGAGTGTGACACAAACTGCGCCCGAGGAGGCCAGTGTTGCCCTAAAAAGTGAACTTGATTCCTTGACATGGTGACTTTTCACGCACCTTCGTTTCTCATTTTGGCACCATGACCCCCAAAACATCTCACCCCTACGGTTTTCCTATCCAGATACCCTATCTTTTATCCTCACCTTCTTTGTTTGGGTAGATTCACAAAGACTTTTGTCCCACTCATTCCCCATATTAATTGTCTAGTTTTCTTAGAAGTGGTAGTTCTCCCTTGGGCCAACCAGTTTTTGGGAAATGCATGGCAAAGCGTGTCATGCAATGGTACTTGTGGACATAAACCCGCTCACCCGCTGTATTCTTTGGATCGCATTTTTTATGTACTTCTATTTATGTCTAATTCAATACCTGCGAATCAGCCTTGGAAATGTATTACATGTGTATATATGTAGTAAGTATAATATAGTCAAAGTGACTTAATTTTGTTAGGGTACAAATTGTTGATACCTACCTTCTTGCCTGTGGACTGACATGTGATATGAAATGGTGTATTAGATCCAGAATTTCACATTATTGTATTACTCTCCTGAAATTATTTTACCTTCTAAATGTTTCCATATAGTACAATGTAACCTAGTTCCCAATATGGTGTTCGTAGACCTATGTTGGGGTTACTTGGATAGATGGCATCGGGAAATGCATGAGAAAAATAACTATCAATTGATAGTATTCATCGAAAAATCTACAGGACTTGCCATCTCGGCGTCCATTAGAAAGACAAAAGTGTCAGATCAGGTTCATAAGCTGCGGTTTCAGGAAGCAAAATCTTGGAAGGGTAGCCAACTAGCAGTGGGCAGCCTATGATCTATGGCTGTAGGCAGGCACCATTCTATAGTAATGGAAAGTTTGAACACACCCTTCCTGGCGACTCGGATTATTCAAGCAGTTCCGGACTCCTCCGTCTTCTTGTGTTGAGGATCAGGAAGCTTTTTCAGGGGAATGAGAAGTGCCAAGAGAACAGCCGCTACCGCACCAGCCAGACCAAAGGTGAAAACGTCCTTGATCCCGACCATATAAGCATTGGTCACAGCTGTAAGCTGTTCGCCTGTAAAAACATGCCGGATCTCGGATGCGCCTGTGCCCAGGGCCAATGAGCTGTCTATATTGGAGTTGGAGCTCTCCAACGTCTGTAGCATCCGGTTGGCGAAGAGGGTCTGCGCGACAAGGACGAAATAGGTTCCGCTGATGGACTGACACACTGTCCTGGGAGTTAGTAAAAACTCTTTATTTTCGAAGAGAGACTGCAGGAATTCATACTGAGCATGATACCAGTGGAGCTTGCCACGTCTTCTGGCTTTGAAAAACCCTGCACTGCAGTCATGGGGACCTGGTTACCCAAGCCGAGCCCAAAGCCATAAAGAACCTGAGGCCCAAGGTAGCGGGCCTGAGATGTGTCGACTCCCATCGTGTAAAACAGAGCCATGCCAGCCACCATAATGAGTGCACTGGTTAACTGAAAGGGCATGAGGTGGTGGGTTTTCCCGACGAGACCACCGCTCATCAGAGCCCCCAAGGAGAAGAAAGCCAGAAATGGGAGTGTATCAACACCACTCATAATAGCGGTCTTCCCGTGGATAGACTGGAAGTATATAGGGAGATAAAACATAACCTGGTAGAACGAAGAGTTGGAGCTAAGTAAGTATACAATGTTAGCTCTAGGACAAGAGGTTAGGAAGGGAGTGGGTGAGTACACACATATAGCACCACAAAGCATTAGCCCATGTCATGCGAGGCCTCAGCAGCCTCAATGGAACCATAGCTCGAGAGCCTTGGAATCCCTCAACTATAAAGAACATGATCGTAAAGACAATCCAAAGAATCAAGGTGGCAATGACAACACCAGCGCTCCAAGGTTTGGTCTGGCCACCCCATTGCAGAGCCAAGGCAAAGCACACGAGAGAACCGAGTAACAAAGAAAAACCAGGAAGATCAAGCTGTAAAATGATCTCTTTCCAAGTGGCTGGGACAGGCTTAATATGCCCGGGCACCCGCAAGAACAGTAAACACATAATGACAATCGGACCTCCAAGAGGCAGATTGATCCAGAAACACCACCGCCAAGAGACCTCACTCGTAAAGACACCGCCGAGAACAGGCCCGAGGATAGTCGATACCATAAAGACTCCCATCCAGCTACCGATCAACACGGGACGCCTTCTTGGCTCGGCCACGACACTAATAAGAAGAACGGATCCACCAAGAGTCCCCGCAGCCCCCAATCCTTGAATTGCTCGACCGATGATTACAGAAAGGCTGTTCTGAGCAGAGGCAGCGACAGTGCTGCCAACCAAGTAAAACACCACGGAGCTCAGGTAAACCCATTTGATGCGGAGATATTTATACATCTTGCTCCACATCGGAGAGGATGCCCCGACGAGGAGAAAAGTGGCACTTCCGTACCATCCGACATCGTTCAATTGATGGAAGTCATCGGTGATGCCAGGAATAGCGGTCGCAATGATCCCAATCTCGAGAGCGGCCAGGAGAGTGCTCATGAAGATGGTGAGCATGATGAGAAACAATCGCAGCCCTGTTATGTAAGAGGGCTCTGCGGACAATACCTTCTCATCATCATGCTTCTCTTGGTCACTTTCTGCTGGGGTGTGCTGGATATCGCTAGATGAGGTTGTCGGATTAACCACTCTCGAATTGGCGTTCGACACCTCCCCCCATGTCGGGGTTTTCAGAGAACATAGCTCTTAACCGTTTTACTATTTTGTAATTTGGCAGGTCAGTAAAACGATGCGAGGGGTTGAAGTGGCCAGAATATCTTGTGGGAAAGGCTGTAGGTTTCGATGCAGCATTTGCGAAAGCATAAATATAGACAATATATCTATTCGATGAAGTGACAACAGGGGGTGTCAAGATTATCAATAATTAGTAAAGGTATTAAAAACAATAAGAACTTCGTCCGCCAAAGACCTCGGCTTCCACTTGGGCAAGTAATTTATCATTCGTCCTCCGGATACTACTAACCTTGGAAACATCGAAGCTTAATTAGGATTAGCGTTGAGCTTGTCCGCCGGACCCATAACAACTAGGCCTATTATAGACTAGCGTCACTTTCGACCGCCGGCCCCATTCCCAAAAGGTCCCAACCCGCTTCGACCGCCGTCAGGCAAAAGAACCCCTTGCCCACCGGCCATCTGCCGCATGTTTTTTAGTCACATCTCCGCAACACGTCAGGTCTCAGTCAACCTGTAGATACGATGTTTCCGCCCCATGCAAAGCGCCAAAAGCTCCGCAAGGGGACCCACAGCTGCTGGGCATGTAAGCGGCGGAAGATGAAATGTGTATTCGAGTTCGATGATACAATCTGCAAGCCATGTCTAGTTCGAGGATCTAAATGCGTTAGCCAAGAGTTTCCCGAGGACGTCTGGACCCCTGATACGCGAACTGGTGGAGGAAATATCAATACCGACCAAGGACGGACACCTTTGACGTCCAGTGAAGATGGGAAAAGGTCAGGCTATGGCATTCTGACACCAACATCCACGATTTTAACAACCTCGGCTTCTCTGGACTTTTATCGATTACCACACGTATGTTTTCAATATCCTACTGCCATTCCATTGTCACTCATCCCTTGTCTTAGCAACCATCGGCCGAAGGTCGTGTCTTTTCTAATAACTTGGGAAAGCCGGAAATTGAAGTACCAGTTTCGCATAACAAACATGAGAGGCTTTCGCAGCTCTTACATGAATCGCTGCCCTCACAAAGAGACACCGAGAGGATATGTCAAGCCGGGGGTGATCCCGTTATTCTCGCGCATGAAATCTTAACTATGCCATACGACACCCTTTCCAAAACAGCATTGAAAACGAGTGAAACTCTGTTAAATGTCCCCAATGTAAATACACACCCTGTTCTGATAGCAAGGTATATGCTCCAGCTTGCCACCGTCTTGCAGCATCTACACCCTGAGCTCCACGAAGGAATAAAGAGTCTTTCAGAGACTCCAAGGGCCACAATGGAACGATTAGCAAATCTTGTCATCGATCTCGTGATAACAAGAGATGAGTTTCTTGGGAGCATTGAGGGTTTAGAATGCATCATGATTGAGAGCATGTACCAGGCGAATATCGGAAGTCTGCGACGAAGCTGGGTATCAAATCGAAAAGCCATGGGAATTGCTCAGCTGATGCGTCTTGACCGATCGGACCATCGGACTCAATTCGAAGTACTCGACCCGAACACGAGATGCCACCCACAGATCATGTGGTTTCGAATCGTCTTTCTGGACCGCCAACTGTCTTTACTATTGGGCCTTTCTCAAGGATCGCTGGACCATAGCATGGCCTCCGACGCGATGCTTCAAACAGACACCCCCATGGGCCATCTTGAACGAATCCACTGTGTTCTTTCATCGAAGATTCTGGAGCGCAATGCTTCAAGCTCTCATTCGATGCTTGATGGAGGATCAGGGGACAACTACGAAGGAGAGGAGAGAGAGGAAGAAGAAGAAATCCTTATTCATTAGAACTGAGAGATACAGGGTTTATATACCCTACAGATCATCCGAAATCAGGCTCAGTCTGTCAAACAACAAACATACATCGTATGCATGTATAGGAGGCTATCCAACATACCCCCCAGACTAAGCATCAAAATCATCAATTAAAAATAAACAAGAAATCAATTTGATCCGTATAGTAAATCCCTCGTCAAAACATCAATTTAAAACTATTCTTTTCCTTTATCAATTTGCCGGCTTTTTTATAACAAAACACTATCTCAATCTCTTAAAATCGACCTTCGGTAACGCCTTTATAAGTATATCAGCAGGGTTATTTTTCGACTTAATAAGTCAAATTTTAACCTATTTTTGCCTCTAAGTATACTTAACAAACTAGTACTTGACATCGAGCCATTTTATACTCTTTTTGTATACATCGTTCCTTAGAATCGAGATAGTATTATCACTATCTATATATATTAGAACTTATATAGAAGTTAAATCATTATTCTTATAAAGATTGAGTTGCTTTAAAATCTTTATTAAGTATAGTACTTCTTATACTATACTATCTAGAGCAATATACTCTACAATAGTACTACTAGTAGTAACTACCTCCTATTTATAGGAGCTCTAAGAAATTAGTACTCTAGTATAGTAGAAAATATATACCTCTATTAACTTACTATCCTTATAATCATTAAATAAAGTATTAATATAACTAATTAACTATTATTCTAGATCTCTTACTAGTTATATACTATAATTAGGAGTATCTTTTAGATACTATAGTATCTAACTTAATACTTCTAAGTCCTCTTTTCTTAGCTTTATAGTTCTTTATTATAAGCAATTTACTACAAATATAATATCTAGTCTTATATATATAGTCAGCTATCTAACTTTACTAATATCTTCCCTGTAAGCTATCTTTTCTTATACTAAAAGAGATATATTATTATTATTAGATATTTTATTGCTATTAAGAATATTATTATTAAAAGTGTTATTATCTTTAAGAGTATCTTTATCTACTAAAAAGAAGGGTAATTAATATACTAGTTTTATTAGCAAATATATTATAGCAACCCTTTTAATACTTACTATTTACAATAGATCCTCAAGATAAGCATCTTAATCTAAGAAAATACCTTTATTAGATCAAGTAATACTATATCCCAAAAATCTTATAGGCTCTCTAATAACTTTGATTTTAAAAGAAATTAACTTCTTAAGCTATTTAATATCCTTCTTTAATATTACTATATAAAGAGTATTATCAATATATAGTAAGAGCTATATACTCTTCTTATACTTAAAAATATATCTCTTATTAGGCAATCAATCAAATCCGAGATTCTCTAATTGTTATCTTATTATTTTATACTATAAGCAAGCCGACTACTATAAATTATATATTACTTAATTAATTATATAGACTTATCCTAGAGTTTTATATCCTATTAATAATCTTATAAAAATAGACCTTTCATTAATAAGTATATTAAGATATACCGTTATATAGTCAATTTATTCCCAGTATAAATACTATAAAGTAACTATTATAAGAAAAATCCTTATACTCTCTAGCCTTATAACTAGTATATAGGTATTATCAAAATCAAATCTAGGATATTAATAATTACTATAAATAATCTATTAAGCTCTAAACTCGGTAATAAAGTTATCCTTATTATATTTATTATCAAAAACCTACTTTCTAGATAAAATTGTACTTCCTAGAGGTAGCTAAGTAATATACTAATAGGCCTTTATAAGCCCTAACTTCTTAATTTGCAAATCTATTGCTTATTACTAAAGCTTACTCTCTAGTAATTATAGTACTTCTATATAATTATATAGAATCTTAATCTACTATATCTTTAAACCTAGTAGAATTCTAACTATCATTACTCTGATTACTAGTAAAGCTTTGCCTTACTTATCCCATTCTATATCTTCAAAGTATTTCGGAGAGATAGATTAATAGCTAGATAATCTAGTTTTACTCTTTAATAATAGTATCAATATTATAAGTAGATTAGGTAATAATATAGTAGAAGATTATACTAATAATAATTAAGCAGTAAATAATAAAGTAGGTATAAAACTACCTAGCATAGCCTTCTTCTTAGCCTTTAGTATTATAAACTAAGTATATTCTTTATTATTATTACTTTCTATTTTATAAATATTATAAATATTATATATCTTAGGATTATTATCTTTATTATCAAATCTAGTTATTCTTAGGAAGTATTATACTCTAATTATAGGTAATCCTACTCCTACTTCAATCTCCTAAATATTAGGGCTATTAATAATATCTTTACCTATCAAAATCCAATACTTATTATAGTAAGGAATATCTTATTTCTATTCCTAGAAAATAATATCTTTATAGTAAGATACCCTTCTTATTTTAGGGTTATAAATTCTATAGATATAACTATTATCTCCCTTGTAACCTATAAAATAACCAATTTATACTCTTACTTCTATTTTCTAGCTCTAAATATATTTCTCTTTTAGAATATAGATATATATCTTAGTATATTATATTCTTAGGAAAGAAAAAGTTATATTATTAGATATATATATATTTAATTGCTTCCTCTAAGCAATAATTAGTATATTATTATTCCTTCGTTATAGATAATTAGTAATATAATATATAGTATTTAATATCTCTATCTATAATTCCTTTAGAGATCTAGTATCTATCCCTATTATTCTTACAATCTAGAGAAGATAATAACCTATAAACTCGGAAATATCATTTTATTTATAAATATAGGAAGCTAATAGATTAACTACTATTAGCTTATCTCTAGCCTAGATAATAAATATAGAAAACTCTGTTCTACTATTAATACACTATTTAATAGGCTATTAGCCTAACTTTTAGTAAATTTCTCCTACAAATCATTATAATATAGAAGCAGCTTCTTCCTTAGTAGTAAGATATAAAGTAAGTCGATATTAAGTAGTATTATCAGTTACTACTATTATATAATTTCTATCATTCTTTCTATTATCTAGATTGTATCTAGAAGGACTAATAGGCTATAGATCTATATAAAATATATAACCTACTCTAGTAGCTCTAGCTTAATAAGCTTTAGAAATAATCCTTTTAGACTTACTAAGTCTATATACTTTATAGTTAAAAACTTTATCTTAAATATTATAACCTAGATCTAACTAATTAACCTTAGTTTTATATAATCCTATATATCCTAAGTAATAGTATACTAGCTTAGTAGAAATTATTATTACTCCTAATATAAGAGAAGCTAATTAAAGAAAGGGAACTCTATAAAAATCCCTTATAGATCTAATAACTCTATTATTACTATTAAAGAGAGTTTTAGACTTACTATACTACTAAATACCTAGCTCTCTCTCTATAATTCTAAGAGAGAAAAGATTATATTAGCCTACTCTATAAATATAATAAATACTAATTTAATAGTATCTAAAAGTAACTAGATTGTTAATATATAGGCTTAAATTGACTATTCTATAAAATTTAGCTTTAATCTTCTTATTTCTAGAAGTAAGCTATTTATATTCTTTACCTTTATTATACTATTAGATTGTTAAGAAAGTAGATTGATTACTATAAATATACTCTAATATACCTATATCCAAAATCTAAGGATATCTAGATACTAGGACAGCAAATTGTATAGCAATCATCGAGATATTATCAATATTATAATAATTTAACTAAATCAGTATTTCTTTAATATTATTATTATTATTATTATCTAACTACTCTATTAGCTACTCTTTCTCCTATAATTAGTTATTTATAAGTATAAAGGAAGGATTAAAATCTAATAATAGATTATCAATTGCAATTAATATTATAATAAATCTACTACTCTATAGAGCAGAGAGATTTACCTATTTTATCCTCTCTAATAGTTATCCTTATAGTTATTAAGTTTTATCTTATTTAAACTCGGTAGAAGAAGAAGATAGAGTAGATAAAGCATTAGCAGAAGAAGTATTATTATTTACTCCTTTATTAGCTCTACTATTATATACCTAGATATCTAGTCTACCTCTCTATATAGCCTATCTAAGCTCTAGATAAAGATACTAATATATAGTTACTTTATATCCTATTACTCCGTAATAGGAACAATTGCTATTATCACTTCGCTCTAGTTTATATACCTTCTATCTCTTTATATATTCGTAAGTATTAATACCTTTCGGAGAAGTATTTATTAAATAAGTGTTAGATAGATTCGGAAAGATAGAATTAGGGTTATTAGTATTACTTAATTAATATTATTAATTGCTAATAATAGCCAAAATAATACCTATTTTAGCCTTATAAGATTCAATATAATTAAGTATTACAGTACAATATTAATAAAAATCGATAACTATAATAGTCTTAACTAGCTCTTTAATAGTATTTAGCTTATTATCTTTAAGAACTATAAAGCTCTCAAGCTCTAGAATATCACTTAATTCGATTAATACTACTTATAAGGCAAAGTAAGGAATAAGATAAGACTTTAAATTAGATAGCATTTTATATATCTTTTTTATTACTATAATATATTTCTTAATTATTAAGTACTAACTTCGAGAAATTGTCCTATACTTTGTTATTACTATTTTTAAAGTACTATAGCCTTTATTCTTTATTAGCTTCTTAAGCTTATTAACAAACTCGTTAGCAAAAGTTATCTTATTGCCTCGACTATTAAGCTCCTATATCAATTTACTATTAATACTTCCCGAAAGCTAAGTATATACTTGCTTCGAGATCGTTTTCTACTTCTAGCTATTCTCACTATCTCTATAAGGCTATAAAATATCCTTTTTAATCAAGTTGTAGAGGTTATAACTCTCTAAAATCTTCTCTACCTTATCAAGCTAGTTATCTAAATCCTCCTTATTCTTTAGTATAGGAGTAATCTTAAACAGAGTAAATATCCTTATATTAGGTAGTCTAACTGATTAGTCATCTAGTACAATATCTTCTTCGTTATACTAGTCTCTATTATAAGAAGACTGAGCTATAGCCGCCGCCAATATCGATACTCCTAGCACCGATATATTGTAAGAATAAACGAGGTTTATAAAGGAGCTCGGTACTTAGTTGTTTAACTAAAAGGATTAAGTTGTTCTTGATAAAAAATGAAGTAAAAACTGATGAACAAGTGATTTCAATCAAAGATCTAGTAGTCTATATACTATTCTTGATAGAAGAATGATAAATTTAATGAAATATTGATAAATGTGTTAATGGTTCAGGGTAGAAACCGGGCTTTATAACCTGATAGAGGATCAGGGGACAACTACGAAGGAGAGGAGAGAGAGGAAGAAGAAGAAATCCTTATTCATTAGAACTGAGAGATGCAGGGTTTATATACCCTACAGATCATCCGAAATCAGGCTCAGTCTGTCAAATAACAAACATGCATCGTATGCATGTATGGGAGGCTATCCAACAATGCTCCATGACTACTCCACGATGAAAACCCTCGACCTGGAGCTGCAGAAAGCGGCAAGGGAACTCCATAGCAAATGGTGGTTGGTACCAACCCTGAACGCCGGCTTAACCGACTCGCAGGCCCTTTTCTGGGACACACGGCGATTGTTTGCTCAGGTACTTCATTACAACCTCGTCAACCATCTCCATCTACCTTATATGCTTCGCTCGTCTTCAGCTGGGCGGGAATATGAATTCTCACGAATCACATGTGTCAATGCCTCACGGGAAGTTCTCTCGCGCTTCATCACACTCCGCCGCTTTAATATAATTGCCTACAGCTGTCGCACAATCGATTTCCTTGCCCTAATGGCCGCCATGACCTTGCTGTTAGCTCACCTCGATAGCGACTCAGATGCAGAGAATCTACTTGCTCATCAATATTTGAGCGACCGTGCGATGATTGAACAGGCACAAGAGAATATGCAAGAAGTCAATAGCTTGAATTCAGATGCAATGAGTGCACAGAGTGCCGAATTGCTACGCCGGTTATTAGCCATTGGATCTGAGCCGTTGGATGGTTCCGGGAGAATCAGCGTACAGGGACTAGCCACTGAAACAGTGCCGATGGACCAAAATGACGATGATGTCGTTACTGTGAACATTCCCTATTTTGGCATTGTTAGGATTTCCGGCGGGGGCATGCGCAAGGAGGCCCCAAGAAATCAATATCCTCAACAACAGACAGACTCAACATTTAACCGCCTATCTCAATTTCAAACCGTGAATATGCCTTGTAAAACAAGGCCCGGGAACGTCCATACTGCAGATACTTTGCGTCATGGCGGAATCGCTAAGCCTAAACAAATGTCAAATCTCGAAGCCATGAAATCACCTGTGGATGCTCGTTTTGGTCGCCCCGAGATGCCTTCCATGTCACCAAATCCTTTGGCGGCCATTGGAACAGATGGGTCTGCTTCGAATAGCGTACCTCAAATCAATAATCTCTTTTTGGATCCTTTCTTTCAGAATCCTGGGTTGATCGCTGGGGGACAGGACTGGGCATTCCAGGGCGTTGACATGGCTTTCTTTGACAACCTCATGAACAATGGTGGGACCGGGGACACTGGATAACGTGTTGAATTCTTTTGCTAAAGGAAAAGTGTTCCATGAGGGTCCTCATCTCAATATGATCCCCCTATTATCTTGTGTCACAATGATAACTCCATCAATGCTTCCGATGCTTCCTCAAGAAGTATGGGGGTAATGATGATGGAATCATTTTACGTTTGCAAGCATGAAAGAAATATTATGTACAAAGGTTCCTGAGGAATCAATGAACCCTCAGGTTGTAAAGGTGAGCATTTACAGCTTGGACTGCTCCAACACCGACAACTTCCGAAGAGGAGGTCCTCCACGGCTCCCATCTCCAGCCATAACAACAGGCCCCGACTCCTTTGTCAGTGGCTTCAACTTCCATTTATAGCGAAGTTCGCTAGAAGCGCGGTTCTCAAAGCAATCCACAACGTACTTCCCAAGGATAGGGAGGAATTTAAATGCACTAGCAAGAATACGTGATCAATCAGTGGGTATTCAGACGAAACAATTAGACGGGATAGCTTACTGTCCAGCACCGCCCGTAGCAACGAATAAACCATCCATTACAGGATGGCGATCAATAATAAAGTCTCCGGTCGGTGTATCCGTGTACCAACAAAGTCTCCGATTCGACCAGGGGCGATCGCCCAGGCTGGGAAAAAGCTGACGCAGTCCATCGCGCAGAGCAGCGTCCGCATCGTCGGGAAGGTACCCAGACGCTGCGTTGCTGGAATTGCGCCTGGGGCCAGAGACCAAACGCCCTGTTGCTTCGGAGGGGGCCTCAGTTGCGTAGCCATATCCGTGGCGAGCGACTTTGAGGATGTTTGTTCCAGGGGTAGGCGGGAAGGAGAACACGCCGGTTGTCATGTTTATCATCACCGGGGTTTGGGCGAATTTGGAGGCTTCTGCGGGGGTGAGTTGGATGAAGCCGACAGGTTGGCCGGAGGAGGAGGCTGTGTGGGATAGGTCGAGGAGGCGGTTTGACCATGCTCCCGTGGCGAGGATGACCTGGGATGCGAGGAGGTGTGTTCCGTCTGCGAAATTGACGCCGACGACACGATTCGAGGAATGACGTAGGGAGTCTACTGTTCCCCGGGGACCGGTTATGAAGGAGACTCCTGCAACGCTGCATTCAGAGGCTAGATGACTGATGCTACCTGCTGCATCTGCCCAGCCGCCCATGGGGTTGTGGTAGCCCGCTGAGGAAGGAAGGTTGGCTTCGATGCTCGGGTAAATGCTGCTCATCTGGCTGATGTTGGAGAACTCATCGACGTGGCCACCTTTGTCGAGGATGTTTTGCTTCGACCCTTTGACGTATGGGTTCTCCGGCGTTTCGGAGAGCATGATGAAGCCCGACTGGTGGTAGAAGTCGGAATAAGTGCTCGTCCAGCCCTTATAGGCTTCTAGAGCCATCTGGGAGTAAACAGGGTCGGCATAGTCAGCGCGAATAATGCGCGAGATGTCGACACTGCTTCCATCGATGACTGGAGGAACGTGACGGTCGAGCACAGTGATGTTGGAGTATCCTCTCTTCGTCAGTTCGAGGGCGGTTGAGAGGCCGAACACGCCCGCACCAATGATAAGAATATCATCGCTTTTCTTTACTGCCATTTTTGTGCTACCAGCTTTGGCGTTTCGTCCAGCGAATAGAATACTACAAGAAATGTAAGGTAGGACTCGACCCAGATTGGGGTTCTTGAACCCCATGCCACCCGGATCGTTCCCCGGGGGGTCTTGTTCTGGCCACGGACCCGGGGCGCCTTCCGTCCACAGGCATCCCCGCCGATAACACTATCCCGACCCCAATATGGCGCAAAATGAGGGGGCATGAGGTAATGGGGCTTGCTTGGATAGGAAAATAAAAGCATGAATGAACCGGGCTGAAATTCTCTGGCCATCAATTTTCAATTCGCCTACTCCATCGCCATTCTAGTGCTGTTATCACAATGAACCGCCTCTTTGGATTCGGAGAGCCCGCCAAACCCAGCGAAAATGCCACGCTGCCAAATCTCCCTTCATCGTGGTATCGCTCCGAGGCGATGTACAATCTCGAGCGTCGGGCTATCTACTCAAAGAAATGGGTGCTTGTCTCGCACGAAGTGAGATTCCCCGAGCCAGGGAATTACCTGCAGTTGCAGGAAGCCGGGTTCGCATTCTTCCTCATTCGGGATCGCCGAGGGAAGATAAACAGTTTTCACAATGTCTGTCGACATCGTGCCTACCCCGTTGTGCAGGAGCAGGCTGGTAAGGTGAACATTCTTTCATGTCGATACCATGGTAAGTCTTTCTCTTCCCTGGATAGTGGGGATTTTGCTGAATACGCTAGGTTGGTCTTACGGATTAAACGGCAAGCTTGCCAAAGCACCTCGGTACCAGGAACTTGACGGATTCGACAAAGAAGCAAACGGGCTGTTCCCTATCCACGTCCATATCGACAAGCTAGGCTTCATATGGATAAACCTCGACGCCTCAGAAACCCCAGCTGTAGCGTGGGAAGATGATTTTGCCGGCGTCGACGAGCAGGCCAGGCTTAAGCCATTCAATTTCTCACAGTACCGGTTCGATCATATGTGGGATATGGTCGGTGATTACAACTGGAAGACACTAGCAGATAACTACAACGAGGTAAGGTCATCAATATCCTATCTATTCCAACCAGCAGTCGCTGATCATGTTTTGCTAAGTGCTACCATTGCCCAACTGGACATCCAGGCCTCGCCCAATATACTGATATGGGGAAGTACTGGGTCGAGACAAAGGCCAGTCATATCCAACATTTCAATACAGACCGCCCGGACCAGGAAGGCATGGGGATTATTAGTACCTTTTACTTCCCTAACGCGTCTATGACGGTGTCCAAAGACTTCTTCTACATCATGAGATGTGTTCCCATTTCACCGTCGCAGACACATATGGAGTACGAGGTTTATAGGCACAAAGACGCGACGGACGAAGATTTCAACAAGATCGACCAGATCTTCAAACAGGTGCTGAAGGAAGACAAGGATTTATGTAATGCGGCGCAGAAGAACCTCAACGCCGGGGTGTATGTGCATGGGAACTTACACCCGCAACATGAAAAGGGTCCATTGTTTTTCCAGAAAACCGTGAAAGATCTGGTGATGAGCCACCACGAGTCGGAGGAGAAACAGGGAAGGGAGATATGGCCTGCGACCCCGGTTCCGGTTATGACCAACGAACTGAGCGAGGAGATGGACTTCTGTCGGAAGATTGACTGTCTGGCCAAGAGCGGAAATAATGGCCTATTATCTTGGTAGGAAGGTGCACTTTAAATAGTCGTATACTCGTCTCACGTAACGAGCTGCAATATCTAATAGGTATGGCTCAAGTTATGCCTACATTCAAATGTTCTCTGTATTATTCGTTAGTTATATTATGTTTGAGTATTAGTGGTCCCCCTTTAACCTTTAATTTCTTACGTGAATTTATGTAACCCACCAATGGTAAATAATACAAAAGATCCTGAAGCAAAAGGCATTGGAGGTGTTAACTTATCGAATTAGGTAATTGTTTACTTAGTCGTTAAAGCACCTTTCTGGTCGAAGCGTGACATCCCTAGCAATCAAGAAAAGTACAACTTATCGTGCTCTTATGGCTGCGAATGATAACAGTTGCAATTCAGGGAACTACGAACGCTCTCGTTTTAATAAGCTGGTATTATGTGTTTTGCAAGCTATTCCAAATTCCACTGATCCTGGCTACATCTTACTCATTGGCGCAGTCTTCGGAATGCCAAACTTGGAAATATCATCACTCGTCTTCCCATCAATCGCCAATTCCGCCAACACGCGGCCAAAAGTCGGCGCAAACTTGAACGCATGCCCACCCCCAAACCAATGAGAATATCTCGGTGCTTCTCTAACGGGGAAATAACAAATTGCCTGTTCGGCGTAATTGCATACTGACACGTCACAGTTCGAAGCACCTGTCCTTTCCCGGGAATAAAGCCCTCCATATGCCTAGTCAGCTCGTGCAGCAACTCCTCCGAATGCACGAACGTGCGCTCCTCCGGCGACATCCGATTGTAGGCAATATCCCGCCCCGCCTTGAGTGTTGGCTCACCATATGCTGGGAACCCGTAGTAGAAGTTTCCATTTTTCGCAGCGTAGGCCCATACGGGGAACCGGTCTGGTTCGTATGCTTCTGGGTTCTCTGGCTTGAAATATGTGACCTGTTCCTGCATCACGTCGAGCGGAATATCGGCGCCCAGCGGCGCGAGGAGCTTGTTCGCCCATGCGTCAGCTGTGATGATCACCTTGCCCGCGGAGAATCGACCGCGCGATGTCTCGATGATAGCACCGTTTGTCTGGGGCAAAATACGGTCCACACGCGTGCGTTCCTTTAGCAAGGCACCCAGGGACCGCGCCGTGTACTGCATGGCTGCAACAGACTTAGACGCATGCACGATGCCCATATCCGCCGTATAGATGGTCTGCGAACCCACTGGGACACAAAACTGCGGCCATCGGGCCTTGACCTGTTCCGAGGTGAGGAGCTCATAGGTGTGCTCATTGGCGTCGAGGCTGTGAGTATAAGCACGGGCAAGCTTCTCCGAACCTCTCGGGAAAACCATGACCCCACCGGTGATGGTGAGCCATTGCTGGCCGGTGCGCTTCTCCAGCTCGCCCCAGTCCTTGTATGAGGATTTGGCAAATTTGGCGTACTCCGGTGCATCGTAAGAGGTGCGCACAATACGCGAAGTGTCATGAGAGGCGCCGCGGACGTGTCCGAACTCGAATTGTTCGAAGGCGATGACTTTGGCGCCTTTGAGAGCAGAGTGGTAGGCAGCTCCGCTTCCAAGGGCGCCCAGGCCGACAACAGCGATGTCGTAGTGCTCCATTGTTATGAGGGTAAACTTTGAGGGTAAAATTAAGTTAGGGATGGTCTTCACAGGTGGTTGATACCTGCAGCGTTGTACTGAGTATAACGGAGGGGTCTACTTATTGAAGGGGAAGAGAGCCGGCTTCTGTGGATCCGGGATTTCTCCCGAGGTGTCACAAATGGAGTCTTATCGCAAGTAGGAAGCTATTCTCCAATTCGAGTAACGTATTCCACCAACCCCTCCCTACCTACCCCGCAAGTCTTGGTGGTCCCGCACTTTGATGCCGGGTGAGGACGGACCCGGGGCGCCTTCCGCTATCGCCAGGACCGAAGGAATCGAATATTGCGATGGTTCCAGCATGTGGCTAAGCTATATCAATGGCATCGGCAGAAGTGCTCCACTTCTAAGCACTGCACAAGCACCAGATCATCTGCAGAACCGAATATCCTGATACGAGATTGCCGGAGAGCCAATCATCATTTATATCCATGGATATCCTGTACAAGAGGTATATGACTGCACTGAAGTAGATAATTAAGCGAGAGTTATACTACCGGGTATCCGCAAAAATCCTCATATCCTCGCGGATATGATATGTGACTCGATATCCAATGGAGAAGATATGCCGCAGTCTAGGCAACGGGATAGTTGAAACATAGATCGGTGACATTTAGCAATCTACAGGATTTCAGGAAAGTGTCTCCCGATTCTGCCTAGCCTAGCGATGACCAGATAGTCGTGCGTAACAACTGGTTCATTCCCATGCGGACAGGGAAGGATATAAAGTTCAGTAGTGGAGCACACGACCTTGAGTAGCTTAATTGGTGCACACTAATGTGGTGAAAGGAAGATAAGACCTACCCACAATTAATGTTTTCGTTGAAGTATGTGGGTGTAGTTGATAACAGAAACCCTGTAGTTACCTAGGTAATGGTCGCGGAATGCTCCCCGCCTGGTCGGGCCATTCCCCGTCCACGCTTTGACAACGAATATCTGGGTCTAGTGCTGATAAGGAGTGTGGCGAGGGGTATGATAGGTGGAGACTTGTTAATGGAATCCGGGGTAACCCACAGGCCTATAGTTAAATACGGAAAGGAGAACTGCATACTGCACTAGCATTAAATTCCCGACTTTACTGCAAAGATTGAAGCAAAACAATGGACGACGAAAAGCCCGAACATGTCAAGATGGAGCCTCTTGACGCCGTGATAAGCGTGGCCCACGGAAATATCAGTGTACTAGCCAACAACGAGCTGGTGGTTGACCACGTTATCGAAGCCATTGGGATGGGTCGATACCAGTGGCAGCTGCTCTTTTCGTGCAGTTTTGGCTTCCTTGTCGATCAGGTATGCTAGGCTCTACCTACTTGAAGTGGTGCTAACCAGTACCAGATGCTCCTAATCTCAATCACAATAATCATGCCAAATGCAGCGAAAGAATTCGGCCCCAGGTATCAAACTCTCCTCTCAGCTTCGTTGTACGCAGGTCTGTTTGTGGGCGCTGTTACTTGTGGCATCCTTGCCGATCTGCTAGGCCGGAAACTCATATGGCAGCTATCAATTTTCGGTGTTTCCAGCGTTACCCTGCTGGCAGCGTCATCTCCAAACTGGACAGCGTTAAATATCTGGACCACCTTATGTGGATTCTTGGCTGGTGGTAACTGTATGTATATATTGGCTTCCAAAGCTCCGATATAGACACTGACACACGGCAGTGGCCATTGATTTAACTGTACTGGCTGAGTCCCTGCCGCAGAAATGGGCCTTTCTTCTCACCGGTATTGCATGCGTCTGGGGCTTGGGAAGCGCCGTCACCGCACTTATTTGTATTACCCCATTGTCTTCTTATTACCCTATCGGAACCATTACGTCTAACTACCTCTTATGTTAGCATGGCCTCTTGTCGTCGAATTCTGCTGCCCTAACGGAACCAACCCAGAGACGTGCGCCCGATCTGACAACATGGGTTGGCGATATATCGACATCATCCTTGGTGGATTATGTTTGATCATGTCCATCGTGCGCTCCTTGATCCTCGGGATGCACGAGTCGCCGAAATGGCTAGTCAGCAAAGGCAGAGTTGATGACGCCGTGAGAGCACTTAATTCGATCAGCTCTAAGAACAAATCCGAATTCACAGCGGACTTTCAGCTATTCATCGATATACCACAGGATCAGGTTGCAAACCCTACATGGCTTGAAGATGTCGTTTCGATTCGGGAGTTGTTCTACGGGTGGAAAAACATCAAGCTAATGGGGATCATGATGTTACTCTGGGCGTGTGTCGGAATTTGGTGAACTTGGCCTGTCATCGCTCTACCTCTAGGATAATATGTTGACTGATTCTCTCCAATAGTTATCCCCTCTACAATGTCTTCCTTCCCTACTACCTGGAAGCGCATGGCGCCAATCTGGGCGACGGCAGTAACTACCAGACATACCGAGATCTCGCTATTTCCTCTGTAGTAGGAATCTGCGGGCCTTTGCTAAGCGCCTATTTTGTCAGACTCCCTAAGCTCCGTCATCAAGGGGCACTAGTTATAACAGGCTGTATATGTGCACTCTTCGCTGGATTATTCACGCAGGTCCGAACCGAGGGGCAGAACATTGGGTTTTCATGCATGATTAATTTCTGGCTGAATGCAGTATATGCTGTTATTTATGGGTACGCGCCCCTCCCATTCTGTTCCCCCGAACGCTTGGAGCTTACCTTTGTCAGATATACTCCCGCATGTCTAACAACAAAACACCGCGGCGTTGGGTGCGGGATGCTCATGGCATGTGGTCGCCTCGTCTCTATTTCTGCACCCTTTATTGCAACGTTCGGGGACATCACCTCTGGTGTGCCGCTTTGGGTTTCCTGTGCGCTGTATGTGGCTATAGCCTTGTTGGGACTTGTCTTGCCGCGTATCGATCACTAGTACGATGCATGGTTAATTGTTTTGTGTTCTGTCGAATTCTAAGGTGGAATACATGGTCGAGACAGTCTACAAGAGTGGCTGCCTGTCAAGCTGCCACTCTGCTAGGCAGGAGGGAAAGGAGCTACTGCGATTAAAAGTAGCTTGATATCTTCTATAAGTATTATCACACTTCTACCTCAACCCAGAGTTTCAACTTGAGCAACGGCACGCAAGCTGCCACAAGTAGATAAATCCATATAACTAAGTGCATGTACTATCCACTAGACAGGGTACTGATTCGTATATCAAATTTCGAAAACGGCTTCCTCTCAAAGCGCTCACGATTTGCTTCTCGGACCTCACCCAAAACAATGCTAGCCCCAATTCAAGTTGAATGCCAACTATGCTTGACTCGCAATACAAGTTATTGTAGGTAGCTTACTGGAAGACGCGTGCGTTTTAAATGTCTGCACGTGACCGCCCCATGCCTGGCGATCGACACATCTCGACCCCGAAGCTTAAAACAAGTTGCCTGTTCTGCAAATCCCCCTGTCTTAAACCCGAACATGTTATGAACTTTTTCTTTTTTTCTTTTTTTCCACTTGATTCTTCACCATTCATTCTTTTTGGTTCTTTCCAGTATGCCCAGAGCATGACCAGTCATTCCTTTCTTTGAATCAGCCCCGTCTAGTCTGGGGTCGAGCCACCCTGTCACGTAATTTAGCCTTGCTGTCAAGCTAAGCCAAACATGACATTCGCCTACCCACGCAACACGGGCGCTTCTTCCCTTCCCTCCTTCAACCAACATAAGTCTTCGAGACCACAAAATATATTCAGTCGCGTGTGGGAATCCATCCCCCCAGCGGCAAAACAATGGCTTCCCGGCAATGTCAGAGGGGGAATTGGCAGACATCGGGAGAGTGAGGGGATTAAGACAACGGCAGTCAACCTTGTCAAACGTATCTTTACGATACCAAATGCCATTATTTTGCTGTGGATGTTCGCAATTCGGTGGGGTGAACGGACAGTATTTCAGGACAGCATCAACAAATGCCTTTGGGATAGCTGGGAGGAATGGGTAAGTTGATAGTGGCACACCTGTCGCAATCTAGTTTACTTGCCTTGGCTAGTGCTAACAGTTGAATGTATCTAGCCTCAAGATGCCACACCGCACCACATTGCCTTTATCGCCGACCCCCAACTCGTTGATCCCCACACTTACCCCGGTCGACCATGGCCTGTGTCGACTTTGACGGTCAAATACACCGACCAATATATGCGACGGTCATTTTCCTTGATACAAGATCACCTCGAGCCGGACTCAGTGCTATTTCTTGGGGACCTTTTTGACGGTGGCAGAGAATGGGCCACGGCTACAAGCAGCAGCCCCGAAGAGCGGTGGAAGAAGTATACGGACTCCTTCTGGAAGAAGGAGTATGGGCGATTTATAAAAATATTCGTGGACCCGTGGGAGAAACTGGTGAAGCCACCTGTCGACGGACGAGGGCGCAGAATGATTGCTAGTCTACCTGGCAATCATGATCTTGGGTTCGGTAATGGCATCCAGCAACCCGTCCGCAATCGCTTCGAGTCCTTTTTTGGAAACCCCAACCGCGTTGATGTTATTGGGAATCATACTTTTGTTTCAGTGGACACTCCCTCGCTGAGCGCGATGGACCAACCCGATCCGTTGACGGGCAGCTCTCCGACAGCCAGCGATCAAAACCGTCCCATGCGCCCTATCTGGAAAGACGCAGATGACTTCCTGGATAAGATGGCCATCCACAAGGCGAAAGCGGAGACGGACGAGCTGCGCATGCTGCAAAACCAGACTGACGCGCATACTATATTCGATTACCGTATTGTCGACGCTGTCGAGCCCGCCATTCATCAAAAGCCCCAGCCAGCAGGCGTCGGCTTTCCTACTATTATCCTCACACACGTCCCTCTCTACCGCAAGCCCGCTACTCCATGTGGTCCTCTCCGCGAACGCTACCCGCCCTCTTCATTGGATGAGGAACTGGCAGAGGACGAGCCTAACTCTCTGAGAATTGCCGGAGGCTACCAATATCAGAATGTTCTAACGCAGACCGTTTCCACCGAATTGGTTTCCAAGGCAGGACCCAACGTCGTCCAGGTGTACTCCGGTGACGACCATGACTACTGTGAAGTGTCCCATCGGGAATTCAACGGCTCGCCCAACGAAATCACAGTCAAAAGCATTTCTTGGGCGATGGGAGTCCGCCAACCGGGGTTCGTACTGACCAGTCTGTGGAATCCAATCGACCCCAAGACAGGCAACGCCATCCAGGACGGATCACCACCCACTATCCAAAACCACCTCTGTATCCTCCCAGACCAGCTGGGAATATTCTTCTACTACCTCACCATCCTAGGCCTTAGCGTCTCCATCCTCCTCCTCCGTTCCATCTACCGCGTCCTCTACACCCCAGAACCATCCCCATCCGGCGCCCTTCTCCCTCTCACCGAGCGCCGCTCTCCCCCACACGACCAGTACCACACGACCAGTGCGTCCAGCTCCACCCTCTCATCGGCGGGTAGCTTAGCCAGCCGCAATGGCATGGCAGCCTCCACCCGCTACCCCGGTACTCAATCCCCACACGATGCTTACCGGCGCACAGACGATGACTTTGGAGCTGTTACCTCAAAGGATAAGGCTGCATGGCGACCCGCCTTGGCTACCCGCTCCCGATCGACGGCCTCCCTCATTGTCCGGGATCTGTACCAATCTGTCAAGTTTGTGGCCCAAGTGGTGCTGACTGTGTATTTCATCCTGATCTGGCGCTGGTAGCTAGTCCGGCCAGTCTTTTTTTCCTCCTTCAGCGAGTATAAACATAATAGACAAGCATTTCGCCGGAACGTGCCTAAGTGGCGTAGTCTTAGTTTCTGATTGATCGTGTGATATGTAGCCACCACTAGCCTCGTCCTCGTGATACATAAAAATAGAGAGAAAAACGTAGAATGATCTCGAGCTCTGGGGCGTTACATCAGTTCCCAACCTGCGTCACTTCTCGGCTAAACCCACCAGAATTGACTGGCACGTGTCTATTCCCCGGGTCTGGCACCGATCTGGCTAGCCACAGACCACCGGTGTCTCCGATGATTCCCCGTAAGCGGCTAATGTCGGGATAGTTTCGGGAAGTCTGTCCAATCCGCGACTCGGGAAAAATAGCGCAATCCACGGGACAAGCCATTTTGTTTGGTTTTTCCCCGGCAATTTTGGCTATTTTGGCACTTGCATGTCCTCGGAAAAGTCAAACTTCGGAACGGGGAAATTAATCATTTCATACTTTTTTCCTGTCCCGATTCGGCTCCGGTGAACACCGACCAGATCATCAACATGTTCAGTTATTGGTCCTGTAAAATCTCGGGCCCTTACTCCGTACAGGTCTGGGGAAATTTTGGATCTGGGGTGAGGGGAAAAGATGGGGAACACTCATTCGAACGATTGAATTATTTCAGGGTCTTCCTACTATTCCAAGGAAGTGTGAAACCTCATATAATACGCTTTGCAACTATACCTAAGACCAACCCAATTACAATCCCGCAAAAATTACGGAATTATGTAAGAAAATTTTCAGGGCCGTTGCCTTTCTCCCGATGCGGGACGCCGATACCGATCGGCATTAGCGCAACCCGGTTCCCCCTGTTTTCGGCCTGTCGTGTCATGTGGTATGTAAAAACCTATTTCCGTCCCATATTCCTAAGACATGTTTGTATGCATCGAGATAACCGAAATCTACACAATCCAATGCAATAATGTGTACTGTCTATATTCTCAAGGTGTATTTTTGCCGATCAGACTATGCAAGGAAAGTTCAAACCAAGCGTAACGTAAGGTTTCAGAGTGAAGGGAAAAAACCCTTGGGACTCGGTTCGGGCGTCGAGCCAATTCCAGTGTTGGGCCAATGGTCAGCCCGGTAGGAGTCCGGGGGCTGAGCCCACTCAGCTGCCATTGGCTTCTCCACTGTCGGGCGAAACTCTATCCCCAGGCCTAAAACATCCAGAAATACGTGGGAATGGGGAAAATACAGGAAATGCTATTCTGGGATTGGACAGAATGCAGATTTTTTCTCCCTTGGGCTGTCTCGGTGGTTCCACCCCGTGCTGCTTTCGGGGTTTGTTGATTGCAAATTTCCCCAGGCCTGGAGGACCATGTGGTTGAGAATTTGGGGACTGGGGAAGTACAAATAGAGGGGATTGACCTCCAGGTTTTTCCCTTTTTTGTTTATTCTTTACCTACTCTACTCTACTTTCTCCGACTTTTCTATACTATATCATTCTACTCTATCGAGTCCTTTCTATACCCACATAACACATATACCTTCTTGTCTTGGACTTGTTTCTCTCTGATCACATTCACAATGGGCTTCGCTTTGAAGAGGCCAGATGATGCCGTGGGCTCTGCTGCCCCGGCTATCATGATTGGATTGTTCGTTGCATTCGGTGGTGTTCTCTTTGGGTATGTGCCACTCTTAAGTTCAATACTCCTATTGCCAAAGACAAGTCTAATATCCATCTAGTTATGACACAGGTACCATCAGCGGTATCCTCGCCATGAAGAAATGGCGCGAGATGTTCTCAACCGGCTTCATCAACGAGAAGGATCACTTGCCCGATGTCACCTCCTCCGAATCATCCATGATTGTCTCTCTCCTCTCGGCAGGAACTTTCTTCGGTGCCCTCGGTGCCGCCCCTATCGCTGATACAGTCGGTCGTCGATGGGGAATGATCATTGAGAGTTTCGTCTTCTGCTTCGGAGTCGTCCTCCAAACCATCTCAACCTCTATCCCCCTCTTCGTCGCCGGCCGTTTCTTCGCCGGTCTGGGTGTCGGTCTCCTCTCCGCCACAATCCCCCTCTACCAATCCGAGACTGCACCCAAATGGATCCGTGGCACAATTGTCGGCGCCTACCAACTCGCTATCACAATTGGTCTCCTCCTCGCCGCCATCGTCAACAACGCTACCAAGGACCGTGATGACACCGGCTGCTACCGAATCCCCATTGCCGTCCAATTCGCCTGGGCTATCATCCTCGTCGTTGGCATGCTGATCCTTCCCGAAACCCCCCGTTTCCTGATCAAGCAAGACCGCTACGAAGAGGCTACCAAGGCTCTCGCTCGTCTCCGCCGCATGGACGTGAATGACCCCGCCGTCGTCGCTGAACTCGCCGAGGTCCAGGCAAACCACGAATACGAAATGCGTCTTGGAAAGGCCACCTACATCGAGATCGTCCGTGGATCCCTCGGCAAGCGTCTCGCAACTGGCTGCGCTGTCCAAGGTCTGCAGCAGCTCGCTGGTGTCAACTTCATTTGTACGTTTCCCATTCCCTCAACTCACTACCCCCTTTTCACACACTAACAAAATCCACAGTCTACTACGGCACCACCTTCTTCCAGAACTCCGGCATCCAAAACTCATTCGTCATCACCCTGATCACAAGCATCATCAACGTCGTCTCCACCTTCCCTGGTCTCTACATGGTCGAGAAATGGGGTCGTCGTCCTTTGCTCATGTTCGGTGCCGTCGGAATGTGCGTCTCGCAACTCATCGTCGCAATCGTCGGCACAGCCATCGACTCCGAAGTCTCGAACAAGGTCCTCATCGCCTTCGTGTGCATCTACATCTTCTTCTTCGCCAGTTCCTGGGGCCCCGTTGCCTGGGTCGTCACCGGTGAACTGTTCCCCCTCAAGGCTCGCGCCAAGTGTCTCTCTATCACCACCGCCACCAACTGGCTGCTCAACTGGGCTATTGCCTACGCTACTCCGTACATGGTGAACAGCGGACCTGGAAACGCCAACCTTCAGTCCAAGGTGTTCTTCATCTGGGGTGGATTCTGCTTTATCTGCGGTGTGTTCGTTTACACTTGCATTTATGAGACCAAGGGTCTTTCCCTTGAACAGGTTGATGAGCTTTACGCTAAGGTTCCCCGTGCTTGGAACTCTATTGGTTGGGTTCCTTCTGTCAACTACACTGAGCAGCTTGAGTTTGATGCTAGCGAGAAGAAGGCTGAGGCTGCTACCCACCTTGAGAGTGTTGGGCCTAAGACTGAGGCTTGATTTTGATGTGGGATGTTTTACGATTTTCTTTTTCTTTGTTTTATAAATACTTGGTATACTTTGAGCGTGGCTCTTTGCTGGGTGGACCATTATTATTGTGATATCTATGGTCTTATGCTATGAGCTGGAATATGACTTTTATTTTCTATATGATTTGCAATTCTTTATTTCGTAAACTTTAGACCACAGAATGATTAAATATAAGCAACTGGATATTCCTACTGGATATCGAGTACAAGGCAAACAAGACCTGGAGAGGCCAGATAATATAATAAAATTACCCCTTTCTGCTTTCTACCCGCAGTTCGGGGCGTATTCGGTCAAAATGGGGATTTACTGATCATTGCCTGTTTTGCCAAGGTTGTAACTCGGCATCCTGACCATTTCGCCGAAACGGTTTACGGGTGGACGGTTCAATTACTAGCGTCCACGGGTGGTATCACCTTGGATGACGCTCCTGCCATTTACCCTGTGAGCTTTACCTTGCGACCCTACCACCATCTCATTCACCATTCACCGTGGACTATGGCATATTTTCATAATAGCAGCTTATGCAGCAAACTACCCAGTCACTGTCTCACATACGTGAACGGGGTTGAGTTAATTCTCGCCCGTCAGACAAAGCGTCTTCCACAGATAGGCCAAAACAAAACGAAGTTGGCACGTAACCATGGTATACGACGCGTTACACATGTTGTCTCTATTATGCTTATATATCGTATAGGAACTTCGCGGATAAATAAAGCCAAGCCGAGCTTGCGAATCATGCCACTAGGCGGCTCTGTCACTTATGGCTCCGAGTCTAGTGACGGTAATGGCTATAGGAGAGTTCTTCAACAGATTCTCATATCGGATGGCTACATTGTGGAAATGGTCGGGTCTCGCAAATCTGGTTCGATGGAGAACAACGACAATGAAGGTTGGCGGGGGTTCAGAATCGAACAAGTTACCAACAAAGCCAAAAGATCAGTTCCTAGGCTTCTGCCTAACCTCTTCACCGTCAACGCTGGCTCAAATAATTGCGTCCAGGACTTTGAGATCGAGACTGCTGGAAAGCGAATGAGTGATATGCTCGAGTACCTTTGGACGGCGTCTTCTGGCTCAACAGTCATCCTTTCTACGCTCCTTCCAAACTTGGATCGAAAGATTGAATCACGAGTTCTACGCGTCAACGAGCAATTCTGGGAAATAGCAAAAGCGAAAGCAGCCGAGGGAAGAAAAATTATCATCGTGGACATGCATGGCCCTGATGGGCCTCAGATCAGTGACCTGGTAGATGGCACACACCCCACCGATGTAGGCTATGCGAAGATGGCAACAATATGGCGCAGGGGGATTCATGAAGCTGTACATAAAGACTTCATCCAAGAGCCACTATGATCATGCCGAGATATTGTAATGACAACCGAGGGGGTATGGCTAAAATCCTTGATGTGAAGTATATATATTGATTGTGTCCGCCCATGTATTACCAAAAGTGGCTAATTTGCATAATACAACTTTGGGTGCAATTTAACTAAAGGCAATACCTGGCCAACCTACTGGATAAAAAACAAGCGCCCAGGCCAGAAATTGGTAGAGCGTGGAGGGAGGGATTTCATAAGAACACAGGCACTGGCACTTCCGGACTATTTTATCGTTATCAATTCTCTACACCGAGAAAATGCTAAGAATAAGGCACTTTGGCGGAGTGGCCTAACGCGGTGCCCTGCTATGCATGAAAATGTAAGCTTAGGCATTTCCTTCGGGAGCGTGTGTTCGAATCACACAGGTGTCGCTTGAGTTTTTTTTTCCTTTTCTCTATTTCCATAATATTATCATTTTCTATCTCCCCCTCTATATTGCCTGTTTACCATTAGGAATGGGTCGCTTGCATTGTTAAATTTTAATCAAACCAGATGAGGACATAGCCAGCCAGTCGCCACACCCTATTGAAGTTGAGGTCGTTGAAATTCCTCTAGGTACAACCAAATTTTACAAAATAGTGAGGCCAAGTTTAGTTTTATATATCAAGGCCTAATAACAAGGTTATCGGTAAGCTTTTAACACTAAGTTAAGTAGAGAACAAAAACCAAGCCTATATTGTAACTATGGAGAGGATAATTTGGGAGGCAGATTTTTCTAAATTAGAGTGTTACAAAAATTGAACGAGGTACAATTGTAGATCTACATTAAAGGAGGGAAGAGATGAAAAAAAATCGACACCTGTGTGATTCGAACACACGCTCCCGAAGGAAATGCCTTAGCTTACATTTTCATGCATAGCAGGGCACCGCGTTAGGCCACTCCGCCAAAGTGCCTTGTTGCGTGTTCATTTCAGGCTACTTGTTCTTAGATATCAAAAAAAGGTTCTGAGAGGTACAAGTTGGTATATGACCTAAATATTAAGATGGTTATGACTATTGACACTGCGATTTTGCTAATGGCACTCCACTCTACTGCGGTGACTACCTCTACCCGAGCAACTATGACGCCACCAGCACCAACCCAGGCAGGAATTCCCTCTGAATGCAACGGTGTGGCTCAGCGCGGTGATGGATGCGAAGTGTTCGCTTCTCGTAACAAGATCACAGTTGCTCAGCTTTGTGAGTGGACTCCATTTACGGAATAATGTTGAAGCTCGACATTAACCATTCGCATAGATACCTGGAATCCGGCTTGAACAATGCTTGCGAAAATTAAGTTGTTGACCCCTTCTGGTTCACTTGGGTGGAATACTAATAATGTTCTTTGAAAACAGTTTCTGGTTGAATGAAGCTTACTGCGTCGGTGTCTCGTCTTAGATTTACCTTATTGTACTGGCGCAATAGCTTAAGTTTGGGATACTGGCAATACCCGAATATGAATTCTTTCTTGTAAGATAATAATATTATATACAATACAAGCCAGACTGGAAGTATATATAGCGTTCACTCCATATTCTCATTGATTTGTGAATGGTACCGGGTTACAGCGCAGGCTCTTTGTCGGTTGTCAATTGCAGCATGATCATCGGGAAGAAGTCAAGGGACTAAGCACAGATTGCCACCATTCATCCTCGTTGTAGAGCCACTTGATTCCTAAAGTGACCTGCAGTATTGATGTCGGTGTAAACGCTTTGCAGGATTGAATGAAACTTCTACCTCAGAGAAAGTCAAATTAAACTCCCAGATCACCTCCAGTACACGCGGAAGCAACCTGTTTCCAGAGTTGTAAGACTTCATCGCTTGGCTCGAATGCTTTCGGATCATCACCACTAGACCAGGTCGCATTCGCTACTCCATCCCTCACCCTGTACCAAAACTCGTGTTGATTCCAGCTGTTCGTCACTTCCAAAAGCATATTATCCAGCTTGGGCATGCAAAGAGCGGCATTGGCAGCTGAGAGATAATACGCATTGAACAACTCGTGAATGGGCTTAGTTCGGAATATTTTGCCCATGCGGTCCTCCGGGGCAACCCAATCTTTATCGGTGTCATCCATCTCATTATAGTCAGCCTGGGTCACTCGAGTCATAATCATCCTCATCTTCAGATTCTTGAGGTTCTTCCTTTGCGAACATCCAGTTTCCACTTGGAGTCACCGGCTCGTATCCCAACCACAGATCGGTAAAATGGGACCAAAAGGGAAGCTGGAGACTGTGATTCTGTTCATCTGTGGGCCAGAATACTTCTTTTCCAAGCACACATTGGGCCCCGCCCATTTCTTTCAATTGTTGCGAGAACTCCCGTAATCGCGAGCTTAGCGGGTCTGTTTTCCCTTCACAGTTGAAGCCGCTGGGGAATAGTTTTGATCGAAAGGGGCCACATAGCAGAAGTCAAGGTGGAGCTGCCGTATACTGGCAGGCCATAGTGGAATAGAATCTGCGAAATCTAGATTTCCGATTAGCACATACCCTACCGGGCGTTATGTAGCATACCGTTTCTATGGCGTTTTCTCAGTTCCGGGTCCCATTTGCAAGAATCATTCAAACAAAGCACCAGGCGGTATAGTCGAGGAAACTTCGACACGATAAAAGAACAAGAAGCGGGTTCAATTTTCTTCTATTTATCGTTCCCATGATTTCAAGGGAAGTGATTATGGGGACGGCCGGGCATTTGACACCAACGGGCATTTGACACCAACGACCTCCTCATTGAATTGAAGGTATGATCTTTCGAATCTCTTATCCTGGAAATCATTACTTGGGTAAGATTCTTCTATCCGCTTTTCCCGCCCCCTCTTTGCCTCAGGGGTTTGACCTAGAAGATCATCGGGGGACCGGGCCTCAATTGAAAGACTAAATTCGGCTTCTTCTTTTGCTGGCCATTTGGCCAGAGTAATGAAAAGTGAGTAGATCGATGTGGTGAAAATCTTGTTGTTTCCTTGCATCTCCCCTTCATTTTCGTAGCGCGTGCACGCGTCGTCATCATCATAGTATGACTCCAGTTGAATAATCAAATCGACCTTTTGAACATAGCTCCTTCTTCGGTCCCATGATAGCTCATTGAATTCTGCTAACCGCTTGGCGGTGTTGATTTTGAGGGATGAAAATGTTATGCTCTCGATGATCGCCTGCCAGTCGCGACTGATTGTTGCATATTTGGCTAAATGGAGGTTGTCGTGAGAAATGTACTCCAAAATACTGGATGTCAACTCTGGCGGTAGTGAAAAGCCCATATTGTCTTGTTGAGGACAAAGCTCAGGGGTCGTACAGTCTATAGCCGTCTACAGAGCTCGCGTGAAGGGAAGCAATAAAAAAAGTCGACACCTGTGTGATTCGAACACACGCTCCCGAAGGAAATGCCTTAGCTTACATTTTCATGCATAGCAGGGCACCGCGTTAGGCCACTCCGCCAAAGTGCCTAATTGCTGACATAACATTTGCCTGCTGTCCATTGATAATATCGAGTTAGGCAGAGGTCAGGTGGCATTGTCACAAACCCTACTACTCGAGGCTCACTGACTTCATTGCTCACTGATTACTCAGACTGATCAGAGGCATCTATTGAGCACTTAGGTATACAGATTTCACATTTATGCTAAGCGCCCACCCCCATCAAAGACAAATGAATTTACTGGTTCTCTAACGCTTCCAAGGCTTACGTTCAATCACTACATAGGATTTGAGTCCATACTGGAATTGGTTCTAAGCCCGCGATTACTTCCTGGTGACCTGCCAGCTTTCCACGGGGAATAATGATATTCTCTAACTTTCAGAGATATATATTGAAATATAGACCCCACACTAGCAGCCGGAGATCACAATATGTTACCAGTAGTAAACTAAACTTGAACTTTCCTCGCCAGTTAATGTAACCTCCAAGCCCCTAGGCAGTATCTATCATTTGAGTTTGTTGCACTGATATGCTACAATGTTATTGATCCATCCATCCTTAAATCTCTTGATCCCAGGGTAGTCCACTGGGTCCGTGCCCTGATCGGATCTTGACATATGTTAGCTCCTATGTTTAGCAGACCTAGATGGTAACTCACGATCCAATCTGGCAGTTATAACCCTTGGTCCCAATTTTGAACGAGCCGGCATTTTTCTTATATTCATTTTTGATACCGTAACCCTGACCGGGCCTATTGCATTCGCTATAGCAGCCACCCTCGAAGTTGTAGCCGTGGCATACACTGATCTCAACGCAATAGTCGGCGCGTGTCTCTAGGTCTGTAGCCTCGGCTGTAATTGATTAAATTAGCTTTATAATGGGCGGGATTGGAAGTGAGATGGGGGCTTGCCTGTAGGCACAGCAATTGCCTGTGAGGTAGCGAATGCCATTAGCACGAAGATTGTTGTGAAGACTTTCATATTTGCTAGTTGAATGGGGATTTTCGATGTTTGTGGAAGATGGATGGGTTGCAATACTAGTCTGATTAGAGGTGCTTAGGTGAGTATTTATATGCTCTGAATGTGATATGTATTTTAGGCCACCCATAGTAGTAGACTGGATCTGGGGATTTTCTAAAATAGGTTAGTGGACGCCTTGAAGTAACCACATATGCCAATGATCCCCAAGAAACATGTAAAGTATTGAACGCCTCCAGCTCTACATGACTGCCAAACCAGGGGTAGTGGGGCAGGCCGCAACCAGGCTTCCCAACCTAACCCAATCCAACTTTGAGTTAGGTTTAGACCTCTGTACGCAGTCCTATAGGGTTCAAGGTTCAACTCCATTTTTGGGGGGGTTGATGCCTGAATGCCTCACCCAAAAATGGGTTTTGAACCTTGAACCCTATAGGACTGCGTACCTCTGCATACCCCACAAATGGGCTTAGACCCCCGGCCAAGTCCAGCCCAACCCACAGCCCATTAATGGGGGCCCATCAAAGCCCATCAAAAGTCCATTTCTGGACACAAATACAGTCTTGGCATAAAGTAGCTGGTTAATGGCGGTATTTTACGCATATACCAACCTATATACGCCGTATTCAGTATTGTTATATTATTATAGTAAGAAGTAGGAATTCGGTAGATATTATACTGATTTTAGCATTATGATGTGAGATTTTATGTAAAATTTCTTACAAAATCATCCTAAAAAGATCCAATCTATGGATTCGTACCTAGAAGGATCACTGGGTATTAGTATGTGTGGAATAATATACTAGGTACAGAAGTAATATACTCGTTGGAGTGCATCCCATACATGCACTGCATGTTTGACAAATATATGTTTGACAGACTGAGCCTTTGTTTGGATGGTTTTTACAGGGTATATAGACCCTGGATTGCTAGTTCTAATAGATCATGATTCTTCTTCCGCTTTCTCCCCACCTTAGTAGTACTCCGTAGTCCTCCAACAATACTAAACAATGTACTCCGTAGGAACTTTGGGATAAAATCTTTCACAAGGTATAGTCAAAATCAAATAGTAAAACTGTCTAATCTCTTCACATATAGAAATGATGCCATATTTATGTCTTTCCTTTCCACCTCTGTAGATCCATCTACCCCTCCCTGTTAACTGTGCATTTGTAACGAGAGAAACAGAAAGAAGATAGTAAATGAGCGGTGACAGCGTGAAGAGCTGGATTCTTCTTGATTCCATGGTTCGTACATTGGATAGAGAAGGCGGCCATGCATTGGAAGCACCCTGAATTGAGATGTCATATTGAGATACAGGATCCTCGAATTGGTACAGGGGAATATGTGATAGAGCCGCCAAACTGCATCGACGCCGCTAGTCCCGATTCCGTAGGAGTCCTGAGTTCTTGGCATGCAAGAAGAATTGGCATGTTTGTATTGTTTTTAATAATGGGGGCCCATTATGGGATCGAAGGATGGGCCTTAACCCCAACCCATTAGTGGGCTTGGTTGGGTTGGGTTATGGGCTTTATGGGTTATGCAGAGGTCTAGTTAGGTTTTAGGGCCAAACTTTGACCTAAGCCAACAAAGAAAACAAATTACCAAATTGTGTTCCAGCGGAGCGAGGAGTTCCTTCGAATTTTCGGTCATTTTCCCGACAAGGTCGCGAATCTATGTAGGCCATGCAATGGTTTTGTGGAGTGTTTTCTCGCTTCCCTGGGAACATGGTAGCCGTGGTGCAGACACTCAACCTAGTTTCTTTCCAGTGACAACCGAAAGATGCCGAGGATTACAAGGCCAAAGTCAACCGAATTGACCTTAGCCATTACATGATATGCGACAGAGCAGCAATGACCACCAGTCCTTGTATTTATTAAGTTCACAATGTTTCGGACGAAATAAGGAAATTATACTCCCCCATATACACAAATTGCTGTAAATTTGGCCAATAAGGCACTTTGGCGGAGTGGCCTAACGCGGTGCCCTGCTATGCATGAAAATGTAAGCTAAGGCATTTCCTTCGGGAGCGTGTGTTCGAATCACACAGGTGTCGCTTAAGTTTCTTTTATTTTTTTCCCCCTTCTTTTTCTTTTTTTCGTTACTCTACTGCTGCGAGGAATTGTCTAATTAATGTGTATGCCATGGCTACATTCTAGACAATCTGGCTTACTATACAGAACAATGCGATTAGTCACGTCAGGGTTGCAATTTCATGTCAACAATTACACCAACTGCACAAGAGCTTTGACTATTGTCGCCATTGCCTCGGTGTCATATGAGGCAGTATGGTATTCCCCGCGAGACCCCTCGCCTCCGCTCAAGAATTCGTGTACCGATTGAAGAGTTGTCGATAGTAGACCAGGAAACAGTTTTCCACAAAGGGTTCCAATGTTAATTGTTTGGAAATTCTCGTGGCCTTTGTGGGAGATTTTGTCCTGTAAGCAGGGGTTGTGAAATTAGCTAGTTAGAGTTAGTCTGTCGCACAACCCGGATTTGGGTAAAAAGTAGAGATAAATTATCCATTTTATCCAGCTAAAAGGGGAAAGGTGTCGAGAAATTATGTAAATGCGGCGGGTCAATGAGGGTTACGCTACCCTTCCGACCCTCTTGGTTGAGGTGCGGTGTAGGTTCTGAGATCCCGCACCGCGGGGAGGTGCAAAGCCGGTCTAGATGTCGTCTACCTATGTTGGTACTCACTGAGTATCACCTGATCATAAGCGTTTAAGTTCAGTAAACCTTAGATGTAACTCAATTATCTATCTAAAATAGGCAGGACAATCTTGGCAGGATTATGCAAGTCAGGTTTCTAAGGTACGGATTAGACCGGATATGAGACTTCTAGATCCTGCGTAGGTTCCAGGTTTCGGCAGCACCGGAATGTGAAAACCTTAACTTTAGACACCCTTAATTCTCCCACGTGTGTGGGGTCATTCCAGCTTAACTTTGTGCTCAAAACCCTACCCTAACAGGTTGTTTCTATGTATTTTCCGAAGAAATGAGGCTTAGAATCTGATACAAGAAGATCAAAGGTCAATGGCCTTAATGATAGGGCTTATTTCTAAAGGATTTCTCTACATCCGGATGACTACGGATAGCGAAAGGGATCTTTATCTGTCGCCTATAGTATAGGTAGGCTTGGTAGGAACCCTCAAATTTCAAATGCCCACGGGCCGTGGACACTTCCTAGTGCCCACGGACGGGCGATGTCGCAGTCTAGTCCCGCATGTTGCAGGATCACAGTGTTTTGTTTTAAAATATGTCAATTAGAGTGGGTGTCTCACTCGGGTGTGTCACGAGGGCATATGTCTGTCTCACCTGGTGGTTGATTAGGCGAATTAAAATAGACGATAGTTATAGGGAGATTAACTGAGGCCTCAGTAGAGATAGCACTAGGTGCCTTAGAGCATAAATAGAGACGTCTCGGCCCTGCTCAGATCCTTAACCACCATCCTTACAATCATTAACCTCCACTTTTAGTAGCATCTCCTAAATAATCACTCAGTATGATTGCCGCTTCTCTGAAGGCCCTCGCCCTCACTCTCCTACTCGCGCATGCCGCTGATGCGTAAGTACTAGCCTTATTCCCTCTTAACTGAATGACCTAAGCCTAACGCCACCTACTATTAGCAAAGACCATAGTAGCCATAACTGTTGCCTACTGACTGGCGAAGGATGGACTCCTATGAACGGCTGGACTAAGGAAGTATGCGCTGAGCGGTGGGGTTCAGTGGTGAGTATCTATCTGCCTAGACTTGAAAGAATTGAAAGCGATTAACATGGCTATTAGGCAACCTTTGATGGCGTTAAGTGCATCCAAAAGGATGGCAACATCATCAGCGGTGACGACTTCGCTGCCGCCTGCAAGCTGAAGGGAAACCTTGACGGTTTTCGAAATTGGCAGAAGGGTGCTGGCTACCGCGGCACTTGCTAAAGAATCTCCTGGTGGATCCTGACATCCTGCGGTAGGGAGAGAACTGGCCTTATATTTCTTGCTAAACTATCTGCTTTGCTGCTGAGGGCTAGGTGGATACGGTAGTATGTATAGTAGCTAGTGTGCCATATCGTTAGACTTCCGCAGAACCCATTTTAGGTCGGAGCATCCGACCCCAAACACAACCCATTGGGTTTTAGGTTCCGCCCTCTATAACCCAACCCAACCCAAAACCCAATAGGTTAAACCCAATAACCCAATAATAACCCATTTAAACCTATTTTTGTATAAAATATAGGTCGTAGGGTTTATAACGATACTAAGTTATGTTAAGTGGAACTTTCGCTTTTGCTTAATGGGTTTGGCGAAAGGCGACCGGGAAACCATCAAATGCGAGCCGTTTAGCGAATATATGCTTTTGGGAGGCTGTTTCGTTGATTTTGCGGTTTTCGAAGCCAAGGAAGAAACGACTAGCACTTGTAAGGTTACTAAATCCCACCAACTAGGGTTAAAGGCGAATATAACTGATCCGCTCATTTGTCCTTGGCACGTCGAACTCTCCCTGTAGTTGCATGCAAACGAAAATGGCTCCACCGAAATGCGAGAAATGCGCGAGAAAAGACTAGTGAGAACAAAACATCTTTGCAGACTATCTTCAGAATGTTTATCATGTTGTTCAAGAGTGACCTTGTGTAACTGGTGTAAGTATAAATAGTCGACAACTTCTGCTCGATTTCCTCCGCACAAATTGCGAGCTGATCTCCCTCGTCGAACGTCTTTACATTCTTCTATACAAGTACATCGAGGCCACTTGAATCACCATGAGCCAAATCCTCTTCAAGGCTCCAACAGTGTTGAGCCGCCACTATCCGATCCGGTCTCTATCGACCCAGCTCAGAAAACTCACCAGCCACCCGACGTCCGTCCGTCCATCACGAGATGAGATCAAGTATGCACGACTTTCTCCTCAGAATCTAGAGATTGCAATGCGCAGCCTCCATCAGGACGGCCTTGTGGTTATTGAAAATGCTATCCCTCACGACTGTCTCGACCGACTCAATAAAAAGATGATCGAAGATGCCTACTCTCTTCAGTCTAGGAAAGGAGACAGTCCATTCAACTACAACCCCGGAAATATCCAGCAAGACGCTCCTCCGGTAAGGGAGTACTTCGAACCCAGTATTTTCATGAGTAAGTCCTCAAAGCCCGAACTACCCCTTCAGTCCACAGCTCCTAACTCTTACCCAGACCCCATCGCCACTCAAATCACCTCGTCGGCACTGGGACCTCGCCCAAAGTGGACATTTTGCTCGGGAAATACTGCAATGCCTCCAACTGCAGAGAACCCCCCGATGTCTCAGCCTGTCCATTCAGACGCAGACTTTGCTCACCCGACTCATCCTTTCGCATACGTCATCAATGTTCCCCTCATCACCATGACCCCGGAGAATGGCTCCACCGAGGTATGGCTGGGAACACACACTGACGCGGGTCTACATGTTCAAGAAGGGCTACACGGCGAGCGTGCTAGTGGTCGCATCAAGCTTGATGAGCTAGAGAAGCGCCGTCTAGGCCGTCCGCCGTGTCAACCCGTGGTGCCAAAGGGTTCTTTGGTCGTCAGGGACCTTCGTCTTTGGCATGCTGGAGTAGGGAACCAGACCGAGGACCCCCGAGTCATGTTGGCAATGAGTAAGTTTGGGTTCTTTCATGCTTTTCACCCCGAAGACATTCCTAACATCGACAGTTCACTTTGCTTCATGGTATAGGAACCCTATGAAACTTGAATTTGCAGATGATTTGAAGCCTGTAATTGAGGGTCAGACCAAGCTGGAGGTTCCTGTGGACTGGGTGAGTAGGTCGGAAGCACTTTCGCGCTATCTGAATCGTGGATTTGGCAATGCGTACGACTTCAACCAGTACCCTTGAGTTGAAGGAGGTTGCTGATGTTGGTAATTGATGGCGAAGGAACGGGAGAAAGGATCTCTGATGGATGACTATGAAAGAGACAGAAGGGGAGAGAAGAACCTACCAAGTAGGAAAGCAGGCCATGACAAACGGGGAGGTGCAGGACTTAGGCAGCCACACACTTCAATAGTAGTGTACCCTAGAAAAGATTTGATTTGAAAGATTCAGCAAGAGATTCTTTCATTATAGTTTAATATAAAAAAGCATTATTGGTCAATAGTCGTATTTGAAGGCGGAGAAAGAGCCTCTGCTATAATGGAAACCGGCCATCCAGTCACCTTCCCCCACTTTTCCAACTCTTGTGCCATTTCTACCCGCTTCTGGGTATCATGAAGCCAAGGGGAACCTGTAAATAAAGCAATCAGAAGAGACATCCCGAGAAAACGTTTGAAAAGACTTACAAAATGCGATTGGGCCAAAAGCATTGACCCATACCGGTGCCGAGTCGCTTGAAAGGGCCAGGGCACAAATTTCAGTCGCATGGTGTTCCAATTTTCGCCGCAGACATTCCATATCGTTGATACGTTGTAGAGCTTTCAGCGGTTGACCTGCAGGCTGGGCCAGCCATAGAATCCCCATGGCCGTATGGTAGTAATGGAGAGTGGAAACTTATGAAGTTAGAAGCTGAAGGGAACATAGGCTGAGTATTCTCACCATGCCAGCTTCGAAGTGCCCAAATAGATGGGAAACTACTCTGTTTCCTGAGTCCAGGGGTTTGTATCGTGTCGAACGATGACGGCAGTGATGATTTCCACTTATCAAGATCGGCCTTCATAGCTTCCCATTCGAAGGGGGTCAATGCTTGTGAATCGACCGAAAGACACTGGTTGATAATCTTGCCGAGCAAGAATGTAATATGATTAGCAAAGTCCGCATCCTCTGCTGGTTGTGGTGGGGCATTTTGATCGGAAAGAGTGATCATTAGACCACGTTGCTCTATGAGAGCCACCGTGATATCTTCTCGTAGGTAGTTCCAATAGCCTGCGCTGAGTAGGTCTGCCGTGAGATGAATATGCCGACTTGCCAGTAGTGAATAGCATCCTTGCAAGTGACTCTGAGAGCTAACGTTCTCTGAAAATGTTACTGAGTTGTTAGCGATTGTCTTTCCTAGAGCGAGCTTTAGGGGTTAGGGATGTCGACAAACTACTGACGTGTGATAATTTCATAAGATCGCAAGAGGCAAATGGCGGCAAGTGTTTCGCCAAGAGCGATGTTATCAACATCTTTAGTGAGGGAGATCAATCTCCGCACACTATCATAGTGGTAGAATTCAGCAATCTCGAGATACCCGGCTTCGGCAAGGGTGCGATGTTGGTTGGCAGCAGCAAATGCGAGAATGGCGCTGAGTAATAGCGGATTATATCGAGCCCTGACGGGAACGACATCCTTGAAATGGCGCTTGCTGTCATTGAGATCATACCATGCGGCCAGGGTTGCTATATAGTGGCGGAATAACTTGGCAACCTTTTGGTCCTGTAAGGCATATTCAGGATGTTCCGTGGAGGGATATTCGGTTTCATGGTGAGCAGATGAGCTCAAAGGGCTCGGCTGATAGACTGGAACTCCCGATGCGGCTATCGTGTTTTCTTCTTGAATCCAATGACAGTTACGCGCAATGCGTTGACATGGGGAACATTTTGGTCGTTTCCCGTCGCCTTTATATCATAATGACCCCGACGTTAGTGAGTGATAGCTTTCAAGGTTCGATATATGCAGGACTAACATTTGACCCGCCGTGACCTGCATGTTTGGCTGAGAAGTCGTGAATTAGTAATCTATTTCGAGGCCCCTGGGCAATTCGTAGCGATAAAAGCGACATGTGGTTTCAAAGGTGAGCTATAATTAGGGAACGAGTCGACTGACTCACCAGCCTAGAGAAATAAGCCCCGCATTAATTCCAGAGATCCGAAGCCGTTCCACCAGGTATAGACCTACGGTTGCGTTCAAGTGGCCTCGGCATTTACGTTTCGCGAGGCCTGAGGACACCTGATTCGACTTGAAAGATATTTGTGGGGAATAGTATACTCAGCTCTTAGTTCCTGAGGCGGTGCTTGTAAAGCATGATGTTTTGCGAGCTTCGCTTTTTACCCTTTTCACCCCACTTTATTACCCCGTGATCGCTTGTCGATATTGTATGGTCTTGGCTATGACATCATCTCATGTTTTAACCGGAATGTACTCCGTAGCACCTTAGGTAGATGGAAGTTTACTGGGACGGGAACCAAATTGACTGGTCTGAGCGAGTGAAAGAACAAATAAGGAGAGGCGAATAACGAAAGGCGAGATATCGTACCTTCCTTCTTTTTAAAATGCTATCCTGCAGGACGCTATGCCTGTTTTGTTTAGTCTACCACAGATTGTTGGTCTTAGCCGTAATTTGATTGGGCATAGCTTCCTAAGCTAGACCCAATGAGGTTGATAGTGGATACCTAGGTATGACCAAGATTGTAGAAGAATCAATCGGAACAGAGGTCGTGAAACGAATTTCGATCCCTGTTGTATTGAATGAATTTCCTCAGGAATATCACTGGAACAGCATGCCCACAAGCACAAGGTCAAACAAGATAGAGCACATATTAAAGCTTCAAGTGATCCGCCTGGTCCGGCAGCGGCGGCAGAGGCCCGCCATCTTCTCCGGTCAACCGAGGGAGGGGTTCTCGCGCAATTTCGGTCGTTGGCCTTTCTCCGGTATATTTGGAATTCTACTGAAAATAAAGGACCCCGGGGAATCCGTAGATACGCAAAGGAAAAAAAGAGGGACCTACATAATCTACAGTGGGCAGATACCATAAGCTAACAGGGGAGGAAATACAGAGGCCACACAATCTATCATGTATATCTATGTATATAAGCACCACAAAAGAAACCAGATACAGTTTATATATCCACTGAATCAAAGATAGAACCCGAAAGCAAAGTTGCCCGTCTAGGTAATTTGATGCGTGCCTTCGAGTCCATCAGATCGCTGCGCAGCATAAGCCCAAATTCTGGCCTCAATCCTCGCGCGTTGTTCCGTCTCCATACTGGAAGTATTATCCCCAAAGACAGAGTCCATTTCTTCCAGAGTTTTCCCATTGGTCTCGGGAACAAAGAGCCAAGTCCAAACAAACGACAGGGCACAAAACACACAGAAGAACACATATGTCCCATACCCAGTGTTTTGCACAAGGGGCGGAGTAATAAGGCCAATGATGAAGTTGTTAAGCCAGTTCGACATCGTGGAATACGCCATACCCTTAGCACGCAGCGAGGAAGGGAAGATCTCAGCCGGCATAGCCCAAGGGATAGGACCCCAAGTAGCTCCGAAGGTGAGCATAAAGAAGCACAAGAAAGCGACGCAAACCCAGCCCTCTGTGGAATGCGCTGGCCAATTTGATTGGTATTGGCTCATCAGGATGGCGATGATGAGATGCGCAAGAATCGTACAGATAGAACCACCAAAGAGCAAAGGTTTCCGACCGAATTTATCCATTCCCCATAGTGACCAGAAACAGGCTATCATCTGGCAGATGTTGATGACGCCGGACATGTGGAGTTGCATCTCGTAATTTAGACCCATCCCCGCGAATAGACTGGGTGAGTAGTAGATGAGAGCATTGACACCGCTGAATTCTGTGAGAAGGATATGAGTTAGCCCGTTTAAGGAGGAATAGCAAGAGAAAGTGGTGGTTCCACCACGACAGACAGATACTTACGTTGGAAAAACATCAGTCCAATACCGACATGCGTACGCTTCCAACACCCTTTGCGGAAACAGTCCAGGTAGCTCCAGACATGAAGCATAGCACGGCTGGTATAGCTTCCATCCTGGCACTTTGGGTGTCTCACGATGCTCACTTCCTTGCAATAAGCCACTTCAGAGCGAATCTCAACCCACTCTCGGATGACGCGCTCGTCGGTAGGGTCGACACCGCGCAGCTTGCAGAGAACCTGCAGTGCTTCTTCATCTCGGCCTCGACCAGCCAGCCAACGAGGTGAATATGGGAGGAATGGAATACCGACGCCGAGGAATATGGCTGGAATCATCTGTCCACGTGGTTAGGAAAGCACAAATTGAAGCCAACGGGGAAGGCGCACCTGAATAAGGAAAGGAAGGCGCCACGACCATTCACTCGGAATGTATCTTGTACCATAGGTGACATAGAAAGCAATCACAATGGCGGTGACAATAGAAAGCTCCTGCATGACAAGCAAAGTACCACGAATCTCCGGGGGCGCGATCTCAGAAATATAAAGCGGTGCCACCATGGCCAGCATGCCGACGCCAATACCTCCGACAAATCGGGCACCTACAAGCATTTCAAAACTCATAGCCCCAGTCTGCAGGGCGGAACCAAAGAGGAAGATTACCACCGCGACCATGATAGACCACTTCCGAGAGATTTTGTCTGCAATCCATCCCTGGTTCATTGCTCCAATGAACGCCCCCAGCTCGATCATGGCAGTGAGGATTCCTTTCTGGAATCCTGCACCGGGTGCATCGGGGCCAACCTCGGGAAATCGCTCGAGAAACTGGTCCATCGTGAGGGTTACGGAGACGACACCTTGGTCGTAGCCGAACATTGCCCCACCCAGTGTTGCGAAGGCGGCGCATGCTGCTACATATTTGTTCGTGAGGATACCCTTCAGGCCTGTTTCGTGGGAGGATGCATTAGCATGTGATGAGTATAGAGAAAGACGGGGGAGATAATACCAGATTTGCCATATGGTTGTCTTGCTGATCCAGGGGCCGGTATGAAAGCAGAAGGATCCGATTTTATATCGGATTCAAAATGTTCGCTCTCTGGGGATTCTTTCTTATCCGCCATGGTCTTTCTTGAAGTCCGGTAACTAAGAAACAGGGTCAATATCAAAATAGATAATAATAATGATCCAATTGAGAAAAAACAATTGAGAATATCTTTCAAATATAAGCAACAGTATGGGATGTGAACTTTGCTCCACACAGCGCCGACTCCTACCCAATCCGGAGTAAATGCAATTACCCTAGCCGGTGCCCCCCACTTTACACCATACGTACTATGAACTCCAAACTTAGAGTTTGGAATTTGACGCCATCCACCGGGAGATGATGCGGGGAAGACCCGCTAAGTCATGGCCCTTCCAGGTTGCCTAATTCGCGGGGCCCCGGAGTCTGACCGAGTCGGACACCATTTTCCGGCTCGGGGACTATTTTCCTTCAATAACCGGTTGAAAATACCTCCTTTAGTAGCCTAGGCGAGCAAAACAATGGTATGTCATAACTAGTTCGGGATCTGCACGGGTGGCTGAGAGTTTCCAATCCTTCACTAAAATGGCGAAATGAAACGAAAAAAAGGTCTCTAGAACGACCCCGAAAAGGATCCCCGAAAAGGTTCTCAACATAATGTCTCTAATATCAGATTAATAACATAGAATAGATAGAGAAGTGGAGGGGAGGTGCAGTGAATTAGTATGGTTAACCAATCAAATTGTCCGTTCCAATTAAGGTTCCAAGGTTGTCGAATATGCCGATATGCCGATGAATTCCGACTCTTTTGTATAGCCAACCACTCAGGTTGCGAACATTAAGGGATACTTGGGGGAGTTCCCGGACCAGTCCGCTTGTTTGATAAGACATCAAATCTCGGCCCCTCCCGGATGGCTGGGCATTGATTATTTGTGGCCTATGACGTCCTCTCCCCACTCCAACTGCCTCCTATTCCCATTCGTCGAACATTTGAACATGGATTTATCTCTATTCTGCCAGAATAATCTTCTTTATAGCCAAGAGTCATTGTAAAGATAAAAACTTGGGGGATATTACCCGGTCACCCTTGGAGACACTTTTAAGAATCAATGGTCACTACGAAATCCATCATAAGTTGGAATATGAGGAGCTTTTCGACTGTGTGGCATGCGAGGGACAAGGAGTCCGTTTATCAACCGGGCCATTCTCGCCCGGCTACAGCTAATATGACACCAGCCGAAGTCAGTGGGTCTCGTTGAAGATCATGACCGCAGATTGGTCACAATCGTGCGAGCTGCGAAACCTAAGACTTGTCGAAAGGCACTCTGGTGGAAATCCTTCCTCGCAATATATCGTTCAGCTGCTTGATGACTTTCCCCACAATGGCCCTAACGGAGTCCACCCATGTCTTGCACTAATACTGGTATGAACTCTAGATCTACGCTTTCTTGTTCACGATCTATCCATTCTGCATTTTGGCGAAAACGAATCCCTAATATCCCAAATGATTGGTTTTATGGAGAGACTGCGAGTCGAATGGGAGTCTCAGTGGAAAAGAAATGCAGATAAGATCAAGCCGTGATCTGGGGATAAAGGAAGGTAAGTAGTTCGATATATTCAAGTATAAGATTTTTCATGCTAATTCCACTCAAAGACTACGAAATCTCAAAGTTTGAACGCAGGTTTGCAGAATATGTGCATGATTCAGAGCTTCAAGTTTTATTAAAGTGGCTCAAGAGTTAATGCGATTTTCTGCCATCTAATCACATTACATAATGTATTCTACAAATGGATTTCAAGACAATGTTTGCTACAAAATCGAAAACATCTTGGATGGCAATACAATTCTACCTCGGAAGATAAATACCCCCAGAGCTTCAGGGCTCCTCGGGGTCTATTAAACCGATGACTAATCCACCGTTGGGGCCATCGGGCCTGATCCCGAGGTAAGTCAGCGCTGATCCCGAGATCCACGGAAGATCCGGCCTGGAAGTTCGGGACTGCGGCATTCTATTACCTTCATGTCACTTTCTCTACTAAATTTGGACCTGAGTCACCGGATATTCATTACTTTCACTAGATGATTGCTTCTATTTCTGTATAATAAGCTATAAAGTGAACAAGATAAGTCAGACGGATCCAGTAAAGAGTGATAGCGCAGAGTACTTACAGTGCATTAAGTGAATAAACTATCTCGAATTAGACATAAATTTTTAATTAAGCATAACAACCTTGGAATAGATTTATGTAAAGCAGCAGGTAAGATACTGCAGGCAGAATCCGAACTGGCGGTAGTAGACTGCCGTATTAAGGTTTTGGCTCTTGTGACATCATCGAGTAAAGCTGCCCCGGTGATCATATTCTTTTTCAAAGGTCTTTAATCCCACAAATATGGTCAAACTTGATGCGTGAAAATACTCATTGTTATAATTCAGTCTAACATACGCCGAACCGCGTCCTTCCCATCCACCTTCTAGTTGGCCACACCCGGTCGATCTCCCGTGAAGAATGGACTCGGCAGCACCAACCACAAGGCGCAGACCCAGCCGGCATGGGTCAATACAATCGGAGGACTGGCCTGAGGAGGTCAACGTTTCGCTCTCACCACATCGCGAGCGGAATCACATCAATGGAGACAGACGAAACACCGGGGTTACATTCTTGAGTGTGTGATTCAGGTGAAAGCATTGAAAACTGTAACTAACGGTGACTCTTTTATAGGTGATGGCCGGCTTGATATCAAGATCGACGAGCGTATGCCACAACTCGCAGGGCTATTGAATCGCGTCCAAACGGCAACTGCGCCACCAGACCTAGATGCTCTAGAGGGCGAACCGACTCCGGAACCAATACCAAAAGATGAAGGCAAAGACTTCCCACTGAAGCTGAACATCGTCATTCAAGTGATCGGATCTCGGGGCGACATCCAACCGTTTATTGCGCTGGGCCAAGAGTTGAAGGAATATGGACACCGCGTACGACTAGCAACCCACCTCACTTTCCGGGAGGTTGTACTTGACGGTGGATTGGAGTTCTTCAACATTGGGGGAGACCCCGAGGAGCTGATGGCGTTCATGGTCCAAAATCCATCTCTGCTCCCCGCATTCCGAACGATTCGCAGCGGTGCCATTCAAAAACGCCGGCGCGAAATGAAGCAAATTATATACGGTTGTTGGAAGTCATGTGTTGAAACAGGTGACGGTACAGATTTGCATCAAATCAAGGAGGATCTGTGGAGTGACACAGTGGACTATCGTCGAAGACCATTTGTTGCTGATGCAATTATCGCTAACCCGCCCAGCTTGGGCCATATCCATTGCGCACAGCGGCTGGGAATTCCACTTCACATCATGTTCACGTAAGTCCATTTTCAAAATATGAAATTGAGGGACGCCCTAATGGAAGTTTTCTAGGATGCCCTGGTCGGCTACTCAATCGTTTCCGCATCCTTTGGCCGTTCTCCATCCGCAGGAATGCAAGCCAACGGTTGCAAACCTCGTATCTTATACCATTGTGGATATGATGATTTGGGAGGGATTGGGAGATCTTATCAACTCCTGGAGGAAGAAATGCCTCGCACTCGATCCGCTAGATTCGATCACGGCGCCGAATTTGCCCGGGCGACTCGGCGTTCCGTTCTCATATCTGTGGTATGGGTTCACCCGAAGGCGGCGGATTTGGAGCGTTCACTAATTGTGGTTTACTTTAGGTCGCCGGCATTGTTGCCAAAGCCACGCGATTGGGCTGACCACATCGATATTTGCGGTTTCAGCGTGCTACCTGCAAAGTCAGACTACAAACCCCCAGAGAGATCGAAGATTTTCTCAAAGCAGGTCCCACTCCAATCTACGTTGGATTCGGCTCCATTGTGGTAGAAAACCAAGTTAAACTAACTCAAATCGTGTTGGAAGCAATAAAAAACTCCGGCCAGCGTGCGATAATTTCAAAGGGCTGGGGAAACCTCGGAGTCGACGATATCGATCTGCCAGATAATATCCTCATCGTGGGCAGCGTGCCACATGACTGGTTATTCCAGCATGTATCGTGCGTGATTCACCATGGTGGTGCGGGTACCACTGCCGCTGGACTTTCTCTTGGACGTCCGACCATTATAGTTCCCTTCTTTGGAGATCAACAGTTCTGGGGAGGAATCGTTGCGATGGCTGAGGCTGGGCCTCAGCCAGTGCCTTACAAGCAACTCACAGCTGAGAAGTTGACCGATGCAATTCAGACGGCATTGAAGCCTTCAACCCAACAGAAGGCACAAGAAATTGCAGATAAAATGCAGAAAGAGTCCGGTGTGAAGGATGGGGTACGCAGTTTTCATCGGCATCTTAAGTTGAAGACTATGCAATGCGCAATATGTCCCAATCGTCCTGCTGTGTGGCACATTAAACAAACTTCCATTGGGCTCAGTGCGTTTGCTGCAACTGTACTGGTTGAAATGGGGGCTCTCAAACCAGAGAATGTTGCTTTGTAGGTTGGCCTTCGACAGCATATTTCCAGACCACTAACCAACTGTCCAGGAACCGGGCATCGGAATACGACACATACCGAAATCCCACAGGCCCTGTCAGCGCAGGAGCTCAGGTGCTAATTGGAGCGATTGCGAACTTTGTGACTGGGATTGGTGAGGTCCCTTATGAGATTGTATCGGATTTTGTCACCGCCGGTCGTGCAATAGGCCATACTCGTTCACGCAGCAATCCTTCATCAAGATTTCCAAGGAGGAAAACACGCAGAAGTCAAGATTCAGACCTAGATAGTGCGGAGGGGCAGCAGCAGCAGTATCACGAGCCTGCCGAGTATCATGGACCTACTCAGTGCCGTGGACTTGGCCGACCAAATGACGATGATAATGACGGGGTAAGCCTCGACACGAACGACAACGAAGAAGACAACGTGAGACACAACAAAATGAACCAAGATTTACCCGCTAGTGCCACTGGCCAGAGACAAGGCATGCCGGTTAACCAGGAAGAACTGTTGTGCTATCGCTATCTAGAGTCACGCCAGGGGTATGGTGTTATCTACGAGATACGCACTCACAGCAGTCGAATGTCGAAGAAGTTGTTGAAGACTATACTCTGGCTCCCAACAGACCTGACCCTTAGCTTGTCTAAAGGATTCCACAATGCCCCGATGCTGTACCACGACCAAATGGTCAAAGAATTGCCGAAGGTTATCAGCTTCCGGAGCGGACTCGCTGCTGCCGGGACGGTATGTCACCTGTCCTCGGTGATAAAAGAAGTCAGAACTGACCTCCTACCTTTATATATAGGAACTTCGAGATGGATTTTACTACGGTATCACAGGCTTGGTCACCCAGCCTCAGTATGGCGCCAAGCAACAAGGAGCGAAAGGAATGATTAAGGGAATTGGAAAAGGAATTGGCGGTGTTATCCTTAAGCCACCGGCAGGTATGCTAACGCTATGCTCCACACACTCGCTTTCCCCCGTGTGCATCTTATTCTGACTCAACTGATTCTAGGTCTTTGGGGACTTTTCGGATATCCCTTGGTTGGACTTCGCAGAAAGCTTCAAAAATCCCTAGGCAGGAGTGAGGATGTCTCTATTATGGCATCTCGGATAGCGCAGGGTATTGAAGATATGCGGGCATCTACTGCCGATGAACGGGCAGAGGTTGCTAGAAAATGGCGTCTTCTTGAAGAGGACATTCGTGCCTCTTACTGATGATCTTTTGAACTACTAAACCACGCACTCTCTCCAACTCTCTTGATACCAACGACCCTCATGTATGATAGCGGCGGAAGAATTGCATGCCTGTATGCATAATTTTAACAATTTAATAGACTACGAGCTTCATGAATCAAATGAAATCATGTAATGGTTCCACCTTGAAAAGAGATTGTGCTATGCCCATATATTGGACTGTCACTGGTGCGAAATGAGGCACCAAGAATGGGCACTCATATCTCCCATATAAACTTGAATAGATGCAATATTAGAATTATATTTGCTTATCATAGCTATAAGGCTGAAAAAGGCGAGAGTTGGCAAGACAGGACGGACACCAACTTATAGATCCCCTGCCACCATTCACTCACCCACCTAATATTCGGCGAACAAATACAGACGGGTCTATATCAGTCTCAACGATAATAGCAACGGATACAATCAACACCGTTAGAGTGATCTGCCCAACGTCAGTTACATCTTCAGGACCAAAAAGGATTTGTACCACTCACACAACCCAGTAATATCCCCACAGAATTCAATTCCCAACCTCCAGCATAGATCCTGCCCCTAGCAATAGCATTCTGCTGCCTCCAGAATCGATAGGCCCCAACCAAAGCCACAAGAATAGCCACACAGTGACACGCGACCGAGAGGGGTGTACCGACCCGACGAAACCCAAGACGGTCCGCCAACGCCTCCGCAGCCTGCAGACGAAACAGCTGCGCAATCAACACGCCTTGCTGGGCAACGACGAGAGACGTCCGTACATATGCGAGGAATGTTCTCTCCAGAGCTTGGATGCAGAGTCAGTATTGTGCAGACCGGCAAGTCGCAATCGCAATTGCAGGGTACACACCGAAGTAATCCCGACTGCTTTTATGCGGCACCGTCAGAGTAACACTATGCGTCCAAATCCGAGTGAGCTTGCCCCAAATCCCCTTTCGAGCTTGCCGGCGTTGCTCTGCATCGGCACGTGATGCGAGAGCGCGTGATGTGGTGCGACGCGTCACAACGCGATATTCGTCACCGGATGAAGCAGATGGCGTTGAGTAGTCGAGCTCATTGTCTTCATGCGTTTGGAGCTGCTGGAGCTCGAGCGCTGCGTCGTGACTCAAGGCGTTGTCGTTATCGCGCGGTCGGGTCTTCCGCAAAATGGCACCGGATGGTCGTCTAGGACGAGAAGTCTGAGGGGGGACATCTGTCATATTGTCGTGAATGATATCAGCCCGGAGACATCAGCATGGCTACTGCACTTTTTATCGTTGGCTGAGGGGTGAAGGGTGAAAGCACATTCTCTACGGATCGACGTTGCCCCCCGCATTTTGACGGTTACTCCTAAGCTCGTTAGCAAGCTCGACGGTATATCAACAAAATTGAAGCTATACTATAGGGGCAAATAATATGAACGCGAGCCACAGCAAACAGCAAATTTATGCATGTGTTTGGAAATTGACCAATAATAGGCCGTCGAGGAATTGCATCATCGCCTAAGATGCACCATCGCCTAAGACAATGCTAAACATATTCTACTTTTGTATGTATATTTTTTCAAACCAGCATATTGATTCTGCCTTCGCCTTGATATCACGCTTGATTTTCCCCTTGTTCAATAGTCACCCATTGATACTGCTTATTGATAAACACCTCAGCTGCAGGAGGGGAGGCAGTGTCGAACAATGAAGCCTTCAGAAAGACCTTTCCAGGGGCCTTCGGGGTCTTGGTGTACACTGGGCTGTGATGAGTGTCAGCTATTATTAGCACTGGATTTGAATCATTCGACATACCTGCCGCAGCTAGAACAAAAATAACGCTATTCCAGGGTTTATGTATGTTAGTCTTTCGTTCAAATGCGACACACAATACTGTATAGTTATTGACAGAGGAGCCACGCTTTTACCTTCACAGCATTGCCACTGACAGACTTCTTGTCCTCATATATCTTCAATGTCGCATTTGGATCGTTGACGGTCAATTCATCTTCATTGACAAAGTAGTTGACAGATAATGCTAGGATATTGTAAGCAAGATATCTATTGTTGTTTGGTCTTAGCGAATGTACTTACCACCACCACCTGCTCGCTTGCAACAATCGCTATATTTGAAAATCCACTTTAGTATGCAACCAGTAAGATAATATATTCCAGGTTCATACCAATGGCAAACAGTTGAGCTCGGAGGTTGCCGAGGAAGGGTGATGCGGATACTCTCGCAATTGCAATGGCCTTGATATGACATGATTTCTGATTGGCTAGTAGAGGCGACCTTTTGTATATCTAAATATACAACAACCTTGTTATATCTGACTTCCTAATATATTTTTTTGCAGGGAAGCGGGGGACTTTTCCCCAGTGAAACTTAGTGGAGCTCATGGAAATTTGTTCCGCCATTGCCGCATACCCGTTAGGTGGCAATCGTCATTGCGATCTTATGCCTAGACTTTGGTTGTTTGAACATTTTTAGACATCAGGGATGGGTGGTAGTTAACTGTATATAGGGTAGCCTTCCAGTGATAGTAATGTCTTTTAATACTGACATCTAGTTCGAGAGTCTTCTCACTTAAGTGCTATGTCTCAATCGGGTTGGTTAGTGAAACTCGTACAGCCAGTAGAAAGCTGCACAGTTTCAAATATCGCTGCTAGTTCCTAATGCTAAGCTGTTTGAAAAGGGAAATGTTCTAGAACTTCCATATCTCGGTTTGCGCACCTCGCAGGGCGTAAGTATAGTCCGGTCCGATATCGGCCTCGTTATACTACCTCGAGCAACTGACCACGCTACGGAGAAAACATATAAGAGAGCCCATCGAACCTCCCAATTACTAGAAAATCATTCAAGCATTCGCAAATACAATCATTGAAACATTCTCACTTGATTTTCTATCATTCCTCTTATTCCTAACTGATATTCCACGCCAAGACTACTTCCCCACTTCTCCATACTTTCATCTGTCAGCCATGGCGTCCAATACAGAGGGTCCTAAAGACCACTGGTCAGCCGAAGTATGTATCGCTCGTGATGATATATCTGCCACAATTAACAAATCCTAGGCGTATTCTGCGTCTGCATCCTTCGTTCACTCCGCAAAAATCACCGGCAAACTTCTCACCTCTCTGGACCCCAAACCAACAGACAAGGTCCTTGATGTCGGCTGCGGCGATGGAAAATTCACAGCGAACTTCCTTCCCGCCATAGAATCCGTCCTGGGCATTGATTCTTCTGCGTCTATGATCGAGTCTGCGAACAAAGACTACGCAAGCGCCAAGGCTAATTTCCGCGTTGTGGATTGCCGGTACCTGGACAAAGAAACCTCCATTGTGAACGGATCATGGGATAAAGTGTATGTCTTTGATAATAATACATGGTACATGATGCATGTAACTCGACTTCTAACACTAGACAGAGTCTCCAACGCAGCCCTCCACTGGATCCTACGTGATGAGTCGACGCGTATGTCGACACTTCGCGCAATCCACGGCTGCCTGAAGCCGGGCGGCACGTATGTGTTTGAAATGGGAGGACATGGTAACGTTGCCGAGGTTAAGACAGCCCTTATCTATGCACTGGTGCAGCAGGGTGTCTCTATCGAAAAAGCAAAAGAGACAAGTCCTTGGTTCTTCCCCTCTGATACCTGGATGAGAAATGCGCTGGAAGAGATCGGGTTCAAGGTTGAAAACGTCGAGCTCGAGTACCGCCCAACAAAGCTCACAACTGATGCCAAGGGCGGTTTGGAGGGATGGGTTAGACTGATGGGAGCCCAGTTCTTAGATGTGCTCCCTGAGGAAAAGCGGGATACTGCAGTGCAGCAGATTTGCGATGTGCTCCAGGATGTGGTTACTCGTGGTGAAGATGGGAGCCAGTGGCTGGGATATGTGCGACTGAGAGGTATTGCGAAGAAGATCTGATAATTCTGAAGATTTTCGTTGGACAGGGTTCAGTTAGCAGATTGCTGCTTCCGTCGCTCAATGAGAACACCGAGAGGGATGTCCTCTTCATCATAGAACTCTGCTTCCTCATCCACCCCAAAGTCGCGTAGTCGTTCTCCTTCGGCGTTTCGCCAGGCCTCTTCGCCTTCGTCTGAGTAACCCCCGGAGTCAGTTTCGGACTCATCGTTATCACTTTGAGCATTGTCCCGTTTTTTGTAGCGATCGTAAAATGGTTTGCGACGTTGTAGACCAGGAACTTGCTGGAATCGCTTCATGTCTTCCTGTTTACGATGATTGAAGGCATCAATCTCGTCCTGAATGGTTGCGTATGTAGGCATGCTCATATTACTTGGTGGCCTTGCACTAGCCGGAATTGGGATTCGATCTGGATCTGGAGGTGGCCATGACACACCAGGATCTAGCAAAAGTGATCAGCAATCGAAAAGATAGATTACCCACTCATTTACTCACCCTCAAAGTCATTGGTCTCGAATTCCCAGCCAGTTCTACGATCGGGCGTTGCAGCCAGTGGCCAGAACCAGCTTATGACCTAGAAAGACATTAGCTAGGATATTTGGACTGTGAAAAGGTATACTCACATTGGCGCTCCCACCCATACTTTGCTTGATGTTGGCCCAAATCCCAATGTCGTATGGGTATTCCTGCTTTTTTATCCGAACTCGAATTCCTCCGGGACCCTCAAGATACCCGCCCAGCACACGGGCGCGACGAACAAGAGTAGCATGTCTCTCGATTTCCCAAGTTTCAATGGTGGTTGTATTAGTTCCAATCGACCACAGACTCCTAAGCAGGAGGACAAAGAGACCGAAAGTCGTTAGACTATTGACCACAAGCAGTATAAATAAGTGGATGAGTTGCCCCAATGTGGGGCCGAGATACTATTCAAATATTAGCGACCTGAATGGTAAAGTGCTTGAGTTACGTACGCTTGGCAGATGACTGTTCTTCCATACAAATGATGCACGCTGCCAGAGAAGAGTCTCCAGATAGGACATGCCAACAGTCGCATAAAACAAAAAGCGCATGAAATGCGGGAGGGTAAAATGTGAGACGCAGTTCGAGGTCCAGGGACAATGATGATCCATTCTGGGAATGCACCTGGGAGAAGATCAGCAAAATTCTCCACAACGGGCATTCCCCATCAAACCTTTTACAGGTCTTGCAGTGGTGAGCGCGAGGCGGTTTGTAAGCTTCGCATCTACGACACCATCGCTGGCGACTAGCGAGTGTGTCACCTTCTTGCTCTTTGGGTTTCGGTCGCTCCTGGGACTTGGGAAGTCGACCGGGATCTACAAAACAGGTTCGGTAATAGCATATCCAGATGCACAGGGCGAAGATATTGATCTTCCAAGTTTCGTCCCTTGTGAGCGGCACAGACTCGAAGTGCAGAAAGAAGTACTGTGATGTGTAGGCGAGGAAGGCGATCAACACACTGACTGCGGGGACCGCGAACTTAGTTATTGAAAAGTCCTCGCCCAACATTTCAGCGTCTTCAGCCGTTTGAATGAGCAAGGCTGAGAAGCTGCAGAGGCGTGAAGTTGAACGTGTTGTTTATCGGGACCCGTGGATGGCCGGGCCCGGGGCCCCGGGGTGTGGCTATGCTGACTAACGTGTGCCCGGCCTCGCGCGTGGAATTGACATGTAGGATGAAATCGACGTCGAGAATGAATTTAGTTTCTTTATGTTTGTTAAAGGTTATTCAATAGAAAGATTGTTTTGCACATCTTCAGCTAATATCACCTATACTCTATTTACAACACCAATTAGTGGGCAATATGTGAACAACATGTAAAAACACTACTCAAAAAGACTACCAAAAAACACCCCAAACCCATCAAAAAGGCGTGACAAGTCGCATGTGAGGTCGACTATTCTTTTAGTAACAAGTTGGAATTCTGGGTAGGATATAAAGTGATCGATTTCGAGCAAAAACAAGTACAACATAGAATGAGGAAGGCACCCCCTGGGCAGGTACGCTGAAGGGAACTAAACCTGATTTGGTGAATGTGGGGGCAGATCTGGAACATTACTAATTTCAGACAACCACACCACGTGACCCCGAATGCCAAGACAATTTCATCCTCCTTCGACCTTTGTCGAGTCGACGTTCATCAATTACGAGCCATTGAAATTGTTTGCATGGTTTTTTTTTCAACCTCAATCAGCTACATGAAACAATTTGTGATGCTTTCGGACATGAGCAACTGATACCAGGCGTGCAGGATGCCGATTGAGGCTCTTCCTCAGAAAACAATTCGAGCGATTGGCTCCACATCTGTCATTTCGGATCCCTACTCTGTTGTCAAGGAACTTATAGACAATGCCCTGGATGCTTCTGCCACGTCAATGCAGATTGAAATTTCCCAAAACACAGTGGATATCATACAGCTCAAGGACAATGGCCACGGCATCTCTTCAGAGGACCAGCAATATGTATGCAAACGAGCTTTTACCAGCAAGATCCAGACTTTAGATGATCTCAAAAATGTCGGTGGGTCATCATTGGGGTTTCGTGGCGAAGCACTTGCTAGTGCCGCGGAGATGTCTGGGGTTCTCGCTGTCACTACTCGAGTTGAGTCCGAAGTTGCCGGGCGATGTTTGAAGTACGGAAGAAACGGAGAGCTTATTGGGTATGCTGACCTCGCCTGTTTTTGAATCATGTGTCACTGCTGACATTTCATCTCAGAACCCAACGGACGTCACATCCTGTGGGCACAACTGTTCGTATCACAGATTTTCTCAAACACCTCCCTGTCCGCAGACAAACTGCCTTGAAGGGTGCTGCGAGAAATCTCCCGAGGATCAAAAAGCTTCTCCAGGCTTATGCTATAGCTCAGCCATCTAAGAGGCTCTCACTCAAAGTGCTCAAGGCAAAAAATGAAAACAGCAATTGGACCTATGCGCCAAGCGCAGACGCCTCGATCTCGGATGCAGCCCTCAAGGTAGCCGGCACAGAAGCGTCTTCTTGTTGTGTCGTGAAGCGACTTTCGTCCCAGATAACCGATGGGAATCAACGAGGACCATCGGACCAGAAAGAGTATGAAGCCATCGCCTTTCTTCCAAAGACACAATTTGGTGAGCTCATCTTATTGAACATCTGGTGATGTGGTTACCAACCAAGTTAGATACCTCCAGGATCAACAACACCGGTCAATACATCAGTGTAGATGGCCGCCCTCTCTCTAGTAGCAGGGGAATTGGGCATGAGATGGTCAAAATCTTCAAACCATATGTCCGTGTCGCCGCATCTAAAAGCGAATCCTCTAAATCGGTTATCGATCCTTTTCTCTGTTTGCAAATACGCTGTCCCCGAGGAACGTACGATGTAAACATCGAGCCAGCAAAAGATGATCTGCTATTTGAAGACCGAGACCTAGTCTTGGCCTTGGTAGAGAATTTGTTTCGCGACCACTACGGAGAAATAGATGGGGCAGAGACAAGAAATTACAACCAAGGCAAACAGGATGCTTGCAAATCCGTTGAAGTTTCAGCAGGATTTGGACTTTTGATGGCTAGGAAGCCAGCTACAGAGCTTTCCACACAGCCTCGCGACCCTGAGAACCCCTTCAATGAAGCTATACCCCACACGCCTGTCTCACAGAAGCCTCTTCGGTCCGAGTACGCATTTTCGCCTGCGGTTCCTTCTAGTAGCAAGGGCTCGGAAAGTCCTGATGAATCGGCCACCGGCAGAAACAAACGTTCCAGCTTCGTCAATCCGTGGTCTATCTCCAGAATCAATGCCTCATTTCAAACACCACGACGCGGGAGCAATTCCCTCGCTCAAGCAAGCCCGGTGGACCTATCTAGCGGTAGCCTACAGGGGCCAATCCAAAGGGAGAGCGAACCACGAGGCCTCCAGCATTCACCAAACTCAAACTTTACAAGCCCTCTTGCTTCTCGACCTGCATCTGGGTCGCCCGTGAGGCGCCGTCGACACCATCCGCAAGAATCGACCGAGTTCTCCCCTGAGACTAATCGGATTTCGAGCGCCCGACGCGCCGAGAGAGAACGTGATCGTGATCGGTATGGGAACGGAGCTCTAGACACTTGGTTCCAGAGAACCACGCAAGTCTCGATGCAGCAAAACCCTGTTGAGGAAGGACCGACCCAAGAACCGGACTCACCGCTTTCTTTCCTTGCCCAGCAACGATTTGGATTGCCCGCGAACACTTCGCCAAGCATTGGGCATGTCGATGGGCAAAACGATGGTTGTTCGGACAGTCCATCGAAGAATAGCATCACTCCGGAAGCTGCTCGTCATGTGCCGTCGCTACCCGAAGACCAAGGTGAGCACATCCCAGAGTCAATGGATAGTGGCCGTGGATTTCCGGTTCTTGAGAGATGGGCCGCTCAACTTCACGAAGGCGTTAGCCATGAGGAACCATCCGATCTGGAAAAAGCGCTTGACTTCGAAAGACGGAAGAAAGAAGCCATCCAGAACAGTCGCCTACGCCTCAAGCAGAATGATAAACCTTCCAGTTCAAAGTCTGCTCCAGTATCGAATTCGCCTCATAGCAGTCGATACCTTGCCGCAAAAGCTGCATTAACTTCGTCGCAAACTTCGATCGGCGAGCCGGTCTCTGCGACAACGCTCTCTCCTCACGATCCGCGAGCATACCTCATCCGTCAGGAAAGGGACCTTTCTACCGATGAACCTTCAACGAACGACGGAAAGGCCCGGAGATTACCCACCAACCGACTTCCTTTCGAACGTATACCCGATGGCTCCGATTTGCATGATCTCGGTTTGACTTGCTCGGTTGACTTGTCGCCCAGCTCGAACTCGTTCAAGCGGGATATACCCGAGAATCTATATGGGAGTGACAACAAAACTACCGCATTCTCGGCATCTGATCTTGAAACCTGCTTGCCGTTCTGGAATGAACGGTTGATGCTTATCATGAATCAAAAATACAAGGATAAGGATGAATCACAGCCTTTGAGTATTCACATTGATCTTGCCTCCATTATTCCTCGGCATGTGCAAACAGCTCAACACAATTAAGGCTGGCTATACTTACCCATCGAATACCTTGGAAGAGGTATTCACTGGCCACCATACTCCAGAATACTCCTAATATGTCTCATATTACCTATGTCTTTATAGATTACCTCTTACTCTATAGATCAAATATCAGAGCTTGCACACTTCATCATTTCTGGTCGGCATATGAAATTCCATACAAGCTCTATGTTAAGAAAAAGACGAGTTGTGCGGGTTTCTTTTAGAGCCCGGCTATGAGGCTCTATGGAGGCCTCTGCACCAAAGATGACCATTTCGAGGTTGAAAGTCGGCTATCTCGATACCAACCATTCTTCTCATATATTACTTTCCATTTTAAAATTTCGAATCTAATCGATTATGTTTAATTCGAACAACACCTGGAATGTGAAACCAGCTCGAGAGGCCCACTTGACCGTTACATAATTCTGACATCAACCCGTCCGGACAACACCAAGCAAGGTATAAAACAACCACCAGGTAACGATCCATTGATATTGTAACCCATCCCTTCAAGGATCCAGGTGATGCGCCAAAATGACATTCTTCATTCCGCCCTCAGCCCTGGAGAACCAGGCCTCTAGCTCTCTCCATTCCCCACCGCTCAAGAACAAGATAACACCAACTGACGTGGGAATCCTGAAATCAACCCTCCTACCCTCATTCGGCCTGTATTCCAGCCTTTCACTCGCAACATACATTGCAGCCGAAGCAACAAACCGAGTCGAACTCAAAGACTGGCTCTGGCCCTCCGCCCAAGTCCTCAATGCCTGGTGGACCGCCGTCGGTCAACCGATGTGCACACACGACATCTCATTCGGAACAGCCTGTGAGGCTCTACCATGGACCAAAAGGGTTCTTCTGAGCTGCGTTACTATCTGGGGCACGAGACTCTTTGCCCGGATTGCATGCCGGTCATTATCCCGTGGGACAGATGATGCGCGGTACGACGCAGTCAAAAAGGAACCTGGATTTTGGAGAGGTGCATTCTTAAAGATATTCTTACCGGAAGCTGTTGTGTTGAGTGTCATCTCTTTGCCATTCACGGTTCCGTTTACTACGGGTGATGCTACGGTTCCGTTTACTACGGGTGATGCTACGGTTCCGTTTACTACGGGTGATGCTACGGTTCCGGTAGGCGATAATGTGATAAATGTTGTTCGGGCGCTTGCTGTTGGGATTTTTGGTGCTGGGTTTGGGATGGAAGTTATGGCGGATACGCAGCTTGGGCTGCACCGACAGGAACGGACGGATTTGTGTCGACATGGTGTTTGGGGTTTGGTGCGGCATCCGAAGTAAGTTTGCGATATATATATATCACCCTTCACATTGATGACGTCTGCTGATTGTTGTCTAGTTACCTTGGGGACACTTTGGTTCATTTTTCATTTGCGTTGCTCAACATGGCTGGTCCATTTAATCCAGTTGTTATACTGGGACCTGTGGCGAACTACCTATTCCTTCGCTTCGTGAGTGGTGACAAGGAGACCGAGGCTAGCCAGGAAGAGCGCTACAAGTCCCAGGATCCACATAAGTATGAGCAACTGCAACAGTGGAAGCGAGAGAAGAACAGTTTTTGGCCTGACTTGAGCGACTTGGTGAACCCATGGGCATTAGCCGTTGCTGGTTGCGGGTTTATTGCCGTTGTGTTTGAGGAGGGGTTTAGAGGTGCATATGACATGTAATAACGCACATTATTTTTTAATTTTTTACCTGCATTATAAAAAGCAAATCACCCTCCAATAATAATCGGCCTACGCCTGCATATTCTTGAACCTCTCTTCAAACCCCTTTTTTCCCTATCTTTCTTGACCACATCGATATGGAGAACCCATCCGCGCCAGCACAATCACCGAACGAAACGCAGGAAAACTACAAATTCATCTGCCACGGGTGCAATATCCTACTCAGACAGACGACAAGTCGCTTCCAGAAATGGGAATATGAGGGACCCGGTCGCTGCATAGGCTGCGAGTTCTCTACAGAGGATGGATACGTAGTAAGTCGAATGTCTGTATTACATCAAAGAAGCATGCCTAACAGTAGCGCATATTGTACACGAGGCGCAGGAACATGTGGAAAAGCATCGCGAATATATAAAAAAAGAAGTATTATGGGACATGAGCCAGGAGGTAGCGGCGACGCGGCGACGAGAGCGGGCGTTAGAGGGTTTGCAAAGGCGTGCCAACCAATGAGAGAGGGAAATGTATGTGTTGGCGAAATAAAAGGAAATACCCCAAATACATAGTATGACAGTAAACTAAGACTGAACGAAGCAGTTTTGAGAATTTTGGTTAGGTGACAATGTCCATCTAAGAACAAACGTACGGATTCTAACCTATATCATAGACTCCAATGACTATTGTATTGTAGTCGTAAAATGATTGGATTGAGCTCAGCTTGAAAAATATCCTTCAATGTTTATATCGATGACATCGCTTCGATAAAGCTGTGGTCACTTATGACCCCAACCTCCGGTGTCACATAGTACATCAAGAAATTGTCCAGCCGTGATATTAATCCAACTAATACCTACATGTGCAAATTCTAATACCCTTTGCCCCGTGTATAAGAGTTGATCAACGGCTCACCCCGAGCGATGCGCTCGAGGTTTAATGCCAGGATATCAAGAGAGCGCGGGAAATACTCCACCCCAAGAGCGCTGACATGTGGACTGATTTGAACATTGGGCGCGTCCCAGAGAGGATCATCCTTAGGAAGAGGTTCGGGATCAGTGACATCAAGTGCGGCACCACCCAGGAGCCCAGAATGCAGCGCATCGACCAACGCCTTCTGATCGATAACCTTGCCTCGTGAGATGTTGGTCACGTAAGGCTTGCTCGTATGGTGATGACTCTGGTTAGATAGAATGGCGAATTCCTCTGCGCCGAGGAGACGGGTTGTTTGCGGCGTCAGTGGAAGTGAGACAACCAGGTGGTCTAGCCCGATAGATAAGAAAGAGCGGATTGCTTCCCGGCCTATTCCATGGTGCCACGATGCCGGGATTGAGCCGTCTGGATCTCCGGTTCCGGGCACGATGTAGCCGGTGTCATGGCGGGATTCCGGTGTTGGGCGTGGGGTGGCCGTGTATGCGTGGACGGTCATGCCCAATGCCTGCGAGACGCGGGCGACTGCCGGTGGTCAATTTGGGTTCTTATTTTTATGAAATTTGTAGCTCCGGGGGGTTTGAGCGACAACGGGTGAAACGTACTTTGGCGCCCGATACTTCCGTATCCTAGAATACCCACCTTCTTACCCACTTGATCGTGAAGACCTGGCCCGTACGCAGTCTTATCCCATGAGTGGGATTTCTGTGCCTCATACCCCTTGACATATTTCCGGGATGATACCAGCCAATTCATCACGGTCCATTCGGCAATCGGAGGACCGTGAATACCCGAGCTTGTAGTGATGGGGATATTAGTTTCTCGCAAAATTGGATCTTGCAAAAGATGATCCACGCCAGCAGAGAAGGTGTGGATTAGTTTAAGGCTACAATAATGGTTAATTTCATGGATAGTGAACCTGACTAGGGTGGGAGCTTACTTCTTCGAGTCCTTGAGATCTGGGAGGTTGGAGAAAGTCGCGAGAATAGTCGCCCTTTGATATACTTCTGCGCTGGCTTTTAGTTTCCATGAGCTCCAATGTTAAAGAATGATGGCAAGTTACCAGATGGCACAGGAACACCTGGCTGAACATCGTAAATAGTGACCTCGGCATCGGGGAATTTGTGTCGGATAACCTCTTTCAGCTCTACTGGCATCGACTGATAGTAAATAACGAGCACATGCTCGGGTAAGAATCCCGCGTCACCCATGATTGCGATGAATTTAATATTGTTTTCAAGATGCGCGCGGAGACTCAAAAGAGGATTGGGGATTTTAAGTGACAACTGTTTGGGGTGCGGGCGACGGTTTTCTTATCGAAGTACCCCACCTCGGTGGCTTAGAAAGGCAGTTCGACATCTGAAAGGGTAACACCTCCATGTGAACGGGTCGGACGCTGGTTTCTTATTGGAACTGGTCGCCATTTTGGGGGAGATTGTGGTAGTTTATGCGAGATGGCGTGGTATGGCGACACTTTGCTTAGATATGGTCTCAGAGCACGTCGAGTTAGTTAGTACTATGTGGCAGTATTTATTTGTAAGAGGGTTTATAATAAGCTAAAGGAGATTTCTAGAGCAACGCTGACACGATCAATAGTAAAACATACTGTGGTCTGATTGTTATTAGGATTGATTTTGCAGACTTTATTGGGATCCCTTGTCACATGTGTTTATATACTGTCGTCTTCATGCTAAATAGGAGATTTTAAGTTACTCGTCCTGACAGGCCTGTGTATATTACAGGGAATTTTGACGCCTGTAAATTCCCTGAATTCATATGGCTTGCATTAAATCGATCTCGCTTCTCAGTTGATTGTATAAACTATGGGGTATATAGTCACTGCAGTAGGTATCGGATTCTGCATGTGCCAAGAAGAGCATGTTACCTCACGCGTCCAAACGCGTCGCGTCAACTTTAAACATGGGGCCATGCACGTCTTTAAATAGCAGGCATAAGAAGTTTGTGCCTAATAGCCGCGGTAAAATTACCCAGCATGAAGCATAAACTAGGATTATTTCCGCTTCCATTATGAATATACTGTGAGCCTTTAATGGAATGAAATGAGATCCTCATTCTTAAACTGTAGATCTGGCAGCCTTCTCCACCCTCGGAATGACGCCACATCTAAGACCACCTAATTTCAAACTTCACGCAAAATCCCAATTCAATACACAACCCCTCTGGATATCATATCGCCTCAACAAATTATCGCGCACAAATTTCAAAATCCGCCCAAAATGTCACTGGAGGTCCAACCCGCGTCTCCCACCGACGCGGCCGAACTCACCCAAGTCTTTTACGCCAGCTTCCGTAGCGACCTCGACACAACCATGTTCCCAAACACGCCGGATGTGACGGAATGGTGGGAAAAATATCTCAGCAACGTGATCACGGGCTCAATTGCTGGCGAGACCAACGATATACTGCTCAAGGTGACGGATGGCTCGGAGAATGGCGGGATTGTCGCATTCGCGAAATGGAAGCGTCCCGTGTCAGATGCAGGTCGCGATCAGCATCAAGAGAAGGTCGTGTGGCCCGATAGTAGTGATAAGGAGCTTTGCGATCGGTTTTTCTATGGTATGGAGGCGCGGCATGAGGAGTTGATGGGGGAGAGGCCTCATTATTGTACGTTACCCTTTGTTTTCTTTTTTTCTTGACTGTTGCTTGCAGTTTTCGGGGTTCGCTTTATGCTTGTTCTATTCCTCGAGCAAGTACGAAACGAGCCAGCATGACTAACCGCGACGAGTAGATCTGGATATGCTGGGTGTTCACCATTCCCAACAGGGCAAAGGCCTGGGGACGAAGCTCCTCAAATGGGGCCTTGCACGCGCCGATGCTGAAGGTGTGGAGGTTTATCTGTCTGCATCTCCGGCTGGGAGACCCTTGTACCTGAAATATGGGTTCCGAGAGGTTGATATCTTCGAGCCGTATCCTGACTACGTGCAGGTAGCGATGATACGCTCCCCCAATCCCCAACAGAAATTATAGTCACCGAATGATGTAACAAGAATGTATTCCAGGAATGCTTATAAAGTCGCACACTATAACTAAGTAGTAAACCATAACTTCAAAGAGACAACAAAGTCCAGCCCCTGTCACGTGCAATTCCTTATAGTAACACTGAACCCTCCTTTTTCATAACGTTTGTGAGTAACTTTTTTCTCTGCTTTACGGGCTGATTTTTGAGGCTTTCCATCAATCCCCGGTCTGCATACCTTGCAATAACATCGTGCTTGAGTTTTCCTGGCCACGTGGGAACGTCTTCGTCCTCCAAGCGGTAAGGATTCGTCCACTTCTCTGCAATCATATGCTGAAGAATCTGTTCGGCAAATGTGTGACAGTTTCTAGCCACCAGAGAATATGCTTTGGCATCTATTTGTTTAATATGGCGGTACCCATCCTGTTTCTCGTGAAACTTCATCAACAGGAATCGGGCTGTGAAGATTGTCGGCATTAGCTTCAAGATGTGCCTGAATGCTACAATGCGATCTTACCTGTTAGGATGAATTCGTCATGGGCGAAATGCATTTCTACGGGCTCTGTCACTCGTGTGAATTCCGACGCAGCTATATTTTTCACGTATCCTCTGTTGGTAGCCCAATTTTGCCCAACAATGAGTACTGTGTCGTCGTCTCGTCCCATTTTGCCATTTTTACCCGAAAAGTTGAGACCGTAGATCTTGTATGGATATTCCTGCAGCAAGTTAGACATTTTCAAACTATAACACACTTCTCGAAATTCTTACGTCCGTCGTCGGCGTTTTCGGGAGAATATAGACTCCCCAGTGAGTAGCCCATTGACCAACGTTCACCGAGTTTGGCTTAGTGGTATTTCTGAGGTTCGAAGCAATACCGACCATCCAAGTAGTTCTTTTCTGAAAGTTTTCAATTGGTAACCATTCCAAACTCGGTTCATACAGCTGTACAAACTCCACATATGAAACAGTGGTGTATTTGCCGTCGGGTATGCCTAAATCGCCTTCTGATGTCGCGACGAGAATCCGGAACGGAGATTCACGACTTAAGCCCTTCTCCGTTGTATCGCCTTTTACAGTGGAGATGAAAGCGGTATATTCACCTCGTGGGTCATCGTATGCTGCACGGGGAGAAGTAGTAGTCAAGATACTGCGTTCCGCATCCACTCCTGAAGAAGGTTGCGTGAATCCCGCTGGCAACGTTCTTCCGAATCCGAATTCAGAGGGGGGAACTTCTTTCCTGGTATGAACAAGCCTTCTCCAGGGCATAATGAAATTAAAAAAGTTCGTATACTTGATATAAACCCGTTCACTAGATGAGGAAGTGGATGGGAGACGCCAGTGCTGACGATATAAATAACAATCGAGCAAAAAAAGGTGAGAATACTCTGAGTAGTGTCATCAGAAACAAGCAGGGCTTTTATCTAGGGAAAAGGTCGCGCAAGTTCTATTGTAAGCTCCGCTGCAACCTTTCTGTGCCCAAATCCGCGCCAAGAATGCGCCCAAAACCGCGCCCAAGGCTGCGCCCCTCCGCCTCTCCGCATATGACTCTGCTCTTTTGAGAATTCCGTTGTAAATAAATGATAATGCATGAAACCGCGCCCAAGGCTGCGCCCGAGGCTGCCCCCCTCCGCATTTGACTCTGCTGTTTTGAGAATATATAAATTATAATACCTAAAACTACGTCTGAGGCTGCGACCAAGGCTGTGCCCTCCTCCGCCTCTCCGCATTTGACTCTGCTTTTCTGAGAATTCCGTCGTAAATGCAATACGGCGCTCAGCCCATCTTGTGAGAAGACTGAAGGTTGCGAAGAAAAGTCATGGCCTCATCTCAGAGGCCGTCTCCAATATCCGAATTGATATTCCCGCTTCACGAGCAACAGCCGCAACTTATCGACGACGAAACACTTAAACACCATCTTGAAGCGCAATTACTTCCAGTGAACGGCTTGATATACCCAATAATACCTGACACGAGTAATGTAAAAACTTTGACGTCAGCGGAACTTGAGACACCAGTTCTCGACGAGCTAAATGGGTACTTACACTTCATTGCACCTCGTGATTATCGACGTGTTCACCCTCTGCACGAGCATCTTATCAGAAAGCGGCAGATAGTCGTTACAGAGAATCCTGGTCTTCACCTTGTATGGCATTACGATACTATATTCATCAAGCCCATCCCGCCATTCCTTCTCAACTTCATGATGTGGCGGCGGTTTCTCCTTCCGCCAGTTAAGAGTGTCGATAACTCTACGCAACAATGCTCATATCCTATATGTGACTTGCAATCACCATGCAAGTCCGCGCTAGGATTCCTTCGCACCTACGAACTCTTGATCCGCCATCCATCCGATTTCAATATTGCACAAACAATGAATCTAATCCCTCAAAACATAAGCTACTTCGAATTTCGCGCATTTATTGGACCCTTTCATTTCCTGCCTGATGCTGCTGTAGCACAACGCTACTACTTTGGTCAGATGCGCTTAACACGCCTAAATTGGGCAGTACGGCTACTACAGCCTCGTACGGTACGCACAGGAGGTTGGTTCGCAAATCGACTCTACTACCAAGAGCTGTCTACACAATCAAGCGAGTACATTTTAGGGTTGGTAGCGCCGCTGCTCTTCATATTTGGTCTTTTGTCAGTCATGTTGTCCGCAATGCAGGTTATGTTATCAGCATTCGAGATATCAAATGCTCACCATATGATTGCACAATCCAGCTCTGGGTTTTCTATAGCGATTATCATTTTCTGTGTCACGATAGGAGGGGTCTTAATGATGTGGTTTCTGGTTTTATTGATAGGACAGTATCTGTATATATTGAGGAAATCGAAAAGTTGAAAATTGTTAGAAAACCTCTGTATTGCTTGCCTATTCTTTAAGTTACGTATCTTTGAGCTTATCTCCAGGATCCGCATCTTGAAAAGGCAATCGGGGGTACGGTTAGGATGTAAACATCGGTGTTCACGTGTGGGATTAATTTTGAAAGATTCCATGTCCAATATATCCTTCTCAACTTAGCACTCTACAAACACTATCTGAAGATGGAATTACATCAAATCAGAAGATTTCACTATGCAAACATATGAGTATTAAATTATTCCCAATTACGCGCTAATTGAACTTTCGGAAGACTTGTTTGGGGGATCCTGGAGGGAAAGAAGGAGTGGATGCAGTCGAGTTAGCCACAGACTTCAAGTTCCGAGGTTCTAATCTCAAAATTCAATCCAAGCGAAAAGGAACCGTGACTACATTTCTAAATATAAATAATGCTCAAGATGGAAGAATGCAGAGTTCAGGTCATTGTATCCACGGAGTATGTTGTAGGTGTGTGCCAGGTTCTCGGGTTCAAAACCGCTGTAGGGGGATTTGATGCCTGAATTTAGAACGGCAGAAAAATTAAAATACTTGAATTGCTATTACACACACGCATTAGTAGTCAAAGTACCCTGCCCAGGTGCCCCCCAGGTGATTCTGCTGGCGTTTACAAGTCCAAAAAATGAAGCCTTTAGACTGCATACGAACCAGGCATCTGTATTATTTCTAGCGGCTGCAAGTCTAAAAAATGATCCTTTTGGACTGTATAAAAACTAGGCATCTCCATTATTTCTGGTGGCTTATTTGCAAGTCCGAAAAATGAACCCTTTAGACTGTATACAAACCAGGCATCTGCATTATTTTTAGCGGTAAGTCTAAAAAATAATCCCTTTAGACTGCATATAAACCAGGCATCTCCATTATTTCTGGTGGTTGCAGAATAGGCAGGTTAACAATTTACAGTACACTGTATTAGGGCGGTGTATAAAGTGGTACTAATTTAGGCATTCAGGCATCAACCCAGGTGGGTGGATATCCAAAGCGCGCTAGCGCGCACGGACCCACTAACCCTCAATTGGGATCCACTAGTCCCTATCTGCTGAAGGGTACGAGTACGAACTTTTATTTGCCTTTAGTAGTTCAGCTTTCCCAGATTGAGTTCAAGATTTTTCAACAACTTTGAAAACATGGGTTCCTCTACAAATTCTGGTACCGGGATGGAACAAGCGGAAGAGTCAGGACCTCCTACATATTCGTTGGTTGACGACAGTGGACTTGTGGCAGAATTAGGAAACGTGCAAGGTCGGTCGAGCCACGATGATGATGATTTGTCGGCCCATTATAATACTTGTTACAGGGAACGGCCGCATTGATGTGAACCTCGAATCCAAGATTGCGAGAACCCTCGCCAAAATCATCGACCTACAGCAAGAAGACATCCACAATCCACCTCCCGACTATATCAACCTTACCAAGCAAGCGAAGTCATGCGAGTTCAAGCTCAACATCGTCATTCAAATTGTGGGAAGTCGTGGGGACGTGCAACCTTTCATTGCGCTCGGAAATGCATTACAAAAGTATGGTCATCGGGTCCGAATAGCCACACATGATGTCTTTGCAGACTTCGTACACGAGTCGGGATTAGAGTTCTACTCCATCGGCGGAGATCCTGCAGAATTGATGGCATTCATGGTTAAGAACCCCGGATTGATCCCGCAGATGAAGACACTGCGCGAAGGGGAGGTGCAAAGAAAACAGGCTATGGTAGCGACAATGCTCGGTGGGTGCTGGAGATCGTGCATTGAAGATGATCCAACCACAAAGCAGCCATTTGTTGCAGACGCCATCATTGCTAACCCTCCTAGCTTTGCACACGTTCATTGTGCGCAGGCCCTAAGCATTCCGGTCCATCTGATGTTTACGATGCCGTGGAGCAGTACCAAGGCGTTTCCGCATCCTCTCGCCAATCTAAATTCCTCTTCTATGGATCCTCGCACTGCAAATTGGGTATCTTATGGAGTTGTTGAGTGGTTAACATGGCAGGGGTAAGGTCACCCATGGATTAATACGGGGGCGGCGACTAACATGGGAATGCAGGCTAGGAGATGTGATCAATCGATGGCGGATCTCAATAGATCTGGAACCTATACCCGCAACGGAAGGGCCCAGCCTCGCCGAAACATTGAAAGTACCTTACACATATTGTTGGTCTCCAGCCCTTGTGCCAAAACCACAGGATTGGCCAAGTCATATTGGTATGTCATTACTTTGGTTTCCTATTGGAATGATGAAAACCTAATGGTTTAGATGTCTGTGGATTTTTCTTTAGAGATCCCCCATCATATTCCCCACCCTCAGAGCTGAGCGAGTTTCTACGAGATGGCCCACCTCCTGTCTATGTTGGCTTCGGTAGTATTGTGGTCGATGACCCCCAGAAGCTGATAGATACCGTCGTTCTTGCGGTGGTAAGAGCAGGTGTACGCGCGATCATTTCAAAGGGTTGGAGTGGGCTAGTTGGAAGCCCAAACCCGAATATCTACTATATTGACGACTGTCCACATGAGTGGCTCTTTCAACATGTTAGCGCAGTAATTCACCACGGAGGCGCTGGAACTACTTCGTGTGGCCTCAGAAATGGCCGACCGACTGCCATCGTGCCTTTTTTCGGCGAGTGAGTTACAATCCTTCAACTGACCCATCTTTGACCTGTAAAGTTCCATCAGTACTGATTCCCCTAGTCAACCTTTCTGGGGCAACATGGTTGCTCGAGCCGGTGCTGGACCTAGACCTATTCCATTTGCATCTCTCAACTTTCAGAACTTGACCGCTGCTATCCAATTCTGCCTTACTCCAGAGGCAACAGAAGCTGCAGGCAATCTGGCAGTCAAAATGCAGACTGAATCGGGTGTAACCGCAGCCGTGGAATCCTTCCATCGAAATCTTCCCCTGGACAAGATGAAGTGCAATTTAATGCCTCTCCAGGTTGCAGTCTGGAAATACAAAAAAGGAAAAGGAAACATCACCCTGTCAAATGCAGCGGTGCAAATATTGATTGAACATCAAAAGATAGATGAAAAACGTCTTCAGTTGTATGTACCCCGACTCGAGCTAGTATGTGAATCTACTAACCGATGGCTGGCATGCCCCTCAGCCATCTCGTTAATCCAATCGTTATTGAACATCGCCGCTGGGATCCCGTAACTGGAGTCCTTGCTGCAGCCACCGCAACCACGTCAACTATGCTGGGCTCGACCGCTGGTATGATTTACAACCCATACAAAGAATACAAACGCGGTCGTTCACCACAACCATCAGCGGGAGCCTTGCAAGCCCCGACACTCCCTGGCAGCCCAATTTCACGAGAACCCTCGTCAACAAGAATATCTGCTGCAGACGAAGCAAATCTGAATAGTTCTCGGACACCGTCCGTTGGGCCGGAAAAAATCAGAAGCGGGCTATCCATCGCAGGCAGCATGGCAGGCGCGACGATGAAAGGGTTTGGAAAATTCACCGAATCAATCTTCAGAGGGGCAGTAGTCGATGTTCCACATGCGGCCGCCGAAGGATTCCGACAGGTTCCCCGGCTGTATGGGGAAAAGCCCAAGGATTACGGCGCGGTTCAGGATTGGAAATCCGGTGCTATCGTTGGCGGCAAGAATTTCGTGGATGGCATGACTGATGGCTTTACTGGTCTCTATACACAACCCGCCAATGGGGCAAAAGAGGAAGGTGCTCTAGGTGCGGTCAAGGGGGTTTGCTAAGGGCACTATCGGGCTTGCAGCAAAAGTCCCCTCTGGTAAGCAATTATCTCAATCCATGAAGCTGGACAGAGCTAACTTAGGCGTGTGTTTAGCGAGCATCGGATTGGTGGCTTATCCTTTACAAGGAATTACTAAAAGTATTGAGGCGGCGTTTCGTTCACAAAATCGCAAGGCCATTGTGAGTGCACGGCTAAAGAGTGGGTATTATGAAACGACCAGGATGCAGATCACCGATGAAGAACGGCGTGAGATTCTGCGGCAATTTGATAGATTTTTATTGTCATCAGATACATAGATAGACTTGGCTTGGATGTTTATCTTCAAATCTTTTGCTTTCATATAATTCAGGCATATTAAGGCATCAATCCTAAATCAGGCCTCTGCCCCTTCGCACCTGAGTAAGATCGCCGCTTATAAATCCAATGGGCATTCCAAAACTGTGGGGAATCTATGACGTTGAACCTCCCACTTTCATCTCCTTGAATATACGCAAAATGACCAAATTATTCATGTGAGGCTCGGGTCTTGATTTAGAAAATATTGCTCTAACAACCCCTCAGCACCGGTGTCACGGGCTACATCGGCGGCGACTGCCTAGCCACACTTGTCGCCAACCACCCAGAGTTCTCATATTCCGCTCTTATTCGCACCACCGAAAAGGCAGAACAGGTGAAAGCCCAATACCCATTTGTCCGCATCGTAATCGGAGACCTGGACGATTCAGCCTTGCTGGAGCGAGAAAGTGCCGCCGCGGACATCGTGCTGCGTAAGTATCTAATTCAACGCTAGACGGACATAGTACTATATGGGCACTGCTTACCCCTACACAAAAGACACTGCAGATGCGTCAGACCATGTGGGAGCCGCAAAAGCCATAATTGCCGGTCTGGTAGCTGGCCATACCAAGGAAACCCCGGGATACTTGCTACACACCGGGGGAACTGGCATCCTGACATGGGAGGACAGCGACAAGAACGAATACGGAAATAGAAGCGAGCATGTGTACAATGACTGGGATGGAGTGGATGAATTACTCAATCTCCCAGACCACGCATTTCATCGGAATGTTGACCAGCTCGTCCTCAAAGCTGGAACCCAGCATGCCGATGTGCTCAAAACGGCGCTTGTTTGTCCGCCTACGATCTACGGTACGCATCCACCAATATCTACAAGAGAAAGAAACCACTAAATCTTCAGCAGGCAAAGGACGAGGTCCACTTAACCAACGTTCGCGCCAGGTATATGCTCTAGCGAATGTAACACTCCGCCGCCAGAAGGGCCCGATAATCGGCGCCGGCCAGTCAATCTGGAATCACGTCCACGTCCACGACCTGAGTGACCTCTATGTTTTACTCATCGACGCGGCTATTGCAGGCCGAACTGATGACGGGCTCTGGGGTCCTAGGGCCTATTACCTTGCCGAGAACGGCGAACACTGCTGGGGTGAGCTAGCTCAAGCTACAGCAGAGGCAGCCGCAAAACTGGGGTACCTGCCCGAGGCAAAGACCGAAATACTTGACCCCGAGAGCGCCAAGAAGTATGCAGGGTATGAATCTCTCAGTTGGGGGATGAACTCTCGTGGTCGCTCACAGCGGGCACGCGAGCTCCTGGCATGGAATCCCTCCCGGCCCAGTGTGGTGGATGAACTACCGGGGATTGTTCGCGTCGAGTGGGAGCGTCTACAGAATGCTTCCTAAAATATGAGATGAGTGGGTGTTTGAAATGTCTCGTTGTGGTTTCAGAGAATGTATTGATTAGTATTGGTGGGTTTGACTTGAGAAAATGCAGGCTGACCCCGAGAGCTTCTGCTGGGTCTTATACGATCATTTGAGAATGGGAATTCGATGCGAGGTCCAGCTATTTAAATGCTGACTAGGGATATTTCAATCCGGCCAGAATGCCAGGTCTTCAGAATCGAGACATGTTTCAACACTTGCGACAACCAAGCATCATGGCCTATTCGCGTGGTACGAGTGTAAAAGCGGGATATTTTGGGACTCACGGCTCAATTCCTCGAGTCTTATCGTATTCAAAGTTCAGGCTCATGATATCACAAGGCGTAGCAACGTATTTCAGTCTCGAATGGCGTCAACCAATGTACGGATAGGGATAGGTACGCGCAATCAAGATTTCACGAAACCAGCCTAGGCCATCAAAATCCCCACTAGAGAGCTGCATTATACCGAAATAAGAAATGAAAATCAAGCTCGAATAATGATAAATAATCATGAAATTCATGAAATTCCTGCAACTACCCGGCCCCGACTGGTGAGACGGCGAGGAATTGCGCCGACTCTTGGCAACCCAACTGGGCCACTGCAGTCGTATTCGAACCCCAACTAGGGCTATCGTGCAGACCCTTGAGATTAATCTCCCCACGTAGAACATAAAATTTCAGTTCATATCTAGCGGAGTCGGGGTTTTGGAATCACGACGGTGTAATATTTCGTCCTGTTCTAAACTTTGTATGGCATGTTGTCAACTCCGCGTGGAGGGACATGTGTTATACTAGATGTTATTTATCTATCTACAATGCGGATGCCCATTTCAATTTCCGTTTTTATTCTCCAATAGAGGCTTCACAACTAGCGCGCTCAATTATTAACATTTCACTCATATTTTCACTGCTAGATTGTCGCCATCGTTGATCCTCGCCATGGCGGACTCAGATTTTCCATTCTATAGACCCGGAAGGTCCGAATATGACGATAATATGAGCAGAGCATCTACAGTGGTGAAACGGAGAAGAAAGGTCGACGAGGAGAAATTTGCTCTGGGTCGAAGGGGAATCCTAGTCTTCTTTACTTTATCTGTTCTCACCTTGATGGCCGCTTTGGATGGGACTTCGCTATCTGTTGCTTTACCTGTGAGTGCTCTAACAAAAGTATTTGAGGTCTAAAAACTTACCTAGTCCAGGAAATTGCAAAAGAACTCAATGGAACGGCTATCGAAGCATTCTGGAGTGGAACATCTTTCCTGCTATGCTCAACGGGTAAGTGGTATTATGTTTTACAACGATAAAGATCAATCCCATTTAACACTGGTATAGTATTCCAACCAAGCTTCGCCTCCTTCTCCAATATTTTTGGCCGTCGACCTATGATCATGATCTCGCTCATATTCTTCTGTGTCGGCGCTGTAATCGCAGCAATCGCCAATGATTTCACCTACATGTTGATCGGTCGATCAATCCAAGGTGTTGGTGGAGGTGGCATTATATCCCTAAGCGAGGTTATAATAACAGATCTTGTCCCTCTACGATGGCGTGGTCAGTACTTTGGTATCCTCAGTGCAATGTGGAGTGTTGGATCCGTGACGGGGCCTATTCTTGGTGGAGGATTCTCCGAAAATGTGTCTTGGGTAAGTTGGTCGATGGTGAACCCACAATTATCCATGCTAACTATGAAAAGAGATGGATCTTCTATATCAACTTCCCCTTTATCGGAGTTGGCGGAATTCTCGTGATCTTATTCTTGAACCTCAGGCTTGCCCCCAGTTCATTAGTCGAGAAGCTCCGTCGGATCGATTATTTCGGCACTGTCCTATTCGTTGGAAGCATGTCGTCCTTCTTGATTCCCCTCAGCTGGGGTGGTATTTCATACGACTGGAACTCGTGGCACACTCTTGTACCTCTTTGCGTAGGAGGAGTCGGGCTGATAATTTTTGGATTCTACGAGACTTACTTCGCCACCGATCCGATTGTTCCGCCAGTGATATTCCAGAACCGCACGGCAGTAGCTTCGTTCATTGGGAGTGTCTTGCAGGGGTTGATCCTGTGGTGTGCCCTCTATTACCTCCCTTTGTATTATGAGGCAGTGAAGGAGTATAGCCCTATTATCTCGGGCGTTGCTCTATTCCCCGAGACATTCACTGTGGCTCCGAGTGGAATAGTAGCTGGTGTCCTGATTACGGTAACTGGCAGTTATCGATGGGCCATCTGGCTTGGATGGGCCTTTTCAACTGTCGGACTGGGCTTGATGTGTCTGATCAAGGTGGATACCAGCATGGTTGGTTGGATCTTCCTCAACATTGTCCCCGGCCTTGGATTGGGTATCCTCTTCCCATCTCTTGGCTACGCAGTGCAGGCTTCGGCAGACCCTGAGAACCTCGCTATTGCAGTTGCCATGTTTAGTTTCTTCCGTGCTCTTGGTCAAGCAATCGGCGTTGCTGTCGGTGGCGTTGTTTTCCAGAACCGCATGTTCACCAATATCTCGCGGTATTCTGCTTTGGCTCCTATGGCTGAGGCGTACAGCAAGGATGCCGCGGGGTTGGTTCAAGTCATCAAGGCGATGGCGGATGGCGCTGACAAGGCAAACCTCAAGGAAGCTTATACGGACAGTTTACGCACAGTGTGGATAGTCTGCTGTGGAGTGTCTGCTGTGGCGATGGTGATCAGCCTCTTGACTGAACATTATGATCTTGATCGTGCACTGGAGACGAGCCAAGGTCTTTGTGATGATGATGAGTCTATTAACAGTTTGAAGGACTTGGAGATGCGAACAGACCGGAGGGTTGTCACGGAGCCTCGGCCTTGGGCCTGGTAGTGGATGTTCTTTCTCGACATGATTCATGGAGGAAGGTCTATAATGTACAAACTAATGACATTTACTGATGTTGATAATTGAAATCTCCATTTAGGTTCTCTTGATCACAGTCCAACTTCGATCAAATCTTGATCCCTTCGCCTCTCTCTGTAATCTCCAAGGGGTCGACAGCATCCTCAAAAGGCACGACAGGAGTGTAGGTGAGAGTGTAGCTATATGTAATTTAGGGTTTTATGAGAGTTTATGAAACCAACGATGAAATTGTGCACTGTTGTTTGGACGCTAGCCCAGGAACTCTTTTTAGGGATGATTATAGGTTTTACCACCCCGCACCATTGCAGCGGTTTTGTTGGGCCGTAGGGATGAATGGAACGTCAGAGGACTTTCGACCGACTGACAGTGAAGGAGCAGTACAATACGCATGATGCCGAGTATAGGAAGGGGGTTTAAGCGTACGGGCTAGCAAGGTCGAGGGTCACCACATAGGGTAGTGATACAAGAGAGTGCATGGCATGTACATTGCTGCAAGTAGCCGAAAGAAACAAAAAGGGTGTGGAGCAAATAGTATTGACAACTTGCGATGTTGGCTTGAAACATTCGTGATCTCGTATCACGACAATAAACATAAAGTATAACACCAGAAACAAAAACAAAAGGTCGTTAGGTCGTAAAGTGGACATGATAAATAGTAGAAGGAGAAAAGGTAGATTCAATCAACGACCAAGTGCGCGTAGCCGGTCTTTGAGTAGATCCATATCTTTGTCATATTCCATCCCAGCTGGAACGTGCTTTGGCTCCCGGTCAGTATCTTTGAGCATCATAGACCGATAGTGACCATCGCCATCCGGTGCTCCGACAGTCACCCAGACAAACTTCGTTCCGGCGCTAGTGGGCTGCGAGCGCTCCTGCGTTCCTTGCCAGAACGCTTCGTCGGGCAGGGATTCATCAGCAGAAGCAGAGTCGACCGGCGGTGGACGACCTCCAAGTCGCCCGAACTTAATCCAAACTCTGAGGGTATCTTTTATGAAGGCAATTTTCTGGATGAAGGAGTTCGCATCGAGGATATCCCGGATACGGTCTTCGGTCGAATTGATGGAATCTCCGTTCGCGATGCTGAGGAACGTGGCAGCCTCGTCGGAGGCCACGGCGCGAGTGTCAAATCCTGCTGGGTGCATCTTGCCTTTTGCGGCAAAGAATCGAGCGGCGGAGGACGAGAGATGGTAGAAGTCAATCCAGGGGGATGAGCTACGGGTGCGACCGGGCGAGATCACTAGCTTTGTGTGGTCGGGGAAGTTGAATTGGAAGGCTCCGTCTCCGAAACCCCAGATGCCAACATTACCCAAACGCTGGTAGAACTTGACAAACTGGGCACTGTTGTGTTCAGGCAGGTCTTCGTCCATGATGCCTTCGTCACCATGTCGGCCAAGCGCTCCGATCATGTATTTACCGAACTGATCCACGAGTTTCATGCGCTTGATTTTCTCTGCATCGGCCCGTTCAACCTCGTTTCCTGTGTTGGAGCGAAGTCTCATTGCCTTGGAGGTTTTAACATCGAAGAGTGAGGGCGGGATTAATGCTCGTCGGATGCCGCGGCATCCTAGCAACTCATCGTCACGGTTCTCATAAAACTCAACCAAGTTTCCAGTCCGAGGAACTAATTGATCAGCCTCGGAGTAGTAAATCGGTTGTTGTTTGCCATCCGCGACGCTACGCGCTTTTCTGCGGATGTGTCTCTCGCCATCTCGGACCACGACACTCGTCGCCGGTTGCCCATTTTCTCCCTTGAAAACACATCCGACACTGCCATCATCCAGAACATACCCAATACCATAACGGTTGGTGTAATCGACCCATTTGATGACGTAGGCATGAGGCTGTTTTCGTGCTCCCCCTCTGCGCCTACTTGGTGCATGATTGACCAGGTTAGTCAGCATAAGACGCAAGTCAGTGTTAACTTCAGTCAACGAAGTTCTGGGTAGAAGCTTGGAGGCATCCTCTGCGTGAAACAGAGGGCTGAGCCCCAAGCTAGAGCGTGCTCTGCTACCAGCGGTCTTGCTGTTAGAGCGAGCGATACCATTGGAGTCTGACCGACCAAGTCCATTAGATTCAGCGGAAGACTTCGACTGTGCCAGTGAAGATCGAGCGGGCTCTTCGATGGGGCTATCTCTCCGTCTTTCACCTCGTCCGACACTAGCGTTAAGGTCTGCTCTGGAGGTAGACCGTAGGGATGTCTGACGGGTGCTCACGTTTCGCTCCTCCGGCCTGGCGGATGGTTGCCGTTCTCTGGTTGAGAGGGAAGGCTGCATCAACTCCTGGTCAGCGGCTGCCAATCTGCGAGACTGAGAGCGTGTTTTGCCTACAGTCAAGCCTGATGGCATGCTTGTGGATTTGGCTAATTGTGGGGCAATATCCTTGTCCTTGCTACGCAGTGTCGTTGCTTGGGATGCAGATACCATCCTTCGTGTCCTGATAGGACGCTCTGCCAGGCCTCCACTTGGTACTTCCGCAGCGAAAGAAGGTTTTGGGTCTGCTTGGGGGACATCTCGATATGGCCTAGACGACAGAACGGCGGGATCGCTGATTCCAGGTGCCCTGCGGGGGAGATGGGGGGTACTCGGGCTTGCTGGCGTAGCGTTGCGGCATGGCTCTGTCCTTCCATTCGGCGCTGTTGAGCAGCGGCAAGGGCGGCATTGGTACGTGATGCTGCCATAGGGTTGGGACGGATGGAAACACTCCGCTGGGACATGGTGCTGCTGTTAAGCATTGACTCCTCGCTGCGGATTACCTTTCGGGAACTCTCCAGAAGACACCAGTCTCCTTCAAGGTCATGGGGCCATCGGTAAACATAATCCGGCGACAAGGGTATTATGGGTCGTAGACCTCTAGAATCCTCTACATCGCACTCAGAGAAGGCCGATTTCGAGCAGTTTCTCCCAACAGATTTCCGAGCCGTCCCGTCAGGCTTGCGTCCCACCCCGCAGAGCGAGTAGAAGGCGGCTTTGCAGGAATGATACCGCTGGGCGGGGTCATCCACCTGGTACACATAGGCGCGGAGCTTCTCATCCGAGTCTAAGCCGTATCCACTTACCACAGAATCACCTTGAGGTGAGGCGTCCTTGAGCCATAGTGGCTTGTTGAATCGGCATGAGGGGTCCAGTTGACGAGGGATGCAGCCATCGTACATGTTGAAGAATGGGTGCTCAACAATGTCGTCTGGATCTGGTCGCTCCTCATCCACTAGGTTCAGACAACGACTGACTAGATCCTTTGCTTCCTCGGGGATGTAATTGCCAGACTCTGATTCTTTAGGCCAGACATAATTCAAATTCTGGACTTTCCTGTAAACTTCATCTTGCGTTTTTGATTGAAATGGTAAGTGTCCAGCGAGCATGGCGAAGCTAAAGGGACGAAATTAGTTCAACGACCTCACAGCAATATCGCGGCGCTCTTACCATATTACACCCACGGACCAAATGTCAACCTTCTGTGTATGGCCGCCTTTGCTCTTGTCCAAAACTTCGGGGGCGATATAGTTGGGTGTACCGCATAGCGTATTCCGTCGCTTGGCATCTTTGTCGGACAGAATCATAGCCGCCAGACCAAAATCTCCAACCTTGATGTTCATGTTGTGATCGAGGAACAGGTTTCCCATCTTCAGGTCGCGATGAGCGACAAAACGTTTGTGTAGATATTTCACCGCTGCGCAAAGCTGAATCATATATCTTCGCACTTCTGGCAAGCTGAAACAGCGTCGTTTCCGAAACATATCCATCACAGACCCATTTGGACATAACTCCAGGACCACGTAGGTGCTCGATTCGAACGCGAATGCGCGGTAGAACTGGACGATAAAAGGATGGCGCATTTTAGAGTGGATCTGAAGTTCGGTTCGAAACTGCGACAAAAATTTAGGTACTGTCAAATGGTCGGTCTGTATCCAGAGGCTCAGCATACCTTCTCCTCCATCTTTTCTGAGGCATCGCGGACTTGACGACCTTCATGGCGTACACACGGCCATTGCGAGCCAATGAACCCTCATAACAAACAGCAAACCCGCCTTTCCCCAAGAATGCGCCGATTGAGTATCGCTCCCCGCCATCTTCCGGCTCTGAGACTATTGACGGTGGAGGATCGGCGTAGCTTTTGGACGTTGCAGGCTTTTGCTTGTTATTTGGAAGCACGGCATTTTTCTCGAACGCTTTACGATCCATGGCCAGCTTCGGTTTGATCATCTGGTTCGTTGTGCGCGGGGAGAGGGCCTCCATTATTGGCGGGTCGTCTTTTTATGGCAGGCGAATTAGGATAATATCTGTAGTTGAGGCGTGCAGCGCAGGGGGGTATCGAGCGTGGAGATCATTAAACACATGGACCATGTGAGGGTTTGAAGGGTATCAAGTTCCGGCAATGTTTGTATCCCTGTAACAATCAAGTCAGAATTCGCTCCACTGTCGGGAAGCCGAAGCGCCTCTCAGTTGAGAACGGAACATAGGAAATAAGAGATTGAACTCACGAAAATGCAAAGCGCTAATGAAGCAAGAATGTACAAAGCTCAGAAAGCAAATAACGGCGCCTCAATCGAGGATTGGGGGAGGATGAAGAGTAGAAAGAGTCGGACCATAACAGTTTGCTCAAAGCGGTAATCGATAAACACCGTTGGCCCGCGGGTCACGTGAGGGCACTCGGCCATCCCTGTAAATCCATCTTCTACCAACTTAGGTCACAACCTTCTCCTAACTAAGTGATTACATAATATTTACACTCGGCCAAAAGATCATAGCAACAATCAGAACATCTGCTTGTAGCTGCAGTGGTATAACCGTGCCAAACGCACCAACACACCTACCGCTTGTTGGTGCGCCCCAGTAGATAGCCATTTTTCACCAGATAACCAATCTACAATTTACGTATCTCTTGTATGACTTTCCCATACAAAAGATACTTAAGCACGTCGTAAACACCATGCAAGATTTCTCACCCTTCGAACTAGTTAGGGAAGATATAAGAAGAGATATATAACTAGTAGTATAACAGAAGTCTATTTTATTTAATAATACGTTAGTAAGGAATATCATATATATATTAGTATATATAACTTCAGTTTTAGCGTCTTTTTTAAAAACTTTGTCCTTTATCCACGTTAGATATCAGGAATATTGCCGGATTGGCTACCTGGGGTCATCCAACAGTTGAGCAGCTCTTATAAGTCTCCCTTTGACTTCAGTTTCACTGAAGATGAAGGAAGATATGGTGGTTGGGGGCCCTGACATCTGAAGGAATCTTGAATGACTTCCCAAAACCATTGATAGAAAATCCGGGGATGTGACTGAGGTAGGCTCTTATGAATCCATGATGAAGGTAGAAAAAACGATCTGAGAAATTCAGTTCCAGGGTGTAAAATTTGAATTTTTATAAATAATAAAATGAGAGCTGTGGGCTGTGATTGGGTAAAAGAGTGAAGAGTGAAGCGAAGGAAAGTGAAAGAGAGAATTGGAAGAGGATAAAGGAAGGTGAGTCTCTTATGTGGTTTCTAGACTTAGAAATAAAATGAGTGCTAATGTACCTCATATTGTATACATCCATGGATGTTGGTGTGTCTCTTGTTTCTAACATCTATCGCTGTCGGCCCGAACCCGAAGACAGTCGGAACTTTGCCGAAACTCCGAAACCAAGGGAATATGCCACTTTTCTCTTCATATCCTTTCGAAGAGGCTGCGATTCAATCCGTTGCATATACTTTTTCAAATATATGTGCTATGTACAGATCCACACGCCCTTTCGGCCCCAGCTTAGCTAGACAAGCTCGCAGCCTGAGTACCAAACCCGGTCGCGATCCAGTGGTGGCAGTCCTATTCCAGGACATTGATTCTCCAGTTATTGGTGGTGTTCAAAAGCCTCGCAAACCTGGTGGTGGGTGAACCCATACCCCTAAACCAATCTGCAGATGGTGATCTTGTCACAGGCCGCTGATGCTAGCGAGATGTAGGTTACCAGGACTCCGGCGCGGATATTGCTTATGCGCTTCGGTCGAAGGGGATTCATGTCATTACGCCAGAGGCTTCTCCACAGGTCTCTAGCTATCAAGGATGGTGCTTTCCAGATAGCGAGGAAGGCATCTGTTCCGCTGTGGAAAGCGGCGCGACCCACCTCTGGGCCAACACCATTCTCTTCGACTCACACCCTCTCCAGCAATCCAAGAAGCTAGATTCATATGCTTCTGAGCTCTTTGTGGTAGGCCAGCCACCTCGCTTGGTCGAGCAGTATGATGACAAGGCATTCCTCAACGGAAAACTTCATGAATTAGGTGGCTACACAATGCCTCGCATGTGGCTTATATCGAAGCAGCAAAGCATCGACTTTGTCATTGAATCTATTGACAGATTCCCCGTCGTTGGAAAGCCCGTTCGGGGACGTGGAAGCCATGGCGTTAAAGTCTGCCACAGCAGAGAGGAGCTGAAGATGCACGTGGCGGCGTTGATTGAAGAGTCGCCCTTAGTTATGGTGGAGGAATTCCTGGCGGGTGAAGAGGCAACTCTCACTATCATGCCTCCATCCCTTGAGCGACCTGGACACTGGAGTATGCTGCCAGTTACAAGATTCAACCATGCTAGCGGGATCGCTCCCTACAATGGCACTGTGGCTGTGACGGCGAACTCTCGAGTGGTCAGCATAGACGAAATGAAGGACCCTGCTTATCAAAAGATTATGGGTGACTGTGTCAAGGTTGCCCAACTGATTGGAGCTACTGCACCTATCCGTGTTGATGTGCGCAGGTTTAAGGAAGGTTCAGAATTTGCTCTTTTCGATATTAATATGAAACCAGTGGGTGACCCTGGAGAGTCAAGAACGTTGAAATTGCTACTGACAAACATCTATCCAGAACATGACTGGTCCTGGCCGCCCGGGACGCGAAGACCAAGCTAGTCTTACGGCCATGGCTGCCACGGCCATGGGATGGGACTACGGAACTTTGCTCCAAGAAATGATCTCGACAGCTCAAAGCCTCAGCTCTCTCCGTTCTTACCGCAATGCACTTTAGGTCCATTCTGAAGCCGAAGAGAACTGGTTCCGGATGTGATGAGCGTACTATTGCTGGAAAGCTCTACAGAAGAAAAACCACAAGATACCGCCAAATTGAATAAGGTACAGGTTATTTTGTAGAAGGTCACTTGCGATTCATCGTCTCTTTGACACTGTCGCCGAACCCCACCATACAGATTGTAGCCCATGACGCAACGCCAATGCGAGGAATCACACCGCGGAACAAACTCTTGACACCAGAAGTCATAACAATGTGTTTGAATGTGGACACTATAGTCGGGGATGCCGGGCGTGTGGGGTCATTTTTCACAGATTGCATTTCAACTCGGAGGACCTAAGCAATTAGTTATCGATCTCAATTTCACCAGAGATGAAAACTCACTTCCAATGGCTGGTTCCAGCAACTCAGCGTACCACCAATGGTGGACGCCAATATTTTCTCCCCAAATCTGAGCTTTTCATTTTTGCTCTTTCCACTCATAGATCGGATACTTTCTTCGGCAAAGCGGGAGATACCAATTCTAGACGACCAACCAGTCACTTGTCGCAACGCAACAGCATTCACACCCTTGTTCACACCCCGGATACCCTTCTCACGGAGAATCTGCAGAAACGTTTCTAGTGTCCCTGGAACTTTGGCACCCCCAGAAGCAATTTTGTTGCGAGTCACTTCAACCGTTTTCATGCACGTTGTCATTCCCATCGTAAGATAGGACTGGGCAACACCACCGGCAATACCACCCAAGGCTCCACATAATGTAGGCGAAGCATTGAACTTTGTTCTAGCGTGATACTCAATCTCAGTTGATACTAATACCAGAATAGCACCCTTGGTCGATGCTTCCAGCCACGCCTGCGGTGAGTGTTAGCGTTTCTCCAGTTGTCGTTCGAGGAGCATATTCTATACCCATGGAATAAGCCCTTGGTAGAAGGCTCCAATACGCCCGCGGGACCAAGTCTTTTGAACCGCCTCTCGCAAAGTGTCTTTCCTGTTTGCAGCCAGCTAGAACGTTTGAACATGTAAGGCAATTTCCAGAACTAACTAAACTTGGAGCAACATACATGGGTTTTGAGTACTTCCATTGGTTGACCGAGAGAAGAGACTGATCCGGTTAGAATATATATATTCGCAATAAGGATAATCAACGCGTACCTTGGAATATGTTCATGGCCGCCCCAATAGCGAGATTCCTGGATGGAATAGGCCGTTTTTCGGCATTTGGCAGGACTGGCGCGCTTCTGACTGCTAATTGTGACATTTTTGCAGAGTTGATATAGTGATTCACGACGATATGCTAAAATATAAATTATCGACAATCATCTAAAAACCTCCATGAGAATGGATGCTGATTGGGCATCGGATGTATCCGTTCTGCGAGCTATGGTGATTGCTTGGCATCGTCGGCTTTGCCGGTGGGATGGAACGGGACGAGGGACACGAAGCCTCAGGGATCAAATGATCCGTCAGAAACGTCCTGTAAAGAGACCATCAAGTCTAGCTTGGCTGCTTAGTTTCCCCTCGAGATTGAGAACTTCCCATCTGGATTCTACCTGCAGCATGTCGCCGCAAGCTATAATTAGCCCGAGGAACAATTTGGACACACAGTAAGTGTGTTATCCAACCCCAATTGCTAGCTCTAATATTGTTAGACCATTACTTCCCAAAAATGCGTTTGATACACACACACATATCTTTGATCCAGACTTGGCGCCATATGCCGCCGGGCGAGCCTATACCCCTGAGGATGCGCCACTGAAAAAGTTGATCGCGTTCAATCAAAGCCTATCGACGGACCCTCCATATAACACTTTGGTGCTGGTTCAGCCGTCTCCGTACGAAAATGACTGTTCTGTAATAATACAAGGTCTGCAGAAACTAAAAGATCAGAACATCAATGCATTTGGCATTGCAGTATTGGATCTCGACAATACCACCGACGCCCAGCTGAAAGAGATGCACGCCCTCGGCGTACGTGGCATCCGGCTCAACTTTCAGGCAGACGGGAAAGAATTGAGCACCGACAAATTGGTGGCTGCGTTACTTCGGACTGCGGATCGCATTCGCTACCTCCCTGGCTGGATGATCCAGCTGTTCGTTCCTGGGTGGTCATGGGACAGTGAGCTTATCAGAAATTGAATTAATATTGACAGGTTATCGCTAACATAGAATAGACCTACACGATACTATTCTTGAGCTTCCAGTTACGATTATTGCAGATCACCTTGGTGGTATGCGCGGCGCAAGCAAGCTACCTTCGGATTTACAGTCCACACCGACATCGCAACCTGGCTTCAAATCGCTCCTGTCGCTAGCGAAGCATTCCCGCGTTGTTGTCAAAATATCGGGCTTGTATCGCATGTCCAGTCATGTCGCAGCGACTTACAGCGACCTGCAGCCCATTCTCGAGACATTTGCACGAGAGATCCCGGAGCAGCTTATCTGGGGAAGTGATTGGCCGCATACTGGGGAAGGAAGCAACCGAATGGAAAGGAAATTGGAAGTGAAGGAGACATTTAGGATCGTTGATAACCCTGCGATTCTTGCTAAGTTGCATAATTGGATGGGCAGTGATGTTTATAAGAAAATGCTGGTGGACAATCCGAGGCGATTATATCAGAACTGAGGAGGTTCTTGGATTGCATAGCAGATAAATGAAAGCGAATGATGGAGGCAAGAAAGCTCTTTCACAGGGTTCGGCCCTCCATTGTGGATTACGATCAGGCTTCATGATCTGTCTCTGAATCCACTCCACCTCAGTAGCTGAGTTCCGTGCCAATAGGTTGCCACAGGAGCCAGACGCCAGATCTCTTTCGAGAAGTTTCGGTTTCTGAGTCTTGGGTTCTGTTCTCGTCTGTCACCAAGAAAATGACATTCTCCCGTATCCGAGACAGGCTAATGCTTCGGCAAGAGCGGGGAAACCGACCGCCGGCGACCGGAGTCCGGCTTCGTTTTTATACGGACTTATCTTCTGTCCGATGGCCCCTATTCTCTCGACTTCCAAAAGTTCCCAGAAAGAGTCAACATGGTTTCTCAAGCTCTACAAAGTTTGAAGCGATTCACCACATGTGATGTACGTTCCCAACATCTTCCTACCGACCTAGTATTACGCTAGCTAATGAATCAGATTGGTGATGCACTGGTCAAGCTCAAACATCCCTACGGCGGATTTCTGGATGGCCTGAAGATGTTCTCTCCTAACCCAGGAACCAGTATCTATGGCCCTGCCGTCACTGTGAAAATGGTCGAGACCAACAGCCCATGTCCATCTCCACCAGTGCACTTCGCAGACGCCAACAAAGAAGGCCACATCATGTACATTCAACAGCCCAAAGGACTTCCTTCGGCTTGTTGGGGGGGGACTCATGTCGACGCGAGCTCAGAAGTTGGGTGCTCTGGGTGTGATCATTGACGGCCGCATGAGGGACACGCAGGAGCACCGAGATATCCAGTTCCCAGTACGTTGATACTGTCCTCTTCATTTATTTTTGTTGAAAGAGGCAAAAGCTCACGGACAGGTCTTTGCGCGCGGCACCTCCGTCCTCGGTTCAAACACGTTCACGCGGGCATCCGAAATCAATGTTCCTTTGCAGTTCTGTGGTGACTTGTGGATCCATCCGAACGATATTATGGTTGGAGATGAGAACGGGGTAGTCGTAGTGCCCCCATCATTGGTGGAGCAAGTTGTGGAGCTTTGCCAGGACCGGTTTGAGATTGACGAGAAGACATTTGCGGCCTTGCGAGCGGGTGAGCCGATGGGGCCCACGATCAAGAAATTCCGTAAATAAGTTCGACCGGATGGATCCGATGAAGCGACCTGGGTACTTCGTAGATTTGTTATGTGATATTATTTAAGTTCATTGTGAATTCTTGTGGCCTTAAAGCCAGAAATGCAAAGGGTCTCCGATATGTTCAAAATTACCTTCCAGAGACGTGCCGTATTCAAAGACACTGTGCGTTTTTTGTCGAAACAACACTCGCTCCCGGCCGCCTACTACCGCGGGGGTACTTCTCGCGCGGTTATCTTCAACCAAGCACATCTCCCCCTCGTTCAGAATGGGATGCTATCTTCCGGGGTGTCATTGGGAGCCCTGATCCGTATGGTCGACAGCTCGATGGCCTTGGAGGCGGTATCTCTAGCCTGTCCAAGGTGTGCGTTGTAGGGGAATCCACACACCCCGATGCCGACGTGGACTACACATTCGCGTCCCTGGGTATCAAAAACACCGATGTCGACTACTCCAGCAACTGTGGCAACATGATCAGCGCGATTGGCCCATTTGCTCTTGACCAAAACCTTGTCTCGGCTCAAACGCCAGATTCAGCTACTGTCCGCATCCATAATACGAACACCGGCAAGATCATTACTGCCACCTTCCCAGTGGTGGATGGTGAAGCTGCATCAAGCGGCAACTTTGCGATTGATGGCGTTGCAGGCACAGGTGCTCGCATCCAACTGGACTTTGTCAACCCCTCTGGGTCGGTCACCGGGAAGATGCTGCCTACTGGCAACATCAAGGACGAGTTCGATGGGGTCCAAGTCACCTGTATTGACGTAGCAAATCCTTGCGTCTTTGTCCAGTCAACAAGCTTGGGTGTTCGCGGAGATCTGACGCCAGAAGAGATAACCGCTCATCCGGATCTTCTCCAACGTCTTGATTCCATCCGACGTCAGGCGGGAGTCAAGATGGGGATCGCCAAAACCACCGATGCAGTCCCTGGAAGTATTCCTAAGATCTGTATTGTATCATCCCCCGAGTCCTCTGGTGGGAACGCGTCAGTGGACCTACTTGTGCGAGCTATCTCTGTCGGACAGCCGCACAAGGCAGTGCCCATCACGGTTGCGCTTGCCGTTTCTTCAGCTGCTCGTGTACGTGGCAGCATTGTTCAGGATATAGTTAATGAGGATAAGGTTGATTATGCTGGTCTCACGATTGGTCATGCGAGTGGAAGTTTGCTTGTTGGGGCACAATTCGACAAGGATAAGTTGATGGCAGCAACTGTGTTCCGCACTGCGCGTCGATTGTTTGATGGAAGGATTTATTGGAAGTGTTAACTTTTCTATCGAACTGGATTTGTAATTTTATTGCCTTAACCACTCACCCTCTTACTCCTTTCTTAGAAATTTTCCGCAAATCCCAAGGCCCAAGGCTACTTAGCGATGAAAACTCCGGAATTCTCGTCTCCAACTCGACCCAGTAAGCTGCCTTGAAATAAGCGCATGCACAGACGAAACTCGCATGACGTTGCATGTTAGCTTATTCCGTTCTGCTTATTGCGAATTTCTAAGACTCTATTTCTTATTGGGAGCTCGCCACTGACTGGAAAGTATGCGGCACCCAGGGACGGGCTGTTCGGGTTAGCCGACGGAAGTATCCGAAGGAACCAGGGTGGCACAAATGGGAGTGAAGAGATTACAGAAATACTAAAAAAACTAAAAACTCCATGGGACTGGTTGGTTTGCTCCATGAAATCACATCGAAATGCTGAGAACGCGTCAAGGAGTGCCCAAGCTGGCGAGAGGCTTCGCTTCTCAAACCCAAGTCCCATTGAGTCGACTTGAGTCACAAACAATCAATTTGAGCAGGTTCCCTTCTAGTGTTAAGTCACTTAGAGATAGGTAGGAGAGCGATCGTCACTTTACATTCCGTGCTTCTAACCTTGCTCGATATAGACTCAAACGCCCTTTGACGTACTCGGAGAAAGTGTTGTACAGCCATCTCGATGAAACCTTCGAGGACCGAGTTGAACGCGGAACATCACAACTCAAACTGCGCCCTTTGCGCATTGCCTGTCAAGATGCGACTGCCCAAATGGCTCTGATCCAGTTCATGTCCGCTGGCATGGAATCAACTGCGGTGCCAACGACAGTCCACTGCGACCATTTAATCGTTAGCCGAGATGGGGAAGCTGAGGATATGGCAAGAGCACTAGAAGCTCATCGGGAAGTCTACGAATTCATGGAAAGTGCCTGTCAAAGATATAACATGGGCTTTTGGCAGCCTGGAGCGGGAATTATCCACCAAATTGTGCTTGAGAACTACGCGTTCCCTAGTGGAATGATGATCGGAACGGACTCCCACACCCCGAACGCTGGTGGCTTGGGAATGATAGCTATTGGTGTTGGCGGCGCTGATGCTGTTGATGTTATGGCGGGTCTACCTCTGGAACTTAAAGCACCAAAGGTGCTAGGTGTTCGTCTGACAGGAGAGCTTTCTCGATGGGCTTCGCCGAAGGATATCATCAATGCACTTGCTGGGAGTATTTCGGTCAAGGGGGGCACGGGTTCTATTATTGAATACTTTGGCCCTGGCGCAAGGACCCTTTCGGCGACTGGAATGGCCACTGTCTGCAACATGGGCGCGGAAACGGGAGCCACAACGTCAATCTTTCCATACGCACCTCAGATGGCTGAGTATCTCCGTTCGAATCACCGCCACGATATGGCTGTAGCCATCGAAAACATTTCACCAGAGTTGCAGGCCGATGTGGGTGCGGAGTATGATCGTGTGATCGAAATTGATTTGTCGACCCTGGAGCCCCGTATCAACGGGCCTTTTACTCCTGATCTTTCCACGCCATTGTCGCAATTTGGCGATGCTACTAAGGAGAACAAGTGGCCTGAAACGTTGAAAGCTGGCTTGATCGGTTCATGCACGAACTCTTCATTTGAAGATATGGGCCGTGCTGCTAGTCTCGCTCAACAAGCGTTAGATGCAGGACTAAAGCCGAAGATGCCGCTTTTGGTGTCGCCAGGCAGTCTCCAAACCCGGAAGACCTTGGAAGAAGCTAGCATTTTATCAGTATTTGAGAAACTTGGAGCCACTATGCTTCCAAATGCCTGCGGTCCATGCTGTGGATCTTGGGACCGAGTCGACATGCCAAAGGTATGGTGCAAATGATCCATTCTCGTTGGTCTTGCATATCACTAATTTCGAGCAGGGCACACCTAACTCCATCATCACTTCATACAACCGTAACTTCTCCGGTCGCCTGGACTCAAACCCGGCTACCAATGTATTCTTGGCTTCGCCTGAAGTTGTCATGGCGAAGGTCTTCTCTGAAGACCTAGCCTTCAATCCCACCGTTGACTCATTACCCACCCCTTCAGGTGGAGAATTCCGATTCCAACCACCAACTGGAGATCCGCTGCCCAGGAACGGCTACTTGGACTCTGATATTGCGTATAAAGCACCTCCGGCCAACCGAAGCAACCTCGAGGTCAAGATCAACCCTTCATCAGAGCGATTGCAGAGATTAGCGCCATTTGAGCCCTGGTCAGGAGAGGACTTCAAGGACTGCATTATCTTGATCAAGACCAAAGGGAAATGTACAACTGACCACATTACTCCTGCGGGACCATGGTTCCGATACCGCGGACATCTCGAGAATATCTCTAACAACACATTGATTGGAGCTGTGAATGCCGAGACCGACAAGGTCAACACCGTGCGCAATCAGCTCACACAAGCAGACGGCGATGTTCCTGGCACTGCACGCGACTATAAGGCGCATGGTCAACCCTGGGTTGTGATTGCTGACCACAACTACGGCGAGGGCTCATCGCGAGAACATGCGGCTTTACAACCTCGATACCTGGGTGGCAAGGCAATTATTGCGAAATCGTTTGCTCGAATCCACGAGTCCAACCTGAAAAAGCAGGGAATGCTCGCGCTGATCTTTGCCAATGAGGCAGACTACGATCGAATCCGTTCCTCGGATCGGGTGAGTATCCTGGGACTTGCTGGCCTGGCGCCAGGAAAGTCATTGAAGCTGTCAGTAAATGGAGAGTGGGAAGCTGAGCTCAATCACACCTTCACGCCGGAGCAGATTGGATACTTCAAAGCAGGAAGTGCATTGAATATGATGGCGAAGCAGTAAATAGATTGCATTGTACTATTTTCAATTTGACTGGCATGCTGCGAAATGGTTGTATTACACATTAGCTACTGGTACTTATGATTGGATCTTCAAGTCTTACAGTAGATAGGATTTATCACCGTTACGTCCTGTAGTGCAAGGTGAAAGCCATACCAGGCTAAGATACAGATCAGTAAGTCCGGTCAAATTACTGGCCCCTCATCGACCTAACTAGACTATACTCTCGGTTAATCATATAGCGTTAGCTTCATTAGATAATGAGGGGGAAAAGTAGTAGCAGCATGGGACTGACCGGCTCATCCGATGCTTTTCTGGTAAGCTTTTCCCTTGTTCCAGATATCTGAAATCCCAAGTCTCCACTAAATCTGTCCTGCTCGGCAAAATTCCCATGGGAATCGGATGTGTATCCGATAAGAACACAAGCATGGTTCTGACCCCACACCGGCATTTGGGAAATCTGGGGTGTGGGGTCTGGGGTTAGCCATATTTCCAGTGACAGGACATAAAAGCACGTAAGTCAGCCCTTTCACCTGGGCAATGGTATCAACTCAACTTCTGGATATACCACAAGCACCACCACTAAGTCCACTATATTCTGGCCATGCAAAAGCAAAGGTCGTCATTGGCAAAATATGTCCATGCAATCAAAGATTCTCCGCGGGAAATATTCAATCGGCGGCTCTTGCTGACAGCCTTTGCTTTTGCCCTTGGAGGATGCGCCAAAGGTAAGGTTCCCTTTCTCACTGATCGGACTTAGCTAATATCTCTTCAAGGATGGGATGAAGGATCCGCTGCTGCTATCACACAGCTTCCGTCTTTTCAAAACACCTACAGTCTCGACCAGAATTCCATATCAAATATCGTGTCGCTCGTCAACCTAGGTGCCGGAATTGGTGCACTTCTTTCGTTCTTGCTGAATGACCGGATCGGCCGAAAGAATTCCCTACGCGTCTACCAGCTCACCTATATCATCGGCTCTCTTATATCTTGCTTCTCGTCAGGTAATGCAGGGGCGCTATACGTTGGTCGGATCGTCGCTGGCCTGGGGATTGGGGCTTTATCAGTTGTCTGCCCAATGGCAATCTCTGAAATTGCCCCCAAAGCTGTCAGGGGCCTAATGACGTTGTGGTTCAATATATGCATGCTATCTGGCCAAGCACTGGGCGTGTTCATCGTCTACGGTTGCTCCATCCACATTGCACCTGCGAAGGACCTGCAGTATCAAACTCCTTGGTTCGCCCAAACTTTTGCTCCTGCCATCAGCATTGTTCTTTCTTTCTTCGTTGTCGAGTCTCCTCGGTGGCTTCTAATCAATGAGGAATATGACAAGTCTCTTGCAGCATTGGTCAATCTTCGTGGATTGCCAGCCGATGCAGAATTCGTAGCCACCGAATTCCATAGCATGGCATCCCAATTTGAGAACCGAGAGGCGGGACTTGGAAATAACAGCTCCATGCAAATCGTCCGGGACACCTTCATGGTTAAATCCAACTTACGCCGGGTGCAGTTAACCATCATTGTTTACATTCTGGCGCAAATGTCCGGGGCCAACGCAATCACCAATTATCTACCGACAATTTTTGGATTGATTGGAGTAACCGACTCCGATGTCAAGGTCTACTCGACTGGGTTGTATACTATTGCAAAACTGTTTTGCTGTGTGGCCGCATCGCTGTTTTTCATCGACCTTGTCGGACGCCGAAAATCCCTCATGATAGGTATTTCTGTTCAGATTATCTCTCATTCCTACCTGGCCGGCTACCTCAATATTTATCAAACCCAGAAGGATAGTATGAGCAAAGGCTCGGCAGATGCAGCATTGGCGTTCATTTACATCCATGCATTTGGGTGGGCTATCGGCCTGTATAGCTTGCCATATCTCTTTGGCGCAGAGCTCTGGCCTAACAAGATTCGTTCCTTTGGTGGGGCACTATCACAATGCTTTCACTGGCTGTTTTACTTCGCTATTACCAAAGCCACACCCTCCATGCTCACTGGTCTTCACCAGTGGGGAGCCTTTGTTCTATTTACTGGCTTCTGCGTGGTAGCTCTCCTCTATACCTATTTCATGATCCCTGAGACTGCTGGGATGAGCCTTGAAGAGATAGACCGGATATTCAAGCGGCCATTATTATTACTAGCTCGACCACTCGAGCCATCCGAGAACTTTGCACAAGACCAGTAAGCTCAGCCCTGCCTTTCGCTTTCCTCGTTGGTTTCTAACTCCCGAATCCAGAGCCGCTGATGTTGATATGAGTGACCCAAAGAAAAATGAGAACTGGTGCGAGAAAGTCTGAGAAAGGGTTGTCTCCTGAGTATCGTCATCAACAAGATTGACGATTTAATATCTTTTAGTCTAACTATCATAGTATAACCTTCTCTTTTCTGCTACTTAGCCCATCGTTATTTTAACTGCTTTGGTCTTATTAAACCCCTTTCTTTCATATTATATATATCAGATGGAAGTTATCCATAATTTTCCTCCATACGCGCCAAGCCAAGCACCGTATACTGTTAGAGTGCATCCCATAGTTATATGCACTGCATGTTTGACAAATGCATGTTTGACAGAATGATTCTTTCTTTGGCTGGTTTTTACGGGGTATATAAACCCTGGATTTCTAGCTCTAATAGATCATGATTCTGCTTCTGCTTTCTCTCCCCTTGGTAGTAGTCCTCCAACATATAAGTAGTCCTCTAACATATGCCTTGTCTACTTCAGGGCTGCCAGGCCCCGGTGTCTACGTAGGCAGGTGGCGAGTAGGTGCTTAGTCAGCAATCGCTAACGCCCGGGCGCCTCCAGCCCTGGAGGTGCTCGGCTCCAGAGCAGCTCGTTGGGACATTCGTATGACATTGCTTGCAGCTCAGTGCCTGTTGGCTTGCCAATTACTCCCGAACAATATTGATGTAGCGTGGACTCATACCTGTTGTTGAAATGTATGAGGAATCTTTAAGTCCAACACCCCGTCGACATCGTCGGGGCCTCACACGCAGCGCCGCCGCCTGCCAGCGATGCAGGCGTCGCAAACAAAAGGTATTCACTTTTCTGGAACTTTAGGGAAAAAGATCTCTGCAGCTAATCCAAGTTTAAGTGCGATGGTCGAACTCCATGCGGGGCTTGTGATGCTGTGGGGACCAATTGTGTCCCTTCTGAAAGGCTGACGGCGCAGCCCAGCTGTGAATGTGACTCGCTGCGTTCGCGACTGGAGGCCGCACAGCAACAATACAGTGACCTGGTCCAGGAGCATAATCAATTGAAAACACAATATTTTGAGACTCTCCAACATAGAGAGCTGCAAATTTCGGAGTCTTCGTCCATCTCTAAGAACCAGACTGTTCTGGACACGACACCTCACCCAAATGTTCTAGATATCAGCCCCGATCATCGATTTTCTGATCGCATTCTTTGCCCCACTTTCTCGCATCGTCCCAATATCAATAATATGAACTGGAGTACTTTGAGCAGTGCCTGGGAACTGTGGGGAGACGAGACCGGAGCGCATTCCACCTCCGAGTCCCAGGTGGACAGCCTCGCTGAAGTTGACCAAAGCACTTATTTCGTCTTGGTTGACGCTTTCTTTGATCGCAGGTGGCCTTACCTGCCAGTCCTTCACCGACCAAGCTTCGTTGACCACCACTTAACACCATTTCTCACCAACTCGGTGACAAGTCCGGCGTCTAAATTTCTTGTCAACATCGTCTGCGCAATTGCAGCGATGGAGAAAGCATGGGTTCAACAGGGAAATGTTCAGAGCTATAAACAATTTTTCAACAGGGCAGTGAAAGATCTACATTTCATTATGGACATCGGCGATTTCGAGTGCGTGCAATGCCTTCTTCTCCTTTGCATGTATGGTCACAACGAGCCCCAGTCTATCAATATGTGGTACACGTCTGGAATGGCTCTCCACCTGGCTATTGGTCTTGACTTGCATCGCAAGGAATGCCTGTCCGGTCAAAACCTTCTCTGTGCCGAAATGTCGAAGCGAGTATTTTGGTGTGCCTATGTGATGAATTGCAGCATTGCTATCAATATGGGCAGACCCCTGGGTATCCACGAATTTGACATTACCACGCCTTTCCCTTTACAACTAAGCGACGAGCAATTGACGGAGTCATTCGAGGTTCCCGATATGAGCGGGATAATTATACCCCTGGTTACAGACACCTCAACCTTTATTCATATCATAAAGTTACGACAGATCAATGCGGCCGTCTACAAATTGTTCCACTCTATCCGATGCGGCTCAATGGATCCAGATGCAATGGATCCAGATAAGCTGGAAAGGACCCGGAGTTCATATTTCCTCAGTCTCAATGAGTGGCTCATCACAGCACCGCGATATATCCGAACCCTATCTACCTTCCAGTCCACCGAGTGGTTTCAGATTGCTTTCCACCACGCTGTTCTCTCCCTATATCGCCCATCTCGTGCTGCGCCAATGCCATCATCTGATGATCTCCGTGTTTGCACAGAGTCTGCAATCGGGTTGATAAGTTCCTACAGCTCACTGTACGCCAGGAACAGAATCAAATACACGTTTGTGGCTATTCATTCCATCTTCATAGCAGCAGTGACTATGCTCTATGCCCTACGAGCATCGCCATCATTACGACAAGATTTAACCAAACCAGTCGTACAGACCAATATCCTCACATTCCTAACTCTCTTTCGCGGCATATCCAACGGGCGTGCAATCGGTGAAAAGTGCTCCAACATTATTGAACGTCTGGGGAATTCTCTCCTGACTCTTTTCAACGACGCACCTGTGCCAGATGCTGATGCTGATGTGGATACTGAATTTCAGTTGTGGTTTGGTCTTCGGACTCATACATTCGCCACGCCCGCCAGATATGACGAATTGTCCGGCGAAAATCAAGGGATATCCTCGAATTTTCCTGATATTAGAGTCGACATGCCTTGGGAAGACTTATTCGTAGGGGGCATTGATATGGGATTCATCGATATATAGACCCTCCTTATCTTAGAATTAACCAAGCGAACAATTCCTTCTCTTACTACATATCTGACAAAGTGATAGCGCGCTTCAAGCCATTTAGTTCCCTTGGCATAGTTGTCTGTTGTCATGATTGCATAGGCGTTGTCGCTGTCAGTGAGCAACGTCATAGGTAGTTCTTAGGGCATATCCAATTACTTCAGCATCTTTAGCAACCACATGGTTTCTTGAACGACTTCATCAAATACAATGTATTCCGCCGACGTGCTGCTCTTGGCGACGAGGTTCTCCTTTCGCGAGAGCCAGCTAATGGGACAACCAGCGTAATACGTAACAAACGCTTCGGTGCTTTTCCCATCTTCGCAGTCGTTGTACGAAGCGTCAATGTATCCAATGAGACCAGTCGCCGGGTCTTTTCCGAGTAGAATACCGAGAATTGTTCCTTTCATGTAGCGGTTTAATTGCTTCATCGCCTCGATATCTTTAGGTCTAGGCGCAGCTGCTCGGCGCTGCAATTTATTGACTTCAAGTGCGATGTCAGGACGTGATTTATCTGCCAACCAACCGAGTTTACCAATGTCTTCGACATATGCTTTGGCTTCGCAAGAGGAGACTGTCGGTCGGTCCACATGTAGATCAACATCGTCGTCGGCATTGTCACGACGAACATCTTTGTCATGTTTGTTGTTCGTGATGGTTGACGATTTGGACGAGTTCTTCATTGGCAAATAGACTGCTGATGCAGTCTGCAATTCTGCATTTATGATTACATCCTCGGCGTATGCCTTTCGATTCAGAAAGATGCCTCGCACTCCACGAGACAAGCTGCTCCCCAAGAATCGATTGGGTTTGCCCAGGTCCCTGCACTTGAATGGAGTCGCCTTTTTGAGCCAATTGATTCCTGAATCATGTGATGCTGCGATCAAAGTGTCGTCGACGTAAAGCAAGATTCAGATTTCTTTTGCACGATTGACCATAATGCACGGTTCATCAATTAGTGGTTCGAATCCCACCACCTTGAGTGAAGGAAATCGAGATGATAGATGTGCGACTATTAGAGTGCTTGTGGCACGACAAGGCCGAGGGGGAGACGGGACTAGGGTATGGAGTTAGTGATAAGCTCGGCAGCTGGGGCTGGGTACGTACGTGGGGATTGGTGATATAGGTGCAGCTTATGGACCAAGCTGTTACTGAGCCGTTCAAGTGCAAGTGAGAGTTGAGAGTTTAGCATATGAGAGGCCTGTAGGTCATATTTTAGAAGTTCACAAAATATTCGAAATCGCCAATTGCCACCGTATCAGGCTAGCCTATCCAATCTTTCGGCGTGCTTGACTTCCAAATGCTTAGACTCAAGCCGTGAGAGCTATCTGCTGAGCGCTTTTGGACTTTATATACGGCAACGAGCAGCTGTATGTTGTTCGAGGGTGGCTTTATCAGCAAATCGTCGGTTGCAAGCATCACAAACCGCAACTTCGCAGGTAATAAAATTCCGATGAAGCTCAGTGTATTTGATTCGGGTTTGGCAGTTTGGGCACCTGATGACGATGCATATATGTCCGTCTTCTCGTGAGCCATCAGCGTTGCCACAGCTATAACATGCGTTGCATGAGATCCGGCGTTGAACCCGGAGGGATCCTGGAGTAGAAGTAAAGGGTTGACTTTGCAAGCACTGCTCCAATCCGGGATTCGTACTTTGCTAAACCCTTGGATTCCCTCCGCTCAAAGGACTTTCGAATAAATTTAGAACCAGTGACGCTCTTTATAATGCCGTTCGGTGTCCCAGATGAAGAAATCATTGCCGTGTTACGGTGCTGTGCATTCTGACGAACCAGGAAGAGGCGATCACTGGTCCCAAGCTGAACCTCCCCGGTGCACTTTTCGCTGCTCCGTCTGTTTTTAGGGTGAGATTTCCTAGCTTTCTAGCGTGGGCGCGGCCGACAAGGGACATGCCGCCACGGGCGAGGTAAATAAGTGGCAGTGTATTTGCCGAAGCCAATGATGCAGGGTATGCAGGGTTTCTGTCATCCACGTGGTGTAAATGCGGCCATTTTGGTCGAAGTCCACTCAGTACTGGGTGGGCCTTTAGGTGGTAGAGAGATGGGACACACGTGTATGACTGGGATGACCATCATGCTGTATATATAATCAGCATGTCTTCGTAGAGTATATATTAGCATAATTCCGAAAAATAATAGATAGTTTGCGCTTACAGCATGACCCATCTGCACAAGGCCATGGATGAACAGCAAGGTAGGGTAATCGGCCTCAAATGGCCGCATTGCTTGCAGAAGTGGCAAGATCGAGCTTCTTCCTGTTATAATCAATTAGCTTGCAAATATAAACCTACCCAAGTCCCAGGACCAACGGAACAAAGGGCTCCAAGCATAGAGCCTTCAGGGCGAAATGAGACCTAGCTGGACTTTGTGGCACCCATGTCAGTTCAGGGATAGGTACATACGTCAACACCACGTGAACTGTCACGAGGTCCCCTGCTATTATCTGAGCGTTGTCTATATCAATCTCCTAATAAATCAATATTAGTTATTACAAATGGTCAAAAGGCAAGAATAAAATGAACTCACCTGAGCGATGTAATCGTGCTATTTATAAAGATTAATCGATATGTTTGTGTTTATAAGTAAATGTAGGACAGGACCTATGTCCTCCGGTCGTGAAACGAACCACGATGGGGGTGCTGGAGGATAGAGGAGGGAAGAAATTGAATATAAAAAGTAGTAGGATAGGCTGAAGACACCCAAAATAATAAAGGCAAGTGTAGAGAGTGCATGCTCGAGAAGTCAGCTGATCTAGCTACACAGTCTATCTGTGCCTTGACTGCTTCATGTATAAAGACGGCATGCCTCTTTCAGATCCTCATATAATAACACATAGGCACCCCAACCCCAACCTGGAAACATGGGGATAGGTCTAGATATAAATGATAAAACTTGATGAGGGGGCAAATAGCAAGAAGGAAACCAAACTAGATTCCTGACAGAATATATATACGTCCTACCTACATGTGACTACCTAACAAACAAGGCCCGACATGTAAGGCCCCAATGAAAGCAAAGTGACACTGCATGGAACTGCGGGAGCATAACAGAGTGCCATGGATGTTATTATTATGTTTGATTAAATATATTAGACTAGCTGAAGATCTATAACATCTCATTATCTTGCCTCTAACCACACACAAAGCCTCTTGAGCAAAACAGGTAGTCTCCTAGCTATGCGTAGGAGGCATGTCAGCCCCAAAGAATATTCATCTTTGCCCATATGGTGTCTTTCTTAATCGGCACATTCTCTGGGTCATTGTTGGCTTCTTCTATCGCTTGTTGAACTGGTACCAGATTCAAAGGAATGATCTCTGTCCGACGGATCAACTTATAGCCCCCGTACGCAAAGAGGACGAGTGGAATATCCCTGGTGTCAAGGTTAGTAGACTGCATTTATTGCTGCAAAGAAGAAGACTCACAGATACGATGAGACAAATGAGGCAGGGTCCCAATTTCCTGCGGTGAAAACTACGAATCCTCCAGTAAGGAGAATCACGACACAAGAGACTAACGCGAACCAGCTTGTGTATCCTTGATAATGTCAGTATTGGAATCCCCTCAAGACTTGATATGTTAGAATTGGGCTTGTGATACATACTGGTGATGCGATTATGCCACGGCAACTCCGTTGGTGATATGCCTTGTTTATCCAGCGCTTGCAACAAGCGAATATGGTTGAAAGCGATGGTGATCCACGAGACCAAGGTGCCAGCCGCAGTCAAATCAACGAACCACCAGAAGACATTCATGGCGTCGTTGGATACACACATGTAAGCCAGGAAGGAGAAGGCAACCTGTAGCAACACACACATGTATGGCACTCCCCACTTCGTGGTACGCAGGAATATCTTTGGAGCATGGCCCTTGACCGCAAGACCATATAACGTTCTTGTTCCTGTGAGAATACTCTGGTTCGATGCAGACCACGCAGAGGTCAAGCATACGGCGTTCACAACAGAAGGAATAGCCTTGATGCCTGCATCGCCAGCGGCAATGACGAACGGACTCGTAGCCGCAGTACCAGAGTCTAAGCCAAGACGTTCATCGGCGCTAGAGACCAACATGCCCAAGACGAGCACGGTGGCGACGTAGAAGACAGAAACTCGCGCAAATACCCTTTTACAGGCCTTAGGGATATTCTGTCGTGGGTTTTTTGTTTCACCAGCCATTGTGGCCAAAGATTCTACACCTGCGAACGAGTAGACTGCATTGGTCATAACAGCCCAGAATCCGAGGAAGCGTCCCAAAGACCCAGTAGCGATATACTCAACGAACGGGCCAGGGTCTTTCCAGTAGTGGAAGCCTCGCCGGGGCACACCCGGCACACCACCGAGATCAATGACAAGGCCGAGAATGACCACAAAAATCACCAGCAGGATCTTGAGAATGGCGAAGATAAATTCAATCTCGCCATAGACGCTGATCAATGAGACGGCGACAACCACAGACACCACTATGAGGATAGTCACCCAGACGGCGGCATTGATGTCCGTCCAGTACTGGATAAGGACCACACTGGCGGAGATCTCACTCGGAACGCTGATAAAGCATCCGTAAACAACATTCCAGCCGACCGCAAATGCTAGCGCGGGATCAACCAAGATCTCCGCGTGTCGCACAAACGAACCAGTGACTGGTAGCAGCGCTGAGACCTCTCCCAATGCAAATTGAATACAGCAGACTACCAAGCCAACAAACAGGTAGCCTAGCAGGGCACCTAGGGGACCACCGGTGGCGATCGAGCCACCCAGACCGAGAAAGAGACCCGTACCCTATATTAGGTCAGTTATAAAGTTGCTGTCTTCATAATGGTTTGCATACAATTGCGCCTGCAATGGCAATCATCTGAATATGGCGTTGCCCTAGACCCCGGATCAAACTTTGGCGTTCATACTGGGTAACAATCTGCCCATCGTCGACGATGGCAGCGTTCGATGGACCCGACTGTGGGGTGAACTGTTGATCTTCTACATCGTGAACATCTTGGACGATGTACCGACTCCCAGTCTTGGTAGAACTCTCTTGGCCCTCGAATACCCCTGCCATGGCGTCGTTGCAGGAAACAAAGTCTTCCAACCAGAAAATATTTCCACGCTAGAGAGCGGCGAGTAGGCTAATCACACCATTTGACTGGTCGATGAGGGAAGACTAATTTTTTGCTTATCTGCCTAGGTGGGTTCAACCCGAGCTTTCGCGTAACGGGAATTATATTAAAGAGAGACATCCCGCCGAAAATTTGAAGTTGGCGGGTCTCGAGGGGAACGGGCTAAATTGAGATAACATGCAAGAGGTGATTGGCTTATTATTGATTGCAGAATGTCGCAATTTCAACGGAAAAGCAATATGTATCGGAAAGGGAACATGCAATAAAATAATGGGTGCCATATTTACTCCGTACTCCGTACAACATACACACACTCGGGAAGTTTCCGAGTTGTTATAAATTCCACATGTGGGTTTCACCATTTACTGGAGAACAAAGCTAGCCCTATGTGAATCATATGCCCCGGACGTACTCCGTCTTTGGACATAACTATCCCACTTGTACTCTGTACAATATATGGAATTGCCAAGTGCTATTTTCATGCCGAACCTTTCTCCAACGAAATCTGTGTGGAATATAGTTGATCTCTAGTTATAGACCAAGATGTACGTACCCTTTTGTTTCTCTCTCACCTTGAAGTGTGGGAGGGCAAACAGTGGTCCGAAATTTTTTTTAATGTGTATAAATCCCATGGTTCAATCATCAAATTCTACGAACCTTCAGCAACTGAGCTTGTTACTGCCAAGCAAACGTTGGAAATAAGCTATGGTCGCTGGTCCACGGGTACCTCTTAGGCGGAAGGATGGTGCTGAGTAATCAATCCACGCTGCCCAGGGTACCGCGGAGGTAAGAAAGTGACTCAAGCTTCATATGCTCACTCTCTCCATTCTCCAGCCATGTCGTTAACACTAAAGCTCTCCTCCTTGGCAATTCGGACTTTGTCCAAGCCCATCGCTGTAAGCTTGTATCTCGAGCTCAACCCTGCCAAACCTATAGGCTGACCCACACAGTCTCAAATCAAAGCCCAGGCCCGCGAACATGAACGCTTTCGCAAGATCTGCGTCTCTATGGCCCAAGCTCTTCACCGATTCGATATGCGTCTCCGACTAGGCTCTATCCGCGATACTGCTGCCTCGCAACGTCAAGCCGCCGCTGCCGCCGAAGCTCGAAAGCACAAGCCTACAATCCCCACCGTTCGAAACGCGGCCGACACGAAAGCTGCGGAGGACGCAGAGGCCAAGGCCAAGGCTGCGGCAGAAGAAGCAGCCAAGCCCCATCACATTCGTATCCGTCCCCTTTCCGAGTCTAAAGCTATTGAGTCCGGTGCCAACTTCATCTCCGAATCCTTCCTCTTCCTTGTTGCTGGAGGCCTGATCCTTTTTGAGTCATGGCGGTCACGGAACAAGGAAAGCACACGGCGGGAAGGCGTGGAGGGAAGATTGGCGGATTTAGAGCAATCCGAACAGGCGGCTCGTGAAGCTCTGGTGGCACTCGAAAAGGAGGTACTCCAACTAAGAGCAAAGCACAGCGACTTGCCCAAGTTGTCTACAAAGAGGATTCTGTCTCCTGAGATCTATGAACAACCTGCAGAGTCGGATACGCCGGAGGTCCCACAGGGGTGGCTCTCACGCATTTCCTCGTACATTTCTTTTGGTCAAAGCGCTGAGACGACGACCGAGTCTGTGCTTAATACCCAGCCCACAACAGAAAAGGCTACACCGACAACCGAAACCCCGGACCAGTCTACTGCATCGGCTAGTCAGACGCCATCATCTGCATCGAAAAGCTCGTGATTGCTGATTTCAATTGATATTCGTATCATACCTAGCGATATCCTATTATATAAGGTTAGGCGTGCATTTGCTTTTACATTCGATCAAGATACCCCATTGAACAGGCCACTAGAAAGATCACAAGGAGCTGTTTTGCTTTCGATGGTAGGGGTTATAAGGCGGAGTTACTTGTTGATATTCTGCCCGCTCCTTCCCTGAAATGTACATACACACATCACGTCCATAGAGGCAACAACTCTTCTCTTTGATTCTTCTGTCTTTCATCAACCCTTCGCACCTAACGCTCCTCTTTTCAATCGCTTGTTTGCATTATTTTCCTCTTTGATATGGGTGCTCAATCTGTTCCGTCTGGCAACGGGCCTCCGTCTCCTCGCTCCGTTGCAAGCCCGCTCAATTCATCGGTTCCATTTATCCCCATATCTACGCTAGCACCTCGAACGACAGATAGTGACAGTTCACAATCTAGCTTCATGTCCACGGCCGGAATGACTACAACTACGACTCCGCCAACGCTTGGTCTTCGGGGTGAATACAATCCAGAACTTCGGAAACGCGATGAATGGGCCAGGCTGTCTACCACCCTCACTGCTCTGGGGACAATGAAAGAAGGTACACCATTCTTGTCCATTATCTATTTACTCAACATTTCGAGCTGACCATATCCTCTAGCTTCACCAGGGCCCCCGAAAACAGACTTTAGTTGTGGGTTCCCTTGACTCCTTTGGAAAAGGTCCAAATGCTAACCCTCCTTCAAGCTCTGTGGACTGCTCGAGATGCCGACTTCAGCTTTGAGCTCATCTACCAGAACCGCACTCTGTCAACTTTCGACGTCCTTCACCAGATACACTCCATCAAGCTCAATGTGCTTTTGTTAACTCCCGGTCGGCTGAACGTAACCACGAGACATCAAACTGCAACTGCAATCCAGAAATTTACTGAAGCCAACAAGAACTCACTGGGGGTGATTGTGTACCTAATGGATGCGAGATCGTCCGGCAACGAACAGATCGAGGCAGTGCAGTCTCTCGGTGCGCTACACCACTGCCTTTCATTGGGCTTCACAGATCCGCCCCCTGTACTTGTTGTGTCTGACGCATCCTACCTCCTGGATTGCATAGGTGCTTACATGAAGAGTGTCTCGCGCGCAAACCCGGTGAGTTATAGTTGAATCACAAGGGTTGCGTTGTATTGGTCATTTACTCATTTATCACGGTTAGATTCCTGTCAACACCTCTGGAGATAAACTACTGTGGCCTAAATCGCTTGTGCCTGCGTCTGCGCCTACATCATTTCCGCCTTCGAAATTTTCGTTTTCGGCCCAGCCCAAAAAGTGAAGCTCTAGGTACATGCATTCCAGAAGACCAGTCGCTTTCGAGAGTGAATTTCCTCGATCTCAGGGATTTACACCTAGGAGAGTCAACACCATATTCTATGAATGAGCGGTGGTCCTTTTTCTTGATCAAATATGTATGATTACCATCCAATCCACATCTTCCTATTCTTCCATCGGCTTTGTCTGTGCTCTTTCCCACTGAATGTTTGTTCTGCTACATGGGGACAAAAAGTCCAACCTTTTACTTCAGGGGACCACACAAATTTAGTCAGTTTCTTTCTTCATAGTCTTGCCGAAGAGGTTAACTCCTGATGTTGTGAGTCTTACTTTAAACGTGGATATATATATATATCCCTTGGTCATCTACAAGTTTACCCCTGATATCGCTGTCATAACATGACCTTCAAGTCTTTGTCCTTCATTTGGCTTTTCTTCATACTACATATATATACCCTTTGTATCTATAAAACACTGCTTTTCAGTATCACTCATGAGTTCATTCAGACCCCCATAAAAGCTCACCATTTATCACAAATAAGATCATCGAATATGATGTTTGCGGCCAAAGACGTTTTGTCTTTCAGATATTATATAGTTATATAGCTACCAACCTAGATAAGTAGCCTCAGTTCGCCCTCCCAGAATCCGTTCTTCTATAGTTAAACAATGAACAGCGAATCTCCATACCCAATGGAGAGTACAATCCATATACGATTCCATGGCTTCACGTAATCTCCGATGGCCTAGGTCAGTGAAAATCGTGGTTAGGCAGGAGTATATTTGTCTCAAGGGATATATGCCCAATGACGTCGGTGCATCTATTCTTAACCGCACGAGCCACAAGCCCTGACGCGTGGCTGGCCAAGAAGGTTCGGTAGAAAAAAGAATTGCCACGGAACAAAAATTAAACTGAGCAATAAGAACCTTGGAACATACTAGGTATCCAAATAGATCATTTCTTAGTAACCGGGTAAATTGATGTTTAATTCGCCCCCTAAGGCAGCAACGGAACCAGAAAGGGAGTTGTGGCGCAGCTGTTTGCTTCGGTTTGACTTGCTGTACGTAAGTCCGCCCAGTCACTTCCCTCTTACCAATTACCTAGAATTGGTTCTAGACTATTTCCTAATTCCTATTCACTCTCAATTCTTAACCCTTAACTTGTCACTAGAGTGCCCCCATTCGGTTGACAGGTCAGATTTCACATTTGTCGATTTGTCGCCTGGGCGCGAGATCCCCCGAGAGGTTGACACAAGATGGTAGGTGGCCTACTTGCGCAATGACCAGATAAGAACCAAACTGACCCTGTGGTTGCGGTATAGGGTCAGTCACGACGCCCCGTTGGCGGCGAAAAGAAGAGCCGCTTTGGGCGCTCCAAAGCAGTCGCAGATGTTGGCGATGGCCGGCAAGCGGGGGAAAGCCGCAGGTCAGGAAGGCCGCCTTCGAAAGCAGCAAAAAGAAGGAGATCGGTGTGTCAGATCTTACGCTGCTCAGCAAGATCTCCAACGAGGCCATCAACGACAATCTGAAGCTCCGGTTCGAGCACGACGAGATTTATGTAAGGGATAGCTCTCACACGCGGACTGCGGGGTTGTGCGCGAACATGAGTACAGGCTAACGGAAGACTATTAGACTTATATTGGCCATGTGTTGGTCTCAGTCAACCCTTTCCGAGACTGTGAGTTGCTCCGCGAAGAGGATTTGGTTTTCTGTTTGCTAACAGACTTGCGATCATTACAGTGGGTATCTACACAGATAGTGTCCTCGATTCGTATCGCGGCAAGAACCGCCTCGAAGTTCCTCCCCATGTATTCGGAGTCGCCGAGTCGGCATACTACAATATGAAATCCTACAAGGACAACCAGTGTGTTATCATTTCTGGAGAGTCTGGTGCGGGAAAGACCGAGGCCGCGAAGCGAATTATGCAATACATTGCCAGTGTATCCGGTGGTGGTGATTCATCTATTCAGCAGACCAAAGACATGGTATTGGCAACGAACCCGTTGCTGGAGTCATTCGGTAATGCGAAGACGCTGCGCAACAACAACTCGTCCCGATTCGGAAAATACCTAGAATTGGAGTTCAATGCCAACGGTGAGCCGGTGGGAGCCAACATTACGAATTATCTGCTGGAGAAGTCGCGAGTTGTGGGACAAATTACGAATGAGCGAAATTTCCACATCTTCTACCAACTCACAAAGGGGGCCCCACAGAAGTACCGCGACAGTTTCGGTCTTCAGCAACCCCAGTCTTACCTCTATACGAGCCGTTCCAAGTGTTTCGATGTGCCAGGAATCGACGATGTTGCCGAGTTCAAGGATACACTGGATGCGATGAGGGTGATTGGAATGAGCGATGCGGAGCAGGACAATGTGTTCCGTATGTTGGCAGCTATTCTATGGATTGGAAATGTTCAATTCAGCGAAGACGACTCTGGCAATGCTATTATTAGCGACCAGTCAGTTGTTGATTTTGTCGCCTACCTGCTGGAGGTGGATTCCGCTCAAGTGAACAAAGCTTTGACTATTCGTCTGATGGAGACTGCCCGAGGAGGACGCAGGGGCTCCGTATATGAAGTGCCGCTGAATAGGGTCCAAGCTTCCGCCGTTCGGGACGCTTTGGCCAAGGGAATTTACTTCAACCTGTTCGATTGGATTGTGGAGCGCGTCAACCAGTCACTGACTGCTCGCGGTTCTATCACCAATTCGATTGGTATCTTGGATATTTACGGATTCGAAATCTTCGACAAGAACTCTTTCGAGCAGCTGTGTATTAACTATGTCAACGAAAAGCTGCAGCAGATTTTCATTCAATTGACTCTCAAGGCAGAGCAAGATGAATATGCCCGCGAACAGATCAAGTGGACTCCTATTGAATACTTTGACAACAAGGTGGTGTGCTCGTTGATCGAGGACAAGCGCCCCCCTGGTGTCTTTGCCGCGTTGAACGATGCCTGTGCAACTGCTCACGCTGATTCCGGTGCGGCCGATCAGACTTTCGTTGGCAGGCTTAACTTCCTGTCCCAGAACCCGAACTTCGAAGGTCGCCAGGGTCAGTTCATCATCAAGCACTATGCTGGTGATGTCAGTTACGCCGTGGAGGGAATGACAGATAAAAACAAGGATCAGCTGTTGAAGGACCTGTTGAACCTTGCCCAATCTAGCAGCAACGAATTCGTGCACTCACTATTCCCCAACCAGGTCAACCAGGATGACAAGCGTCGCCCACCCACTGCCGGTGACAAGATCAAAGCATCCGCGAATGACCTTGTGGCTACGCTCATGAAGGCGCAGCCATCTTATATTCGTACCATCAAACCAAACGATAACAAGGCCCCCAGGGAGTACAACCACGGCAATGTCCTGCACCAGATCAAGTACCTGGGTCTCCAGGAGAACGTCCGAATTCGACGTGCTGGCTTTGCCTACCGTCAGACCTTTGACAAGTTCACCGAGCGATTCTACCTCTTGTCCCCGAAGACTTCGTATGCCGGAGACTACACATGGACGGGTGACGTGGAATCTGGCGCGAAGCAAATCTTAAAGGATACCCGGATCCCTACCGAGGAGTACCAGATGGGTATCACAAAGGTTTTCGTCAAGACACCTGAGACACTGTTCGCATTGGAAGCCATGCGAGACAAATACTGGCACAACATGGCCATCCGCATTCAACGTGCCTGGAGAAACTACCTCCGTTACCGCATCGAATGTGCCATCCGTATTCAGCGCTTCTGGCGCCGCATGACTGGCGGACTCGAAATCATCAAGGTTCGTGATCAGGGACACCAGGTGCTGCAGGGTCGCAAGGAACGCCGGAGAATGAGTCTTCTCGGTTCTCGTCGCTTCCTGGGCGATTATCTCGGTGTTGGGAATACCGGTGGTCCTGGTGAAATGATCCGCAACGGTGCAGGCATCAGCGGTTCAGATGATGTTATTTTCTCTTGCCGCGCCGAGCTTTTGGTGTCTAAGTTCGGTCGTTCTAGCAAACCTGTTCCCCGGATCCTTGTCCTGACGAGTCGACATGTCTATATTGTTGCGCAGAGTATCGAAAACAACCAGCTTGTCATTTCAGCGGAACGAACCGTTCCGGTTGGAGCCATCAAGAGTGTCAGCACCTCGAATCTCAAGGACGACTGGTTCTCGCTGGTTATTGGGGCCCAAGAACCTGACCCGCTAATCAACTGTATCTTCAAAACCGAGTTCTTTACTCATCTCACCACTGTCCTACGTGGCTCTCTCACTTTGAAGATTGGAGAAACCATTGAATACCATAAGAAGCCTGGGAAGCTGGCGACCGTCAAGGCAGTCAAAGATCCAGCTGCTGGAAACGTTGACAGCTACAAAAGCAGCACAATTCATACTAGTGCCGGTGAGCCTCCTAACTCTGTCTCAAAACCCACTCCACGGGCGAAGCCAGTTGCTGCTCGCCCGGTTACCAAGGGCAAGCTACTTCGTCCTGGTGGCCCCGGTGGCGGCCCTTCGAAATTGTCCCAGGCTGCTCGCCGACCTGTCCCTGCCGCTCAGCCTTTGCCCCGGTCTACCCCACAACCTGCCGCGGTACCGCAACCCGCTGCCCAGCCGCACGTCGTGCCTCAACCTCGCATCGTGCCTCAGCCTGTGGCTGCTGCTGCCGCTGCACACTCTCGCAACGAATCTTATAGCTCTGTGAGGTCTTCTGGCTCCGCGAGAGCTCCTCCTCCACCTCCCCCTGCGGCACCTCCTCCAGCCTCAAGAAAGCCCGCCGCAAAGGTCAAGTATGACTACAATAGCGACCGGGCCAATGAGCTTTCTATCATTAAGGGCGAAATTGTGGAGATTGTATCCAAGGAAGGAAATGGCATGTACCCATAACATACCCTGTTTTGATCATAACTAACTTGTCCTAGGATGGTGGCTGTGTAAGAACACAACAACATCGGCCCAAGGATGGACCCCCGAATCCTACCTTGAAGAAGTAGCCGTCGCTCCAGCGCCAAAGCCCATTCCACCCCCACCTCCCATGGCACCCCGCGCAACCCCCAGCCCTATTCCAAACGGCGCTGGAGCCGCTGCAGCTGCCAAGACCAAGCCCGCCCCACCCGCTCCCCCAGCCAAGCGACCCAACATGGCCGGACGCAAACCCGCGCCCCCGCCCGCTCCCCGGGATAGCGCCGTGAGCATGCAATCGGGCGACTCATCAGGCGCCAGCGGCCGCGGCACGCCCAACAGTGCATCGAATGCCAGCCTGGCAGGTGGTTTGGCCGAGGCACTGCGGGCACGACAAAGCGCGATGCAGGGCAAACACGACGACGATGATGAGTGGTAGAGTTGAGAAGTGCATTGTTTATGGTCGGTCGCGGTGTTGGACATTTCTGCGCTTAGCGTTGACCTTTTGCGTTTGTTTTCGCTTGTGAGGGGCCGTGGCATGTGCATGTGCAGGTCAGCGAGTCATTGTTTTTTTTCTTCTTCTCCCATTGTCATTACATGCTACAGTACAGCCGAGTTCAATATATACCGTTTCGCGTGAATCAAAATCATACGGGAAGTTGTTATGTTATTCTGGATGCTATTCAAATCTCAGCCTTCAATATCAGAAGATCCATTCGGGTCTACTAACTCCACTTCCTTACTGTTGGAGGACTACTACTATCAGTGGGAGAAAGCAGAAGAAGAATCATGATGAATCAGAAGTGAGAAATGCAGGGTCTATATAGCATGCTAAAACCATCTGAACAAAGGCTCAATCTGACAAACAAGCAATCAAGCACAATCAAGCAAACATGGACTGCATGTATGGGAGGTAGTCCAACACTTGAACTATAATTGTTTCCGCCGACCAACCTACTTGGTAGCCCAGTGACGCGCTCTCCCATAAAAGATAATTGATTGGTTGACACATTGACTCATGCATTGCCCTATGATAAAGTATACCTCTATCGTTCGAGTCATTGGTGGCGATATCAACTGATCGAAACTGCAGTATCCTCCGATACTGGAAGATCGGCAGCATTCTTCATCTCATGGGTAACATGCCAGAAAGCAAGGGACTTGAAACCAATCACGATATGTTCACCAGCCAAGCACGATTCTCTATATCACATGTATCTGAAGATGATTTCTCTGAGACCTTGCATTTTCTCAAACATTAGGTAGATAGAGAACCCTTAAACTCCAACTCTATGAGAAGTATTTGCCACATCGAATTATTAGCTTTGTTAAATAATAATAACCGAGATAGTGACCTACTTATGCTAGATGTTGAAACCAGTAAAGCAGGCTAGCCCTATGGGATCAGCGACGTTGCATAAGAAAGCCGTTAAATTATAATTTACAAGTACTACCTCAATCATGCACATGCTAGATTTACGTTGTATCGAATATTCAAGTTCTGTGGAATGTGGACACGATCCTGCAAACAAGAATAACCGATCTGCATGCTGCAAAGGAAAGGATTAGCTCAGTTGTGTTCTATTTAATTTTAAATAACATCTCTCTAAGATGTGGTTTCTCTTAACAACAGCAGTACAACATAGTGCTATTGTTAAACCTGCAGATATCTTATTTCTCTTTTTCGCGCGCCCTCTTCCTCTCTCTCATTCATACCTTGTGTCTTTTCGAGTGCCAACTTGGTCTTATCTTTGTTGGAAATCATAATTCTGAGCTCGGTTTGAATCTTATCAAATACGTCGGATTGGAACTGTCATGACCATGTCAGTGCAGTCTGACAAAGAAGGGTTGCCCCTAGAACCGCCGTCACTGGCGCCTGTAGCTGGGCCTGAAGCATATGAAGCCCAGGAACACGCACTGGAGCAACCGATACCACCTTCCCCACCACCAAATGGAGGAGTTGTTGCGTGGCTTCAGGTAGCGGGGGCATTCTTCCTGTTCTTTAATTCTTGGTAAGCTCAGTCATGGTGCCTCTGATCCAATATTGCTGCTTTCTCTCACACTTTAATGTGTAGGGGAGTGGTGAATACCTTTGGCGTATTCCAAAGCTACTATGAAGAAACTCTCCTCCCTAGCCACTCGCCATCCTCCATTTCTTGGATTGGCACCATGCAAGGATTCCTTCTCTTTCTCGTGGGAGTTATTGTTGGCCCTATTTTTGATAAGGGCTATCTCAAAAGCCTCATTGCAATAGGCTCATTCCTTGTAGTATTTGGTTTGATGATGACTTCCTTGTCAACGAAATACTACCAAGTCTTTCTGGCCCACGGCGTGGTAGTGGGAATTGGCTGCGCCTTTTTGTTTCTTCCGAGTATTGCTATTGTGGCCACCTACTTCACCTCGCGGCGTGCGATAGCGACGGGCGTCACTGCTTCTGGTGGTAGTATAGGTAAATGCTCTCGTTTGCAACTAACGATAGAAAGACGCTGATGGTCTATAGGCGCTGTGATCTACCCTATCATGTTTCACAAGCTGATTGAACCCGTTGGATTTGACTGGACAACTCGCATTATTGCCTTCGTTGTCCTAGCCGGACTATCTTTCTCATTAACTGTGATGAAGATGCGCCCCTCGCCTTCCAAGAAGCCCATATCACGGATTGACATAAAGTCTGCGTTCTTCGAAACCCCGTATTTGATTTTCAATTGTGGGCTCTTCTTTTCCTTTGTGGGCTTATACTTCGCATTCTTCTACCTCCCAACTTACTTTACCTCCTTCCTCCACTCCAATGCCGATATTGGGTTTTACAGTATCGCCATTCTAAATGCCGCCTCTGTCTTTGGTCGCATTGTGCCTGGCTTTCTCGGAGACCGCATTGGATGCCTTAATACCCTCGTTCCAATCGGCTTGATTGCCTCGATCCTAGCCTTTGCATGGATCGGTATACAGAATGAAGCTGGTGCAATTGTCTTTGCCTGTCTCTACGGATTCAGCTCAGGAGCAATTGTCTCGATACCGCCTACGGTTGTGGCGCGGCTGACCCCAAATGTCAGCATTATCGGCACCCGAATGGGAATGTCTTTTACCTTTGCGGGTACAGGGTTCCTTATTGGTAACCCTATTGCGGGGGCTTTGTTGGACTTGGAACACGCAGTATTCTGGAAAGCACAACTTTTCAGTGCCATTATGTTGATAGGGGGGACCATTCTTTTCATGTGGACGCGACTACTTAAAGGTAGAAAGGGAGGGGTATGGAGGATTTGACCTAAGTCAGAGAGGAACGGTTTCTCGGCATGATCATACTGAAAATGGTCGTTCCTTGACTATAATTGAAGATATTGTATAGTATTTGTTACAATTCATCGATGATCAGCGTGGGGGAGTGACCCAGTTCGAAGTTAATATTGGCAAAGACTGCACCGAACTTCTCCATGGCGGAGTTTAGGCACATTCAAATGCTGCTATCAATTTGCTGTCCCACCATGTGAAGTGCACGGGTTGAGGACAGCCATTGCCAACTTCAGACCATCAAGTCACTTTCTGGATACAACATATACTGATTCTGATTGAGTCGAGGGACCTAGAACTGTGAAAGTGGGTTGTGAATATGATTTAGTTACACCACATCTAGGTAGTTGAAAAGGTTGGGCTGACTTGGTGGTTTTAGTGGCGCAGGTGTGGAGTTGAATGATATCAAATTCTTTTGTTGCAGATCACTTGGCTAGAGATCGGCATCTCGGGTTGGGATTTTATTTGCATGCTTATTCTCCACACTCAACTCAGCCAAAGCGTTCTTGGAACTCATGCTGCTCCAAAAAGTGAAGAAGTAGCTTAGGGCTGATCCCCAGACCGCCATTTCTTCTATATAGGTGGGCCCTAAACTCTGGGCTAACGTGTGGTGTGCATTTATTGCCTCGATTATTGTCTAATTCGGTATTTTCCCTCCAAATTCTGTTTGATTTCACTGGTCAACTGCCCCTGATCCGTTGAGGTCGGGTGATATTTCTTTCACGCATATTCAGTTTATAGAGGACTAGGTATCTTGTTGTTCCTATCAAATCCTGTGGACTAATGAATTCTGGTGAGTTAAATGACAATATTAGGTATATGAAATGAGCCGTAATATCGGGTCCGAAGTTGTCGAGAGCGATCTGCATAATACGTTTGAAGACATCGGAAACCATCGCCTATAGGTCATATCCCTTACTGCCAGCCCACAATTCAGCTCCTCCCAGCCTTATGTAGGGTTGTTGCACAGATCTTAAAACTTAATCACTGGACAGAACCCCCTACTATTCTCGAAGAAGTCTAATTGGAGGATGTATACACTTTTTCGAAGTCACCACCACGTCAGCGATCTATCCTTGAGATGATCCCCTAGGGCAGACGGTGGATCACTCAGCGGCATTCACCGGCTTCTTATATTTATCTACCTGGTCACCATTCTTCACCTTTGCATTGCTACTGGCGAAGGTTGGACCATATACATACTGCCTTCCAACAAGTACCCAACCAGACAACATGAGGATACTCTGTCTCCATGGCTATGGGACAAACCCCGATCTCATGAAGGCCAACATGTCAAGGTTGAGAAAAGTATGTGATCCTAGCTGGGAGTTTCATTTTCTGGGAGGGAAAGTAATTTGTCAACCCGATCCAGGTGAGTTCATTGTAGATAGACTTTCTGGCTGATGCTGCATAAACATTAACAAATTCGTAATCACGATAGGTACTGCGCCCTCCATTCCTGGCCCCTACCTCTGCTACTCGACAGACTTCGATCCCGTCAGCATGAGGGCCGCCCATGCTTTGATTGAAGAAGCATTTCAGAACCAAGGACCCTTCGATGGGGTCTTTGGCTTTAGCCAGGGGGCTTCGGTTTTAATCTCTTATCTGCTTGACCAGATCGTCAAATATCCAGAAAGGCCTCTTCCCGTCCAATTTGGGATTTTCTGCTCGACGGTACCAATAGTTGCAACAGACCCAGTCTACTACCGATCCGTGTTCGGCTCCCTCTCTCCAGAGGATGAACAGCGTCTTCGCTCTGGTCAAGATGACCAGCTATCCCAGCTCCCAGGACCAGCTCAAGCTTCTGCCAAGGTCCTGGCCGAGATGATCGATGTACTGGAGCCAGTCATCGGTAAGTCTCGTATGAGCTTTCTGGATCGCCAGCCGTTGGAGGTCCCATGCGCGTTGCATCCAGACCTGTACGAGCCGCGTTTACCGTTTCCAACCCTTCATGTTCGTGCAAAGAATGATCCACCGGCGTTGAGACGGTGCTCATTGTTGACTGAGAGCTTTTGTCTCCCTAAGTGGCGACGATCTTTTGAGCACAGCGCCGTGCATGGCCTTCCGCGGTCCGCGGCAGATGTGCAGGATATGGTGTCTGCCATGAGATGGGTCATTGAACGGAGTCAACGACCGAGCTTATAATAGCCTTCCACTTCATTTTGGCAAGCGATGTAGTTCTTGAGCCCTTCTCAACCACACTATTTTGCTTCCTGTTGTTCGTGGATTTCCTGCAGTTCGGATCTGAAGAGTTGAGGAACCTAGGCGATCTATTACCAGGCTTGGAGCAATTCTTGCATTTTATCATTGGCAATGTACCTCTCTATTGCATGCTGTTGGAGACCACGTGATGTCACATGGCGGAATAATGCGTCTTTCCATTATTTAGAGCAGATTTGTACAGATGTGCGCAGATGCTGGAGTGAAACTGCTTTATCTGCCGCCATATTCGCCATATCTCAATCCAATTGAAGAGTATTTTGCTGAGCTCAAAAGTTTTACAAGACGTCATTGGAGTCACTATGAGAACGACCCCGAGCAAGGCTTTGACATCTTTCTTGAATGGTGCATCGATGTGGTTGGCGCAAAAGAAGAGAGTGCCCAAAGCCATTTTCGTCATACGGGCTTAGAAATCGAAAATTTTGGCGCTTAAAAGCCGGACATGTTGAGTTTGCTATTGCTATGCCTCTGCTGAAGGAAGACCTGGTATTTGCCCTGTGCGCCTAATTGAATCTGTTTGAGACTCAGCCGCAACAAGAGCGTCAGGCTCGAGGTCACGGCGGTCTTCGTGCCAGCCAATGATCGCTCCCAGTGTGATCTAACCAAGCGCTTCAACAAGACCGAAACTGTTCAGGCGAGGGTGCTTGGGAACAATCTAGCCTTGAAGCCTACAGTGGTGTAACAAAAGTTTGGAACCCCCTTCCCATTTTATGTAATATTCTGCCACCTAGAACCTTCGCATTCCAATATAAGATACGCGTAATCTGCAGGCGCAGAAAGTCAAAGAAAGTTAGGCAGTGGAGAAGGTGGTCTAGAAGGGACTTTCGAACTTTTGTAGGCAATTGTAGATACGTATTCTTCGAAACAGGGAATACTAGTACATTAGGCTGGAGGGCCAGGAAAAGCAATCAGACTAACAACACGGCAGAAGTCCATAGAATAGTTACATTGCCAGAAGTTGGGGATCGGATATCGGCGTTCAATTGAAGGGGTCATCATTTGCTTAGGGTCCACAGCTCACTTACTATTGATTGGTTCATCGGCGTTAGCCTCCAACCTGACCCGCTTTTATCGGCGATAACTAGGTATGTCTAAAAACGGAGATAGAAACGCTAATATAATTGGGAATTGTAATGTTGTCCATTGAATCCAATGTGTCATAGTTGCCGCAGGGCCTACGGTAAACCATCGGAGGGGCCTTCTGCCGTGGCATAACGCCGATGACCTTGAGTTATTTAAATCTGGCGGAATTGGCCGCTGAAGAACACCAAGAGCTTTTCAATCAAACTTCATAGCCAGTTCTCATTGAATCGAATTCGAAATGCCTTCCCACGGTCAATATGCCACTGAACAGGTCAAATATCTCTCTCATGGAGAGACTGTCAGTGGAGTCCTTTTTCGTCCCACAAATGTCAGGAACCCACCCGGTGTGGTAATCACCGGCCCATACTCTTTTGTGAAAGAACAAGCGCCGCTGCAATACGCAACCCGTCTCGCAGATGAAGGCTACGCCGCATTGATCTTCGACCCCCGCACTGTTGGCGAAAGCACCGGCCAACCCCGACGACTGGAAAATCCGAAGATGAAAAATGAGGACATGGTCGCAGGACTTGACTACCTATCGGCACGCGGCGATGTCAATCCAGCCCGGCTCTTCTTAGTCGGGATCTGCCAGGGCGGCCCTGAATCCCTGGATGTGGCATCCTACGATGGCCGGGTTGCAGGCGTGGCCTCAGTCTCGGGATACTATCGAGACCATGAAACCGACATCTATATGATTTGCGCTGGGTGTGTTGCGTGGACGCCTGGCGCGGATATCGCGGCGATGAAAATGCCCACTCCCGAACAGGGAGAAGCCCTGTACAAAGCCCGACTTGAGCGAGCTAAACAAGCCCGTGAATTGTACGACAAGACCGGGGAAGTGGTGTATCAACCGCTGGTTGATCCGACGCCCGCTGACCCTGATACCGGGTCACTAGCCGGCCTTCCAGGCCCAGTTGTTTGGTCCTGGTATGGGCCGTGGACATTGAAGGGATTTGAGAACCGGTACGCGGTGATGAGTGACTTGGACCACTTTGACTATACCACCGTTCCTGGCGTTGCGAAGCTGAACAAGCCGGCGCTGCTGATCCACGGCGACAACTGTATGAATGCGGCGGCTGCTAAGCGCCACTTCGAGTCCATTCCCACAAGTCGGAAAAAGTTGATCTGGAACAACGAGGTTTCCCACTTCCAGCACTATGACCAGCCGGATTGTGTTGATCGTAATGTGGGGGATATTGCGGCCTGGTTTGCGGAGATCAAATAGAATGCAATTGACAAGATGTATGTACATTTCAATGATCAAGTTCATTCATCATATCCCAGAAGCTAGCATCTGAGACGGTGCCTTCAAAATTCCCACTATCTGTAACGCTCACAGTAAGCGGGTCTAAGGGCAAACCGTCCGGTGTATCCATGAGGGGGACTTGGGCTTGGGTACTTGAAATATGATTGAAGAACAGGTCATGGGTTGGGCGCGGAGGTAAAACAGCATCAAAAGAGAATTCCAACGGTGCCCCATTAGTGTAATATGGATCGCTGTTGGGAGGGATCCATTTTGAGTTGCTGAAAAATGCCCTAGTGTCCTCGGTTTTTTCGATACCAAGCCGATCTCTTAGGCGATGGTACAAGCCGCAGACGACCCCATGTGCTGACTTTGCCATAGAATTAGATTGACCAATGATGTGTAGCCTTTGTATCCCTCGTTCAACAACATTGATACATTCTGTTTGTCTTTCGTGATCCTCATTCGGAAAGACGAGACAGAGTGCCGCAATGAGAACAATCGCATCAAAAGAAGCGTAGACCGGATTAAACACCTTGCGCTGGTGCGGCTCCGACTGTTGAAATAGTCGTTCCTGTGCATGAAGAATGGCTATTCCAGATTTGATGGCTTCTGTGCGACTGTTGGCAACAGAGAATATGAACGGTCGATGAAGTGCGAGAAGAACAAGGTGGATGAGCGAGGACAGGCCTTCTCGGGCAACGGGTAGCCATTGGCACCCGTGTAATCGATCAAACCTCGTATCTGGGTTTTCTAGACGGCACCAAGAAGGTAAAAATTGTATATTGTTTTTGATTGCGGCGTGAATACGTTCGACTGTGGGGTAGTCTTGGGAGTTAGCACCGCTATGCTCCATTTGGTGAATGTCCTTGAAATATCGATAGGCCACATTATAGCCGGAGAGGATGATGTCAAATGGTCGAGGAGGATCAGTCTCGCTTTGCCAATGCGAGAATAAGTCTCGCCGTCTTTCGTCGTCCTCTATGGTGTGAGAAAAGCGGTCTATTTGGAGATCGGTTGCAATCGGTCGACCGAGAACCACAGCCATGTGGACGTCCCAAATATGCAAGACCACCCAAATTTTGTGACCAATGAGAGTGAGATTGTGTCTCTCGCGCTTCGGCTCAACTGGAGATTGCTCGCATACAATTCGCCCGGTATGTAGGCCAATTTCCTGGGCATCGCGGATTGTTGTCCCAAGCGTATGCCAGGCTTCAACGACTTTGCCGCTACTTTTCAAAAAAGAGGCTCGTAGCAAACCTGCTTGTACCATGGCGACATTGATATTCTTTTTCCCCAGAAGGGCGAGTAATTCAGTGCCTGTATCGCTATATTCGGCCCCAAGATCATGGAAGGTCATACCAGCCATGGTCATGAGAGAATTGATCTTTTCATCATGAGGAGGGTGAAAGAGAAGGGCGTGTGCAAGGACTTGAAACAGTAGTGCTGGGAACACAAGGGTTTCTAGCGGCAATCTTCCGAAGTTCACTTGAAGGTCGGAGTATGAGATCTTTCCCCATGCCTCTAGGCGTTCGCTAAAGGATTCCTCGTCAAGCAGGTCATACTGCCAATTGATGCCAGAGAAAAACGTTTGGACCAAGATGTGGACGCAGGCCTGCGAAGGCAGCTGGCGGACTAATTCTTTATACTTACGGTCGGCATCGTTTCGGAAAGAGGGCTCATTCGTGGCAGGGAAGTCCACCAAGCTATTTTCCTGACCTCCATATAGCTCTGCGGTCCGTAATAGGCTCATGGAGCTGTAATTGCCATGGCTGGAATATCCAAAGTCACGGATCTTGTCCTGAAGCTCGCTAGCCCACTCAGGGCCCGGTCTAGCGGGGGGGCACAGATGCACCATATTGGCGCTACAGCTGATTTCCGAGAGACCACTCTCACCAGAACTGCTTTGTGTGGCTTGGCCTTCTTTCAGTCCAGCGTCATAATGGCAAAGATCCTGCGATCGCCAATTAGACCAAAAGCAATATTGCGTTTACACGTATTAATACCTGCGCTTCTCGCTTGATGCAGTTGCAACATGGATGCTGGCGGTCGCACTATTCAATCTTTAGTAAGTTTCTTGTTTAGCTCTTTCGTGGTCCCTACTTTTTGCTTGCGCCGATGGCATTCGCTACAGGACATGACAATTCTCCTCCTTGCTTGAGGTTTATGTTGTTCGGTAATGGAGTGTGTCTTTGGCGGGGTTAGCCTCGGTGCCATGTTGTACAGAGATTTTAGCAGTCCTCAGATTGTGGTGCCGAAAGGGATAGATGTCGGGGTAGGGAGGGGCACTGAGGTAGAAGTGTATTAAGGGTTTCCCGTAAAATACGGTATTATAGGTACAGTCGAAAGGATTATTCATGTCTTATCTTAATACGCATTAGCGGGTACGGGCCGAGAAACAAAGTGTGTGTCGAAGGGGTAATCTGCTTTTGAACTCTACTGTATGAGAGAGATAAAAGGATTTTCCAGGGATGGTCAATAAAGTGTTGGTCATGAGAGAATTGATCTTTTCATCGTGAGGGTGAAATATAATAATATTGTACTTAGTAATATTGAGGTTGCACAGCCCTAGGTTTTATAAAATGAGGCTATTTAGGCTTTAAAACCCCTTCAGTTATATGAAGAGCAGCAAGAATAGGGTGAAACCTAGTCAATTACTGCTTTATCTAAACATGAGAGGTTAATGGAAGCAAGGAGAATTGGAGGACAGAAGCAGAGAGATATAAGGAGCTTTTTTGGGGCCTGAATTTGTATGTAAACCAGAAATATATATTTAATGTATGGCACCTAGGATATAACGATAATCTTTGCCTGTCTGAAGTATATCGTTATAACCGGGTTTTACAGTAGTATTTTCGTACTAATTATACATTTAAATTAAAGTTACTTTACTAGTAATAACTAGTAACTAGTTCCTAGACCCCTACTTGTAAAAAAGCCTAACAATCTAACGAGATTTTTGGCTGTAATTTATTATTCCTACCTCTTAGTAGTAACTCCAACCTACTACTTACTACCCCCCTACTATAACCCACTAGGAGCAACTGGTAAATTACCACCTAACAACCTGACGACCCCCTATTCGTAAAGCTGCCAACAACGTCACCATACGTTGTCATCCTGCATACATATTTCTGTAGGGAACCCAAGTGTCTTTCAATAAAGCCAGACACCATCTTGTTCCAACTTCCCCTCAGCTTCAATCTTCTTCATACATTCCTTGATTCTCTGCACGACATGCTCCGCATACCCCGGCCCGAGCGGCGGTTTAGGCACACTCATATCCATCTTCAACCAAGGAATGGAACTGATTCCTTGACACGCCTGGCGCATCTCATCAATTTCTTCGTCGCCATAGAGAGCCCCTGCAAACACAGCCACGGGTGGCTTGGAGTAGTTCATGGTGCCACGATTGGGCTCTTCGGCAATGGGAGGGGCCTGCTCTTTCAGCAAGGCGGGTATTTCGACTGCTCCAGAGGTGCTGCTAATGACGTTATGTATAACTACATGTGCGGATGATGTTAACATGTGGTTTCAAGCAAGACCGGTATTTGCCTTACTTTCGTACTCGGGTAAGTAAAGAGGTTTGACAGCGTTGAAAATTTGCGGGTTGCTGCTGCCACAGGCAAGAACTGGTAAAGGTGACATGGTGAGTGGGATTTTTATTGATATAATTGTGGTGAAAAGGGATATTATCCACTGGAGATACTAGTCCATATATATATATGTCATCGCGAGGGAGGGGTATACACGATTATCGTGGCTAGCTGAACTTTGCTGATGTGGTGAAATTGACCCCCGCCTCTAGGGCTGACAGACTGAATACGACAAAGAAGCTTCGCGCGGGGCCCGAGTTTGAAAGAGGTTCCGGAGAGTGCCGTTTCAAGAACCTTAGAGCGGAGCCGGGCTGTGCACATGTTTACACGATATAAGAGCCCCTGCTGTTAACTGGTCCATTATATATCCTAGGAAAGCTTATACAGACAAGGATAGACTTCCCTACCTCTAATGTCTGAGTGGGACGAGATCAAAATATTTCCATTTTCACTTTAGACCACTAATACTAAAACTATTGGGAGTTATTTGAACCCTAGGCATATTCTTACCATTCTGTCTCGTGCAGCAATAGTTAGGATAATAAAAGAAAAAGTAAGACGAAGCGCATATCTCATTCTTGGCCTATTGTTGCTCCGTTCTCATCCCCAGGTCGAAATGCCAATGCGCGAGGCTTTCCCCAGCTGTCACATGGAAGGAAGCGCCATGAACCAGAATACCGCCGGGCCAGAACATAAGATATCACCCATGCCGCCATGGGGGCAGCGAAGGCCACTGGTTTCCTCCCTCGAAAGTGACGTCCCGCAGGCCAAGTACCATAGGAGGGACCACTTGCTGTGATGGAAGATTTTATCAGCATTGGTTATTTCATTGGATTTCTAGGCCCTATAGGTTCTAGGCCCTATAGGTAACAACTTACCTTGTCTTGCTTGGTTGCTTCAGCTACACAATGCTTGTACACCTTCAACAACGCTGCTCCATTATAAGGCTGCATTGAGAGGAGGCTGTCGATTTCGTCGCTTAGGTGGCGGTGGAAACTGGGGGCCATTTCCTTAATGATTCTACAGACCGTCGCAGCATCGTAATCCACATGGTTAGTATGGTTGGCATACTCTAGAAGAGTTTTCAGCTGCGGCTCGAATGCATGATGTTGTTCCACGTTAGTGTCGAGGAACCCAGCCGTGCCAATGACTTTCTCAAAACCGGGAAACATCTGTTTTTCTTCGAGGATATGGTGGTCGGATACCCAGTCTGCCCAGGACTTGATGAAAAACAGAAAATCTTTAATGTCTTGAGGTTTCTTGACATACTCTGCTTGGAGGTAGATGCTGTTTAGGCCCCGGATCATGCAGTTATGGGTACAAGCCATTTCGTTTGCGATGTAAATAGAAGCATGTTTTGACTAAGATAACATAAACGAAATGTAATCGAAATAGAGAGTTAGAAATGATTTCTTACCACGTCTTGGGGTTTAGAAGGGGTTGCGAGTAGTGGCCATGGCCCATCAGCCCATACAGGGGTTGTCATGGTTGCCACAGGAATAATTAGCTGAATACGACTAACTCGATAATTTGTGCTCCGCGAGTCGGAGATTTAGGGGAAGTTAGGACTGGGAGGCTGTAATAAGTATGCGATGGGAATAATTAAGCTTCTCTTAACCCGCAACAAGGTATTAATATGAACCCGACTCACCAATACGAGGCACTAGTGGGGGCGGATAAGCTGACAGCTAGCCAATTTAAAATAAAGAAGTCTGACTGGTCTGCATGTCGCTGAATCGGGCATCTATCTCCATTTGCGGCTGAAAGCCACACGTTGGAGGGGTAGTTCTTGGACAATGAACGAGGTACACGACGTCAGCTTTCTGTCAAAGACGAAGAACAAGACGAGATCATTCAGCTTTATTTACTGTCCAAGTAAATAATTGACCTAGCCCGATAGCATAAATAAAACACCTGTAAGATACTTCGAGTAGTTATCAATCTGCATAGGGGCCAATAAAAGGCTTAGTTGGCAACGGAGATCCAAGAGAGTAATTAAGCAGCGAAAAATAATCTTCCACTGAAGTTTCTATGGTACTTGAAATAGACAAACACTATTTCTACATGCGAACAACATTCCGATAGGAAGATGGAAAACCTCAAAAGATTGTGGGATGTGCTATGCTATGCAACTCAGATATGTTCCTGTCAATGTTGCTTCTTCTTGTTGGGTGATGTATAGAGCCAGATAATTTTCCTCCTAAATTACCCTGCACCGCTATTTTCTCGCCTTCAGCTGAACCATCAAATCGTTCTTCTCCCACAACAAAAAGGTTTTCTGTTTTTCCCAACCGATGGACCCAGGAAGAAGAGAAAGCTCAAAGTTATACAGCACCTTGGCCAGAATGAGCCGCATTTCGTGGTATGCCAGACTATTCAATCATTAGCTACTGAGAACCACTAAACCACTATCTGGAGAGTAGAGGACATACTTCTTCCCAATACAGTTGCGAGGGCCAAATGAGAATGGTTGGAATGCAGCCTTATTATCAGTGGCAAACTCATCGCCAATCCAACGCTCAGGGATGAACTGATTTGGCAATCTGAAGTTTTGAGGGTTGCGATAGGTAGCCCATTGATGGACCGATAGAGCAGTCTAATATATCATTCAAATATTAGGAACCGTAGAAAATATGGAGCGAGAAATCAATACCTTTCCTGGGACATGTTCACCACAAACAAGCAACCCCTCATCAGGAGTGATGCGGGGCAGACCGACTGGAACAGGAGGGTAGATGCGCAATCCTTCCTCAATGCACGCATTGAGATACGGCAGATGTTCCAGAGCTCTCATTTCAATATCCGAATCTTTCTCGAAAGCCCCACAGACTTCCTTTACAATGATGCTCATCTTTTCAGGCGTCATCAGGAGATGATAGAGCAAACCACTTAACGCAGTTGCAGTAGTCTCAGTACCTGCAACCATGAAAATCTGGGAATTAGCATACATCTCTGCGCGACTGAGACGAAGATCCTCCTTCTGGTTCATGACGATACCCCAGATATCAGGTTTCTGCGGTGTATGGTTGCCATCAATCCTTTTATCAACACGCTCCTGGGACGCCGCGTAATGAGCGAGACATTGTTGCTTCACCTCCTTCGGAATGAGCATATTAACAATGCGAGTGGTCCAAGGGACGTAGCGCGCCAGTCTGCGCATAGCATTGGTTCGTATACTGATAAAAACCGCGGATACCCAACCCAAGTTACCAGTTGCAGCTAACAGATTCAAGGAGTCACCAAAGGTCAAATCTCCCATGATATCAAACGTAGTCAAATTGAACATGCGGACCATATTGACTTTCGCGTTGGGGTTCTCCTTTATTGTTCTGTGGAGACTTTCAACTAAAGCATCCGCGTATCCACAGATCAAAGATTGTTGTTCTCGGAGCGCCCGATCAGAAAAGGCGTGAGAGAAGTTCCGACGAAAGCGGGAGTGATCAGGCCCATTTGCCCGGATAATATCTGGAGCTCCATAAAAGGTTGGACCGTAGAATCGAGGGTCCTTCTCCGTGACCCTTTTCCCTGCAGAGGCGTGGCCACATATTCCCTTCCACGCCTCGCCAGTCGCATAGCTTAGCTCATCTGGTGCGATGCGGACTACATCACCATGAGTGGTATGTAGTTCACTGACCCATTCAACCAGGTCACCCTTGAAGGTATGGTATAGTTGAGGTAGACGTGATGTAGCTGCGAACTTTGGTCCGGGATACCTGCTGAGAGGGTTGATGAAGAGTTGGTAGGATGCCTGCGAGACTAATGCCAGTAGGATCTAACAGAGCACATTAGCAATTAGCAAGACTGACTTAATAGAAGAGGGGGAGTAAGCGTACTGAAGCACCGATGACCAAAATGTAGTGTTCATGAAGGAAACTTGAAGCGGATTGAAGAAGCATCTTGGATTACCAGAATGTTCTTCTGAGCCAAGAGGACTAGATGCGACGATAAGAAAGTAGAAAAGGGTTGGAACACTATATAAGTCAACAACTTAACCTTGTCATGTCCTTTTGATTTTGAATTGTGCACACTGTTTCCTGCATAGTTATGATCGCACTAACTTGATCCCTATTTCACCTTCGACTTACAAGGGTATATGCCGTAGCTATAGTACACTATGAGCTATAAATGTGCAGGCTAAACTCAATTGGGATTGATCTACGGCCGTATTGCTGCAGAATCTATGTTGACGGTTGAGACGGGAGTTATACCATAAAACCTAGGGATAAGCTATGCATAATTCGGTGCTTTTGGCATATTTTGACCCCTGTTAGGTACGTGCATAGTCGTCAATACACACAAAACTTGATTGGGGAACAGGTTAAGCTTGAGATACTGTTGAACATATTTTCCCAAATGGAAATTATCGACCATTCACTCTGGGTATAGCCAAGAAATTATGGGCTCTGGACCGTTTGGTGTACGATACCCAAGTATACTGGATAATACTACTACCCAGTACTCCGTAGTAAACATCGAAAAGAATAGAGGGGGCTCCACACAGAGTGGGATGTCTCATGCGGGGTGGCGGTTCTCAACCCACGCCCCTCCCAGTCCAGCATTCAGTTCAGAATCTAGAGATCGAAATTGGAAATACTATTGATACATACACCAACGAGGATGACCCCCGCTGGTCTACAAACTTTGAATGGCAGCTTGGATTGTTGGTGAACAACTATGTATTTGTTGCGGACCTTGATTGTCTGATGGTCCTGCATGGACTTTCTCCATCGGCACTATTAGCCGAGACATGTTGCGTCACATTTAGAATAAAACTGATCCAGTTGAGGGGAAGGTAGTATCGTTGGAAAATGATGTTATTGGGTGAGACGAAAAGCTTGGTTGGAAATAAAACGGTTGGCGAATGCTTGAGGCCTGAACTATTCTCATCCACAGGCTTCATATCAAATTTAGTCTAATGAAGTATACTGACGGAAACATAAATTGCATTGTTGATTCTCCAATTTAATGGTTGGCAGACAAGCTCTCAAAGTGAAAAGGGAATAGATGACACTCAGTCCCACGGCCAACAAGGCATACGGTCAAAGTAATTCGCAACGCACAGCACTAAACTCGAAAGAGAAAGATCTCAAGTACCGGCATGGACATATGTGAAAAATGAACCCTCCGATAATTGATGGACCATCAAACTAATTCTTTTATCAGGTTTGATGGGATCACCATGGCACGAACTCTTTCCGATATGGAGTGGATCTCTCTCCTTTCCAGAGAGAATGAAATAGTCTCAGCAGCGATCGATATGAATTAGAAACAACACATGCTACAGGACCAACGACTGGCACTCAAACGCATCGCTCGTGAATCCGAAGCATACGAGATAGGAACTCAATACCATCGAAATGTCATTGGTGAGCTCTTGTCTGAGATCAGTCGCTTGCGCAGTGGACAGCCAGTCCATACCGACGAAGAAGACCGGCTTCCTATAGATTCTATCAATGCAGTAACCGGTGATCACCAATTACCGCAACGCGATGAAGCCTTTTGTCGGATTTCTTGTTCTCGTTCTTGGCTTCTACATCTCTCAACAACTCAACAGTCTCACATTGCACCATCACTTCGACGTCCACCACGTCCACCTCTCCTAACAGGTTATGAGCCCCTGGAAGCTCTATTCACTTTTCCTCATCATCGTCAGCTTCATCCTCCATCGGCCCCTCCATCGACGCCGCCATCATCATCACTATCGTCACCATCGACATCACCGGCCAGGCCACCCCAGCAAATATATACAAACAAACACTCTCAACATACGCTAACTAAGTTCTTCTCGCTTAGAGTCTTCATCCCACACAAAAACAATCCCCTACCCACACAGTCAGTGCCTCTCCTACGACGCACCTCTCTATCTGCTAGCCACGCCGTCAGTACCTCTCCTACAACGTACACAATAAACGTACCTCTCCTACGACGCAACCCACAATCCGCTAGTCACACGTCCAAGTGCCTCTCCATTCGACATACCTCAAAATATTTTCAGCGACTAGCTTCACGGAGCCAAAGCTCTTAGAGCTCGTCCCCACCCTTACCGGCGAATCTAACTTCGCCTCGTGGTCCACCGCACTTAAGTACGCCCTCGACACTCGAGACCCCTATCTTTTCGAGATCCTCACAGGCTACACGGCCCAGCCCACTCGCGAGCACCCCTCCCTTCCAGAGTAGATTCGTCAGTCTCGCCACATTCTTTCCTACCTTCACGCTACCTACCGTTCACGCGTCTCTTAAGCCTTATATCAACACCAACAGTAACGCTGTCAAGTCAGCTAACGTGGTCAACGCTCCGGCTATCACCAGCAACCCTATCGTACGCTACAACAACCTATTCAATAACTAGGTTAGCAACGTGGGGGGACTATTCCATGGTTCCATATTTGTGGGGGGTGTCGGATTCCTTATTCTCATTCTTAGCTTCTACAACTCTCAACAACTCAACAATCAATCTCACATTGCACCATGCACTTCGACGTCCACCACGTACACCTCTCCTAACACTTTTCATAGGGGCGAATTCCAGCGACATTTCGGAAGTTATGGGTGTGAAATTTTCAGGTAACCGAGTATTCCAATCGCATGTTGTTGTCCCGCAGGCTGAAAATACTTCCAACTTCCCCCTCACTGTCCCTTTGGTCAAAGATAAAGAACATTCGCATTGTCGATATGATGGTCTCATATTGGGGCTTCTCAGCTCACCACGGCATGCTGAATTTGGTGAACTTGATACTCTAAGCCTCGTCTCGGAATCGTCATTATATACTGATTTGAGATGTCTTGGAAGCTTTAAATTAAATAGATTGAATGTTTGGCTGCCCCTTGATCGATATGTTCGCGTGTTTTGTGGGTGCAATTACGTTACACAGTATGTACGATATTGTACTGAGGACAGATATCTGACGGCATAGCAGAAATTTATGCATCCGAGGGTCGCTGCGGGTCGTGGAGGGTCACCCGTGAGCGACCCTCAGAGGCGGAGGGGCGGGTGGAGGCTCCAAGATCATGGACCACCTACTCCGTACTTCTCACCTCGTTCTACCGGTTGACTCCGCCTCTGATCCTTTTGAGCCCCTGGGCCGTTAGGCGGGGCAAGTGCATATATGTTGGAATAATGGACTCGGCATACCTTCATGTTTTGTAATTTATGTTATGTAATCACCGCTCCATATAAATTACTAGGAGAGTAGACTTGAACACCATTGCTGCATACCCCTTATTTTACAATACCACTTCATTCAACAGTTATGAGCCCGGTTCGCATACAGTGAATTCATTTTGGAATATTGTATTCATTGTACTTCCTCTGATCTACCCGAAGTAGCAATTTTGAAGCCATTACCCCTGAATTACCCCTATTCAGAACGATGGAGGCAGCATCAATCCTCTCCGCCATGAAGGGCGAAAAACTGAAGGACGCATCTCAATGGCTTACTTGGTATGCCAAAGTGCAATCGTATGCCATGCAGAAGAACGTATGGGATCTATGCAATCCAGATCTTATACCGGCTTCAACGACGACGTCGCCGGCAACGACAACCGATTCCTCTCCAACCGATTCCTCTACAAAGCGGCCTACCCCTCTCATAGAGCCGGAAGAGCCGCCTTACCCTGAAGCAGGCGATGATACTGCTAAGAGAACATGGCGGGATCGGATGGATGTGTATAAAATAAGGTACACAAGATGGGAGAAACAGGCCAAAGGACTAAGTGATGTTAATGAATACATCCTTGCCTACCTGGATCCTATGCATCACCTAGCCCTGCTCAATTATCGTACCCCGTATGATAGGCTAGTGTATTTGAAGGCACGCTTTGCTACATGGCGGGATCGGATGGATGTGTATAAAATAAGGTACACAAGATGGGAGAAACCGGCCAAAGGACTAAGTGAGGTTAATGAATATGAAGAAGAGATTCGTATGAATTGGAAGGTTTTTGCCATGCAGAAGCCGACTGGTGACGTTGAGCAGTGGCTTCAAAAATGGACTTCACTAAGAGAACAAGCTCTTAGCCTCGGTATCAATGACAGCGATGCCAATCGTGACTTCTTACATGCAGTAAAAGAAGTGCTGCCAATTTGGTGGCAAGGAAAATACCAAGAGATCGTCATGGACAAGAAGGTTTATGACACTCGCGATCTTATTGAATCATTTCGCGCCATGAATCGCGAAGTCGGTGTTCAAACCATAACATCGACTAATGCTCTAAAAAGTGCTTTTGCGACTTAGCAAGGCAAGGCAGAAGCTAAACCAGAAGCTAAACCGGATGCCAAGGAGCCAAAGCATAACAAAAACCTCCCTTTTGAACGGAGAACATACCCATACGGGTCCATACACTCTAGGCATAAAGTAACTGAACGCTGGGTTCTCAATGAATCGCTCCGCTCTACGAGCTATATCGTGCCTAGAAGGAGGGTAGAGAAGGCAAAGAAGCTGCTAGCCGAAGATCTAGGCTGGAAGCAATAGATTGACAATGTGACTGATGAGGCTAAAAAGCCTCAACAAACAGCCAATCAAGTCAGTTTTGCCACTATCCAGAGCAAGGCGCCGATGCAAACGAGCAAGCATGCTCTATCTGCTAGCGCCGGCGAGGTGTCGCTTCGGCACCGATGGGTTCTTGACACTGCGTCGAGTGCTCATGTATGCAATGATAAAGCATTATTCATTGATTTTACGCCCGAAGCCATGAATTTGACGACTGGCGATAGCAGCACCAAGGTGCTGGGAAAAGGCACAGTAAGGTTGATTGGCAAGCATCCACAGAAGGGAAGGATGGAGATCACATTGAGTGATGCTCTATATTCACCTAGCTTCCATACCAATCTAGTGTCATATGCATCTTTGCAGAGAGAGAAGAGAGATCTGTATGCATATGCATGCAGAGCTCATAGGACAGCTGTCCCCTACGGGCACAGCTGAGGGGGTGTGTTGGAATGATAGACTCGGCATACCGGAGGATTGATTTATCCTTCATGTTTTTGTAATTTATGTTCTGTAATCCCCGCTCCATATAAATTGCTAGGAGAGTGGATACAGAAATACAGACACTTGAACACCATTGCTGCGTACCCCTTATTTTACAATACCACTTCATTCGACAATATATTATAGTCCTGCCAAAAGACTTTAGCCCCGGCAGATCTCGATGAGCCATTCCCATTATGACTACCAATGTAATGTAATATATTGTTTAGCATTTCGAATTTAATTCTCATGATGTTGAGAAACGATTTACCACTTGCGCCGTTTATACCAAAAACACTAATGAAAGGTACATCCCTACAATGGAAGAATCTGTGCGAAGTGTCTTTTCAAACATGGAGCGGCGTCGTGCGGAAGATCAGTCTAGACTCGCGGTGTCGCTTCTGTTGAAGCTAGAGAGAGAGAGAGAGAGAGTAGAGAGACAATATGAGTGCGTATGAAAATGACCCGACCTTCCCTAGCTATTGAGTAAAGAGAAACATCTACAGGAACTTGCTGGCAAGACTCATAAGCCCACCACCACCGCTAGAGCCACCACCCTGGTTCTTCATGTACATCTTAAGCGCCATCTCGGCAGCAGAGTTAACGGCAGACTGCTTGTCACCGGACTATAAACAATCATTAGTATCGCCATCACAATCCCTAATAAAAAACGAAAACAAGAATAACATACCACATTACCCCCAGACCCATTCTTCTCATCAAACAACTTCCCAGCCTGAGCCATAGCAAGCCCGATAAGCTTATTCTTATCCATACCACCATCACTGCTTCCACTGTTGCCACTGCTGCCACCAGAGAACATCTTCAAAGCCTGCATAGCAGCACCAGCACCAATGGTGTTGGAATCGTGATTCTGGTTGGAGTTACCAGATCCGTACATGGCCTGGTGGGCATTAGCCGCCTGCTGCTCGTCGAGGTCATCGCCGGAGCTCTTGCGGTCCTTGAGGAAGTTCAAAGCAGTGTTGAACAGGGACTTGTCCTCGCTGCTGTGGTTTTCCTGTGCGTGCGAGGCGGCGCTGCTGAAGTCGTCGTCGTTGTTGGAAGAGTGGTGGTTGGAAGAGGAGTTGTTGCCGTAGCCGGAGGAGTTGTTGTTGTTGCCGTAGCCACCACTGCCGTGGGATTCTTGGCGGCCGCCGTAGTTTCCTTGGCTCTGGTTCTGGTTGCTGTAGCCACCGCTAGATCCACCGTAGGAGTCGTTGTTGTTGTTGTTTCCGTAGCCTCCGCTGCCGTGGGATTCCTGACGGCCGCCGTAGTTACCCTGGCCTTCGTTTTGGTTGTTGTAGTTGCCCTGGCCTTGATTCTGGTTACCGTAGCCCTGGTTGGAACGGCCCTCGTTAGAGTTGCCGTAACCACCGCTGGATCCACCGTAGGAGTTGTTGTTATTGTTGTTGTTACGGCCGGAGAAGTCCTCGTCGTTGTTGTAGTAGCTGTTGCTAGCGCCACCGCCACCGCCGCCACTGCCGTATTGCTGGTTATCGCGGTAAGACATGGTTGGAGTAGATAGATGGAGAATGAGAGTAAGGTAGAGATAGAGTGATTTAAGGAGAAAGTGGAAATGGAAATGGTATAAATTTAATAGCAAAAGTCAAAGAACAGAATGGAATGGAAGAGCTTCAGCTGAGGTTGGACGAGGAGGGGTTGCGGGGCCTTTTTTGTTGATCTCACTTTGGGCGATGCGCTGTTCGATCGGATGGGGTGGATCGGAGCTGAGGTGGCCAATCATTAACCAACAGGCTTGGAAGTGGGTGTTTTCGGAGATTGACTATTGGTTTTGAATGGTTTTTTTGGCTGGCTTTAGTGGCTTTAGTGGCTTAGTGAGTTTTAGGCGATATTTCGGAGTTTTAATGAAGAAACTACGAAGCTGAGCAGAAGTTGCACTACTGGTAGTTCTCGTCATAATAGAGCGAACAACATTTGGTACATGCATGGAGTATGTTCAGGAAGAAAATCATCACAAGGTATCCGTCGATACCCCATTTCCCTTCACTACGTACTACATATCCTTGGTTCTACAAAATACATAGAATGTGCATCCATGTGGAGGTGGATGTTGGTTCTTATGATATGATCGGAGTATAGATACACCGAGGAAGTCATGTGACTCGCTTCTTCCCGAGCTGTATACATAAGAATGGAATAGTAGAATTCAAAAACACTGTTAGTATATTGATTAAAGCGCATGAGGACTGGGATTCACGCCGAAAATGACCGCTTTCGACGCCAGAAACGGCCGTAACTTTGGACGCCGAGCCGCCGCTTGACCACGCCCCTAGAACACCACTATTCTGCACCCGCTATTAGCTCTTCACTCTATTTATTCCACCAGTGAAAACGAATATTACAATTAAGGATGATACGGTGAATAGGAGGCCAATATTCGGAAAATAGCAAGTTCGCGAAATCTATTCGATAGTCTTTTCTACAAGCCAGATCTTTAAAGCAAAAGAGTACTCAATTCAAAATATTAAAGATAGGGAGAAGGAAGAAAAAGTAAGTGGTAGATCCCGAGAGATTAAATAGCCAGAGCTATCCTGCAGTGCAAATACTCGCATAGATGCAGATCATGACACGTAGCATCTCTTTCTTCTCCTTCCAGGATCATCAATCTCATGCTACACTCCCTGGTTCCATGTTGTCCCTACAACTCAACTGCTGCCCAACAGATGATCTCGCTTAATCCTCATGTCGTATAAAATAGGAGCTCTGGCCTGGTTCAAGAAATCAGTCTGTATCTTAATATACGTAAATCAGGCCTCTCACATTATCTTTCGTACCAGGGTACTCCATCAACCCAAGCCGAACCCTCTCCCAGACTCCTAGAGCCCACCGCCATCCATTATATATTCAGTCGCGACTTGTACATTGCCCCCTGTCGCTTCCAGGGCTATAATGTTCTGCTGGCGATTATTAATCATTGTATAGCAAATATCAACTGCCTGAAAAATCCATTGTTTCTGTGCTTTTCCGTAAAGACCAACTCATTCTGGTACTGTGTCGGGATTCAGCCACCAAGCTCAAAACATCGATAATGGGACCACCGAGGCCTGGTACCCGACGTGGTTATACACTCCCCCAGTAGCAACGGATACAGATTTCGTTCCTAGCCCTACCCAAAGCGGCATTTCCACTGCGTGTCCGGACTATTATATCGCAGATGAGGTACGTCCGCGACCTTTGGCTTGATCCTTCCTAGTGGAACAAGAGCTAGAACCGAATTAGGGAGCACAATTTCGACATAGAATAGGTCATAGAAATTTATGTTGACCATGCCAAGTCCGCGGGAGTGAGTGAGTGGTCGGCCCATAAAGTAGATACAAGCTCCAATCTGGCTAGCTCAGGCATCGATCCTTTGATTTCTTGAAACCAGTCGTGCCAATTGTACGGAATGCAAAGCTGCAGTCGAGTCCACTCCCGACCTTCTAAGAGTCTTTTCCATGGTTTGAGGAACACCATCCCCTTTTCATGGGTATAGAAAAGCTCTTGAGCCTCACAGGGCGGCATTTGAAGTAGCACACGTAGCCGAAGCACGCCGCGGAAACTGTTCTCAGCCAACCCAAAGAACGCGTAATAGGTTGCCATCCAGTCCTCCTCAGCCTTCCCCGGGTCCCAGAAGCCAACAACAAACGAGATGTCCATAGATGTCATAAGAGATGCACAACGCGGTGCCAAAATTCTTGATATCAGAAAAGGGGTGTCCATAGCCTCGTTCATCACAAAGACATTCGTCCCATAAAGGACTTCCAATGTTTCTTCATATCTGTACGATAATAAGTCAATGCTCTGACAGTGGAAGGATACCGACGTACCCAATTTGACAACATCTCAACCACTCCACGCTGCCAATTTTGGGCCTCGGGGTGTGCATGTACCCCTCGCGGCCCGAGGTTGAACAGATATCCTCAACAGGATCGTCGATAAATCCATCAGAACGGTCACAAACAGCATGCCACCAGCGCCAGCGAGGCTCGCTGTGCGGTTCCGGCGATGGCTTTCTCCAAAAATACCGAATATGCACTCGCCGATCGCCCATAAGCTCGAGGTATATCAGCCTCCTGATCTCAGCCGGGAGACGAAAGAGCAAACTTTGCTGCTGGGAGCTTTTCTGTCGAGCTCCCAGGCTGCGAGGGCGTTGCTCTCGTTGGATCGGCAGCTTCCGTCGATTGTATATATCGCCGTTGATCTCACAGGTGGAATCCCAGATTCCTATTGCGTTTGGAGAACATTCTCGCAAGATAAACCTGGGCTCTTCCAGCCCTTGCTTTTTGCGCTTGAAAAATGGGTTGAAAAAATGGGGTGCCATGGCGTTGGAGTCTGGGGGAGTAGGGGGAGCGTTAACTTTATATATTCCGGGATGTGGGTGGATGTCCCTTGTGCGTGGCAGTCCGCATAGATTGATTGTAAAATAGCGGAAATTGTCATGATTGACCATCACCCTGTTGCGATAAAAAAAATATCTGATCCGTTCCGGACTGCAAGCAACGCGCGGCGCATATTTAGGGAGATTAGGTTGTTGAAGCACCTGAGGCATGACAACGTGCGTGGTCCGAGAAGCAATATTTTTCGTGGAAGAAGTATAACGAAAGTGTTGACATTTGGAGTGCAGGGTGCATCTTTGCTGAAATGCTGCAAGGGAAACCGCTTTTTCCAGGGGAGGACCATGCCGGTCAGTTTCGTGTTATCACAGAAGTGCTTGACACACCACCCGGAGATGCCGTAGCCAAGATAATCACCCCAAATGTTAGTATGCTAGCAGCATACATGCGACAGCAACGACGAGACCCAAAGGATTCTCAATAAACCCATGGTTCTCACTCATACCTACTGACCTTTGTTTGTATGACAGGCGCTGAATTCCATGAGTGTCTTCCGAAGCGTGAGGGCAAACCGCTATCTCAAAAGGTTCGGCTTTTCATTATGACAAAGACTACAAATTTAAGGTCCGGCTGCAGTACGCCAACATGTAACTACCATGATATTTGATACAGAGAGTAGAGAGGCGAAGAAGATTGAATTCTCTACAAACAAACATGAAGCTACCTAATTAGGACTGATACCCCAGGCACCCAGACCCCCAGCATGTGATGCCACAACAATATTGAATCAACAAGCAGTTCTGTCTTCGAAATCACGCCTTGTATCTAAGTTGTCTTGACATGAAGTTCCTTCATGTTCATTGAATAGTCCTCCGCTTTTTGAAGATTGTCCTTCTTCATAAAATATCCAAGCAAAGGAGTATAATCAAAGATCCAGTCACGAATTTTAGCGATTGGCCAAGGCAACGAGTGAAACATCGTGCCCATGAAGCGTGCGGCTTCCATGTTGTGATTGACATATTCAACCCGCTGTTTCTCGTACAACTCAAAGCCGGCACTGACTGCGGCAAGGTTGCGTAGGTCAACACCATCAAGGAATTTAGCAAGAAAGTAGCCATCCTCAATGGCTACCCAAGCCATAGCCAGCGTAAGGCGATACCGGGTGTACGGCATCACCAACACACACAACGCGTCCAGTGGACCATTTCTTCAGCGATGGACGGTTGTAAATTTCCCATTGATAGACTTGTTTGTCGAAGTCCGTAATCTCTAAGAAACGAGACACCGGCCCTGACCAATCCTTGAGGACACCCGATAAGTATGCCTTCGGATCTTCTGGCAACGGTTTTCCCTCCCACGATGGTTCCACAATCCACCACTCGAAGCAGGGCTTGCCTTCGTGCAGTAAAGGGAAGTAACTAACTTGGGATTGCCAGTCGTGGGATACAACAGCATAGTCATCAGGAATATCCGGAATTTTCTCGCACCAGGAAAGCCAGACGCGGACTCCGGCGTGAAAAAGGTTAGGGTCACCAAAGGCTTGTCGTGAAACGGCTGAGCGAATGCCATCGGCTCCAACGAGAATGTCTGCCGTAATTTTGTGACCATTCTTGAATTCGAGCTCAAGGCCGTCCTCGCCTGGGATTTCGGTGTAGGCGACAAGTTCGTGACTGGTGTGTACAACACCCAGCGGAAGAAGGTCAAGCATTTTCTTCATGAGGGATGAACGAAGGACCCCGTATTGCCAGCCCTTGATTCCCATACGCCTCTCGACTTCCTCGTTGAATGGGAGGTCAACTCGCTTTAATCCATGCTTGTTTTGGAAGGAAGTAGTGGTGGCTGGGCCCATGTTCTCAATGCTCATTCCATACGATCGCAGAACTGCCATGACGAGAAGATTGAGTAGTACCGCGCCACCGATGGGCTTGCACTCGGATTGCCGCTCAAATACACGGACATCAAATCCCCGTTGGATGAAGGCAAGAGCTGTCGACAAGCCTCCAGGCCCACCCCCGGTGATAGCAACCCGTTTACCAGGGCGCCAGTTTTGATCCGACATGTTCAGATATGAAGAGGAAAATGAGGGCGAATCGAGATGTATATTCCACCAGGAAGATATGGAAGGAAACCGAGTGCGGATGGAAAGAAAAGAAAGAAAGATGGTTATCAACGAGAACTCTACGAAAGGAAGAGACAGCGGGTTTTATATGAAGTCTACAAAAGTATAGTCTTGCCTGTCTAGGGAGTTGGTGAGTTGATCTTCTTTGAATAAGTGGAAAGGGCCAGTAGATCCACATGTCGGCATGCTCTCGGTCCTAGTAGTCCTTCCTGTATTTCTCTCAACGATGTTTGCTCATTCCATACGTAGAGCTTGGAGACTCTAATATCGGAACCACCTGGGGCCGGCTTGCCGGGCGTAATGACTAAGCGTTATGTTTCATCCCCGGGCCTCTAGGGCTGTCGGATCCTTGTTGTGGAGTGCATTGGCCTAAACAAGCTTTTAATGGATCTTGGTAAGACTGTCGAATACTAAGATTGATTACACGGTTGAAACCGGCCCCGGTGTATGGGATGGCGGATGTATGAATCTCTAACTAAAATTACAACCCCTGGTAGTTCAACAATCCGTGCGGACATCAATAACTAACTGCATTATGCGCTTTTGTACGATGTGCCTGGTACCAGATACGATGTGCCTGGTACCAGATACCACATGAAGTTCGTGGTATAATACCCATACATTGTCATACGGCCAGATTTCTGTCAGAGACCGCCAAACTTCTCCTCGGATATAGTAAAAGTTATTTAGATTGATGTCGTGGTACTCATTATCTAGGGGATACAAATCAATGCATACGGAGATATCTCCATTTGTGTGGGGATCAAAAGCTTCATTTGTAAACTTACAAACCGCTCGAAACATAGAGATATCTTTATTTGTATATGGATCAAAAGCTTCATTTTTAGACTTGTAAACCACACAGAAATCTGGAGATATCTCCATTTGTATGGGGGCCAAAAGCTTCATTTTTGCTGTAATTACTAAATTTACAATACACAAGTAGCTAGGGCCGATCCTTCGGGTCGGCCTCGGTATACTGATAGCTAGGCACTCATAAGGAGCACCTGTATGAAGTTATTATCGTATATAAATATATGAAAAAAATGATGATGTAGTACTGGTATATATCCCCCCCCTCCTTCTTAACTATGTCAATAACTAATGCAGTAACAAATCTCCTAGGTAGGGTTAGAGATAGGACAATGCTAAAATATGGCAAAACTATATAGGGGGACTGGAAATACCTTTATTGTTAGTTGTCCCTACGACTTGCGTATTGTAGGTACTCTGCTGTATTAGCTGGCTTCCGCTAAGATTATCTAATATGCTAAGAAATGTAAGTTATATATATCTATAGATATCACTCGGAGGCTGATGACTTATTATTAGATTTGCTTTCTAAAGTTGGCTAACTAAGGGGTATTATATTTGTTTTAATAGGTATTATACTTGTCTTTATAGGTATTATACTTGTCTTAGTAGTCCTGATTATCTTCTAGGGATATTTCTCTTAGATAACCTTTCTTTATACGAGTTATTTATTATAGGTAGCCTTCTTCCGGGCTATCTTTTTATCCTATAATATTTAGTCCTAAGCCTCCTTTTTCTTCTATATAATCTAGTTCTAAGCTTTCTTCTCCTACTTATACTTTTACCGAATTTCCTCCAAAATAGGCTATAGGATAGAGATAATAGTATTAGATATTAGTAGTATAGTGATAGAAACAGAAGTATTAATAATAATTAAGATAGATATAGTCTTATTAGCTATAGTAATAGAGCTAGAGGGTTCTAATTCTAATATATAGAAATAGATATAAATTAGTATAAGTATATCTAAAAATAATTAATAGGAAGTATTTTTAATAGACTCTATAATAGATTCCTTAGTATATATCCTCTTAGCTATAGGTTATATAGATATACTACTAAAGATAGGTAGATAACAAATCTTAGTAGTAGTAAGTTAGTATATATTACCTAAAGTATCCTTACTATATCTAGATAAGTATAATATATTTGTTAAATAAATATAAATAGATTACTAGTAGTCCTATTTATAGTAACCTATAAGATAGCTAGAAACTTAAATACTATAGCTAATCTTTAGTATAATAGTATTCTTTTACTATAGGCTATCTAGTATATTATAAATAATATAAAAAGAGATATAATTAGAAGTCTTACTATCTAGTATCTAGTAGTAAGTAATATAGTAGATTATAAATATATAATAATCTTTTAGATTTATATAATAACTAATTATAATACTAACTAAGAAGAGTTTTAGATAGGATACTTAGGATATATTAAAAAAGTAAGAATTAGAATCCTTATCTTCCAGATAATTAATAGGTTAGTTTTCTATCTAATATTAGATATAGAAAAGTAAAGTACTTATATAGTTATAATATCTAGATATAAGATAAGTATAGGTAGATCCTAAGAGTACTTAATAATAACTAAAGAACTATTAGTAATTATAATCTAGCTAATATAAAAAGATAAGGTAAACTTATTATAGTATAAAACTATATAGAAGGTTTCTTCTAGAATAATTAGATTCTTTAAGTAATTATATTATAGGCTATTATAAAGAATAGTAAAGTTAAGTTACTTTTAGACTTTAGTAGTAATAGGAATATTAGTAAGGAAAAGGTTTCCTATCTACTTATAATAAGAAGAAGTTATCTTTGTTTTAGTAGAAAGAGGTATAATATAAGAGATAGTATAAAAGAGAAAAAAGAGGAATTTTTAAAAAAAAGTAAAACTAAATATATATAATAGGTATAGGTAATTATATAGTTAATAGTAAGGCTAAGATAGAGAGGCTATATTAGTAAAGTATAAGGATAGATTAGGAGATTATAGCTAAGTATTAAGAATAAGGGATTAATAGTCTAGACTTAGCTTAGTATAGGCTATATATAGATCTTTACTAGAATATAAATATAACTAAAAGTTAAATTAGGAATAAATATATAGATTATATAAAAGAATAAAGATAGATTAGGGATAGTATAGGATATATTAAGATAAAAGCGAGATATTATAATAAGATAGTAGGCCTAGATAAGGGATATAGTAAAGACAATATAGGATAAAATAGGGATACTATAGAAATGAGATAGGTTATTGATAAGGGATATAGTAGGACTATAGTAAAGATAAAGTAGAAATACTATTAAAATAAGATAGGTTGTTAATATAGGATATAGTAGGATAAAAGCAAGATATTATAATAAGATAGTAGGCCTAGATAAGGGATATAGTGAAGATAATATAGGATAAAGTAGGGATACTATAGAAATGAGATAGATTGTTAATAAGGGATATAGTGGGACTATAGTGAAGATAAAGTAGAGATACTATTAAAATAAGATAGGTTGTTGATATGGGATATAGTGGGATAAAAGCGAGATATTATAATAAGATAGTAGGTCTAGATAAGGAATATAGTAAAGATAATATAGGATAAAGTAGGGATACTATAGAAATAAGATAGGTTATTGATAAGAGATATAGCGGGACTATAGTAAAGATAAAGTGGGGATACTATTGAAATAAGATAGGTTATTGATATAGGATATAGTAGGATAAAAGTAAGATATTATAATAAGATAGTAGGTATAGATAAGGGATATAGTGAAGACAATATAGGATAAAGTGGGGATATTATAGAAATAAGATAAGTTATTGATAAGGAATATAGTAAAGATAATATGGGATAAAATAGGGATACTATTGAAATAAGATAGGTTATTAATATAGGATATAGTAGGATAGAAGTAAGATATTATAATAAGATAGTAGGTATAGATAAGGGATATAGCGAAGATAATATGGGATAAAGCGGGGATACTATAGAAATAAGATAGGTTATTGATATAGGATATAGCAGGATAGAAGTGAGATATTATAATAAGATAGTAGGTATAGATAAGGGATATAGTGAAGATAATGTAGGATAAAGTAGGGATAAAGTAGGGATAATACTAAAATAAGATAGGTTATTAATAAGGGATATAGTAATAATATATATAGATTATATAAGGACTAATAGATAATTACCTAGAGCGAATAGTAAGTTAAGAAATCTAAGGATAGTAAGATATATAGTATAGGTATCTAATTAGGTAAATATAGCAAGAATAAGAGTAGATTATAATATAGAGTAGAGTAAAGAATAATATAAAGATAATATAGACTAAGTGAAGATATATTATAGATATAATAAGAACAAAATAATTATTATAAGGATATATAATATAGGAGTAAAGAAAAAAGTTAAGTTTATAATATAAAGACTTAAGTAAGGTTAGTTTATAGAACTATATTTTATCTTATATTATTTAATATAATAGACAAAAGTATTATAGTTAACAAAGTAGAGTCGGTTAATATAGACCGGTTTAGCTATATATATTATGCTATAGCTAAGCTTACGGAGGCCCTGATCGAAACAATCGAACTAATAGATCTTATGATAAGTAGAAGTAACTATAGTTCTTTGTAAGACACTATTAATATACTAATAAATATACTAATAATATCTAGTCTTCCTATTATCGATCTCTAAGAAAGAGAAACTAATTTTGTCCTAGAAAACTTAATAGTTAAATATATATAGAGGCTATTAGAGTATATATAGCTAATCTGTCTTATCTATTTTTGTAAATAGAAAGCTATAATAAGTATATAATATACTATATAAGTAGAACTAGAATTAGCTATATTTTCTAAATATAAGATCCTACAATTCTCTAGGTCCTATAACTACTATAAAAGAGACAATTGCGAGTATATTCTAGTATAGACCCTATATTATCTAATCTCTTATATTTATAAATAATAAGGATATTACTAATATACTTTATAGTAGATACTAATAGTATAAATAGAAGTACTATTTAAGTATAAATTTATACTTAAGTATACTAAAGACTATATTAATAGCTTTAGTATTAATTGTTAGGAATCTATATAATTATTAATAGATATTATATAGCTGAACTTTATAGAAGAATTTGATTATATCTTATAAGGCCTCCGACAGTAACCTCTCTAGATATAGAGAGTAAGATAGGAGAGTAAGAAGAAGCGAAGAAAGGTAATTAGTAAAGTATAGTAGTTTTAAAAAATATATATTTAAGACTTAATAGAAATATAGTAGTATAACCTAAAAAATAATTATAAACCTATTATATATATTTTAAGTCTAGTTATATAAAAATATATATAAGTATATAATATTAGAAGATATAACTTTAAATATAATTAAAGTAAGTAGATAAGAATATATATCTTAGATAATAAAAATATATATATATTAAATAAATAAATAGGAATATTTATAAATATTAATATTATATAGAAGGCTGCGGTAGAAAGGCTACTAAGACTTTAGGATATATAATATTATTAATCTTACTATCTATATTTAACTTATTAAATAAGATACTTATATTATTTATATTAGTTATATAGAAAAAGACAATATAAAGTTAACTATAATAAAAGACTTAGTTCCGGAGATTAATACTAATATAGATAAAAGACTAGTCCTAAGACTTATTGATTGTTATTATATATATAAGATATATAGGGAACTAATAACGAATTAGGGTAAAGGATAGATTCCTAGTATTTAATATAAGCTTATATTAATAAAGTAGATAATATAGATTCTAGAGGGTTAGGTTATAAAGCTTTACTTAAAGATATTGCTTTGTCTAGCTAACTATAGTAATATATATCCTATTATATAAACTTATAGTAGGATTTATATTCCGAAGAATAATAATTAGTATATCTCTTTTTAGTTATAGATAGGCTAATAGGAGACTATCTATCTTTATAGAAGTCAAAAACTCTAGGAGAATATTATTACTAGGTACTAGGGACTTATTATTATTAATATAATAATTATAGGCGAATAGTATATTAGTAGTACTAGATATATAATTAAAGAGTATATTATTTAGATTATTAATAATAGTGTTTTATATTATTAGAATAGTATATCCGGTAAAAAACTTAGGATAGTACGAGATAGTTCGGAGATTATTTAGTAGATATATATAATCTAGAAATATAGATATATAATAAGATATCTAAAGATAGAGAGATAGCTCTATATCCTAGCTATAAAGCTAGGGATTATATAATATCTAAGTTAGCTAGTTAGTTAATTTATAGTTAGTAGGACTAAATATACTATCTAGATATATATTCTTCTATAGGCTTATATATATTAAAAAAGGCTAGATATTTATATATTATAGAGAAGTACTTATAATAGATATCTAGGAATTCTTTAGAATTATAGGTAAAATCTATTAGAAGTTGCTACTAAGTATAATTAGGATACTATTAAATAGATAATTTATGTCTAGTAACCTCTTATATAAATCCTATAGATTCTAATTAATAATATCGAAATACTTTTAATTTATTATAGGAGTCTTATTCTAGATAATTAATATAATTTAGAGTAGAAGTTTTGTATATTAGGTTCTATAATTAATATTCCTAGCCTAATCTAGTATTAGCTCTAGTAGTAGAAGAAAGCCTTTATAGATAGTACGCTTACTATCTAAAAGAAAAGATATAATACTAGTTAATATCTAATAGAGAATAACCTTCTATTAAGTATAGAAGTAGGTATAAAGTATATAATAAAGGAAAGTTTTCCTAGTATCCCTAGGACTATAGAGGAAGAACTAGGCTTAAGTTAGATTAGATATAATAGAACCTATAATAGTATTAAAGGCTTTATATTGCTTTTTATTTAATATTAAGTAGAGATTAGTAGCTAAGATTGCCTACTTATCTAGATTATAAAAGAGCTCCTCCTAAAAAAAGGGATTTTCTAAAATCTTCTCCTAGTTATAAATATAAATAGGAAGGTTAAAATTAGGTAATATATAATTATTAGTATATAAACTCTCTATAATTAGGAATAGACTATAGTCTAGATAGTGATTTATAAGATTATATAGGTAAGATAACTGATACCTAATAATCTCTTTAGGTAACTGTTTATAGATACTTTTATAGAATTTATTCTAGATAGAAAGACTATCTTAGATCTCTTTCTAGAGTAATAATATAATAAATATCTAGTAAAGCTCTTATCTAGTATATAGGATAATAGTCTTAAGGAAATATAGGTATTACTTGTTCGGATACTATAAAATACTATATATATAGTATATATATTGAAATATAGAGAAGATAGTATTTTATATCTTTTAAAGATTAGTAGGGAGATAACTATATTAAGTATATAGATAGTAAACTTACTAGAATAGTATTACTATTAATATTAGTTTTAGAAATCTATCTAATCTTATATAAAGTATTATTATCTATTATATTCTCTTTAGCTAAATATATAGTATATAGGTACTTATAGGAAGTCGGATCCTTAATTATAGATAGGAGATAATATAGGAAGTAGACTTTACTATAGGCTAGATTTACTAAGTATAGATAGCTGATCTGAAGTATAGCCTATTCTCGGACCTTTTATATCTTAAAATATAGAGACTATATTAAGTAGATAAGAGTATCCTAGTAAGTAAAGTTACTATTATTCTTTTTGTTCTACTTAAAGAACTATAAGAGAGAAGAAGTCTAAGACTGAATAGTATTAGCTACTTTAGTAAAGGATAAAGTCGGATTATAAATTATAGGATACTTCCTATTTAGATATAGTACTAATATCTTTATAGAAGGGGAGATTAAGCTTATTAGAAATTTAAATAGATATTAAGTAGCCTTAGTAGAACTAATATATTGACTATTAATATACTTATAAATCTTATTAACTTTATATTTAGTAGTATCTTAATTAGGATTCTTATAAATATACTTATAGATATACTTAATAGCCTTTATTAAGTAGTATATTTTAATATTAATATAAGTCTAGTACTTTTATACTAGGAATAGGTTATATAGGATAACCTATTTATTGCTAATAGTTAATATCTAGTTATAAGTAAGTAGATCCGGGATCTTAATATATATAATAGCTGTCTGCTGATATATTAGGTATATATTAGATAATATAATAGTCTGTTTAGAGAAATTATAAGAGAACTTCTTTAAGTAAAGCCTATTTTTATCTATATATAGAGTATTTAGGTTTAGAGGTCTATAAGGGTAATATATTAAGAGATAAGTTATAATATTATATAAGTAGTTATTCCTATAGTTATTATATAGGGGAATTTTAGTAGAGATAATCTAGTCTACTAACTTTAGTATATAAAAGTGATATATAGGGTCTAGCTATAGAAGAAGATAGGAGTAAGGTATATTATATTTCTAATACTCGATTACTTATATATTAGTAATATATAGCCTAAATATATTATTAGGGCTAGTTATATTAGTAAGTAATATATAGAGCTTTAAGCGGAATATTTAGCTAATTAAATCAGGATAATCTTACTAGGATTAAGTTAATATCCCCTATATATTATAGAAAAGCTTAGTAGTAATCTTAGGTTACTTTAGATTATAAGTAAAGATTATAAAGAGATATAGCTTCCTAAAATAATATATAATTGCTATAGAGTCTTAGTATTACTATTATATAAAGTAGATACTCTTCTTTATTATAAAGGATAAAATAATATAGTATCTGATTTTATCTAGACTTAGTCTATTACTAAAGGCTAAGTAGGTAGAAGAATAGATATTAATATATAATTTCCTCTAGTTAAAATAATAGAACTCTATATTCTTTATTTTATTAGATAGCTAGGTATTTACTATTAACTATTAAAAGAGTATAGTCTTATAATAAAGTATATTAAAGTTATTATAATATATAAAGAAGAGCTAATAGTAGTATATTACTAGAGTAATATTATTATAGTAATATTCTATATCTCTCTTTATAAGACTAGTTAACTTTATATTATAATAATATTTATAACTGCTAGAGAGAAAGAAGAGAGGATAGGTAAGTAGTAGGTAGAGTATATAATTACTATAGATATAGAAGAGATATTATAATATCTTAGGCCTATCTATATTAGTTAATCTAATCTCTATAATAGATTCTAACTTAGTATAGTTATCTAGGTCTAGAATAGGTATATTATCTAATAGTATTATATTAAGGTTTCTAGTTAAGGTTATAATAATATTCTTAAAAGTAGTAGTATCTAATATAGCCTAGATACTATTATACTAGAGTTTATAGGCTAGGGTTTTATAAAGATATAAGAGAATATCTTAATATCTAGTAGGATTCTATTTGTAATATATATCTAGGATAAAGGTAGTAAGCTTTGTATTTATAGAAGATAGGTTAAACTAATAATCTAATATATAATTAGGAATTAATTGAAGTTAAGGATTAAGATAGATATAAGATTTAGTAGGATAGTGATAAAGGAAGTTATATATATAGAAGAAGATATAATAAAAGAGATTGTAATACTATAAAACCTAATCTAGCTTCTGAAGAATAACTGGATAATTTAAGAGTAAAGGATATTGCTAGAGGCGGAGTTCTTAAGTTATTATTAGGTCTAAGAAGTAGAGCTATATATAAGATAGAATAGTCCTATCTAGTAGTCTTTATATATAATAGATTATACTTTAGAGCTAGAAGATATATAGTGACTTATAGGAATAGAGATATAGATTAAAGTAATATCTAACTAATATATACTCTAAGGCTAAGTTAAGTATATAAATCTATTTATAAAATAGATAATACTAGGATATATTTGTATTATAAAAGTAATATAATATATAAGATAGTTTAGGTAAAGTATATAAAGAAATAGTGCTAGTTTTATAGTATAACTTCTAGGTAGGGTTTGTAGTAGTAATAGTATAAAAGATCTTAGAATACTAATATAAAGTCTTATAGTAAGGGTACTTTATATCTATCTAGTTAAGATCTAATAGAATCTATCTTATAGGTAAAGATATCTATATATAGGGGATAGTAGGCTAAGAGATAGATATAGTAGAGAGGTATAGATAGTAGTATTTCTCTAGTATTATTAGTCTAGTCTATCTTATATTATAAAGATAGTATTAAGTAGAATATCTAGTAATTAGAGTATTATTAGATAGTCTAGTCTAGTTAAGAGGTATAGATAAATTGGAGGGCTTAAGAGATACTATAGGTGAATTAAGGGTATTAAGTTTAATCTAATAGGATATAAAGGGCTATTAAAGGGTAGTATCTATATAAAATATTAGTATAAAGTATAATATATAAGGGATAGATATACTAGAAGTTAGTAAAGAGATATAAGATAAATCTAACGATATAGGTATAGTTAATATAGACTAGGTATTAGTAAGAAGCTTAGAGAAAGACTAGGGAGCTAGTATAGGATATAGCTATAGAGAGAATACTATATATAATAGAACTAGAGAGGAGGTTGATATAGATAAAGATATATCTATATTAGATAAAGTATCTAAGGTAGAAGTAGAGGAATTTATAGTAGAATATAGTAGTGAAGTATATATTATAATAGATATTATATTATAATAATTAAGGTATCTAGCTAGATATTTATATATATAGTAAGGATTGTTATAGTTGATATAAAAGCGATTATAACTAAGCTAAAGCTTATTATCCTAGTTAACTATATCTATATAGAAGGAATAGTAAGGAGTACTAGGTCTAAAGAATAATAGAGAGTAGCTATAATAGTAATAAAAGGATAGATATAAAGCTATAGTAATATAGAGATAAAGATAAATATATATCTATAAAAGATAGAGATAAATTAGTATAAAGAGAAGAAGGTAAATAATATATATACTAAACCTACTTTATATAGTTATATAACTATAGATAGATAATAAAGATAGTTTAAGGATATATATAAGTATCCTTATAAAGTCTATATTAGTATAGTCTTACTATCTATAAAGATAATATAGGGGTAAGTTAAAGTAGATTAAGGATTTAGACCTATTTGAAGATAGATCGAGGATATATCTAAGTATTCTCGTAAACTCTCTGCTAATATAGTCCTACTTACAAAGATAATATAGAGATAGCCCGAAGTAGACTATAGGGGGAGACCTACTCGAAGATAACTTAAGGATATATTAAAGTGTCTTTATAAAGCCTATATTAGTATAGCCCTATTTATAAAGATAATATAGAGATAGCTTGAAATAGACTATAGGGGGAGACTTACTTAAAGATAAATTGAGGATATATTAAAGTGTCTTATAAAATCTCTGCTAGTATAGCCTTATCTATAAAGACTTATTAGAGACTACTTAGAGATATTTATATATAAAGTTTATATAGGGTCCTATCTAAATATAGCTTAGAGAAAGGTTTAAATAGGTTACTTTATCTATAAAGATATTATAGAGACTAATTAAGTTACTAGATATTAAAACTCTATTAGTATCGGTATAACTAGTAAAAGGGATATAAAGGACGAAAAGTCGGTATAGTAATAGTTATATATACTAAAGATATACTATAAAGGTATTTTAATAATATATAAATTATAAAGATAGAGAATAGGCTATAGAATAATAATTTAAAGGTTAAGCTATATATACTAAGATAAACCGAACTATGGTTAGGATAGAAGTTAAATATAATAATATAAAAGATAAATTGATATAGTTATATAGGAGGTAATATATATAAAAAATAAATATCTTAAAACCCCTTAAAATCCTTTAAAATCCTAGTAACTTCTTATACTCTATTTCTTATATAGAGTATTATCTTTAATTATATCTAATATTAAACTTCTATCTATATTATATAATATATAATATTATATTAAGTATATAGCTACTAGTATAAGACCTTCTGAATATCTAATACTTAAATCTGAAAAGCTAAGTATTGTTATCTGAAAATATATTATTAGTATAGGGGTAATATTAATACTAGTATAGTAAATGACTATAATACCTCCTATAGTATATTTAGTATAGACTCTCTAAGTATCTAAGGAAATACTAAAAGTACTTAAAATACCCGAAGTACTAGAGGAAATACCTAAAGTATTTAAGGAAATACCGAGAGTACTTAAGTAGTCTTTACTGTTAGTTAAAATCTTACCTATAATTATTACTAGTAGTAATAATGTTATTGCTTAGATAAAGATTGCTATTAAAGATCTTACTAAAGAAGCAAAATATTGGTTAACTGACTTCCTATAGATACTAGACCTAATAGAGTTTTGAAATATAGTAATAATAATTAAGTAAAACTATAAGTATAGAAGAATTACTGTTTATTATAGCTAGGAGCTATCTTATAAGTAGAGGAGAATATCTATAGTTAATATATATATAACTATATAGACTATAACTATATTAATATTAATATTAGTGTTAATTATTAGTAAGTAGAATTTCGCGGCTAATATTTATATATAATATTTCTAGTAATAAGCTAAAGTAATATATAATAATAAGAATATAGTTAATTATATTATAGATAAACTAAAAAGAAAGAAGTATTAATTATATTCTATATAA